>OX375865.1:81626715-81708278 GCA_947359475.1 Heligmosomoides polygyrus bakeri | reverse complement strand
TGAAGAAAAAAAACTGAAAACTCTTCGGTCAATAGTTGTCAATATTTTGTTTGTGCCGCTCGAGGTTGTTACGGTGGATCTTTATTGCCAGGCCTAACGTTTCGACGCTCCGGTCTTCTTCAGAGGCCTGAACGTGGTGCAACTATTAGGTAAGCGATTTACCCCACCAAACGCTATCCCCACTCTAGCGGTTTCGCTTCCTTAGAGAAATCACCCCTGAAAACCCATTCAAAGAGGGATAAACTCACGTTTGATCCACCTATGGAGTGCTTTCGCAACTCTCTGTTAGTACGACCGGGCGAGTGAGACTTACTGTGCGGTGCTAGATAGTATACGATAAAGATAACGACCTGCACATGCGCCCTTCCATTCTACAGCTCGCATTTTGGCACAAACGGCAGAAAATCATTCGCAATTGACGGGAATTCCTGGCGGTCGTTCATGCCAGGATTTCTTGCAAAAATCCAGAACGCTTCTAATGCCTTCCTTGCCGATATTTCTGTTTCTACTGCCAACACCTTGCACTTTATCTCAAAGTCGTTACCGTTATGCTGCTCAGCTCTGTGCTTTCCGAGAGGTGTTCTAATGTTACCACGTTGCTTACTAGCCAGGTGTTCTTTAACTCGAATGGCTAGTCTTCTCCCCGTTTCCCCTATGTAGGTGGAGTTACATGCTTGGCATTCAATCTGATAGACTACTCCCTCCGAGGAACAATCTCCGACCTTGCCGTACGGACATGTAACACAACTTTCTGATAAGCGCTGGTTTTCGTAGAGCCTATTCCTGACTAGTTGGTGTTTAATATTGTCGTTTGGAATGTTGACTAAAACGACATCGTTTTGCAACTGGGCTTGAACTATGCTCCTTTGAATTGCAGTAGAGACTTTATCAGATATAAAAGGTATACATAAGGGTACCCTGTTATCACGTGGTCTATTTTGTCTGCGGGTAGCACGAGCTCTGCGCTGATACCGTGACGATACATAGCCATTTTGCATGGCTATTTTCGAAGCCATTCGCAGTGACTCTTGTCGCTCCTGTTCACCCGTACATATCTGCGAGGCCTTTCGAAACATGTTTCTAACGACGCTGCGTTCTATGCTTGTTGGATGAGCAGAGGTGGCGTTGATCAAGATGTTTCCGCACTCATTCTATAGTGAACCTCAACCCACGCCCGAGGCAGATGTTAGGTTTAGAAAAACACGCTTCCGCTGTGTTTGCAATTCTAAACCGCCATACGACACAGCGAAACAATAATCTAACTGCTGCTCAGTGGGAGGGGTTCAAGGAGTTGCGCGAGCTGAGATCAAATGGTACTATACGTATCTCCGTTAGCGATAAAGGTGGGGAGTTCGTCGTTATACCCCAGGTCACTCGACCGTGCAATAACGGAACTCCACCTGCAAGATGAATCCTTATAGCTACTGAACCTCTGAAAGCGAATTTCTTTCGCAGTGCAGACGGCTCAATCGTATTTGGGTTACGATAGGAAGATCTGCGGGTATTGATGGGAAGTTGATCAGTAGACTAAAGCTGGATAGCCCTTGTTGCCCAGTTTTCTACAGCCTTGTTAAGACTCACAAGCTATCTCATGCTGATATGCTATCCACGTCGGCGGAAACTTTTAAGATTCGGCCTATCATTAGCTGTGTGGGTGGACCAGCCGATAGAATATCATGGTTTCTTACCAAAATTGTAGGCCAGCTTTTGCCCATGGTCCCTTCTCACCTGACCAATACGCAAACATTCCTAGAGAAGCTACGCACCTCTAACATTACTAGTGACCGCGTAGTGGAGTCATTTGATGTGACATCGCTTTATACAAACGTCCAAAACGATCAAGCCTTGCAAGCATTATCAGAAATGCTGGATAGGCATATTGATAGTATTAACACATTTGGACTTATTAAAGCGCATATCATAACTTTGACGAAGGAATGTTTATCTTGCAACATCTTTAAATGGTCGGGTACATACTATTCACAAGTCAGAGGGCTGGCTATGGGACAACGGTTAGCGCCCGTACTCGCCATCTGCTTTATAAGCAGAGTAGAGGAACCAGTACTTGCGCGAGCACCAATAATGTACTGCAGGTATATAGAATGACTGTTGCATTGTGACTTCAACACAGTCTGAAATGGACGAGTGTTTTCGATTACTGAATCAACAGTCTGCGTACATTAGGCTTACAAGGGAAACTCCAAAGAATGGCTGGCTTCCATACCTTAATACACAGATAAAAGTTTCCAATGGCACTGTTTAGCGTAAAGTGGTACCGAAAGCCAAGTTCGAAAAACATCTTGATCAACGCCACCTCTGCTCATCCAACCAGCATAAAACGCAGCGTCGTTAGAAACATGTTTCGAACGGCCTCGCAGATATGTACGGGTGAACAGGAGCGACAAGAGTCACTGCGAATGGCTTCGAAAATAGCCATGCAAAAATGGCTATGTATCGTCACGGTATCAGCACAGAGCTCGCGCTACCCGCAGACAAAATGGACCACGTGATAACAGGGTACCCTTATGTATACCTTTTATATCTGATAAAGTCTCTGCTGCAATTCAAAGGAGCATAGTTCAAGCCCAGTTGCAAAACGATGTCGTTTTAGTCAACATTCCAAACGACAATATTAAACACCAACTGGTCAGGAATAGGCTCTACGAAAACCAGTGCTTATCAGAAAGTTGTGTTACATGTCCATACGGCAAGGTCGGAGATTGTTCCCGGGAGGGAGTAGTCTATCAGATTGAATGCCAAGCATGTAACTCCACATATATAGGGGAAACGGGGAGAAGACTAGCCATTCGAGTTAGAGAACACCTGGCTAGTAAACAACGTGGTAACATTAGAACACCTCTCGGAAAGCACAGAGCTGAGCAGCATAACGGTAACGACTTTGAGATAAAGTGCAAGGTGTTGGCAGTAGAAACAGAAATATCGGCAAGGAAGGCATTAGAAGCGTTCTGGATTTTTGCAAGAAATCCTAGCATGAACGACCGCCAGGAACGCCCGTCAATTACGAATGATTTTTTGCCGTTTGTGCCAAAATGCGAGCTGTAGAATGGAAGGGCGCATGTGCGGGTCGTTATCTTTATCGTATACTATCTAGCACCGCACAGTAAGTCTCATTCGCCCGGTCGTACTAACAGAGAGTTGCGAAAGCACTCCATAGGTCGATCAAACGTGAGTTTATCCCTCTTTGAATGGGTTTTCAGGGGTGATTTCTCTAAGGAAGCGAAACCGCTAGAGTGGGGATAGCGTTTGGTGGGGTAAATCGCTTATCTAATAGTTGCACCACGTTCAGGCCTCTGAAGAAGACGGGAGCGTCGAAACGTTAGGCCTGGCAATAAAGATCCACCGTAACAACCTCGAGCGGCACAAACAAAATATTGACAACTATTCTTCACAATGCCGAGGTTTTATGACGAGAGAAGCTGGAGACTTACTTTCGTTTTACTAAATGGAGAGGGTGGCGAAGAAATTTAGCGTTGTTCATCGCTCTCTAATACTATTCTTTCAGGAGATGAAAATTGCAGTATCACAGGCTACCAGCGATAACCTCACTGCGGGCTTACAGAACTTCAATAAAAATCACTCTAGCCTAGTTGAGACGTCTCAGAAAACAGTGTCTTGTTTGTTTCTGTAAACTTCGCTCCTTTACAGTGAGCATGAAAGGCTACATTACTCCATGCCGGAACCTGGGTCACGATACCTACTATATGTTTCTTTGAGTTCACCGGAATAAAAGTGCTGACAGAGCACCATTGTTTTCTATCTTTCATGCATCGTTTCGACAACAAACGCGGTTGAAAACCGGGATGCCACGAAGAATAACGTGTTTTGAAATAGAAATAAGTGTACTTACCCTTTCAGGGAAACGTTCCGTGATGAACACGAGGAATCTGTTAATATGCTCTCGATCATTTTCCGAAGCCAGTTCCATCCATCTGAAACAGCACCAGGTTCGCTTTCAGCATCGAAATAACACCTCGGCTCACACTAACCATTTAGTCCAAAACTGGCTGTCCGACAACTAGGACATGTTTTGGTCCAAGGAGCTTTGGCCCCCGAATGGCGCGAATTTGAATCCCCTGGGCTATTATGTTAGTCGAACGGGTTGCTAACAAGACGAGACACCTTAACGTCACATCTCTTGGCAACGTGATTGAAACAGCACTCACAAGTATGGACAGCGCTCTTCTAAAGAGAGCATGCGGTCACTTCAAGCCAATGATGGAGGCGCTCACTGCAGCTGACGGAGGAACTATGAAATAATTTTACTCTTAAGATATCCCTATGTTTGTGTTATATTTCATTTGTATTTTACGTTAATTTGTTCTCAAAGAAAAAGTTGAGTTTGTGGGGCTTAAACGCTCATCCTGTAGAGTATGCACCAAAAGCACGCGCACAGCTTCCCTTTATTTGGAAAATTCTAGAAATCGAAATCGTGTAACGCGTTTGTGACAAAGTTCACAGATACTTCATCACTGCAAAGAAAATTCCTATATTGCATCCATTACTTCGTCGTAAGGAACGGCCTTTATACAGACTAGGTGCGGCCTACCGTGACGGGCATGTATAATCTAGAAAATGATTTTTTTGTTTAGCTCAGAATCACAGCGCCTCATCCGCTTTACTGAAATCGGACAGAGCACCTAAGTGTCTCCTTCGACATGAAAATCAATGCAGTACCGTGCTGAAGACCAAATTTCTGCCATGAATTTGATGGCCTGGGCAGCTGCTATAAAAGTTCAAACAGTAGACAGCAGCATCACTTCCTCCTTTGCAGCATCACTTCCTCCTTTGCTCAGAAGACCGTGGGCTCTGCGTAAGCACATGCACGCAACGGTATACAGTAAGAGACAACGGGAAATGTTAGGAAGGCACAAAATAGTCGAGGATTCAACTCACGGCTGCAGCTGCTTCGCATCATCAATATCGTCTCGGATCAGGGCGTTATACTTGGCAGCTACCGTTGGTACATCGCTCTGCAAACATTGTTATCGCCAAACGCTGACCGATTGTACGTGGGAGAGAATTCACTGTCTGGTGCTGATGCTGAATAAACACATAAAACGTTCCAAGAGACTTTGACAGTACTGGGAAGAGATTCCTAGAAGGATCGAGATTTTAGCGCAGTCGGAAGACATGCAGGCTTTAGCGGGATATCCAAATAAGAGTTCAAGGTTAGGGTTAAACATAGGCGAACTAAGCCACCCATCTCCGGACCTGAATAAAACCTGTTTATGAGATCCTATCGAAGTAGAAGTATGTATTGTAGATAGGGATAGTAGATCTTGTCGTACCTTTCATCTGTTCAATACCTAAGCCCTCAAAACTGATTAGGCATTGTACAATGCCCAAAGTGAATGGATACATATGTAGTCCCACTTGAGGTGCGCTTCACGTTCTATTTCCAGAAAATCTCGTGAAGGAACTTGGAGTGTACGGCGGTCGAAAGCCTGTGAGCTTAATCAGTATTTCCCAGAAGATTCTATTCTTACTCTAGCTTTTCCCTGCTAGTTAATCGACGATGCTTAGAGGATCTGTATGCAATTTTTTATGCAACTGAAATCGGCAGTGTCGCATATGCCGCGTTTTATAGCTATTCCCCTAGAAGATCCGTGGAGTTTAGGATAGGAGCAAAAACTCTGTTCTCACATTTGAAAAAGGTATAATAGAGTGTACCACCTAATAGAGTGTAGAGGTGGCTCAGGAAAAAGGTCATGCAGAATTCTGAAGAGCTTACGACCAAGAACAAGGGTTTCATAAACCGCTCTCGTGCGCGAGGGGAAAGTGGAAGGCGGCTCCCAGGCCGCCAGAAGCAACGCTGGATAAATACGTTGTACTTGGACATAAACTAGCAAACGAAAAGCGTTGCGTTTAGCATTCACGGAACCCTTCAGATATCGTCACGTCTTCCAGAGTTACTCAGACAGGATTTGATGCCACCTCTCTGACACAACGTATGCCTTACAGTTGCAATCCATTCTGTTAAAGATTTAAAAGCTGTTTATTCAAGAATGTGCATCTTGACCTCTATCTGAGAAGGAAAGGATTCCAACTCAAGGTGAGCTTTGCGATGCAATTTTGGCAGGATGAAGAGCCCTGTGATCGGAGTCCAGAACCACAGTTAGCTTTTGCTGAGCGCTTTTTTAAAGATCTGAAAAGGAGGTCTGAAAGCGTGCGCGCAACTATCATCAAGCCCTACGAAACTCCACAAGGTTTGCTTCAGCGGCGCAGTTGGGTGGGGGAGGGGGACGCTTCATAGGTGCACACCGGAGGGATTTAAGTTCGAGTCCGCGTACTGATGGAATTTTTGCACATATTACTTCGTTGTTATTACGCTTTCTCATGCTCATAGGACTCAGTTTTAGACCACCAATGCTAACAACAAACCAAGGCCGTCTATTTGCGCCTTCATGTGTGCTAGTTTTCCAGCAATGCTCATCAGCACCATATCGTTTCTCTGGAATATAAAAAGTGCTGTCTTGCTCTTCCCCTGGGTCAACAGCTATGGTACAAACCTATGCAATAAGTAAAACACAAGCGCGTGTCACCCCAACAGCATCTAACAAAAGCCAGTGAGGAGTAATCTTCTCCCTGGCAAGGAATGACCACTTCTTCTAAGTTGAGCACATAATCCGTGGGTGCAGAGAAAGGTCCTGGGTGAACATCGACGTACCTAGCTGCCACCCACATGTATGACAGATATAGAAAGGTCCCCTTTTCATTATACATACTGCCTCTAACTTGAACCAGCTCTTCTTCCTGACTGTCAATATCTCAATATCTGGCGTCCAGGAGGAGTCCTTTTATGGCATCCGCAACCGCAATCTCTCTCCTTGTCGGAGATGTGAAATCCAGTGTGAAGGTGGAAAGTAGTCGGTCGACAACACGTTCAGGTGAGAATGATATCTGATATTCAGATATAGATATTTGATGTTTTGATATTTAGCACACCTATGTACCGATATGGCCCGGGTCCATAATATCCAACCGTAAGGTACGCGTATTTGTACGCAGTTACGGTATTATTGGTGATACGGTATGATACGGTGGTGGTACAGATATAGTTGAAAAACCTAGCACACATGCAGGCGCAAATAGACAGCCTTGGTTTATTGTAAGCATTGATGGTCTGAAATTGACTCCTGTGAACATGAGAAGGCGTAATAACAACAAACTAATATGTGCGAAAATTTTGGCAGTACGGAGACTTGAACTTACCAAGGTATACCTCGTGGAGTGTCGTAGGGGTTGATGATAGTTGAGCGCTTTCAGACCTCCTTTTCAGATCTTTAAAAAGGCGTTCAGCAAAAGCTGACTTTAGTTATGGACTCCGCTCATAGGGCCCTACACGCGGTCAAAATAGCATCGCAAAAGCTCACCTTGAACCTCTCCTTGTGAGCCTGGAAAATAGAAACTATTTAGCTGTTCAATCATCGTATCGTTTCCCTTCCAGAAAGTGAGCTAGCAATCGATGCAAATGATATTCAGTTGTGGCAAGGCCTGGCGAATAGTGTGGGTGGGGTTCAGTTCCCATCCAACAGCTGGAGTTTTTGTGGGGCAACTTGGAAGTATGCGTTCTTGCACCGTCAGTGAGAAATCGTCCCTGTCGATTCTTGGGCGTTTAATCTGCATTACGCGACTGAGCTTTTGTAGTTGCAGGGAGGAGTAGTCTTCGGCTGAATGTTCCTATTGCGAGGAAAACAGACAGTTCAACGAGGAGTTGAGCATACTACTGGCACAAAGCGAAAACCTCCTCAGCATGTATGTTTGTGCGTTCGTTCACCAAATTCCCATCCTCCAGAGTGTTAATAATTGTTAATAATTGTTTGATAGCTTGGTTGTTGGCTCTTTTGCTTCTATTACAGGTTCTGATGTCGTCGAATAGTTGTTGTATGCTGCGTCATGGGAATCTTATACTCCTTCTAACCTATAAATTTTCTCCTTAGTGCGTTGTTCGCGGGAATGTTGATGTTGAGGAGCTCTACTTCTCGGTCGGAAAGAAGGCAGTAGTACGGAACTCGCTTTAAGTAAATAAATAAATAAATTTTCAGATGGCGATAAAGGTGGAAGAAGGGTGTTCATCGTACGAGACAACCTTCAGCTTCACCTTCAGCTCAATTACTGGGTAGGTTAGGTTTCTGAACGAGACCAAAACCCACACAATCCGACGAAAGGCGACATCCTGCAGTTATAGCCAAAAAGATTGCCTTCCGATCAAACTTCGCAGTCCTACATAGCTGATATGATTCCGCGCGGAGATACGCTCGTTGCTCAGTCAAAGTTCGGTGTCCTACTTCTGGAACATGCTGATCCAGCAGCACTGGACTCTGCTTTTCTCTATCCCTAAGGAATGATTCGTTTCGGATCGTCCATCCGTCGAAAGACCGAGGATGATGTGGGATAATCAGCCCACATGCCACGACGTTTTCGTGCTCCTCGATAAACTTCGAAGAATGGAGTAGTGCAGAATGGATAACATGTTCGGTTCTATACTGAATTATCTTTCGAGAGCATGTCGCAAACATGGTGAAAATGTCAAAGTGTCAGCGAAAATAAACCTGCAATAGTACAAGCAAACAACCCAAACTAACAGGTAGGAGAATTGCGACTACAGCTAGATTAAAAAAATGAAGGTTCGTCAATAAACTAAGAGAATGAGAGAACGAAACAAGGAAGTGAGGTTTGTTCTCCGTTATTTTCCAAATCATCATTAAGATGCGTTAAAGAAGAATCTCTTCATAGCAATAAGATGGACCTTGGAAACGTGTTGAGTCCAAAGGATGACTTCTTAACGTTAGCAGATAGACAATTCAATAATCTATAGTGCTCATCTGGCAAAAATGATATCGCAGCTTTTTAAGCGGTGTGGAATCTCGTCTGCGCACAACTTTCTATCACAGTAACAATGCTTATCTTTAATGGCTTGTCTTTCCCCAAATCTCATCGTAGAATAAACTGGAACTCTTAAATATGACAGCAAAAAATGGGGCTTCTACATGGCGGCTTCACAAACGCAGGCGGCTAATAGAAAAAAAGAAAACTTTCAACTATGAATTTCCATCCCAATTTGTTTTGAAGGGCGAACCGATCAGTTATCACATTCGCTCAAGGAAAACTATCAGAGCGACGTCGTATGTACTCCAAGCACAAATAGGTCTCACCCGATTTTCAGCAACCGCGAGGCTGAATTGATCTCGATATATGGTCCTCAGAACCAAAACGAGGACCTGGGTGAGCACCGAATGCGACTGTTTCTGAAAGAAAAACTAAATTGAAAGAAAAACAAAAACCATAATTAATTTCATGAACAACAGCGATGCCCATAATTTGGTGTCCCAGACATTTGTTATAACGTCTCGCAGAATAGCTTAGACCTTATGAATTAAAAAATAGCACAAAAGGAAAAAATGGAAAAAGGACAAATTTGATTAGCTCGGGACAATACGCCACCAACTCGGGGCAGTACGCCACTAAGTCCCAGGAATAGAAGATCGTAATACGCACTACTACTAAGGTTTCTAGCTGTTGAGCCAAAGTTCAGGAAGTAGGAAAACTTTTCGAAATCACCGTGTTCGCGTCCTCCGACAGAGCACTGTGCACTCTGTTTATTTCTATGCTAATTCTGTTCGTCTTCTGGAGGGAAATCAGCAGCAGCTGCAGATAGAGGTGCAGCTTCGCGAAAATCCTCAGTTCCAGCGACTGCTCTGCGCGTGTGTTTTGAGCGCAGTAGACAGGAGGTCTCGGAAGCTGAAATCAGCCACACTCGAGAACCCCTTCTTCGAGCGCCAAACAGGGCAAAGCTGACTTACGAAGCTGGTGTCCTGTACTCTGAGCTGCAGCTGAGCGAAGAGGGTCTCCATCTGCGATAGGGCGAAGGCCTGCAGTCGTGACAAGTAGCTGCCATCGTCGAACACGTCTAGCTCCAAAGCCGACTATAAAAGGAATCGCGATGAAATGGAAAAGTTCGAAGAGTCATGGGCTTTCTGCACCTAAGAATAATAGAAAAATAATCGTGACATGAGGCGCTGTGATAGTTCGTGGGGGGGGGGAGGTTATCATATCATAATGTCTTGTGGTGCGCCGCTACATGCTGCGAATGTTAATACACCCTCACCTCTTCTTTTCGACTATGGATTCGCCTTTTATTAGCTTCCGTATTGGGCAAGGAGTAAGCTTCAGGTTGTGAGCGATTTTATAACAGTCGCGGTAATCGGAACACTCCCTGGGGCCCTTCTCCTCCTCATTTTTGTGCCCATCTCCACGTCAGCGCAGGAGAGTAGAGAAGAGGCAATACTAATGTCTGTTTTCTTCATCAACAGTTTGTCTCGTTTCTCCTTATCCGTGTTAGTGAATTCCTTCGGAAGGTACCCAGGTACTCCAGGTACTAAAGCGCAAAGTATTATAATTGTTTCATATAAATCTTCGGCACTATTGTACTTTGCGGACTCCAGAGGAAGAGGAGAAGTCGAAATTTTTTTTTTTGCCCAAACTTCGCCCAGGAGGGTTATTTGAGGTGCTGATCACGAATCTGACATCCGTTTTTCGTGTTACGCTGGAGTACGGTAGGTTACTGTAGGTACCGGTGAGTAAGATATGGCCACCGATTTCGCCCGAATTTCGATCAGTAAGGAACGCTTTAGAATAACGAAAAAGTGTCTTACCTTTGCGCTGCAGTACTGGCGGCATCTAACCAGAATCTAAGGAAAACGTTGATAACAGATTGTTTTGGTGTAATCTTCAGGAATACCTAAGCAACCGACAATTAGGCTTGTTTATTGACTAAAAAAGAAATTTGAAACATGCCTTAAAATAGGTAAGAGCAATATCAGCATGGATATATTTGAGCCACTTGGTCCCAAAAGTGGAAGAAAGCATCGCGTTGTCCGCCGAACTGCTCCCTCCACAGAAATTCGCTTAAGTAGTCTTGGTAACGGCGGTTGTTTATGCCACACTTGCGTTTTGCCAGAGCTTTGAACTTCTGCCAATGGCACTCGATATTCCGCGTGTGGGCTCCTGTATTCGGATCGACGAAATTTAGTCGATGATTTACGGTTAAGTGCTGGTATCCTTGTGGCAGTGCGGCTATACGGCTATAAGCACGCCAGCAGTCACTGATGATCGTTGTGCCAGGTCTTATATGGCGAACAATTATCCTGAGGAGCGTGTTTGCGTCCAGTCTGCGCACCAACTTCAGGAACGATCTGCCGCTTCCCCGTTCATATATCCGGAATAGCCACTGGTACCAGCGCACCCAACGCCCTCTATTGTACTTCCTCTTGCTCACACAAGTTTCATCCAGTTCGACCGTGACCTCATACACGGTCGAACTGGGTGAAACATGAGAAAGGCATTGCGATAAAATCACAGGACAAAGCGAATTTGCTGGCAAACACATTTGTAAAAGTTTTTCAACATGACGATGGCAAAACTCCATCTACTACTTCGCCTGATTTCGATCCAATGCCTGATTTTCCTTGGTTTGATACGAAAACAATCTATGATTTATTAACAAAATGGCCGAGATCTACATCTGTAACACCTGACAGTATCCCGCTTTTCTTTTTTCAGAAAGTTGCTACTGTTATATGTGGTCCTCTAGCATATCTCTTCAATCAGTCATTGATGTATAGTGAGGTTCCCCTGCGTGAGAAACATGCATTTGTTACGCCCGTTAAAAAGAAGGAACCGGCTTATAACCCGGAGAATTATCGACCAGTTAGTATAACTTCCATCTTGTGTAGGCTTTTTGAAAAGGTGCTAAAGAACCACATAATCAGCTATGTTCTCTCTCGTGGAATTGTCAGTCAGGAACAGCACGGATTTGTTCCAGGGCGTTCTGTAGAATCTAATTTGCTTGAATGTCTCGATGATTGGTCAAATGCAGTTAATAACAAACACAGTTGCGACATCATATATTTTGATTTCGCAAAAGCGTTTGATCGAGTGTGCCACAGAAAGCTCCTATTAAAGTTGGAAATGTTACGCTTTCATCCGGTTCTCATAAAATGGATTGCTAATTTTCTATCTGGTAGAACATTCCAGGTGAAAATAGGGGAAACCTTGTCTGATGTTAAGCCTATCCTTAGTGGAGTTCCACAAGGTGGTGTTCTTTCACCTATTCTTTTCAATATTTATACAGCTGATTTACCTCTTGTAGTCCAAAATCTTGACGTTTCTATAAAAATGTATGCTGATGATGTCAAAATTTATAGTATAGTTATGACACCAGATGACTCTGTTAGACTCCAAACAGCAATTGATTCACTAGTTAAGTGGACAAAGGATTGGCAGTTACCTTTATCTCCTGAGAAGACAAATTTCATGCAATTAAATGCCAACTCACAGACTTGTGCGCGTATATACAAAGTAGATGGTGTTGTGATCTCACCCGTTGGTTCCGTTAGAGACCTAGGATTTCATTATAGTGACAGTCTGGATTTTTCGGAGCATATTAGAATTCAATGTAGGCAAGCAATTATGCGAACGTATCATATTTTCAAAGGACTTTCTAGTAAAAACAAGGCTGTCCTTCTACGAGCTTACAAAACCTACGTCCGTCCTATAGTGGAATCTAGCACTACAGTATTCAATCCTTGCAGGAAAAAAGACATCTATTGCATTGAAAGGGTACAGAATAATTTTACGCGCAAACTTATGGTACGCACCGGTGATTTCAGGTATGATAGAATGCCAAACACTCTAGTCAGGAATAGATGCCTTGAATTGCCTTCGCTTGTTTCTCGGCGCAAAGTAATTGATGTATGCATGGTTCATAAGATATTGCTTAACGGATACAACGGCAAGATGTGTAGTATGAAACAGTTGTTTCGTGTCACGAGTTCAAGCACCAGAGGCTGTGCATCCAAAATCGCGTTAACTCGTCCTAAAGCCACACTATACGCTAAGTCCTTTACGTATAGAGCAGGAACTGCATACCTCAAGGTTACGAAGAGTCTGCCAAATGGGCTATCCCTAAACCAGTTTAAGAGGTTAGTCAGGAAAAAATTATTTCAGTATGATGCTTCTAGGTGAACCTAGAGTAATACCGATTACTATTGATTACTATTGTTTGCTTGTTGTGTTCATAATACAATGTTATCTTATGCTTTTATTAGTGTTGTTGTGTTTGAGATATTGTTTCTCTTTTATGTTTGCCTTTTGCAAATGTAATAAACTTATAACTTATAACTTATACCCTCCGAGAACCGGGGTATTTCTTCGGAAGTACTCGCAGCAAGTATCGCGAAAGTATTGTTCCCACTGGACGATGCTCTTCCTGCTGACCTCAAGTTCGCACTCCTTACAGGCTACCGTGACTAGCTGATGTATCCAGAAGTACGACAGCGCAAGGACCTCTGCCTCTGAGAGGTGGGTTCGATCAAAAAGGGAACCCTTTTTGATAGGTACAGAAGGGATTCTATCCTGACCAGGGCCGAGTCGACATGTCCTTTTACAGCATTTCCATTTACCTAGAGATTGGTATATCTGCATGGAGTCGTTACAATTGGGGCATAGAGGCGTTCTCAGCAATCCCATCCTTCTAAGCCATTTCTGGAAGTCGGATGCGTCCATGTTCAGCTTCTCGAAGACGTCCTTCAGCCTCAAGTCGCGCAGTTCTTCTTGGCGGTGGTTGTGGTACAGTGCCTGAAGAGCCATGATGCTGATATTGTTGCCCTCGATAAACCTTCGTCTATCGAAGAGTTTCCTGCAAATTTGCCCCCTCTTTCAGGGATCGCTACGGGACCACTTGCATCCTGTGCCACTACCGTAGCGCCCCAGAAAACCCCTGTAGCCGAGGTTTCAGCGAAATCGGTGATTATGACCTCGACAGCCTTACTCACCGGTACGTACCGTAACCTATCGTACTCCAACGTAAAACGAAAAAAGGATGTCAGATTCGTGATCAGCACCCCGAATAACCTCCATAGGCGAAGTTTGGGCGAAATCGGTGATTATGACCTTGACAGCCTTAGTCACGAGTATCTACCGTAACCTACCGTACTTCAGCGTTAAACAAAAACAAATGTCAGATTCGTGATCAGCACCCCAAATAACCCCCATAGGCGAAGTTTGGGCGAAATCGGTGATTATGACCTCGACAGCCTTAGTCACCGGTATCTACCGTTGTAACCTACCGTAATCGGCCGAAATTTCAAAAACGAATGTTCAAAAACGAATATCAGATTCGTGATCAGCACCCCAAATAACCCCCCTGGGCGAGGTTTGGGCGAAATTTTTTTTCGACCTCTCCTCGTCCTCTGGAATCCGTCCGTAAAGTACAATAGTGCCAAATTTTCATTGTATGTCCTTTTCCTTTTTCTCACGTCTTAATGAAAGTTTTTATAAGATGGCCCTCCCCAAAGTACCAAAGAGCCTAAAATGAATGAAAAGGAAAGAAAGACTACCTACTATGCCCTTTTCTTAAAAGTGAAGCTAGTGTGGCAAGACCTTTTTGGAGATCTAAGAGATTAATTAAACCTGCCCTGAGCACAGAGTTGAATTTGTTGACTCTTCGTGAGGCGCCAGCTCTTGGGCCACAGCCAGGATGAAGCAGAATCTAGTCAGGATGTGAAGAACTTCGGAAGAACAGACCCATCGTCAGCTATGGATCTTTCTTCATGTGATGGTCTTATTCTTCTACAGAAGATTTTCGTGCTTTAGCATTAGTTAGCCATCTGTATGCTAGGACCAGGTAAGGGATGTCCCAAACGCCATTAAGAAACGCCATTGGCAAACAAATTAAAAGAAAGGGAAGTGGTGAAAAAAATAGCCTTCCGTGAGATGCAAGGTGAAAAAAACACTCACCTCCAGTGGAGTTCAAATGGTAGTGGAGAAACGAAAAGAAGAACGACCGTAGGAAAGTGTGTACCTGCACGTATCGGTGGCAGAATGCCGCTGCTCTCTCAGGTGCGCCCTCTTCTTCGGCAAACAGGTCTAGTTGTCTCCCCAGTTGAGCGGTCCACAGATCCTCTAGGAACGGCTGACAAAGCGACAAGCTGAAATGAACTTCTGGGAATATCGTAGCAGCAACGAAAAAAGGGGATCTTTAATCAAACATCAATCACCATCAAACACATGACCGAGGGAAACGAAATGGATGACGAACAATAGCATCGCACAGGAAAAGCAGACCATGCTTTAAAAATAGAGTTCAGTACGCTGACGCTTGGTGATCTTTAATTTCTAAATTAGCCGGTCAGTACTGTAAAATTTGTGTACATGTCGCGAAGATACACAGCATTGGGAGGTGGGGATAGGGCGCATCGAACGGGCGTCACATTCAGAGAGGGTGTGCATGGTCGGAACTCTGATTACACGGCGGTAGTATGGTGCTGTGTTCGATTATGACTGGTTGGAGCGTCCCCACCTCCCAATGCTGTACACCTTCACATGTACCAAAATTTGTTAATGCCTTGTATTCCAGTATAACGACTCCCTGCCCTGGTTGCTGGTAGTAACTTGCCTTTATCAATACGACTGCTAACTAAGTTTCAACAATTTGTTTTGTTATTTACCACAGGGTATAGGCAAAGGTGTGAGACGTCGTCTAAAGGACACCGGTGCCGAATGCTCTTCATGGTGATGGTATGTAGATAACCTTGCAAACGCATTCATAGATTGAAACTCCGTGAACTGATCGTGAGTGCAAAAAGTGGAAGAGAGGTGCACGCGTCACGCGCAAGCTCTTAAGAAACCAGTTGCTGATCTTGCACTACTGCGTATGCTGCTTGCGCTTTGACTCTCCTAGTACTTCCCAGCAGCTCCATGATAGTTCTCACATATTCAAGTTTAGTGGAAGTGTTCACGGCGCGAAAAAAGACCAATGTGATCTGGAAGTGTAGATAGTGCCCCCCCCCTAACACGAAGATTGACAAAAGCTTAAAAACAGTCCTCTTGAGGGGTGTCCGCAAGATATCGCAGAATCCTACCTGAGCCGAAGCATTCTCTTCAAAAAGGTACAGCTCACGTTTACGGTTCACACAACCCAGATGTCTTCGAAGACGTGTTCTCCTCTCATGAGAAATGTTCGAACGCAATAATTATCGCTGACATGTCGGTGAGTCAAACACTTTGGCTTCGTCTTGCGCTTGAGTCAAGATGCTCTGATTCCGTCTCGACCCCTCTTTACTAGGCTGTCTTCAACATTTCGTGAATCTGTGTAGCAGTCCATGCTGATGGAGTATCTCCATTCATCGGCGGAGGGACTCTGCTCCTTCAAAGGCGGTTGGTTTCATCCGGAGCAGGAATCATTTCAAACTACAACATCGCGATGCTATGGGAATGCTATACTGGACACTGTACGGAGGTCTATGAAGGGTTCGATGCGAGCAATACCTAATGAAGGCAACAAGCCGATGGAAGGGCAAAATAGAGTTCTGACTACAGACTAGAAACGATGAAGGATGTAGACAGCATCATTTGGCGAGAGGCATTGTGTGAGACACCACTCACCCGTACTGCTTGTCGGCAAAGATTCGAAGCAGAATCGACGACCTCAAGTCGCTGAAGTGATCGCAGTACAGAATAGCTTCGAGCACAAGGCCACAGTGGCTGAGCAGAACGGCCGGTGTTCGAGGGCCATACTCGGCTGGCAGCTCTTGTCCCAGTTCTTCTCGAATCAGCTCTGAACTACCAGAGGGACAGCCTGGAAGGAGAGGATTGAGCTTCTGATAGATCGGACCGAAGGCTGCCGCTGTTTTCGCCTTCTAAATTCAAAAGGTCATAATTTCAGTCCGAATCAGTCTTTTCAATTACGGCAAGAACTGTTATATTTGGCATATTTCCGCCAGTAAAAGTCCTCGTATGAAGCTGTGAACAAAAACAAATGAGCAGCTAGATATCACGAACTGTCGGATGACATTTTTGACATTCTCTTGCACACGGTGAAATCTCTCTTAGGAATGTTTTACAAGAAGCGTAAGAAATGGCGTTGTAAAACTAGCATGCATTCAGATTATGCAGAACAAAATATAGTTTTCAACTTCAAATCTTGCAGTTTTTGTGCGGATGAACATACAATCAGAGACTTGTAATTTGGAGTTGCCCTTGAATGGATAGACCTCTTTACTGAATAGAGCAGGAACTCCAAACAGATTTTGAGACTTCAAATGATAAAGGATAAAGGACGGCGTTACTCAATCTTTTTTGGGTTGCGCCACCCTTTCTACTTTTACGGGAAATCGTGGAGGCGATTTTGATGCGTATTTGGCCATACATTGACTAGCGGTGGCCAAACGATGGACCAGTCATTCTTTGTTTCACCCTTCAGAGACACGAATTCACTGTCTCCGGAGGGATGGAAGGTTTGGTTGACCGGGCGGTGAATCCGAATCAAGAACCTGGAATCAGGTGAACGCGACAGCCGGCACCTTCTCCCTCTGCACAGCCACGCGTCTTTCCCGTTCCTTTTCCTAAACGATAGCAGCAATAAATAATCAAGCACCAAAAATTACCCTTTTAGAGTGCCCGGCATAGAAGCGTCGCTATGGTCCCAGAAGGCTAATTCTTATCTAAAATTTTGCAAACCACTTTATTTTCCTGGTCATAATTCACTGTTTATAATGTTCACTTAATTTGTGAAAACTTTTACGTTTTTTCTACTAAAAAAACTGAGGTGGCCGTTGGCACTCGCATCTTCTGAGTAGTCAGATCGCATATATAGCGGGCGAAGTTACCTCTTTTTTCTTCAGCGAGAAAGCGGCTGAGCAGCAAGGAAGCGGTACTTTTTGATACCTCAAACCTTCGGCCAAATTATGGAAAAATCGTGGATGTTGCATTCGATCAATGGCATTCCCGCCCAGCCAGCAAGGGGTACGGGTTCCAATCCCGCCTGGCGCTAGGGTTTCGTTCGCGATCATCGTTGCGAGAGCTTGTAGAAAAGTCATCAGCGCTTTTCTGCCCATCCCACTGAGCGGAACAAGGTCATTCACCATGACAAAGTTCTGCATCTCTTACAATCTCGTTACTTCTGTCTTAGTGTTTCAGAGATTTTATACAGAAGGCTTATGAATAACAATAACACAGAATAATACATAAAAATCGGGCTTTTCGGCACTCACGAAAAGTGGTTTCAGCTTCTTAATTTTTGCATGACATCTTAGGTATTTTAACGCTTTCAAAACTGCGTGTCTTTTCAACGAATCCTTGGTATCAAAAACTTTTGCCAAGTTGTATAATAAAATAAATATATAAAGTCGAAAAATTTCGAAGCCCCCCAAGGGCTAAAACTTTTGACTCATCGAGTACTGCAGGAACGCAAAACCTTTTTTGAAACTTTTTGATTTTACCCACTTCTCTAATGAAAGAGCAGCTTCGAATTTCGAAGTTCGAAAGCAGATGTAAGTGTAGCAATGAAACTATAATACAATGCCTAAATGTTACTAAGCGATGCTTTTATAGGAGCAATCATAGCAATTCTCCCGAGAACGTCTTGCTGCAGTCTACCCACTCCTCAAGGTGGATGGAATGCCGTGTTGACTGCTTCGGGAAGATCTCGTTTGCTCTCTGCGTTTCCTGCTACCACTGTGTCAAAGCATTCTTACTACTTTGTTTACACAACTTTTGCGTTTTAAGGACGAAATACAGGTAAATATTTCAAGCGACTAAACACGCAAGGCCGTGATTGCTGGAGAGATGAATGCTTGGTTTTGAGCCAAAACAACGATAAGTTCAAACGAAAAGGCATAATGTGCACTGAACTGACACAGTTGCCAATGGGTTGGAAAGCAATTCAGTGTGTGCAGATAAAAATCAAAGAAATTCTACCACAAAAATGAAAATGAAATAAATTCATCCAGACACAGCTGCCAGACCTCACTCGGCTCTTTTGTAAGTGTGACCGAAAGTTGGCAATTTCAGTCAGGGTAAAAACTGCAGCGTTTGTCATCTATGATATTCTGTGATGGACAATTGGTCATTTGGAGATTGTGAATTGTGGGATGGCATTTTTGACGTACCCTTGTACACGGCTAGATTTCTCCTTTGGATGCTATCTCAAAGTTTTTGACGCTATGCAGAAGCGGGCTATCCGGGAATTACGGAAGGTAAAGTAGCACGTTGCAGAGAGAGCAGACAGGGAGGGTTCGATCCCCACCAGGCATAAACAGAAACCCAAGTGGAAGTGAAGGGAACATCTTTCTCTCTCAATGGTAGTGTATCCAACTCATGAAATGATCTAATGCCATTAAGCACCTCGCTGTGGCTGTCACTAAAATAGTTGTGATGCTTCCTAAAGAGGTACACCACACAAGTGTATCGCTCGGGTGGCGGCTCATCCGTAAGATTCCTCACAATCAGCACATATGTCTATCGAACAGAACTTCTTACAGCAAATTCTAAACACTGTGAGATATTAATTTCTAACTGTACATGTAAAGGACACACCGTCATACTTTAGATATTCTTCTTGGCTATGAATCTATTAGGCAAGCAAAATATGGTTCTAAGGGTAGGATAATCATGACAAATGTTGGTTAAAGTTTTCCTCCAGAGCACGTGTAAATGATTAGGAAAAATGTCTAATACAGTTTGGTCCAAAAATCAACAGACGCTCATGATTACATACTGGTTATTTGAGGAATTGCACACTCTTCAGTCCTCAAGTGCAAAAGAAAGTGTGATGGAGGACTACTTGCCTGCTTATATTAAGGTGTTAAAAAAGTCTTAGGGTGTTCGACATTTTTCTTTATTTTTCTCACCAGCATACAATGGAATCCCCTCAACGATATAGTCACTATAGTTACTTACTATAGTGTGCCACCTAATAGGCAGATCAGCGATTCCCGTCTTCCAGAACTGAGGAGACGGAGCGTCAAAAAACTCGTTGACCACCCTTTTATCATCTTCAATTTTAATGATTTTTTATTCGCTAGAAATGTCTTATGGAGCCGAAATAAGTGAAACTAGAAAAGGCATATCAGGGAACAAGAGTAAGCGGTGAACCGTGTCCCAGTCTAGCTCCTCAAATTTGTCAGGGAACAAGAGTAAGCGGTGAACCGTGTCCCAGTCTAGCTCCTCAAATTTGTCACGTGTCCCTTCAGCTATGTACATGCGGTCTAGCGTTTCGTGAAGGAGATGGACAGAAGCACGTCTCGGTCGCTTTTCTGCAACAGCGTTCACCAGTTTCGGAAGTTGATTGACGTGATGGAGAGACTGCATGGTGAAACGCATGCTAATACTAATCAAAAAGCTAATCAAGACATAAGGAATCTTTCGAGCCATCGATTCAGCACCTTTCTGTAGCAGAAGGGCTGGAGACCACTGAGTACCGCTGAGTGAGAGGTGCCCCCTCGTCTCGCTGCAAAACTGCGAGTGCCAACCTCGGGATCTTCTTTGGCACTGTCGAGAACAAAAGAGCCTTCCACTGTGCGTGACGTTCCGACCGAGGACCGCCTTCGAAGTCCAGGTCTCCCCGGAAGTGGTGCCCTCTCCCGGTGAGCTGTTGAAGCTTTGAACGGTTTCCGTCGTTCTATGGCCACGACGCCATTCATAGAAGACGGTGGTTCGAAGGTAGCCTTAAGGAGCCGACATTGTGAATTCCATTGTTTGCTGGTTAGAAATTATGGAAAGTGAGGTGGCTATATATGTGCCCATCACGGAGAAGTTCCGGGAATGACTCACAAGTGCCAAGTGTTAAATCATGGGTACCGATCAAAAATGGAGACATGAGGATTTTTTCAAAAAATCATATCAAGACGTTTTTACCATCCTAATACTACATTACAACAAGAATGCAGTTCCTCCGTGGCAGTTTTTGGGAAATTGAATCTTTTTGCTTTAGAATCGGCTTGAACACTTAAATAAGCATTCGAAGGAGGAAGTGTGTGCGGGAAAGCGGAACTAACGGCGTAAGCCAGTAACATCAGTTTTGTGATTGTGTCGCTAATGACCAGAGATGATTGCAAACAGAGAAGTAAAAATAGAACAAGCGAGGAAGAGAAGAAGAGTGACAACAAGGAAGAGAAAGCTTTTTGTTAAGAAGACTCTCATCCGGAATTCGATGGAATGCTACTTTGAATACATCACCAGAGCAAAGCACTCGCATCTGCTTCCGGTGTCATTGCGAAACGAAAAATCAACAGAAAATCACTCACTGTTCTCGTCGAGTTGGGACCACAGAAAAAGCGACGGGTAAGCGCCTCCCGACCGAGGTACAAAGAGCGGATAGTCGAGGTAGAAGGCGGCCAAGAGGCGACCTAGCCCGACCACATTTGCCTTGGACGGTTCATCATCAGCCAGAAGGGCAAGACGTAGTGCTGACGGGGAGATGAGTTGTGTCGACATTCCGAATCATTTCAGGAGTGTTGCATGGGGTCCGCGGACGAACCGGAGACCCTTGAGGACAGCTGCTGACACGGGGACGTCGTCGACCGCTCGCCCAGTGTCGTCATGGTAACGCTGTATAACACATCCCGCGATACTCACTTGGAAAGGAGTAAAACACTCGAATGGCGCTGTGGATAATGGCAGCGATAGGATTAGTATTCTTGTAATGTCTTTGGTTGAAGGTAACAGCGAGGCAAAATGGTTTATTATTTTCACTCGGTATCAAAGGCATAATCATATGGTCGAAGGCACCAAGAGGAGGAAAACGCGTAGATAATTGCCCGATTTCACGTTTCTCTGTAGAACTTGGAGATTCGACGCTTTTTGAGGCAGCAACGTGCCTTCTTTATTGAAAACGTGGAAACCTTATTCTTAACTTTTCGAGTCTTGGCTTCCTGGGTTCTTGAATTCTAACCAGGGAATGCCGTCAGTTTCGCATTCAACTTCGGGCAGAAACTTTGCCATTGGAACGAGCTTGAAAAGCTGACTACAAATTTGCGGTCGAAGTTTGCTAAGTAGATGTCAAAGGCGTTTTCCGACCGGCCAAATTTGGCGTTGTCGACCCCATCTCATGCGTGCTTAGCTCAGCTAATAGCTAACAGCGGCGAGTGTGATGTGGTACATAGCCTTCTTAATCCGAAGCAATGGGGTCATGCGTACGAGATCAGAAATACCAATTTCGTCCAAGCATTGTACATCACAAGGAAATCTAAATTCATTACTCTTTTTGCATTTTGCGATCTATCGTATGTGGCACTCTTTATCTTCTTGTCCAACACATTTTCGAACAAATGCTTGCTTACAGCTATCATCCATGTTTTGCTCTTTAATGGTAGAAGAGTGAAGAATTTTGGCTTCCTTGTGAAGTAAGTCAAAAATTTGCATAAATCATTTCCTTAAATACGAGATAAGTGAGTCATCCGGTTGACGGGATTTTCGAAGAGCCCTAATCTTACGATACGGATCACAAATACGGATCCATGTAATTGACGCGTGGTAGCGCAATAATACACACTAGGAGGCGGCGGCTGACGCGTGCACCTGAATTGTCCATCGAAAAGTCCTGCAAGTTTTGTATAGGCCAAATAAAGGCTGAAGGGTAAAGGACGACGTTACTCATTCCCGTTTGGGATGCGCCACGCATTCTTCTTCTATGGGATGTCGTTGAGGCGATCTGGGGCTATATTCACCAACGACTAACAGCAATTTAACTGGAGAAAATGCTTCCGAAATCCCTGATGGCGCGACTTATCAAGCGATATGGTGAAGCATTTCACCATATTGCTTGTTGATAAGCTGCGCTATCAGGAATTTCAGCCACGTATATTTTCTCCGTTAAATTGCTGTAAGTTGTTGATGAATCTGGCCCCTGAACGTGTATTTGGCCATATTATGTATGTCCATCCGATGAAGAGGTCATCGCTTTATCCTTCCTGGACAAGTCTGGTACCAGCTGACCGACCCAAGAGTGATTGAATTCTTTGTTGTCCCTGGGGAATCCGAACCATGAAGCTGGTATCGGGTGCACGCGGCAGCCGGCACCTCCTGTGACTGCGCTACATGTGCCCACGTGAAGAAGAAATATTCCCGTCAATACTGTCACAACGATGTTTTCTTGCAATCAAAACATCGTTATGACAGCTTACAACCTCGATACCAGCCACTTGAGGCTTAAAGGAAACTGATTTGACTCGTCAATACTATTTTATGTGTGTGTGTTTGTACTACGTTGGAAGTCAATTCGGCATACCACCTGTCACCTGTAGTCCCGTTGATCCTCGACTTGCTCGAGCGGGCGCCAGTCTCCATTCGTCCCTGTCGCGTGCTAGAGTGCTCCAATGGATCCTCCTCGCTCGAGGGACACGAAGAGCGTCATAACGGTCGTTCAGGGCTTTCACGAAGAAGTTCGACCAACGCGTTGGTGGGCGTCCTGGTGTTCTGTTGACATCCCGCGGAATCCACTCGGTGACGGCTCTCGTCCAGCGGGTGTCTGCGAAGCGCATTACGTGGCCGGCCCACCTAATTTTCGACAACTTGGCCCACGCGACAGCCTCTCTGATCTTCGAACGTCGGCGAAGCTGGGAACTCCGGAGGCCTTCTCTCATTTGCGTGAGTCGTGTCACTCCGAGCATCGTCCTCTTGATTCCACGCTGCGCGACGCTGATCGCGTGTTCATCCCGCTTTCATATAGCCCAGGTCTCTGAGGCGTATGCTAGGGCAGGAAGAACAGTGGAGTCGATAGGTGGGCACGGAGTCGGACGTTCTTCGTCTTCTTCGCGACTTCTTCGACGCTCTTGAAAGCTCCTCAAGCCGTTCGTTTCCTCCTGCTCAGCTCTGGCGCTAGGTCGTTGGCCATGTTGACTTCGCGACCCAGATACACGTAGCTGGAGCATTCGGAAATGTTCGTTCCTTTGAGCGAGAATGGAGCATCAGAAACTTGCACGTTCCTCATGAACATCGTCTTCGTAAGATTCAGCTGCAGTCCAACGTTTCCACATACACGATCGAAGTCGGCCAGCATTCGCTCCGCCTGACTGATGCTCGGTGTTATGAGCACGACGTCGTCAGCGCAGATGGTGCAGCTGCCGGCCGTCGACCTTCACCCCCATGTCTTCCCATTCTAGTTCGTTCATGACGTTTTCGAGGTTGGCGCTGAAGAGCTTCGGGGATATGGTATCCCCCTGCCGAACCCCTCTCTTTACGTCGATGAGGACGTCGTTGTAGAATGGAGAGATCTTGGTCGTGAATCCACTGTACGGCTCTCGAAGGACTCTAATGTACTGGGTAGGAACACCCTGAGTGAGCAGGGCGTCGATGACCGCTTCAGTTTCGACGGAGTCGAATGCCTTCTTCAGGTCGATGAACGCAAGGCACGGCGGCAGCTTGTACTCTCGCGACACTTCGATGAGCTTCGCAATGGTGTTTTGGTCGATCGTGCTGAATCCTCTCCGAAATCCTGATTGCTCGTATGGCTGTCCTTCGTCCAGCGTTCTGCTGATCCTATTCAGGATCACTCGAGTGAACAGCTTGTAGACTACGGACAGCAGGCAGATCGGGCGATAGTTGCCAATGTCGTGCACGTCTCCCTTCTTGTACAGCAAGACGATCTTGCTGGTCTTCCACTGAGATGGAACCTTGAACGCCTACAGGTAGCGTGTGAAGAGCCGCGCCAGGGTGTTGATGAGCGTTGACGGGACGTTCTTCAGGTGTTCGGGTTTGATCCTGTCGGGACCGGGTGCTGTACGCTTCTTCACCGACGAGATGGCGTGTCGGATTTCGGAAGGAAGAACAGAGGGCACGACGTGTCCATCTTGCGGAAGATGGCATGGGGGCAGGTGGACGTGGCTATCGAAGAGATCGGAGTAGAGGCCGTGGATGACCTTTTCTATGGTCCTCCTGGAAGAGGTGACTGTTCCGTAAGGACGCCGGAGAAAGGTCTTTTGGCCTCGAAGTTGGCGAAGTTTTGGCGGGCATTGCGGATGCTCAAACCTGCCTCTGCAGCTTCTGCCAACACTGCCGCCCTTCTCTCCTTAAGATCCTCCTTTATCGCCGCTCTGCATAGCTTCGCAAGCTCGGACGTCAGTTGATAGTTGCCTGACGCTCGTGCTGCTCCACACTAGCGTATAAGCTCGAGAGTTTCTGGAGACAGACGTCTCTTGGTGGTCTTCAAGCTCTCGGCTCCCTTAACACGGAGATGGTGCACGAAGCGGTTGTATTCCTCGTCGATGTTGTCCATGACGGTATCTTCCCAAAGGCCGGCAAGAGAGTTGTAAAGGTCCCAGTTGATGGTTGTTCTGGGATTCCTCTTCTTGAACTTCGCGGCCTTCTCTCCTTGACGCGAAAAGCGGAACCTTGCGCGAAGGAGGCGGTGGTCCGATCCCGTGTAGAACTTGGGGACAACGGAAACGTCGGTCAGGCAATACTTGCGGTTGAAGATGAAGTGATCGATTTCACTGTGAAATTGGCCACCGGGAGATTCCCTGGTCCATCGTAGGGAGGGAGGCTTCTGAAACTGTGAATTTCCATGGATGGTCTTGGTCGACGTGATAAACTCAGACAGCCTTTCACCTTGCTCGTTCCACTCCAAACCGAGGGTTCCGATGTGAAGTTCTTCCGGCGACCTTCGTGGCCCGATCTTGGCGTTGAAGTCGCCGACGATCACCTTGTAGAAGGTGTGGTCTTCTTTATAGAACTTCCCCAGCCCCAAGTAGAAGGCTTCGGCCTCTTCGTCGTCGTAGTCGGATGTTGAGGCATAAGCGACGAACACAGTCAAAGCTAGACCGGAGCCACATCGCTTCAGTGGCAGACGTCCGATTCTCCGATTCGGATTGTCAGAGACTCGTACGAATCGATGTTCATGGCCAAGTGCGTGTTGACGAGGACACCAACGCCGCCTAGTCTTCTGCTGTCGCATGTTCCGAGGAACAATTGTAAGTACAGATCATCATCCTAGTCCTTCTCTATTTGCGCAGCCTGGTTAGGCCCTGAGATGAGCTTTTAGCAGCATCTCCGTACTCGTCCTTCCCATCCTTGCAGGAATGGGGCTCTTTCGGGGTCAGGAGAATGAGGCCCTTTAGTGCTGCTGTGTTTGACTCCAGTATACACGGTAGCTAGTCAGGCTCTTCGTACGGACGAAGAACCCCTGGCAGCCACCCAGACTGCCCAAAGGGACGGGGCGATACTTAAGGCAGCCTCGAATCGCCTTACATGTACTCCCAGTCTATCGAGTGCAAGCTTTTGGCCGAGCCGACACAGTTACAATCCACATTGGTGCGAACACATCCACGCACACTGTGCATGAACATGCCGCTCCCACGCACAAGAAACGAGTCGGCCCGACACAGCAGGAGCAAGGAGTCCATCCCCTGCATCCCACCTGCGCCTCTGGGCAGTACACGGTCGCATTTGGTTCGCGTTTTCGTTCTCCTATCCACCACCCGGGGACGCGTTTCGTGGCCCTGCGACAAGCGGCCCGAGATCCCTCTTAACAAGGGAGCCCGAAGGCTCTCTATCGAGGGAAATCCGTGGGTTGATGGAACTCACCTCAAGCTGGCTGCGTCACTTGCGAAGCTTTCTTCCGTTCCTAGCAGTACAGAAGGCAAATTTTGAAAGCATCGTCGTTAGTAAGTTTCAACCTTGCTCCACATAGTAGTAGAGTAGTTTTACGGTATGAAGTCATCCAGATTAGGGATGGGCGGAAATTTTGAAAATTTTCCCTGAAACAGAAAACAGAAAATCGCTTTTGTCAGAAAGTAGAAATTAGAAAACAGAGAAGCCAAAAACGCCAGAACACAGAACATTTTAAAATTATCATCTGACCTAATTACTCTATCTAAAGATCCTTTCTTCCAGTGGCAAATAGTTTTCTATGACTAGAAATGTAATCATGGAGCAGCTTGTTAACTTGCAAGAAATCAAAAATATCTAGCACCCTTCAGATTCAATAAAATCAGTAAATTGTAAATCTTGATTGATAGATCCTAGGAATCTCAACATTTGAAGCATGTAACATTACTGATCAGCTCCGTTTCACAACTAACGCCCTAACGATTATATCATTAATCGCAAAACTGTGGGCGTTTCTGTGTATACAAGTGCTTTGGTTCTCCAAACGTTGTAACTAGAGAAAAGAGGTACAAAAAAGTTGCTTACAAATGATGAGTTTAACCCATCACATCCATATTAAGATATATCGGCTTAAGGCTCACTGATACAATCCAAAATACAGATGGGATCACAAAACAGACGACTCGCTTGATTAGTTGTCCCACTAGTAAAAAACTGAGTCAAACACAATGAAGGCTCATTAGAAACTGTTTACGTGTTTCATCTCCACTGTGTTCAGTCAACAGACATACTCTCGCAGCGTACTCTAAAGCTGTGCTTGGATTCGTTGAGTATTACTAGCTGCGCCAGAATCTGTATTACTAGTTTGTCTCGTTCTTTGAGAATATCTTTCCGTGTAATTCGCCTAGTTTTCGCGTAGTTGAAAGCTTTCAAGTAATTTCAGCCATGCTCTTCGCTGGCTTGATATTTAACAGAACAGCACGAGATTGTGCCTAAAGGGGTTGTCTGCACAACAGTTTTTGAGTGAAGGTGCTTTCTTGAATGCTGAACACAAAATAATAGGGATCAAGCATATGCCCTCACCATCACCATCATCCAGAGGGGGAACACATAGGAGCGAAACTCGACTGCAGGCAACTGCACCATCTTCGCTTCGCTAACGACATCTTGCTCATAACACCGAGCATCAGTCAGGCAGAGCGAATGCTGGCCGACTTCGATCGTGTATGTGGGAACGTTGGACTGCAACTGAATCTTACGAAGACGATGTTCATGAGGAACGGACAAGTTTCTGATGCCCCATTCTCGCTCAATGGAACGAACATCTCCGAATGCTCCAGCTACGTCTATCTAGGTCGCGAAGTCAACATGGCTAACGACCTAGCGCCGGAGCTGAGCAGGAGGAAACGAGCGGCTTTGGGAGCTTTCAAGAGCGTCGAAGAAGTCGTGAAGAAGACAATAAACGTACTGCTCCGTGCCACCTATTCGACTCTACTGCTCTTCCTGCGCTAACATACACCTCAGAGAGCTGGACGAAAGCCACCGGCTTAATTCAGCAGGGTCTCAAAAGAATACTAGGACGCCCACCAACGCGTTGATCGAACTTCTTCAAGAAAGCTCAGAACAAGCGATATCGTGTCCGTCAGGAGAGGAGGATGTACTGGAGCACTCTGGCAACTGGGACGAATGGAGACGATGCTGGCGCCCGCTCGAGCAGCTCGATGATCAACGGGACGACATATGATACAGGTAACTACTACACTACTTTATCAATTCACCAGCGAAATCAAAGGTAACTATAACATTTCTGTCTCTCTCATCTGACTAATTTTTGGCAACCAAAAGCTGAGCACGGTTAAAGTTAGAAAAGCAGCTTCACCATCATTGAGCATGATCGAACAAACATTTTCAATTTTTAAACTGGTGGTTGGGTAATTCTGCGCACAGTAACTCTAGGACAAGCAATGCCCCTCAAAACACTAGTTTCGTAACCTTAATATAAAGTTGTAAGTAATCGTAGATGATCAAAATTACAGTTAAAATCGAAAAGAATACGAATCCAATTTATAAAGTCGAGAAATGCCCTATGAAGGAACTACATGTCAGCAGCGACTAGGCAATCAATCAAGCAAACAAAGCTGCACAGTTCACGAGTGTACGGCGCAATTTCTACACGAACATATATCAAAACACCATATTCTTTCAATATAATACATTCAGAAGCATAAATTTGGAATGAAACTCATAATTCTATGATACTTCTTGATTTATTTCATTGGACTTCTGTGATATAATTTTGTTCGCCCATCCCCACCCCGTTTTCTGTTTTCTGGCCAATTTTTGGCCATTTTCCCTGGAAACAGAAAACAGAAATTCCGCCCATCCCTGATCCAAATCTCCCCACACCTACGTATAACATCGGCATCATCTCCACGCGGTGTAGAGACGTCGCTGTTTGTGATAATCACGGTCGTCCTCAGTCTAGCGCCAAAATGGCTGTAAGTCCATCATGTTGAACAGAATTTTTTCCATGCGGGACAGCTACAGCAGATGGCTTACCTAACAGTCATCGACAAACAAACAAGCAAAGGAACGTCACTGATCAACAACACCGATCAATATTGGCCTCCCGATCAAAACTTACCACTTAGTGTGAAGCAAATCGGTGGGGCAAAATACTCGCGTGTCTCACCTCGATCGGTTAAATCTAGGAAAAAATCGAAGTTCAGGAAATCGATAATGTCGATCGATAGTATAATGCGATCGATTGCTTTTGCCACGTAACGCTTTTCAAGCTAATCAGTCTGCTAACTTAGCACCTCTCCTCTGAATGTAGCGACAAAATTTTGACAAAATTATAGGAGTGCTTGGCAGAGTATGACGTCGTACTTCATAATTCATGGAAATGAGAGTTTTAGTCTCTCATCACCAAGATGGTAGCTGCTAAAATTGACAACATATTCTGGTTTCGATTCATTCTGGACACTTCCCGTTCTTCTTATAGTCGTTGCATTTCCTCGCTTACTGTTATAACCACGGTTTTTGCAGTCGTGAAACTTCGCCGTTTAAGATCCAGTTTGTCATTCTTTTATTCTTTATTTTATTATTTTCGATTCGGTATTTAGCGGAACATTTGTTGTCATTGTTTATTACCTTTTAATGTGCATCATAGATGCCCGTCTTTATTCTACCATTCGTATTAAAATTTAATTTATTTAAATTTGATTTCATTTTTTACTTTTTGCTTCACTTCAAGTTTGACGATTACTAAATCAAAGTGAAAGTATTGATAGCACTCCGCTGCATTAAAGCTCTTCCGACGGCAATCACAATCACGTAGTTCCCACTGTGATAGGTTAAATCCGAGAAAACGTTTATAACATCGATCGATATTGATTGTCTACCCCACCTGAAGTAGGAGGTGGCATCAGGAAGGAGGGACCAATAAAGGGCACCAGGGGAATACCAATGCGGTGACCAGTAAGGAAGGGACCAGCAAGGGGAGCCAATAAGAGGGGTCTTGTCAGGGAAGGGGGCAGCAAGGGGAGCCAGTAAAAGGGGACCAGTAAAGGGGGACCGGGAGGATTCAGAAGACGTGTCTTCGATGTTGTGCTATGAGCGTGGGAGGACCAGTAAGGAGAAACCAGCAGGGTGCAATAGGAGGTGGGGGTACGGAGGAGAGCACCAGCAGTAGACCAGTAGGAGGGGAGGGAGCAGTGAGAAGGGACCAACAAGGGGAGCAGTAAACGGGATGAGAGGGGGAACCACGAGAGAGGGATCAGTAAGTAGGACCAGTGAGAAGGGACCAGCAAGGGGCCAGTAAGAGGGAGCCGTGTCACAGACGTCTTTCAACGGACGTTCGCATATCAAATGACTTCCTTTTATAAACCGTTACAACCTGTCAATTTTTGGGCAGAAGTCAATATTATCACAAGAAATCTGACGGTTTAATTTTGCCAAAAAATCGTTAAAAACAAGCTGGGAACTTTGTGTGCATCTCTGTGATATGGCGACCGGGGCCAGATCCATGAACGATGCCGCCGGTATTGTCCCACCGCGAATTCACAAAACCGGTCCACGTAGTAACCGATACAGAGAGATGACCCCAAATTTACCACGCCGCATGTTGACGAATCGCGGCATCAGTAAGTTTGACGGTACTTTTCACCATTACCGGCCGGTAAGCGGTTGATGAATCTGGCCCTGGTAGGCCGCTGAACGTCTGGTAAAGAATAACCTACTTGCCGTACAAAAAACCTGCCTATCCTTATCATTATCATTACCTATACATGAAATCACCACACATCTCCCTCGATAGAGGAGCTTTGCCGCTCTCTAATGCGCAACGATGGAAAGGACAAGTACGGAGAGGCTGCTAAAGGGGCCCCCTTTAGCAGGCTCGGGTAGTTAGCGAGGGAAAGGTCAGGGGTCTGGATCCTGCTTGGGGCATGTCTTTTGCATTTTCACGAACTTCATAATCATGCGAGGGGAGCATGCGCTGACAGCAGAGCAGGCTAGCAACGGGTGTGCATGCTGTTAACCCTTATGAAGGATGAAGGTTGGCGTTACTATATCCCAGTTTGGGGAGCTCCGTGAATTCAACTCCTATGGGATACAGTTAAGGCAGTTTCGAAGCAAATATAGCCTTTACAGTGGCTTGCGGTGGCCAACCGATGGAGAACTTAGTTCATCCTTAGTTAGTTTATGCTTTTAGTTTATTTAGTTTGTCGTTCCGAGACAAGCCTAGTGCAAAACCGCCGATCCAGCCGGGTTGAAAGATTTGTAGTTAGCCTTGGCGAGACCAGGACCGAAAACCATGAATTCTACATGTGAACTGGTACGAGAACAACCCTTGTTTGTTGACAACTAGTGTTTCATGTTTACATAGGTGTAACGGAGAGGCAGCGGCTTGCGGGCACCCCGAATTCAGGGTGCCCGGTTCGCGTCCTTCCAAATCAGAAATATCCGGGTCCTACCAAACCAGGATGATCCAGGTCCAATCAAACAAGAAAACTCACGATGTCGATAACACCAATCACTAGAAGCGAATTCTGGCCGACTTCCTGTACATCAGAGCGTCAGAGTTAAGGTGGATCTCACGAAGACGATTTTCACGAAGAAGAATGACGAAAGGAGGGTGCTATTAAGAGCGTCGAAGAAGTCGTGAGGAAGTCGTACCATACAGAAGCAGGATAACCAAATGATTATCATTGCGCAGCGAGCAATAGGAAGGACGATGCTTGGAGTTACATGATTCAAGCAAATGGGAGAAAGCTTCCGGAGTTCCGAGCTTTGTCGGTGTTTGAGGACTAAGAAGCTGTTGAATGAGCTAGTCGTCGAAAATTACGCGGGTCGGCCACAAAGTGCGTTTCGTGGACACCCGCTGAACGAGGGTCAGCAGAGAATGGATTCTGAGTGGGAGGGGTTTTTCAAAGGAACACCAGGACGCTCGGAGTTTTTCGTAAAAGCCTTAAAAGAACGATCGTGTTCCTACAGCGAGATTGGTCCATTGGAGGACATGAACGAATAGGGAATGCTGGCGCCCGCTGGCGCTCGCTGGAGCAACTCATGATCAATGGACGAAAGGTGCTATAGGCCGATATTGAATGACACACAAACCTCTTATTTACCTGCTCTACTATGAGCGCATGCACCCCTTGCATGAACATGGAGTTCGTGAAAATGCAAAAGCCACGCGCCAAGCAGGATCCAACTCCTGGCCTTCCGCTCTTTATTCTGCTACCTTATCCACTCGGCCGTCGTTACACAGACGGCTCCTAGATAACAATGAACCCGAGAGTGATAAGATACCAGCCTTCTTGCCTGCTTCACCGCTCCGTTTCAATGGTGCAGATTCCACGGGCCGTAACTCTGCTCAAAATTGTACTTGCGTCCAGATACTTGCAGTTTGCTACTTCTGAGAAGGGGGCGCTTTTGTATGCACCGCATCGCTTGTTCAGACCTACAGCTAAAGTAGTTTCCTGGTAAGGTGTCGAAGACGTCAAAGTCTTTTACTTGGACCTGGAAAAGTTCAATAAGGATGTCACATCTCCTACAAGGTGATCGCTTCGTGCACCATCTCCGCGATAGTGCTAAGGAACCGAGTTTGTAGACCACCAAGAGACGAATCGCCTTGCGATGTACTCCCAGTCTACCGAGGTCAAGTTTTTGGCCTGGTTGGCACAGTTCTAATTGCGAAGGCGCGAACACATAAACATGCCGCTCCCACACAAGAAACTAGTCGACCCGACACAGCAGGAGGAAGCATTCCGTCGCCTGCATTCCACCTGCGTCTCTGGGCAGTGCACGGTCGCATTTGGTTCGCGATTCGTTCCCCTATTCACCACCTGCGGACGCACGTCAAACCTACTGACACCGCGATTCATCAAAATGCGGTGTGGTAAATTTGAGGTCAAACTCTCTGTATCGGTTACTACGTGGGCCGGTTTGGTGAATTACGGTGAGATAATACCGGCGGCATCGTTCATGGATCTGGCCCCCGGTCACCATATCACAGAGATGCACACAAAGTTCTCAGCGTTAAATGTTTTTAACGATTTTTTGGCAAAATTAAACCGTCAGATGTCCGAGATGATAATATTGACTTCTACCCAAAATTGATAGACTGTAACAGTTTATAAAAGGTAGTCATTTGATATGCGAACGTCCGTTGAAAGACGTCTGTGACACGGCTCCCTCATACTGGCTCCTTGTTGGTTGCTTCCCACTGGCCCTATTTACTGGTCCCTCCCTCGTGGTTCTCCCTCCCCTACCCTTTACTGCTCCCCTCATTGGTCCCTTCTCAATGCAGTCTTTACCATCCTATTGGTCTACTGCTGGTGCTGTCCTTCGTGCCCCCACCTCCTTTTGCCCTTCATTGGTTTCTCCTTACTCATCCTCCCACGCTTATACCACATCAAAGCTACGTCTTCTGAATTCGGACGTTTGTTGCGCGACATCAGTGACTGTGACGCGTCTTCTCAATCTGAATGCGTGGCCACCTCTTACTGGCTCCCCTTGCTGCCCTTCCCCCTGGCAAGACCCCTCTTATTGGCTCCCCTTGCTGGTCTCCTCCTTAATGGTCACCTTATTGGTATTCACCACTGGTGTCCCTTATTAGTCCTCCCTTATTGGTCCTTCCTTCCTGATCCTTGTTCAGCCTACTGACTCCTTTTACATCTCCTTTCTAACGGTTCCCGATTCTGGTCCCACCTCCAAACGGCACCTTTACTCCATGCCCCTTTCCTAGCTTATGAAAGATCTTGTGAACCCGAACGCCTGCTGCTTGATGTCTATGAAAGGCAAGACCGGACGGTAGTCCATAAAAGGTCGGACCAGACGGGCAGACGAAAAACCGAAAAATTTATTCTATATCCATTAAATTCATTCATTCTTTCGAAAGTTTTTGACAAAGAATTTATTATTTCATTCACGCCCCATGGTAAAATTTCGTAGAAGCGCAACCATGATAAGGTGAACACCATTCTTGGCTGGCATTCATTCTGCCTACCATTTCTTAGAGCCCTTTCAATGAGCTGATATCCTGACCGATGGTAGCATTGTAAACCGATGCTTAATGGGTTTCAGTCTGCTGATTCACTTCTCTTGGAGAGGCTGTGCTAAGAGGAATGCTACAGTCGCAGAGTCTACTTGTTCTTTTTAGCTTGCTGCATGCTACAGGTATGTTTTCAGAGTTCTGAACGGTGCAATCCTAGCTGGTGATGACCGCTCCTAAACGACTTCCTAAGAACAGAATATGTTCAACATTGAGATATATTGAACTCACACATCCTGTAGATAAAAACTGAAATCAAGGTCCAATCTAAGTTGGTGGTGACCGCTCTTAAACGATTTCATAAGAACTGAATGTGTTCAGTATTTAAATATGTTGAGCTCACACGTTTCATAGAAGACAACTGCACCTACGAACTCAATATAAACAACACACAGAAACTATGAGAATATACAACATTTGTTAGCTGGGTCGGGACGTTTGCAAACGAATAGCACGTTAAGTACATTGACTTGTCCGTGTCCAAAAGGTTTATTGACTGAGCTAATTTTTTCTATTTAGTGATGTTATCTGTTCTGTCTGCAAGAAGAAAATCCGTTCTCGGTGCAAATGTCGTAGGGGGATCATCCCTTGCTCGATTTGCACCAAGAGTGGTCCTTTTTAGGTTCTCTGCTTCCGACTGGGATCTCGAAAATCGAGCCTATCTAGGAAACAAGGTTGGCGTAGTTATTTCTATATGTTGTTATTATTTATTGTGCTTCGTTATGTCGTGAAATCGTTTAAGAGCGACCACGAAAAACTAGGATTGCACCTAATATGTTCAGCCTTGGAGATATATTGAAATCACATATCCCATAGATAACAATTGCCGTAGCGAAATCAAAATAAATAGCACAGAAGGGATGAGAGTATATAACATTTGTGAGCAAGGAACGCTTGCAAGTAAATAGGTCGTGATGGTCTGTGTCGAAATATTGATTGATGGTGTCTTTCGCTATTTTAGGTTCTATTTTCCTGATGTTATCACTTTTCTCTGCTAGAGGATCCGTTAGATGTGGCCATAGAATGACTTGCGGTGGCCGGCCGATGAACAAGTCAGCGCTTTGTCCTTCCCAGACAAGTCTGCTACCAATTCACCGATCCCGGAGGAATGGAAGACTTGGTTGGCCTGGGCGAGAAATCCGAACCAGGAACCTGGTATCGGGTGCAAGCGACAGTCGCGCCTCCTCCGACTGCGCTACACGCGCCCAAGGCATGATAAGGTCGGGGAAATTGGGCTTCACCACGCCTGCGTACTCTTCGCCCTATGTGCTTGAGCAGATTCCTGTTGGAACATCCAGTGGGCATCACCGAAGGGCTACTAGGCCCAAGGAAGACCTATGGAGACGAGAGTATCTTGCTGGTACACATCTTTATCGATCTACACTCCTTTATCCACGAAAACCAGATCTTGTCGCTGGCACAGATTCCGCCCCAAACCATGATCGGTTGTCGGTTGTGGCGGTGCTCGATTGCAGAGATGCTTGGAGCCTCCGCAGACTAGATCTCATTTTGGCGATTGTGTGCCTGCTAGACGGTGAACAGCTTCTCATCTGTGAACAGAATACGACCTCAGCCACGACCTGAGGCTCATCGCCGAAAGCTTCGCGAAACGTCACCTTCTTCCGCTCCACGGGAGGCTACTTCGAATTCACTTGAATATGCACATTAATGTTTGATGCACATTAGTGCTTGTATTGTAGTAATTTAGTTGTCGTTTTTCGTGGTTGTTTTAGATGATGAAAATTCGGGTCACGTTATTTTTGTCCACTCTGTAGAATTGGCTTTGCGCCACGGAGCCGATGTTATAGGCTTTATTTGCTTTTGCCTTCTTTCTCTAGTTTTCCAGCATTCTAGGACCGTCTAGTGGCTCAAAGATGTAAGACCTTATGCGGCTCCTTAATGAAGGTTCTAATCATCAAATTAATAACATGAAACAAACAAAAAACGCTGAAAGGAGAGCCAGACCTGGATGCTGCGTTCGTCGACCAAGAAAAGATATATCTTCTATCTCGCAAGGGCTAAACCACTCAGCGTCGTTTTGAATTTTATCGTGTTGCTACTTTATTCATTTTCTAATTAGCAGTTTCAATGATGAACTTGTTCAATAGGCCATGCTGTGTAGTGGTGTTATCGTAACTCATTTTTGTCCATAAACCACTAATTAACTTCGCTGTTTTTCCTTCATATATAAAATAAATTTAATTTGAGCTACGGCGTATTTGTATAAATACATTTCAGAGATCAATATAGTTATAACTTAAAGTCAAAATGCAAAGATCGACTGTTGTGAAGGCTTCTCCTTCTTCTCCAGGGTAGCTCTGCTCGTCTCGCTTCACCTCGTCATAAAATCTTTCCCAATAAGGGCATTTCACCGGAACACTCTACCATACACTTGCACATCACTCTGCCGTCCGCAGCAGGAGGAGACAGCTAAAGTAGCGCACCCCACCTCCTCACCCTCTACTAAATTAGACTTTTATTGAGGCTGCCAAGCATTTAGTATCATATGGATGGCAATGCTTATTAACTGTTGTTTCAGAAGGTTGCAGAACCATATACAGCAAAGGAGCTAGTTGTAAAATTGGTATGGTTACAAAGGAAAATCTGGAAAAAGTGCCAGAAAACTGTTCAGTACACATTGGAGACTTGACTATTGAAAGGATGAAGGGTAAGCGTCGTTAATCAAGTCATTTTCGTTAAGCATCAAATAATCGTTATCAATTTCACAAACTGTTATATCGATGTTCTGTTGCGATTAAAGCTACTACCAGGGCCAGATCCATCAACCGCTTAAAGCCTTCTGTCGGTGAAAATACTACCAAGCCCCGTGATATGACATTCATTCAGCGTAAGGTTTTTCGGTATTTTCACCGTTAAACGGCAGGAAGCGGTTGATGAATTTGGCCTTGGGCGGAACTTGCACCTGCTCCCTCTGCTTACCGGACAGAATGCTATGCCGCTGTTTTGTCCAGATATCCTCGTGACCGATAAGCACTCAGCCGTCATACAGGGATGTGTTTCACCAGACAGCTCAGGTGTTTAAAGGTGTAGCATTCCTCCTGGCAAAGATTCGAATCCTCCTGGTGCTAAGGTGTTGATGGAGATAAGTGCCGTTAATGTTTAGATCCGAGTTGCAATTGTATATCAATGCAATATTACCCTGCAATCAATATTATTAGTATTGCAATATGCAATGCTAACGATGCAATATTTCGAAGGGCAAGCGGCGGCACTTCACTAACGAGGCAGAGCTTCTATGTGGGGCAGATGTGCAAAGTAAAGTGTGTTCGGAATATTGGTCGTTTTTATGGCTTAGATTACAGCTAAAACTTCATTTACATCAAGAATGGTCAAGCATACTTCAGTGAAAGAATATCGAAGTGTTGCTTGATATCTCTGATTTCATCCTTCACAGTTTTTCATATGTGGTTGCGTTGCACATGATGACCACTGCGATTCACCGCAGCCCTTTGGCGCAAGATGATAATTGGTATGGTAATGGGTGAACGGTAATGGATAAGTATGAATCCGGTCCCACGAGGGAAGGGTCTGAAACGTATGTCTGAACGGGGAAAGCAAGTGATATAGGAAGAACCCGTACCCCTCAATTAGCATAAAAATGTGTTTCTTTTTGCCAAGTCGTTAAGTCGAAGGAGTATGGGGTCTTTGAAGTTACAATGGAATCGGCGCCTCACCAGTTCGGGGGTCCTGTACTTCCGCAATGCCATTCCCGACAAGCGGCTCGGAGCGCAGTAGGTAGTAAAAGGGAGGTCGGGGTTTGATTCCCTTGCTTCGCTGCATCTTTGCATTTCATCTGATTGGTTGAGATTTGAAGGATTGTCTCATCTGTACCATTTTCATAGGTTTTTTTACCCAATTTTCCAGTTGCATCTTGGTGTATTCAACATAAATGTATAAGTGTTCAATACCAGTGATACACAGGTACAAAGTGCACGAAGCAGCAATGGTCGCAATACGGGTAGCGTATAAAAGCTAAAGGCTCCTCACAGTTTGTTTCACTACATAGACCAATAACTTCGTGAAAAACCGTAATGCTCGGATTTTCGAAAAAGGCTAAGGTATGATGTCAGAGGTGGTTAAAATGTGAAACAAGATCTGTGGTTTCCGCAAATAGACTTAAGCAGCTATCGACACACTTGGAATAATAAAGACGGAACAACAACAACCATGATGGAAGAAAATAATGGTAAACAAACACGAGACAAAAGCAGGCGGCAGCGGCTATCATTGGCAACGTACCAAAAAACGTTTAGGTTGAGCATTGCTCTTGAACTCAAACAGTTTAAGCTCGATTTGCAAGAGGGAACAGTAGGTGAGAGCTTACACACTGATGGTATGAGTCACACAGTTCACAACTGATGACATGAATCACATGGAAGTGACTTTAGCTGGTAAATATGTAAGGATAACTTAATTGGGGTACAATCAAGCTACTTGGAAGTATCAGCCAGCTAAGACATCCGGCCGTAGATGCCAGAACTTCGTGACACGAGTACACAAGCTGGCCCATGGAACCGGCATATAGTGCAAGCAGTGGTATATAGCACATAGAGTCCAAAAAGCAGCTGCATCCTTTCACCACTTACACCTCATGGTCTAATAATGAGCCCAATCGCAAAAGATTTAGAACATATTCTTTCTTTTGTGTATATACTTAAACAGTAGTGCCCCAAAAGCGAATCGAAAAGAAAAAGAGGAAAACATAGAGATATGTAGCAACAGAGTTAGATCATATTCCTTCCCTTTGCGTAGACACTTGATCACTAATGCTTCAAAAACGAATCAAAAAGAAAAGGAAAATGTTCTTGTCCTGTTCGCTGAATAGCGCCAGATAGTTGTTAAAAATAACGAGTTCATGATTAGAGTTGATGTCGTTATGTGAGTATCGATATAGTGCTACGATGTCTCCGCGGGAGCAGACACGCATTCGGCGAGTTTGAGAAGTATGCAAGGATCACTGATACAAGGACGCCATCAAGGGGGGGGGGGGGCAACTGAGCAAATCCGAAAATCTCGTAACGTAAGCAGGACCCGCGTAACAACGTTGAATGTGGGTAAGTTGACGGGCTGCCCATGCTATAATAGTTGGCAGAAGCACTGGAGAGAAGACGAGTCGTCTTATGTGCGGTACAGGAAACGAGGTGGCCCTGTTGTGGGCACAGACCGAGGCTCCAAGGCCATTCTGTTCGGCGCGGCATTCCTATGTTCACTAGCAGAGTTGATGTAGTCGTCTTCAAACGTTTTCGCGAAGCGATTGCAAGAGTGCAACCTTTTAAAGACCGTTTGATGAAGGTCGTTGTCGCTGCTGAACAGCGTATGTATCATTTCTTCTTTACGTGTGCTCCTTAGTCAAGCTGCTCTGAAAGAGTTGAGGATGAGGATTGGGCCGTGCCTGATGAAAAGATAGCAAAGGTACCGTCAGAAAACGTTGTTGTTGTCGCAGGTGATCCCAACGGCCACGTTGTGGCTGCAAAAGTTGGTCACAGCTGCCTCGGCGGTTTTAAATATGGAGCATGTAACCCCGATGGTGAGTGAGCTTTTGAGTTTGCGGACTCGCTGTTAAGCATAGCAATCGAAGGCTGGTCAGAGAAGCTAGCGCCCAATGAGACTGTCGTCACACAGCACCGCCCGTTCATCTGCACTGTTATGTTCGCCCTCGAGGCTGAAGCAGACCGAGCGTTGGGATATACAAAGAATCAAGTTTTGGTAGTTGGAGCAAAACGCAGTTGACAAACAAAGCCTACTCCTTTTTTGCACTTCTCAAGCAGGGAAAGATGCCACCGACACGATATTACAAGCTGTTGTTCTGAATTAGGCATGATAGGCCCGAACGCCGCAAAAACGAGAAGCAGGCATAGCAGTGGACCAACGACGTTGGAGAAAAAGTCATACAGAAGAGCAGATTTTATAAATAGCACCTTCGCGACAAGACTGCGAACAATTGCTGTATATACTTGGAGGCGAAGAAAGCGGTTAAGAATGCCGTAAAAAATGCCTGCCAAAATCGCTCATTGTGATGACGTCAACGAGATTCTCAAAAAGCACAATAGTGAACAACATCTTTCACAGGTTGCCAAATTATGCCATTGTCAGACCGACAGCATCAGCAAACTCTTGCGCATCAACAATGAGAACGGCCATCTACCGATAAGCCCAGGAGGACTATGAAACGATGGCATGAATACTTTGAGACAATTTCGACAGCTGAGTTTGCTCATACGCCCATTCCCTGCATCTCTTTCCTGCATACGGTCCCTTGCAGAAAGCTGCTGTGGAAGGGATGTAAGCACCTTTTAAGAAAATATAGCCAGGCAAAACCACGGATCTCGACTAGATAGCGGCCGACCTATTGAAGTTGAGGTGCTGGAATTCTACTGAGTGGCTAGCAGAATTTTCCAACCAGGTTTCTGCGAAAAAAGGTATATGGAATTGGTAGAAAGGCACGACTATCTCGATTTAGAAGAAGAAGGTCAGTGCGACTGCACGAATTACCGTCCAATTCGCTTGCTCTCTGCTCTTTCACCCGGCCTTTACATTGTCGTAATAGATGCCATTTCGAAAGACCTTCAGAAGCTTTTCCCCTGAACGCAGTTTTACGCACATGACGTAATGCTTGCTAGCGAAGACAATATCGAGCACGAGCGACAAGCGCAAGCTTGGTATGACCTCTTGACGATGTTCGGGCTCAAGCTAAACGTCAAAAAATCCGAGTACATGGCAGCTGCACCATTTGGTGGAGCATACGGTGTCGCTGTCATAAGAATATTAGCAAAGCGAAAGGAAGCTGTTAGTTGTGTCTAGGCAACAATATGGTTAATGATTTTGTGTAGGAACATCAGTGTTGACCTGCCGTACTATTAAAGTAGCACATTTGAATAAATGCGCATTTCGAACGATCCAATTAGAAGCACTATAAGAAGCTCTATTTATTTCTATGGATAAAACAAGATATAGAACTTCAGAAAAAACCGGCATATTTTGACGAAATTCGGTTTTCGCTTAAACTTGTCTTCTTATAGCAAAATTCGCGGTTCAAGTCTGGGGTTTCTTGATAGCTTTAGAAGCAAGCACATAAGATAAACAATAAAATTTAGTATGAAATTAAATATAGCGCTTCAGAACCTCCTAAAAACATCGCTGTTCTCTCGAAGCTGAAAGTGATCAAAGGAGCACTGATAGTAAAGAAGACGCGTTATGCAGATCTGTCATTTCTCAAGGGTTTGCGGTGCATAAATAACGATAAAGGTGATCATGTACATCTGCGTTTTTAAATCCTTTTCTTTCCGATTTATAAGATTTAATTCCAAATAGGCCCTCCTATTGTACTGGAACGGAATTCTCACCTCAAAAGCTTAGGTTTGACCAACATCGAGTCACTGACAGGTGATGGAGGACCAGGTACGACGTCATAGCCTTAACTAAATTTTGATTTTTTTAAGGCAGCCTGAAAAAGCTGCATAAAGTTGTCGAGAAAACAAATGATTTCAATACAGGATACTCTTATTGGGTTATAATTACTAGCAAGGATGTGTCCGGTTTTCTTTGCACGCGCCAGTTTCCGGTTTCCAGTTGTTTCCGTTCCGTCATTCGTATACGGAATTGATTTGGAGTGGGAAGGCGGGAAAAAGATCGTTATTGTTCAACCCTAGGGGTGGTATGTTGGAAAAACCCTAAACCTGTTCTTTAGGGAATTTGGAAGGGAAGATCACTTATCGAGGTAAAAGTTGCCTTACAACCACATTATAATGTTACTAGAAGAGGCTAGTATGATAACTATAGGTGTACTATGCGCTAGGAAATGCCCCAAGGTTTGAATGATCATAATACATATATTCAAAACTGTTCATTCGTGGAAGATTTTATCGGTGCTTGCTTCTTCGGTATTGCTTAAATAAGGCCCTGTTGAATGCTCACCTTAATCCGTAAATGTTTCTGATTTCCTAAGATGAAAAATTAATGTTGCAGTAATCGCGAGTTATGGTGACAGCTATTTGTTTATGGTTAGTGGCGATGAAATTCGAAAGGTGATCGTAGCGGGTAATCCCGATCATATGTATTCTAAGGACATGTTTATGTTAGAAGAAGCGAGTGTTCGTAAGTTCATAGAGCACTGCTTGCGTCCGCTAATCTATTCAGAAGGCAAGAATAATAGACGCGCTTCTAGATGACGATACTTGGATCATCGTTGTGATCTTTGCTGTATTGATGGTGTTGGTTTTGGCAATCATTGCCGTTGGTCATTTTGTTTTGAAGCTCCACATACCAAAGTCAAAGAATGATTCCAGGAAGAGCAAGGGTTCAGAAGGCATGTTCATCCTGAGTTTTCGTCAACAGCCGAGTTTTCGTCAACAACAGCAAGTTAGCATCATCTACATTGAAACAGATGCTGCGTTTTAGCGTCAACGTCACCAAGCCTGACTAACTCAAGCCGCAAAAGCAGTGGTGGATCCAACAGGACGCCCAGAAAAAAGAGATCCACAGCAGGAGCAGTCTTATTGGGGTCGCGGTCACGATTCTCAACTCGGTGAAGGACGTCGGATGCCGATGTTTGGATGCCAGTAGTGCCAGCAACATTGTAACGTCGTCAAACACATCCGTGAAAGATTAGCTTAATAAACCTTTGAATAAGAAACTAAGGAACAATATCCTCAACAACGCCTGGCTTGTCCATCCTAGTCGCCGGGGGGGGGGGCACCGAATAGAGGAGATCGCCGAGCTTCGACTTTCTCTTGGTAAAATAGTTCAATTTACATTTTGCCGCTAGCACCAAAGAGACACAACCGCCAGGATAGGTTCGAACCGCGTGTATCCGCTCCACCTTACAACAACGGTGCAGCTGTAGTGCATCACTGTATCAAAGCTGTAGTGTATTGGAGCTTATCTGGCGCAGCGGATGCTACTGGGTCATAGACCCAGAAGTTGAAAGTAACGAATTGACAGTGGCCAGAATTTCATAATCGATCAACCATGTTCCATGCCCATGATATACAGTTTATCTCAATTTTCCCAATTTTGTTATTTCTAGGTTTGATAGCACAATGTTGATAGGTATTATCTTTCGGTATTGATAGTAGGATAAACCCTCCCTACAGTTCAATAAAAATCACCACCTTTATATAAAAGAGTTTGTCCGTCGAGTGATCTAACCTAAATGAGGTACGCCGCATCATCCACAGCGAGGGCGGTCGAATGATCTAACCTAAGCGAGGTACGCCGCATTATCCACAACGAGAGCGGTCGAGTGATCTAACCTGAGTGAGATACGCGTCATCATCTACAGCGGGGGCAAAGTTTGCTATCAAACGTGAGATGTTGCTGCAGCAGGGGAAACGCAGCCCTTTACTGCTTAACACAACAGCACCTAAGCGCATTTCTGAGCGTCCAGATTCAGAAGCCGACTTCGTGCCATTAGCATGAGAAGACAAGAAGGGTAAGGGTAGAAGGGGGACTTTGAAGGTGGAGAACCGACGGCGATCAGGAGGCAGCGACCAGGAGGTGATGGTCGATGGGGAGAGCAATGAAGCAGGCCATGAGGTGGCACCAAGAAGATTTTAGGCAATATGTAGGGATCATTAGTGAGATCAGGGGAAGGGGGACGTTAAGGAGGGTCAGCAAGGGGATCCATTACCATTAAGAGAGACCGGATTTAGAGGATGTGACACCGATGTCACACAATGGGCGCTCGCTAGCCGTCGTCTTGTGGTGAGCGGGGGAGGCCTACTTAATTGGGGTAGAGTAGTAGGGAGGATTCCGAGGGGGGGGGGGGAGGAGGAATATGAGAACAAGGAATCTGCCATATGCATGGCCTCTTCATGCTGACACAGCGGCGACTGCGCGCGCTTCTGAGCTTCTTGATCCAGAAAACAGGTCTCCTGCGTCGCGCAGCAAGAATTTCCTGATTCTGAATATAATACGTGTCACCGACCGTGCCGTGAGCATGGGAGGACCACTAAAGGGGTGGAGAACAAGGGCGGTAAGGGGGACCTCTATGGACCAGGAGAGCGACAGGGAGGAAAGGAAGAACCTGGAGGAGGGGCCAGGATGGGGAAACCAGCAAGAAGAGACCAGTAGGTGTCAATAGTGAAAATAAAGAAGTGGGCTACGAGTTGGGACAAGGAAGGTGGGGGACTAAAGAGGGGGAGGGGTGACCTTTGAAGGCGGACCAGCAATTAGATCCAGTAAGAAGAAACGAGAGAGGGGAACCTGGTTTCAGAAGACATGTCAACGACAACTTGAAACTCTAGCTGTTGAGCATGAGAACGGTTGCGGAGGAGCAACCTGAAGGACAGAAGTACTGCACAGCACAAACCAATGACATTAATGGCCGGTGCGGAGAGAATGTCTATGATGAATGCACGGAAGTGGTGAACGGCTTGATACCGATAAAGCACGCACCAGGTCATAGATGCTAGCGAATTTTATGTTTTACAAAAACTACATTCCATAGGTCAGTGATGCTACAAAGTCGCGCGAAGCGCGCAAGTGCGAGACACGCCGTTAGGCGTGTCGGAGCACTTGTAAAGTAATAATTAACATAGTAAGATAAACCTTATCTTACTATGTTAATTACTATTATAATTAACATAGTAAGATCAATAGATATCATAACAACGAGCGTTCTCTCTCAATCCTAAGAAAAATACATGGATAACATATGATTGATATTCGGATCTATTCTAATCGAGAGAGCATGCGTGTCTGCACTTTTCGTTCTTTCCTGGAGAGCTCCAGCAGCTGCCTAAGGTTATGTGGACTCTAGGTCAAGCTCAGGAAAGACGATGGTGCTTCATGGAATAGGAATAACATGGAGTAATACATGGAAGCCATTTTTATGCCAGCAAAGGATGGATACAACGGTGGCGTTAGAGAAAGAACTAAAGGATGGACACATAGCGGCGATCGCACACGTCTACGAACGTAGCAGGACGAGTGATGTGAAATGCATTTCGAACTTGGAGGCGTGCTCCGAGCACAGGCGATTATAGCGTCAAACAAGGTTCACGGCATTTAGTGCTGTTTGAGAGGCAACGTGCGACGTATCATCCGCATCAGAGTTCACAAGATTGATGAAAGGATCGAGCGTCGAGTATTCGTCGATGAGAGCGACAGCATCCAGAGTTGATCTGATATATGCGAAGAGTACTACTGATCCAAAAATAGTAGCCCCCTGAACGCCGAGGCGAACGTGATCCTGAATGGTGTCCTTCGTCGTGTTCCAGTAGCAAGAAGATGCGAATACCAGATCCCTTTTACAGATTAGCGAACTAAAAGCGATATCTTGAGATTAGAGGTTTGCGTTATGAACTTCCCTCCTAATACTCCGCTTTGAAAATTTAAGGTTAGCTAAACGTGATCTTCTTTATTTCTGAACACAAGAGTAGGTATACCAAGTTTGTTCGATATTGCTCGACAAGGGACTGATCAAAACACGTCTCCTTTTTCCCATTCTTTCTCTAACCAGGATACTATCTCAACGGTAGGTCGGAACGGCGCAAGTGTAGTACATGGGCAGAACCGCCTCTCTCTGGGTAGTAACAAACTGCAGGTATCTCGACCCTAATACAACTCTGCGCAGAGTTAGGGGCGACGGAAGTCGCGGGTTGGCGCCCTGTTGATTCATGTGCTCCTCAGCTGACGGGCGCGCACGGGATGAGGGCTCGTATCGCGGCTAAGCGCAGTGCACAGGTGGCATAGTAGGGAAGAGCTCGGGCTCGTAAACGCGGGGTCGGGGGGTTTGGGTCCCGCAGACTGCGTTCGTTTTGCACTTTTGCAAAATCCATGTTTATCATATGCTCACAACCACCATAACACACCATAATACCCCTAGGTAATCCACCTAGGGGTATTATGGTGTGTTATGGTGGTTGTGAGCATGTTTACATATAACATATGCTTCAAACTACAGATTGGCTAAAATGTTCACTTCTGTGTGTCACTTATTTTAAGCCTATTTGTGTGAAGCTATAATTATGTAACGATAGATATTTTGTGGCACTAGTAAAAAGTTCCGACTCCACCGACAGGACTTCGGTCAAAAATTTTTTCGCTGAAACTTTGTCTAGGGGGGTTATTTGGGGTGCTGATCACGAATCTGACATCCGTTTTTCACGATGCGGTCGGAGGCCACCCATACCGTTAACAAGGGTGGTCCAGGCAGGGTCACCGATTTCGTTGAAACTTTGTCTAGGGGGGTTATTTTGGGTGCTGATCACAATCTGACATTCGTTTTTCACGATTCTGCCTCTACCTGCCGTCATCGACAGAAGCTTTAAGAATGTAATCCTCTGCCTTCCTGTATCTATATTATTCAGCCGAATCGTGAAGAACGGATATCAGATTCGTGATCAGCACACCAAATAACCCCCTAGACAAAGTTTCAGCGAAAATTTTTTTTTGACCGAAGTCCTGTCGGTGGAGTCGGAACTTTTTACTAGTGCCACAAAATATCTATCGTTACATAATTATAGCTTCACACAAATAGGCTTAAAATAAGTGACACACAGAAGTGAACATTTTAGCAAATCTGTAGTTTGAAGCATCCCACCATATATATGTTATATGTAAACATGCTCTATAACACATAATACCCCTAGGTGGATTACCTATATGATAAACATGGATTTTGCAAAAGTGCAAAACGAACGCAGTCTGCGGAACCCAATCCCCCGACCCCGCATTTACGAGCCCGAGCCCTTCCCTAATACGCCACCTGTGCACTGCGCTTAGCCGCGATACGAGTCCTCATCCCGCGCGCGCCCGTCAGCTGTGGAGCACGTGAATCAACAGGGCGCCAACCCGCGACTTTCGTCGCCCCTAACTCTGCGCAGAGTTGTATTGGGGTCGAGATACCTGCAGTTTGTTACTACCCAGAGAGAGGCGGTTCTGCCCATATACAACATTTGCGCCGTTCCGACCTACCGTTGAGATAGTATCCTGGTAGGATAAAGGCTAGAGACAGAAGTTCATCAATTCCGTTGCGGAATGCGCCAAGCGTTTCATTATACGTTTGCAAAATACCACGACAATTTGAATGCAGTGACTTGCGGTAGCGAAGCAATGAACAGGTCATTGTTTTTTCCTTCCCAAGGGAAGACTGATACCAATGCGCTTTCTCCGGAGTGATAGTTTGCTTTGTCTGGATAGAATCCGAGCCATAAAGATCGATCCCGGGTGGTACCACCTACGTTGACCACGCTACCTGAGTTCTTGAATTAGTACAAGCGTGTCTATCCTACTATATATAAGCGAGAACGGTCGTTTGTCTGTGGGTGAGTGAGTGCGTGTGCGTGTGTGTTTGCACAGAAGTGCTGAAGGACTGTGTTGGGAAGAAGTATGGGGAAGGGGGGACGGGGTTGTAGTTGTCACCAGTTGCCAACTGTTGTAGTTGTCGACAGGCGTCCATGTTCAGGCGACATGTCACCAATGTTACGCAAAGGACGTTCAGGTTGAGAACAGGTGTCACCGATGTCGCGCAAGGGGTGTTGGGATTTAGACGACGTGTCACTGATGTCGCGCAAAGCAGGTCCGGCTTGAGAAGACGTCACCGACGTCGCTCATCAGGTGCCTGGGTTCAGAAGAGGTGTCACCGATGTCGCGCGAGGATTCCGGATTCAGAAGACGTGTTCCCAGTGAAGGTGGGACCAGTAATGGGGGACCGGTGAAGGATGGGGTTCCAGTAATGGGGACCGGTAAAGGGTTGACCAACAAAGGAGGGACCAGCGAAGGTGGGACCAACAATGGGGAACGGTGAGGGGGATCCAGTGAAGGGGGACCTGTAAAGGAGGGGGAGGGTCCAGTGAAGATGGAACCGGTCAGGGAGGGACCAGTAATGGGGACCGTTGAAGGGGAGTGGGGAGGGGGAGTGGTCCAGTGAAGGGTAGACCTGTGGAGGAGGGGGAGGGGTCCATGAAGGGGAACCGGTAGAATGTTGGCCAGTGAAGAGATGACCAGGTGAAGGGGGACCGGTGAGGAAGGAACAAGTAATGGGGACCGGTGAGGTGGGGGAGGGGTCCAGTGAAGGGAGGATTGATAGAAGGTTGACCAGTGAAAGAGGGAACCAGTTGGAGGGGGACTGGTGAGGAAGGTACCAGTAATGGGGACCGGTGAATGGAGGAAAGGGGTCCAGTGAAGGGGGCCCGGAAAAGGGCTGATGAATAAAAGGGGGACCAGTAATGAGGATCGCTGAAGGATAGGATGACCAGCGAAGAGGGGACCAGTAAAGGGAGGTCCAGTGAAGGTGGAAGCAGTAGTAGGGGCCGACGAAGGGGAGGGGGACCAGTGAAGGGTGAGCCGGAAAAGGGCTGACAATAAAGTGAACCAGTGATAAGGGACCAGTTAAGGCGGGTCTATTGAAGGTGATGGACCTGTTTTGCCCTATTCCGCTACACCATTCTATATAGCAAGACCGGCTTTTTTAATGAATGAGAGAAGGCCTAAAGAGGAAAAGAAGACGTTCGAGGTGTTCTGTTCCCCGGGTTTGGCGCAAAGCTCCAACCAGAAGTTTGGCGGCCGGCAGGCCGTTCAACGTCTGGTAATGAATAAAACATTTCACATGTAGGTAGGCTATAGCACGTCTGCTAACAGACTCGTCTGGGGGGAAGGACACAACTTTGATTTATCTTTTAATTGGCCTTCGCAAGTCATTGTATGGCTAAATACGCACTCAAATCACTTCCACGGCATCCCGTTGAAGTAGAATGCAGGGGCGCATCCCAAAAGGGATTGATTAACGCCGTCCTTTATCCTTTACCCTTATCTCAGCTTACGAGTTCTCTTTTTTGTCCTTATCATTGGCCGAATGAGTGCCAACGGCGGAATGAGAGAAAACCTGAAACGAATTCGAAACCCTGTGCCTTTTGCCAGTCATGCAAACGATTTGCAATTGTCCGGGTAAGGAGACGCATAAGTCATTATGACAATTTAGAAGATGCATAAGGGCATATTAAGCTGTGCACGGGTATGGCAATTCGGGAAGAAATGGAATTTCACGGCTCCATACACGTAGTCTGTAAGAGTTGACGTAAATCACCAGCGTTGTGTTGATGTAATCATTCATAGTTGTAGGAGCATAGCAAGCGCGTGGTCTTCTTCAGGGTCCTATAATAAGCCTAATGCTATAAAGTGAACACCTTGCAAGCAAGCGTAGCGTTTCGTTCCTGCCCTTAGACGGATATTAGTAAAAATATTAGCCAAAACGACGGATATTTGTAAAAATATTAGCAAAAACATGAGATCTTCCCCGGAACTCCTCAGTAAGGAAGGGAGACCTTTCTTGTTATAAGAGAACTTGCCTGCAACGGATTAATATCCACTAATAGGTATCCGTCGTTCAGACATACAATACCGCCCGCGTCGCGCGGTCAAAAAGACGGTTTGCGACGGAAAAATCCGTCGCAAACCGTCACATGCTCATAACTCCTTTAATTTTGAGTTGTTTCAGGAACTATTGGCACCATTCGATTCGTCTCCTCGAGACCTACAAAACCATGTACGAAACTTTACCAGACCACAGCGTTTTCGCCGTGAGTGGCCTAAAAAAATAACTGCAGCAGGCTTTTGCGATTGGAGCACCTTATTTTCCAGGACGTGCACGTGACATGCAGTGTTTTCGGAGTATCTCAAACATGGCGTGCGTTGTCAGTGCTCTGTCATGCCTGGAATGTTCCGAGAGTGCGCCGTGCACAATGCATATGAGATCGAACCTATCAATCGAATGGGCGGAAGCATGCCCACTGGGTTTCTTTCTTCGCTTGATGGAAAATGTAAAGCTTTCAAGACTATCTTGCACCGTTTGAAGAACTTTATGAGAAATTTCCAGCCGTCCTACTTAGGAGTTGCTCCAGTCAGTCCGATGAGCCTTTGGTGTGCGCCGCGTGCAATGCGTATAGAGATGAACCTATCAATCGAATAATCGAATGGGTTCAACTGGTAGAGTGATCGTTTGGGGAGATCTATCATAAATTTCCAGCCGCCCTACTAAGGAATTGCTCTAAGACTGTCCAGCTAGCCTTCGGAGTGCGCCGTGAACAATGCATACAGAGTCGAATCTTTCAATCGAGGGGGCGTCTGCTTGCAAATTGCACGCGTGGACGTGTTCGGAGCGCAATAACTCTTTCAAGTTCAAATCGTTTCAGCTGCAACTCATGGATCTTGTAGGCAGTAAAACGATCTAGTAGAACGCTAATGTAGAACGGTGTAGCTTAGGAAGAGGCAATGTTACAGGGTGCGAAAATGCAGGTGAGGCTTGTGGGACACATTTCTTTCCGATTTCGGTGGACCACTGCGGGAAGACCCGGCGAGCAAACGGTCTTGATATGCGTGTGCGAACAGAGCGCTTAAGGTACTTCACAACGACGTGCTCAGAACTCCACGGCTTTCTAAACTGCCTTAGCCTCAGCTGCCAGTTTAAACCGGCGGAAGATAGCGGTTAGAGTTTCTTGCACTCTTACTCGCACAGGCTTGATTGTTCGACACTCTCAGTGGCACCGTTCTGTTCAACATGAAAAGCACTACCGAATGGTACCAATTTCTTGCGATTGTGGGAATATCGGTTTTTTGGCAATTTCGTATCAAAGGCGAGGCGGCTCAACGGCGCGGCAGAAGGGCGATGACGTCATCGGAAACCGATGTCTTCGAGTTGAGCCATGCTTGATACCGTTCGATAGAGCTTTTCATGCTGAATTGAACAGTGTACTGTGAGTAGGGAAAACTGTAATATGGGCGAGTAAGATCGAGGAGAACATCGACCGTTATTGTGCTAAATTGCACGCGCGGGCGTGTTCTGAGCACGATAACTCTGTCATGTTTGAACCTTTCCAGTTGCAGCTTGAGAGTTTTGTAGGCAGCAAAATGTTCTAGCGCAGCGCTGAAATACAGCAATGTAGCGAAGATGCAGATTAGCCTTGCGTGGCGCATTTTTTTCCAAATTCAGTCGACACTTGCAAGAATACGCGGAGAGCTAACGGCCTACAAATGCGCCAGTGAGCAGAGCACTTTAGGTTCTTTAAGAAAATGTTTTAACAATTCCCTAGCTGATTAAACTGCCTTAGCATCAGCTGCCATTTTCGGGCGGCGGAGTTTTAGCGTTGAAGTTTCCTGCGCCATTATTCGCCCAGGTTTTGAGTGTTCGACATTCGCAGTGGTGCCGTTCTGTTCAGCATGGAAAGCGCTTTCGAATCCTATGAATCTCGACCAATTTCAGAAAGATCGATTTTTTGACAATCTCCCATCGAGGACGGGGGCGCTCCAGGCCGAGCCTGCGCGAACGATGACGTCATCGAAAATCGATGTTTTCGAAATTGGCCGAATTTTCTCGTCCAAAACCATCTAGGGGTTATTTGGGGCGCTGATTACGAACCCGACGTCCGTCTTTGAAAATTCCGCCGATTTCTGTAGGTTATGGATATTCTTCTGGATAATTGGAGGTGGTCGGGTAAGGATCATCGATTTTGCTCAAACTTCGTATAGGGGCGGGGACTTATTCGGGGTGCCGAGCAGGATGCCGAAGTTCATTCGGGCTATTACAGGAGACCGCCCATACCGATAACCGAGGGTGACCGGTGATCCTGACCCGATCACCCTCAAACGGGAAGTGACCTACTGAAATCGGCGGAATTTTCAAAAACGGACGTCGGATTCGTAATCAGCGCCCCAAATAACCGCCTGGATGATTTTGGACGAAGGGAATTTGGCCAATTTCGAAAACATCGGTTTTCGATGCGTCATCGTCCGTGCCGGCCCGGCCAATGGCGCCCTCGTCCTCGATGGGAAACTGTCAACAAAACCGATTTTTTGGAAATTGGTCGAGAGTTATACTTTTCGATAGAGCTTTTCGTGGTGAACAAAATGGTGCTATTGGAAGTGTCGAAAACAAAAGTATGGGCGAGTAAGAGGGCAGGAAACTTCAACTGCTAAGTCCGCCGCACTAAAATGCCAGATGGGGCTGAGGCAGTTTAGGCAGCTGGGGACTTGCGAGCATATCGTCTTAAAGCACCTTACGTGTTCCGCTCGTCTACGCATCTGCATGCCGTTGGCTCGCCGTGTCTTCGCGCAATGGTCGACCGAAATCGGAAAAAATTGGGTCGCACAAGCCTCACCTGCATTTTCGCAGTGCTGTAATTTAGTCCATCCATGAGCTACACCGTTGTGCTTTAGCACACGTCAAGAACCTTGTACTGCCTATAAAGTTCTCGAGTTGCAGTCCAAACGATTTGAACTTGAAAGAGTTATTGCGCTCCGAACACGTCCGCGCGTGCAATTTGCAAGCGGACGCCCCCCTCGATTGAAAGGTTCGACTCTATATGCATTGTTCACGGCGCACTCCGAAGCTAGCTGGACAGCCTTAGAGCAATTCCTTAGTAGGACGGCTGGAAATTTATGACAGAACTCCCCAAACGATCACTCTACCAGTTGAACCCATTCGATTATTCGATTGATAGGTTCATCTCTATACGCATTGCACGCGGCGCACACCAGAGGCTCATCGGACTGACTGGAGCAACTCCTAAGTAGGACGGCTGGAAATTCCTCATAAAGTTCTCCAAACGGTGCAAGATAGTCTTGAAAGCTTTACATTTTCCATCAAGCGAAGAAAGAAACCCAGTGGGCATGCTTCCGCCCATTCGATTGATAGGTTCGATCTCATATGCATTGTGCACGGCGCACTCTCGGAACATTCCAGGTATGACAGAGCACTGACAACGCACGCCATGTTTGAGGTACTCCGAAAACACTGCATGTCACGTGCACGTCCTGGAAAATAAGGTGCTCCAATCGCAAAAGCCTGCTGCAGTTATTTTTTTAGGCCACCCACGGCGAAAACGCGGTGGTCTGGTAAAGTTTCATACATGGTTTTGTAGATCTTGAGGAGACGAATCGAATGGTGCCAATAGTTTCTGAAACTACTCAAAATTAAAGGAGTTATGTGCATGCGACTGTTTGCGACGGATTTTTCCGTCGCAAACAGTCTTTTTGACCGCGCGACGCGGGCGGTATTGTAGTAATAGCAACATGTAGTAATAAATCTAAAACACGCAGAATGCGAAGAACCCCAGATGTAAAGAATGGCGAGGAAACAACAGTAAAGAAAACAAGAATGCAGGTAAAGCGCAGGCGCTCTTGAGGAAAGCTATAAGACGTCGGACAATGTGGACATCGAGTAAAGCGGCTCCAATTGCAGAAATTTAAAGAATTTCATCGAGTGAAGTGGCTCCAACTACAGAAATTTAACATGTTGACGATCGCGCCTTTTTTTGCGTCTCTGGAGCGTGGGACTAATCGATTTTTACAACGCCGACAGCTTGACATGACATCATGTCGCACGGTCTAATGCGACCAATAAATTCGTCTGTAGGTGGAAAGCGATGATGAGCATGACGAGGTCCAGCACGACATTGATGCTAAGGCCGATATCCTTGCACTACCAGCTGACAATGATGATGGCTCAGAAAGTGAAGAAATAGAATCCGAAGCAGAAAATGAGGATGAGGAAGTGTGAAAGAGCGAATTTGAAGCCCCTGCTTGGTGGAACTTTGCGGCGAATTCCGGCTTACATAATGATGTGTTCGATTGCGTTAGTGTAATCGATTATTATCGATTATTTTTCGATCACGAGTTGTTAATTGAAGCCATTACTTGACGAGAAGCTGAATAAATCAGTAACCGAAAATTGTTTTTGGGGACTACGCTTTTTACAGCAACGTCTGAAGATGAAGGGCATATAACACAAAAAAGTTCCTTGGAAAGATCTGAGTAAAACTAGAAAAATAAACTATAAGGCTGTGGCCTGACATCATGTCACACGGTCCCACGCAGCCGTAAGGGTGTGGCCTGACATCAGGCCACACGGTCGTCAACGTGTTAAAGAACTTGACGCTCCCACCTGACGTCGGTCGCTATATGCAGCGCATCGCATTCGTAGTTTGACCTCTCGTAGGATACATTGTGACGCCATGTGTCCAGCGGTAGTCTCTCCGAGCACTGATGACATCACAAGGAGAGTGTAGTCGCGAAACGCTTCCGATATGTTGTCTGGACACGTGAGGAACGACCGCAGCTCTTGCGCAAGAACCTAGTCTCCTGCCGACAATCTTGCGTCGTTCGGCGATTCGTCGCCAGCCACTTTTCGAAAAAAAGGGGGCGGTTCGTCCAGAGATTTCCCTCCCAGCTCTCAGAGTAGCCGCTCAGCTGATCTCCCATGGGAAAAAGTGTGCTCAGCGTTGATGGGCTCTAAACTGACGTCGGAAGTCGTGGAGAGGTCGCAGTGTAGAAAGCTGAGAAAGACCTTGTAAAGAAGGCGAAACTAAGGAACTCCTATTATACCACACGAATGTAATCGTGTAATAAATAATAATAATAATAAAGTCACTGATTAAAAACAAGAAACCTCATCACTCCAAGCATTCTGTCAGCTCAGTTGCCCTACTTCCCAAGAACGATCGGAATGTTAGTCCAGCAGATAGCTCGTCCTACCCATATGCGGGGAAGCTTTTCCTTTCCCAAAGGGAGTGGACGAGTTTAACCAACGATCCTTGAGTTCTATACACTATTCGGGGCTACAGATTAAAGTTCTCCCAAATAACCCCGAATGTCGGAGACCAGTGCAGATCTACGACTCACTTTAATGAAATCCTTTCGAAGGAGGTAGGAGAGATGCTAGGAAAGAAAGCCTTTGAAGAGATCCAAATTCACTCCAAACTATGGTTATCAAAGATTTTTGTAATCTCTAAAAAAGATGGTGGTCGCAGGCGTATAATTAATTTAAAGTCACTCAATGAATTCATCAAGCACCACCACCTCCAGTTAGAGGCCGTTCATCTCGGGAAGGATATACTAGAAATATTGGATATTATGGCAAAAATGGACATAAAGGACGCATACTTCTCAGTTGCGATCCATAGGAACTACCCCAAGTTCCCGACCTTTTTCCATGGTGGGAAACTCTATCAGTTCCTATCATTACCCTTCGGTCTATCCTCAGTCCTTTATGTCTACACTAGACTAATGAGGGCTATCGCTGCGGAACTAAGAAAACGAGGGGTACGTTGATCGTTTGCCTGGACGATTGCTGCTAATCAATAGAGATCCCAGCACCCTTCTCTCAGACCTTGAGAAGGCCATCTCTGTATTCGTCAGCCTTGGGTTAACGATCAACTAAAAGAAAGCGGTAGTAATTCCCACCCAATCTATACAATTTCCAGGATTCGCCATCGATTCAGTACGCTTTACATTTTCCGTTCTAAATCTTTTCATAAAAAGCAACCTCGTTAACAAAAAATAAGTAGAACAAAACAAGTTATTAAAGACTATTATGAATACAAAAGATTAGAGGTTTGAGTCCAAACGCTTGTAAGTTATTAAGATGAAGTACGTATGATTAAGATGTGTCCATATTACAAGCATCATATCGTTCAAAAAAAACGAATTGGTTCCAGACTTTTGGCTCACATTTTAGCAGTGTCGATTGACCTTTGCCTGCCTATCTGCTAGAAATTCCCTCTTTGCAGTTTTATACGTTGTTCACACTTCAGACAGTACACTGTTATGCTTGCTTGGGTAATCTGCGATTTTTAGGGTGCCTTCCCACAAGTAGGGCTTAGGCAGCTAGAACTACCTGGGCTCTCAAGCTGCCTTAGTGCATTTATTTTAATGTAGTATTATTTATTTGTTGTCCTTTCTTTATTGCGGCATCGCTGTAATACGGGCTTCTAACTCGGGTTGCGCCACAGGCTTTGGTGTGTATGAAGGAAGCCTTAAAAACATTTTTAAAACCAAAACATACAAATTTTACGCTCACTCAAACAGTCGTTGTATTTGCTGAAACTTATTTTATTCCTAAACCACCAAATAATACATCTTCTCGATTAACGAGCACATCTCTTTCTCTGAATGTGGATCCCACAGCCCGGTTATTTCGAAGAGTAAATGAAGTGCTACGACAATGAACAGACGCTTCTATGAAAAGATGAGCGATGACTTGTAGATCGACTGATCATCAGAGATCATTTCAGACCAAAATGCATTCAAACTGCATACACGAGCACTTTGTAAAAGTGAATTGCTTGGCGCATCCAGATGAAGGACTGACCATAGCTGTTTCTATGAAGCCTTACCACCCTTTATCGCACTTACGCCGATTTATACTTCGAAGTACGAATTCTCGACGTGACGAGGAACAGATTGTGATAATCTTGTGATAGCTCTAGACCGTTAAATATCCGACGGCAATAATAATCCTCCGAAGTCATTCTCCCTACACCCCCCCCCCCCACCCCGACATTACACAACACCTCCTTACCCATGTGAAGGTAGAGACAGGCAGAAAAATGCAGTGAGCATCAGTCAGTAGTGAGAGTGAGAGGCATGTACACGCCCACGCTGCCTTTCAAAGGTCATCTGAAAATCCAACGCATGCTTCGCAATGTTTTATCTGTGGAACATCTTCTTGATCTAGATACACGTCGTGCGACATTTCTGTCACATACACGTTGGACGATAGTGAGAACAATGTACTGGTCCACCCTTCGAGGTTACTTCCAATGTTCCCCCTTCCTATTACTGGTCCCACCTTCACTGTTCCCCCCTCTTTTGGCAGCCCCCTTCACTGTCCCCCATTAATGGTCTCCTTTACCGGTCCCTCCTTTACTGCCCCACCCCCTTCACAGCTCCACCATTACTGGTCTCACCTTCACTGATCCCCTTTACTGGTCCCCTCCCCCTTCACTGGCAGCAATTAGTGGTCCTACGCTCACTGGTCCCCTCTTCACTGGTCCTCCGTTAATGGTTCCCCTTACCGTTCCCCCTTCACAGGACCCTCCCACTTCACTGGTTTCCGTTCACTTCCCCCACCCCCTCCCCCCAACCCTCACATAGTGTTATTCTTTATTGGCCGTCACTGGCTCCCATTAAAGGTCCTACCCTTACTGGGACCCCTCCCCCTTCACTGGTAGTCCCACCCGTCACTGGACCCCTGCTTACTGGTCTCCCCTTAAGTGGTCACCCATTACACGTGTTCGAAATCCTGACACCCCTTGCGCGAAATAGGTGACATCTCTTCTGAACCCAGACACCGCTTGCTTGAAAACCATAATACCTCTTCTGAGCCCGACACCCTATGCGTGACATCGCTAACATGCCTTCTGAATCCGAGCGCCTGTTGCACGACGTCGGTGACACATCTTCTCAAGCCGGAGGTCTGTTGAAGGACATCGATGACATGTCTTATGAACCCGAACGCCCTTTGCGCAACATGGGTGACACGTCTTCTGACGCTCTCAACCCGACATGGGTGACACAAGGTCTGAACCCGGACGTTTGTTACTCGACGTCTAGGAAAGGCCAGACGGATGAGCAGACGGACGGACGGACAGACGGACGGACGGACACAACCGCTTACTCTTTTATATATAGTAGGATAGGAGTAGGATATTGAACATATACAGTTTTTACGAAATCGTTTAAGAGAGGCCACCACCAACTATGATTACACCAAACTGCCTTTCCCTCTACTAGCTACGGCACCTTTCGAAGCATTGTAAGCGATTTATCAGCAGCAACGATTGCCTCCAGCGGAATCAACATACGGTCGATGAAGGTTCATTTTTGTATTGACTGCTTCAAAAAGTCAGTGCTGTTTTGTATGGTGGAGAAGTGGTTGAGCATTCTTTCTGTACTGGCTACTGCTGTGGCAGGTATCTATCTAAGGTTTTCAGCAACGTCTATATCAGAGCTCAACCTGTCGTTCAGAAGAGTGTCACTTTGTAATTGGCGATAAACAACACTGCGAGCTCAGTCGTGTTAACGAGCGTTCCTTAAAGATGATCAGCAGAAACTGCACTGTGCTCGACGGCGACTTGGTTATCGAGATGGTTACAGGTAACGCCTAGACTTTCCTTCAAATTTAAACTACATAAAGTGATTCCGGAGTGGATCTATGGCCACTAAAATCAAATACGGATGGATCTTGGGCGCAAAACTTGGATTGGAGCACGGTTCCCCTCGCTCGAGCGCTTAACACTGATCGTGAAACACGCATATCCCCATTTGATGATTCTGAGCACACTTCCCGATTAATCAGTTCTAGGGAAGGCACTACAGGGTGTAGTTCATCAAAACTGCTCGTGCGAAATCTGCCTTCGTCACCCAGGGGGAGTTCCCAGCTGGGTTCTGCACTCTTCGAGGGAAATGACTCCGAAGTGAGGTCCGTCAACGCTGCTCGTGCTAAAACAGCTCTCGTCGGCAAGGGAGAACCCGCAGTTGGGATCAGCGCTCTTCAGCACAGAAGCGCATAAAACTGGAAAAATGCGCACAAAACACAAAAAGATTGAGTAGACGTCAAAACTCCTCGGGCGTACAAGAGACCGATGCATATCGTTCGAATCTCGACATGGACACGACGAAGCAACCGACTTGTCCGGCGCTTCGAAAGAGTGTACTCCAGCTCCAATTTGGCGTCCTTATGCAATGCATGTATTCCGACTTGGTTCCAGTGGTCTTAGCAATTCCCGTGATTCCGTGCAATCATACTGACTGGGTCCAGGGCTCAGTCATTGGGATTGCGCCATCCACCTCCTAGGCTTTCTCGACACGTACTGGCTGCTTTACTTTACGAATTATGTTGAATTTGTTTCCATTTCAACTATTATTCAACTGTAGGGCCTCATTCCCCTGACCCCGGAAGAGCCCTATTTCTGCAGCGATGGGAAGGACAAGTATGGAGAGGCTGCTAAAATCTCAGCGCCTAACCAGGCTGCGCAAATTGAGAAGAGCTAGGATGACGATCTGCACTTACAACGCCCGCACGCTTGCATCGGAAGCATCCGTCGAGGACCTGATGATGCAAGCCAGGAAGATCAAGTACGACGTCATCGGACTGACCGAGACGAGAAGACACCACCCCCCCCCCCCCACACGCCACCTACGACTCCGGAGAAGAACTGTTCCCACAAGCGACAGCAGGGGAGAGGCGGCGTTGGTGTCCTCGTCAACATGCACTTGGCCATGATCATCGATTCGTACGAGTTTCTGACAAGACTAATCGGACGTCTGCGAGTGAAGCGATGTGGCTCCGTGCCAGCTTTGACTGTGTCCGTCGCGTATGCCTCAACATCCGACTACGATGACGAAGAGGGCGAAGCCTTCTACGTGGAGCTGGGGAAGGTCCATAAGGAAGACCACACCTTTCACAAGGTGATCGTCGGCGACTTCAAAGCCAAGATCGGGCCACGAAGGTCGCTGGAAGAGCTTCACATCGGAACCCACGCGTTGGAGCGGAACGAGCAAGGTGAAAGGCCTTCTGAGTTTATCATGTCGACCAAGACCATCCATGGAAACTCTCAGCATCAGAAGCCTCCTTCCCTACGATGGACCTGGAAATCCCCCGTTGGCCAACTCCACAACGAGATTGACCACGTCTTCAAGCGACCATCTTCAAGCGCAAGCATTGCCTAACCGACGTCTCAGTTGTCTCCACGTTCTACAGAGAATCGGACCACCGCATCCTTCACGCAAGTTTCCACTTTTAGCGCGAAGGAGAGAAGGCCGTAAAGTTCAATAAGAGGAGTCCCAGAACGACCATCAACTGGGACCTTCACACCTCTCTTGCCGGCCTTTAGGAAGATACCGTTATGGACAACATCGACGAGGAATACAACCGCTTCGTGCACCATCTCCGTGTTAAGGGAGCCGAGAGCTTGAAGACCACCAAGAGACGTCTGTCTCCAGAAACTCTCGAGCTTATACGCTAGCGTGGAGCAGCACGAGCGTCAAGCAACTATCAACTGACGTCCAAGCTTTCGAAGGTATGTAGAGGTGATAAAGGAAGATCTTAAGGAGAGAAGGGCGCAAGTGTTGGCTCAAGCTGCAGAGGTTTGAGCATCCGCATTGCCTGCCGGAACTTCGTCTACTTCAAGACCAAGACGACCGCTCTCCGACGTCCTTCAAAACCGTCACCTCTTCCAGAAGGAGGAGGAGGTCATACACGACTTCTGCTCCAATCCCTTCGATAGCCACGTCCATCTGCCCCCATGCCATCTTCCGCAGGATGGATGCGTCCTTCTCTCCGTTTTCATTTAAGAAATCCGACACGTCATCTCGTCGCTGAGGAAACGTACAACACTCGGTCCCGACAGGATTAGAACCGAACACCTGAAGAATCTCCCGCCAGTGCTCATCCACATCCTCGCGCGGCTCTTCACGCGGTACCTTTCGGAGTGCAAGGTTCCATCTTAGTGGAAAACCAGCAGGACCGTCTTGCTGTACAAGAGGGGAGACGTGCACGACATTGGCAACTATCGCCCGATTTGCCTGCTGTCCGTAGTCTACAAGCTGTTCACTCGAGTCATCCTGAATAGGATTAGCAGAACGCTGAACGAATTACTTCCATGCGAACAAGCAGGATTTCGGAGACGATTCATCACGATCGACCACATACACTCCATTACGAAGCTCATCGAGGTATCGCGAGAGTACAAGCTGCCGCTGTGCCTTACGTTCATCGACCTGAAGACGGCATTCGACTCCGTCGAAACTGAAGCGGTTGTCGACGCCCTGCTCGCTCAGGACGTTCCTACTCGGTACATCAGAGTCCTTCGAGAGCTCTCCAGTGGATTCACGACCAGGATCTCACCGTTCTACAAGGACGTCGTCTTCGACGTGAAGAGAGGGGTTCGGCAGGAGATACCATATTCCTTCGTCATGCGCGAACTATTAGGTTGGTGCATAAGTTCTTGGACATCAAGAATCCCTCCTGAATTGAAAGCGCATTTCCCCGCCAAATTCCTCACATGTATCAACGCGTAAATGATCGATCGATAGAGAAAGGAAAGGGCTACAAAACTGTTCCTAACATTTACTTCTGTGTTGTTAACGTCAGCTATTATGGCTAAGCAATTCATTCCAACTGAGACGCATATTTGGCACGTCATGTTATTCCTGTATCAGTCTGGCCTCAATGCCAACGAATCGTGTCGTCGCCTGAAGGATGTATACAACGAGAGTGCTCCTGCTCGAAGTACTGTGTACCAGTGGTTCTCGAAGTTTGCAGTTGGTGAAATCTCCGTTGAAGATAATGAACGAGAAGGGCGGCTTAGTGTTGAACAACTTATAATGCACTTCAAGAAATCGGTGAGACTTTGGTGTACATAAACAAATATTTATTCACAACAACAAACATAAACAAATATTAAGATCCACAAATAAATACAAAGTCTATCTGTACAACGTATTCCATCAATCAGTCCCGTACGAGTAATATGCTTCGAATTGTTGCATTTGGTTGTAAAATTTGCAGAAATGCAATGCAGAAGTATCCTGAAAATAATAGCTTTGGTATGAACAACGTCACTATTAACAGACGTTGATAAGACGCCCTTGTAGAATGTGCACCCGTTTTTTCTTTTTGTTAATGGCTTTCTTCTTATAAAACTCAGCTCAGATGTAATGGCGATGTTTTTGTAGACTTTTCAAAATCGTACCGAGCCTTTGAAAATGGTGAGCTTGAAACGGCGAGGATACAGTATTGCAATAAAGAATTTGCAAATTGCAACGCATTTCAGAACCTCGTCCAGGACATCTTAATTCATCTCACAGTATAATATTTACAGTGCCATGTTCTAGATTCTGCTTCGCAAGAATACAAACTTTTCTGATCATGAATAATTGCTAGCCTGAGTTAGCCTAGTGGTTAGTAGTGTAGTTTCATGCACAAACGGTCACAGGTCCGACTCCAGGCTCCGGCACGCCGTGCCCTGCAAAAATTGCAAAAATGGCAACGGTTCCAGCGTTAGGCCCAGGTTGACAGGCCGGCTGATGGAGAAACCTCGTCACAAACCATGATCACAAGTCGCAATAGAATCAGTGTAGAGGCTAGGACGTCACCCGGAAGTGGCGCACGGAACCCCCGCCCGAGTTCTGTGGTCAGTATGCGAGGGCTACCGAGGGCCGAACAACCTCGGCTAAAGAAGCTAGTTTGACTGGGGACTCTGAATGTAGGAACGCTGACCGGAAGATCTAGGGAAGTGGCTGACCTGATGAAGCGCAGAAGGATACAAGTCCTGTGTCTGCAGGAAACGCGATGGAAATGGGCGAAAGCCAGGGAGATCGGAGAAGGGGTCAAGCTGTACTACAACGGAGAGGACACCAAGAGGAACGGGGTAGGGATAGCTGACGCGGAGTCCCTCAAGAATTCAGTAGCGGCTGTCCAAAGAATAAACGACCGCATCATGTCACTGCGGCTGGACACGAAGGAGGGTTACTCTAATTATCACCGGCGTGCACAGTGGGTTGACGCAACCGGAGAGGCAAAGGACGCTCCGAAACCCGACCTTCACGTGAAAAAGGTGATGCTATGAATTTGGTGGAGCGTTCTTGGCGTAGAATACTTGGAGCTGCTGGACGAAGGGATAACAGTGACGGCAGAGGTATATGTGAACCAACTAAGAAAGTTGAGGGCCCATCTTCAAACCACACGAGGAGAGCAAGTGAAGGTGTATTTTCCACACGACAACGCTAGACCGCAAATTGCTAGAGCGACGGCGGCCGAGTTGGCGGACTACGGATGGACCGTTCTTCTACATCCACCTTTCTCACCAGATCTCGCTCCTTCTGATTATCATTTGTTTTCAAGCCTTCAATGCTATTTGGACGGCCAGCAATTTAGGAACCGAGAGGATGTCAAGGAGGCACTGCTCACATTTTTCGAGTCACAACCGGCCACGTTTTGGAGAAAAGGCATCCATGACTTACCAGCACGTTGGCGAAAGACAATTGATGTAAAGGGTGGTTACTTCAAATGATTTGATATTGTTGTTCGTATGTTGTGATAATAAATATTTCATGCCCAAGTGTCCGAGAACTTATGCACCAACCTAATAGAATGGGAAGACGTGGGAGTGAATGTCGACGGCCGGCAACTACACCATCTTCGCTTCGATGACGACATCGTGCTCATAACACCGAGAATCAGCCAGGCGGAGCGAATGCTGGCTAAACCCGATCGTTTATGTGGAAACGTTGGACTGCAGCTGAATCTTACGAAGACGATGTTCATGAAGAACGGATGGGTTTCTGATGCCCCATTCTCGCTCGCTCAACGGAACGAACATCTCCGAATGCTCCAGCTACGTGTATCTAGGTCGCGAAGTAAATATGGCCAACGACCTAGCGCCACGATCGGCTTTGGGAGCTTTCCAGAGCGTCGGAGAAGTCGCGAAGAGGACGAAGAACGTTCGACTCCGTGCCCACCTATTCGACTCTACCGTTCTTCCTGCCCTAACATACGCCTCAGAGACCTGGGCTATTCGAAAGCAGGATAAACACGCGATCAGCGTCGCGCAGCGTGGAATCGAGAGGACGATGCTTGGAGTGTAGGTGAGAGAAGGCATCTACAGTTCCGACCTTCACGGGAACGCTGGATTGCAGCTGAATTTTCGTCCAAGACCAAAGACGCCGCATGGTCCAAGTTGTCAAAAATAATGTGGACCGTTTATGTAATACGTCGTTTACGAGAACCATTCTGAAGAAACGATTTGACGCTGCTCTTCGAGTTGCTTGAGCGAGGCGAATCCATTGAAATTTTTTAGCACACGTACAAGGACAAACGAAGTCGCTCTTCGCGCCCGCACGAGCATCTCGATGATCAGTAGCACGAAAGATGATACAGATGACACAGGGAAGTATTAGTAAAGTAATATGACGTTTCGAAGGAGTCTACATAAACCTTAGTCCGTCATTCCATGCCACTGTATGTGCTACAGCCATTGTTCAACGTCCCACATAAAGGCCCAAATTTTCCAAAACGGCTTAAGCGCTTCTGTGCCCTTCATTATGATGGCTATTCGTTCAGCCTCTTCTTTAGAGAATAGGGCTCGAATTCTTTTATATTATCTACCAGACGTTCAGCGGCCTAGCGGCCGCCAAACGTCGGGTTGTGGGCTTCGCCCCCCCCCCCCCCCCAAACACGGAGAACAGAACACCTCGACCGTCTTCTTCACCTCTTTAGGCCTTCTCTCATTCATCGCGGTAAAAAACAGGTTTTGCTATATAGAACGGTATAGCGGAATAGGGCAAAACAGGTCCATCACCTCCACTGGACCCCCCTTAACTGGTTCCTTATCACTGGTTCCCCTTTATTGTCAGCCCTTTTCCGGTTCACCCTTCACTGGTCCCCTCCCCCTTCGTCGGTCCCTACTACTGCTCCCACCTTCACTGGACCTCCCTTCACTGGTCCCCTCTTCGCTGGTCATCCTATCCCTCACCGATCCCCATTACTGGCCCCAACCTCACTGGTCCCTCTTTTAATCATCAACCCCTTTCCGGTCCCCTTTTCACTGGACCCCTTCCCCCATTCACCGGTTCCAATTGCTGGTACCTTCCTCACCGGTCCCCCTTCACCTGGTTCCCTCTTTCAGTGGTCAACCTTCTATCGGTCTCCCCCCCCCTCCGTCACTGGACCTCTCCTCCACCCTCACCGGTTCTCATTACTGGTCCCTTCCTCACCCGTCCCCCTTCACCTGGCCCCTTTTCACTTGTCAACCTTCTACCGGTCCCCCTTCATCGGACCCCTTCCCCCTCCTTCACCGGTTTCCCTTCATTGGACCCCTACCCCTTCACCTGGTCCCCTCTTCACAAATCAGCATTCTACAGGTCCCCCTTCACTGGACCACTCCCCCCCCTCTTCACCGTCCCCATTACTGGTCCCCTCTTCACTGACCCCTGCTCCTTCTTCACCAGTTCCCCCTTCACTGATTCCCCCTCACCGGTTCCTCATTACTGATCCCACCTTTACTGGTGACACGTTGTATGAATCCGGAACCCTGGCGCGACATCGGTGACACTTCTTCTGAACCCGGACACCGGTTGAACAACGTCGGTGACATGTCTTCTCAAGCCGGACGTGCTTGGCGTGACATCGTTGACACGTCGTGTGAATTCGGAACCCAGGCGCGACATCGGTGACATGTCGTCTGCATCTGGAAAGCATTTCGCGACATCGGTGACACCTCTTCTGAATCCAGGCACCTGATGAACGACGTCGGTGACATGTCTTCTCAAGCCAGACCTACTTTGCGCGACTTCGGTGACACCTCTTCTCAACCTGAACGTCCTTTGCGCGACATTGGTGACATGTCTTCTAAATCCAGGCGCCTGTTGAACGACGTCGATAACACCTCTTCTGAACTCGGACGCTCGTTTTCACGACGTCGCACATGTTCGGAACTCGGACGCCCCTTGCGTGACACTGGCGCACGCCTTCTGACCCCTCTCAACACTACGTAGATGATACTACACAACTACATTCTCTTCCGCCCCCCCCCCCCCTCCCATCGCCACACTTCCTCCCAACACACTCCTTCAGCAGTTCTGTGCAAACAAACACAAACACACACACTCACACACACACACACATACATACACACACACACACACACACACACACACACACACACACACACACACACACACACACACAGACACACACACACACACACACACACACACACACACACACACACACACACACACACACACACACACACACACACACACGCACACACACACACACACACACACACACACACGTACTCACTCACCCAAAGACAAACGACCGTTCTCGCTTATATATAATAGGATTATTTGAATGTAATGCAACAATACTCAACTAACAAACGAGGCCTGCCCTGGCATCGACATCACAGCAGCACATTCAACATTTAAACGCGCTCTCTTCAATTTCTTCACACTTTTTTCAGATCTTCCTCGGAACATCCACGTACTTTCCGGTTTGAGAGTCATTCACGGATCGTTAGTTTTTCGACGAACGCATAATGTAAATGTAACCTTCCTCAAGAATTTACGTTGCATCAACAATCCCAGCGGTCCGTTGCTGTTATACATAATTTGAATCCCTGAACCTTCGAAGAGAGACACTGAAACATTACGTACAGGTCCAGCCATTGTTCTACAAGAAAACATTGATTTGTACAGTCTTGGACTGCGCAGAATTCAGTCGTTAACAAGCGACGGAGGGCCAGGTTTGTTTGTGAGACTCCTACAGCATTTCAGCCGCCGCATGCCTTTCATTTGGCTGAGCTTACAGAAAGGGAAATTGAAAAATTAGGTTTTCATGGCTTGGACAAAGTTTAGTTTCCAAATGAGTGGAGATCAATTTTTCTAAACCATGCATGGGCTTTAATTAGTGTGAAATCCTCCTGTTAAAATGCTTGATTTCTCTACGTCCAACACTACCTCGAAATCCAAAAACCCACGGATTTCTGAATACGGACTGCTATGCCGAGTTCTGAATAGCTACATATCCTGGACCCCCTTATGAGATCGTTGTCTTCGTTGCAAATGAATCTGAGAAAGTAGCCAGTTTCAAAGATGTCGTTTTGGCGACCAGGACACGTGTGAAAAATCTCCTTCAGGATCTATTAGGTTGTAACGAAATAAATGTCACTGAACCACTGTAAATTTAAACAGTTAATATCTCGGCATGTAGGCAAGTTTATTAATCGAATAAAAACCTTCTGGTTCTACACATCTTTGCCAACGTGACACAAGCTTTTCTATCCCAGTAGCATAAAAATCAGAAGTTCTGGAATTGACGAAATCTTCGAAGGCACTTTCCGCATCCTGCTGGTATTTGAATATTTTCCCTACCAAGTAGTCGCCAAGATGCTTGAAAAAATGGTAGTCTGTTGGGGAGAGGTCGAAAGAAAACGGAGTATGTGGTAGAGTTTCAATGCTCAGCTCACTCAATTTCTGCAGCGTCATTCATGCTACATGGGGGCGAGCATTGTCGTGCAGAAGGAGAACTCGCCTTCGGTTTACCAAGGCCGGCCGGCCGGATATCCTTCAACTTTTTCATCATTTCTTCAATTTCAATGTAGTACTTCTCTGCCGTGATGGATTCATCGGGAGGGAGGAAGCTGTGGTGAATAATTCCCAGCGAACACCACCATACTGTCACCATTACTTTCCTTTGGTGCAATTCCGGCTTCGCAAAAACCTTGGGGCTCCCATCGCTGTCCACCCACTGTGCCGATCGTCGCCTGTTGTCCTACATTATCCATTTCTCGTCACAGGTTACGATGCGATCAAGGAATGGGTCCGTTTCGTTCCGTAGATGCAGTGCGGACGAGATCTCATATTGTCGGTTTCTTTGCTCCACAGACAGCTCGTGAGGCACCCATCTTTCCAGCTTTTTGGTCTTTCCAATTTCCTTCAGATGCCGGGCAGCTGTGTTGTGACTGACGCCAAGAACCTTCGCTATCTCCCTGGTACCTTTGTGTGGATCCTCCTCTACCACATCTCTCAGCTTGTCCTCATCAACATCACTATGCCTCCCACGACCTTCATGTTCTTCCAAGCTCTCATTTCCATTCCGGAACTTCTAATACCAACGATACACCGTCCGAATTGTGGAACATCCTTGACCGAATGCGGCGTTGATTTTCTCGTCCGCCTCCTTAGCTGTACTGCCCAGCTTGAATTCATACAAGTAAATGGTTCGGATTACCCTTTTGTCCATCTGCAAAAAAGTCAATAAAACTCTAAAGTTTTCCCACTTTTACATAGAAAATTTGCTACTCTCCGGTAGAGCTAAGTTTGCGCTTCTAAATGATATGCCACATGTTACGGTTTGTTCTTGATCAAACGCGTAAAGACGCGCCAAAAAATGGCGCGAGCCAGTGCCATTTAATTCGTTACAACCTAATATCTGTTATATGCATAAGTATGTCATGTGTGTGTGTGAGGAATATGTCATGTGTGTGGTCTGAAAGCGTGCGCGCAACTATCATCAACCCCTACGACACCCCGATGCATATGAATCAGCGGCGCAGTTGGTAAGAGTGCCGCTTCTTAGGAGGACACCGCTGGGGTTTTTAGTTGGAGTCCGCGTGCTGCTGGTGTTTTTGCAGATATTAGTTTGTTGTTATTAGGCTTTCTCATGATCGCAGGAGTCAATTTTAGACCATTAATGCCTTCAACAAACCAAGGCTGTCTACTTCATTCATGTGCAAGTTTTTCAGCAATGACTATCTGCACCATCACCACATCGTACCATTCACCAATAACACCGTAACTGCATACAAATACGCGTACCTTACGGTTGAATATTATGAACCCATATCTGTACATAAGTGTGCTAAAAATATCGTTCTCACCCGAACGTGTAGTGTCCCGTCATTGATCTTTTGGTAGTCTAGGGCCGGATTCATCAAAGTTACTGCAGTAACTTTAACGGAGAATTGTAAGCAAAAGCTCAGATAACGCGGCCTATCAAGCGATATGGTGAGCGATAAGTCGCGTTATCTGAGCTTTCGCTTACAATTCTCCGTTAAAGTTACTGCAGTACAATACCCACCATAAGGATTGGAAAAAGGGCGCGGTAGGCGCGTTTTCCGCGTTCTTTCTGTTCTTTTGCTGTAGACCTCTTGATCTTCATCCTTTTTGAAAAACTCACACAACGTTGTGATCTCCTCGACGAGATCTACCCAGTGCCGCAGAAATATTTTTCGCTGCTCCATTTTTTACCGCTATTTTTTCGAAAGCGCCCGGGGATACTCATTAGCGAGCGACGTCTCCACTAATTACGCCCAAAGGGCACTTAGGCGCGCGGATCTAATGCCAGCGCGTTCACAGTAGCTCCTCCTTAGAGAATATTCTGTAGACCGAGAAGCTTATAACACCATAGATATATTATTCTACTGTACATTATTTTTTATTTACTTTTTATTTTTTCAAATATTCTAATAAGGGCTAACAAATTTTTTCTTTATCTACCGAGAACTGCCGACAATTGACCTTATATGGCCACATCAAAGAAGAGGATGCATAATAGATGAAAATTCCTAACTGGGACGCGCCATGCATATTACTTCTGCGAGATATCGTTGAAAAGATTTGAATTTATTCCTGGTCCACACTATGAATAGCGGTTATGGATAAGTCAGTGTTTTGTCCTTGCTAGACAGGGCTAGAATACCAATTAGCCGACTCCGGAAGATTGAAGGTTTGGATGGTCTGGACGGCGCCCAGTCCGAGAACCTCGACTCTCCAGCATGCGACAGCCGGCGTATCCTCCAATTTCGCTACCACTCGCACAGGGAATAGCTAATTTTGTATTACTGAAAATTTCTTTGCAGCTCTATCGACTTAGAAAAGGTATCATATCTGGATAAATGTCCAGATTTCATCCCCCTACCAGTAAAATTTTCTTTTTTCAAGGTAAAGATAGGCCATCTGCAATTCACCTGCGTGCTTTACAGTTCAGTGCAAATTTTAACTTTGTAGCTTCCTTTTGAAAAAAGTTACAGTACCTGTTATACAGGAAAAGCTCATTGCTGGTCAAGAATGTAGAACTGGTAGGGGGATGAAATCTGGACATTAGTGGAGTTGATGTGGATGATCCAGCTTCTCACAAGGAAAGGTTCCCAACTCAAGGTGAGATTTTGCGGTGCTATTTTGACAGGATGTAGGGCCCTGCGAGCAGAGTCCAGAACCACAGTAGATTTTTGCTGAACGCTTTGTTAACGGCCTGAAAAGGAGGTCTGAAAGCGTTCGCGCAATTATCGTCAAACCCTACGACACCTCACAGGATGTGCCTCGGCAGCGCAGTTGGTAAGAGTGCCGCCTCTTAGGAGCACACCGCAGCGATTTTGAGTTCGAGTCCGCTGGTGTTTTTGCACATATCAGCTTGTTGTTATTACGCTTTCTCATGATCATGGGAGTTAATTTTAGACCATCGATGCTTACAACAAACCAAGGCTGTATATTTGCGCCTTCATATGTGCTAGTGTTTCAACGATTCCTATCTGCACCATATCATTTCTCTGGAAGTAAAAAGTCCTGTCTTGCTCTTCCATTTTAGTTAACAGCTATGGTACAAATCTATGAAACAAGTAAAGCACAAGCACTTGTCACACCAACAGCATCTTACACAAAGCCAGTGAGGAACAACCATCTCCCTGACAAGGAATTTCCACTTCTTCTTCGTTGAACGCGAAATCTGGGTGTGTGTAGAGAAGGGTCCGGGGTGAACATCGACGTATCCACCCACGCGTATGACAGACACGGCCGAAACACCGGAGCGCAGAACTGTCGGTAGGCCAATGCTCACTCTGAAGGAAGAGTCCTTCTTTCCTTTGACAGCCAACATCTCCATATATGGCGTCCAAGAGTAGTCCTTTTATGGCATCCGCAAACGCAATCGCCCTCCTCGTCGGAGGAGTGAAGTCCGGTGTGAAAGTGGAAAGTAGTCGCACGACTACTGTGCCGGCCTCCGCCGATCTCATACTGTTTCCACAGATCAAATGATTATCGCAGTATGATAAGAGTACATGGAGACATTTCCGTTAAAACATTCTGTTCTATGGCTTTAAACTTAGTTTGTCATTTTTAATGTAGTGGAGCATGTGTTCGGGCACGTGGACAGATATGCACTTCTTTTTCCAAGGAAAACTACAGCTAGGCGAAATACAGTTGTTTTCCATGTCAAGCCTATTTTCACTTCAAGGTGTGAAAATACTGCAGTGAAATCAGCTTTGATTCATCGGTCTACCTGCTTTTCGTTCAAAAAATTGGCACACTAATCAGCAAACGGAAGGAACAGAAATGGCTGGAAGCCAGTTTCCTGTCATGGAAAGAAAAATTTCCTGACCAATGCCTTTTAAAGCTGTTGTTAATGTCATTGTTTTGTTTTATCTTATACCTGGAATAAAGCCATCCATTGCTCGAGGCATAGAGAGCCAACATCCCCGAAATTGCTTAAAAATCCGGTCCACAGTTTTGGCGCGGCACTGTGAGACAATACGCACCATAAATGATGCTATGCACCGGTCAGCTTTAAAAAACGATTGTTAAAAAAGGCAGCCCTGCGAAGTACGTGTAGTGTCTAGACTAGGCGGCAGCAGTATTGATTGCGCCAAGGCCGCTTTGAGAAGCGTTAGGCCTCGTGAATACTTCCCGTCGCCGCGATGAGTTTTGTAGAGCGACGCGAAAGGATTTGAATTTCTCAGTGCTCGTCGCATCGCCCATCGCTCTGCAAGGGAGCGCGACGGCGATCCGTCCAGGACCAACGCTAAACACCGCGCGCGACGCGAAAAAGTTTGCCATGCCTGCGATGAGCGCGGGAAGCCATCGCACATACCGGCCGCCACCGTTGCGGTGGCCGTGGCGAAGTTTCCTTTGACTATTCGGCCGCACGCGGCGGAATGGCCATGAACTGGCCAACGCGATAGCATCGCGACGATGGAAGTATGCCCCCGGCCTTATGCATGCAAGGCGCGAGAGCGTGCAAGACGCATGCACAGGGCTCGAGAGTGCGGAGACCCTGCCTGATGGGGCGCGCCCTGCCGGAAGACGCAGACAGCGTGAGAGCGCGACAGACATGGAGCTCAGCCAAGTCAGAGCTGAGACGATGGCGCGGAACCTGAATAGCAACAATGTGTTGCTAAGCTCGAGTCCTCCTCCTAGCGGCGCGAGCGTATCCGATTGGAGCACACTAGCCACTGCGCCTGGATAGCAACAGTGTTTTGCGGGCCTCCAACAAGATAGCAACACACTGCTGCTGTTCCAGCAGAATAATGATATGCTCTAAACATCATCTATAACGATTGCACCGTGACCTACTTATGAAGCTTTTGCTTCCTAGGCTCCGTTAATTGATTTACGACCCTTCCAAGATCCCCACGGCATGTAAGGCTTTTCGTTGACGAGATTAATCGAAACTTTGAAATCCTCTACTGTTTCAGCAGATCTGTATTTGTTACGCATCAAGTGTCATTGTGGTACTAAATAGTGCCAAGTTTGAATAACATAGGCCCAATTTCAGATAAGCGCAAACGCGCGGTTGTTTTCGTCAAACTTTGGTCGCATAGAAATCTAGTTTAAACGGCCAAAATCTATTCGTTCTTCTTAGATTCGAATGTGCTTGTGGTCTACTGTAGACTACAAAGAACACGGCTTTCGTACTTATCCTGTACAGGAGCAACCGAAGTTCAGAGATAGGAGAAATCCTACGCCGCATATTGAGATTGGACCAATCCCATGTTGGAAAAAAGAAAATCTCGTCATTTCTGTCCATTTTTAAAGCCATTTTACACGTTTTATAAAGACCATCGTTCCCACAATGGAATAGTAGAATACTTTCTTCTGTAGCAGGCTACTAGTCGGGTAATTCTTAACTGAACCTTAGGTTCCCGCGCGTTTGCGCTTATCCGAAATCGGGCCTATGTTATTCAAACTTGGCACTATTGAGTACCTCAATGACACTTGATGCGTAACAAATACAGATCTACTGAAACCATAGAGGATTTCTGAGTTTCGATGAAACTCGTCAACGAAAAGCCTTAAGGACATGCCACTGGGGTCTCGGAGGGGTCGTAAATCAATTAACGGGGCCGAGGATGCAAAAGCTTCATAACTAGGTCAATGTGCAATCGTTATAGATGATGTTTAAATCGCTGGATAGAAAATGAGACGAAGCTTCTAATGGTGTTAATTAGATTTTAAACAAATAACTTTGAAAAGAGTTATGGTAATGCGACGATTTGTGACGGATTAATCCGTTGCAAAGCGTCTTTTTTGCAAATAATTTGAGCGGTATTGTAAATGACGTATAGGTTAGGTTGCTGACTAAGTAATTCCATCAAGGGAATCTGATTGCATTGGAAACACTTCCGCACAGTAGAAGCATAATGCGCTGAGTCGTTGACTTGTTGGAAAGCGAAGTCATGACCATGATCAGCGGTCAGTGTATGCTGACCTGTAGCATCGCCGAGAATCTTCTGCATGCAGTGGAATTCACTATGCCATGAATTCTGTGAAGTTGTTCTGTACCTTTTCGAGAGAGCACTACCCAAATCATTACCGGCCCTCCGCTGTAGTGTTCATATGGTTTGGGTTGATACCCTGGATCGAATCGCTTTCCGTCACGGCGTCGTTCATAACGTGTACCGTCGCTATAAATATAGTAAAGTTGCTCTCATCGCCCTGCACGAAATTGACCTAATGTGATGATGTCGAGCTCACTATCAGATGCCTATGCCACTCCACTCATGCTTTTGGGTTAGGGGCGTTCAGGGCGTTCGCGTAGCGACGCGATCATCGCGTCGCGCCTTTCTGCGAGGATGCTGGTGCTGTGAACAACACCATGCGTTCGAAATGATAGCCTAGTAGCTAACCACCGAGCGATGAGCTAATCGCTCAGCAATGAACAGCCATATCATCATCGCGTTGCGATACTGATAATTGAGTGCGATAAGGTGTTGGTGTGCAGAACCCCTCGCGACAGGGCGACGCGATATCGCTTGCTCGATATGGAAGATTGTCATTATGTCGCGTCGCTCCTCGATGCTGCTCTGGGGCCGTATGCTATCCTCGCCCGACTCGGGGAGGGTACCCGGCGAGAAAAATCAATAGGGCGTGATGTGAATACCGGGGATGTGGGCGGAGACCGCCTCATACCTGGCCGGGGACGGTTGGGGAGAGAATAGCATACGGCTCCTGAACGTCCTGTGTTATACTTCGGCGACGCTGTTGTCGGCGGCGTAAGCGACAGTGTTGAGCGGCTGCTACGCAGTGCGACTTGACAAAAAACAAACACATTTTTATACTAATTGAGGGGAGAATCCTAGGCTTGGACAATTTCGACGTGCAGTAGTAGGATAGAATATTTCGCTTTCCAGACCTACTCCGAGACTGGGATTGTGCAAGAATAGTAAACCCTGATATGACAAAAGAAAGGAAAATTGTCTTTAAAACCCCAAACTCTTCCCCAACTCGCACTATGCCGCAGGCTGACGCTGACAGTTTTGACGCCAGGCGCTAAGCTTCTTTTTTCAGTTCAGTTCATTAAAGTTTGATAGAGATATGATGGAAGAAAACAATAGAATATATATGCAAAAATAAATAAACATAAACAAACAATAAACAAAAAACAGCCGCAGTTATTCAACACGTTCCATGGAATGTGATCTGTGTTTCCCTTTAATCAAGTGTTGTCAAAGTACTTATGATGTCATGTGCTACATTTAATTGGTCCCAGTTTTCAATGATTTTTTCGGAGAAGAACGACATCACAATGATGATAACAGGATAGCGAGTCTCATAAATTACTGCAATCTTAGAGTGTATCCAGAGTAAGGTAGTTATCCGAATAGATAAAGCTTCTATAGATGTAAAATTGATAAGTGGAAGCCACATATAAGAAACACGTCCTTGTGTAAAGAGTTGAAAACTCTGCTGTTATGCACGAATACCATACGGGATAGCCGCCCTACCTAGCATATGTAGTCCATAGCCTCAGCATTTCTTCCAGACTTGCGAAACTTGCTCGTTATTTTCAAGGGAATCGAAACAAAGCATAGCGTGTATGAGCTGCATTGCAGTAATTTCTACCATTGGCGACAGCTATCTGTTCCTAGCTGACACCAAGGAGCTGCAAAGGATCATCAAGGCGGCCAGTACGAATCACATCTACAGCAGGGATATCTTTAGCATTGCAGAATCACCAGAAGGTAGGCCTTTTCGTCATTTCCATCACAGGTGTAGTATGGGCCAAAGTTTGATCCTCTGAAGGGATTTTTGATTCGTCTATGGCACTTCATTAACGTGTTGACAAGGTGCTTCCTTAACGAACAGTTGGTTTCAATAGCGGCCGACCCCGATTTAGGCAAGATGCATATGTGTATCATACGTTGTTATCTCAAGGGTTGTGGATTTCGAAAGAATGCATCCAACGTGAAGCTCGAATATTCAAGTCAACAATTTGCTGGAACGGCCTACCGGCAGCGCCTGGTTTTACCCTCCCATTGAGCTTTTCATTGTGACCTAGGTAATTGGGTGAACCCTGGAATGCTGAATCGCCAAAATGAAGGCAAAAATTGCAAATTCAAATCCTAAACGAGTTGTCACCTCTTATCGTTTACCATTGTGACTGTTGCATTCCTCTTTTGGCTCGAAAAATTGGTTTCAACATAATTGGGGTCGAAAACAGCTTCATGATTAGGGATCATCACATCAACCTTCATGTGCAAATTTTGCGCAAATTAGTGGTTCTGCTTTAGTCACCCTCACTCACCCATGCATGCTGCAACATACCATGAACTCTCCAGTATTCAGAAACGAATGTCAGATCCGTGATCAGCATTACAAATATCCCACGCACACAAATACTGAGTAAACTCGGTGATCCTTGGGCCAGATTCATTTTGTAATTAGCACTTCCTCCAGCTGCATAGGTCTCTAGGGTGCGCAAAAAGTATACACGCACTAAACGTAAACGTTAGAAAGCAACAGATTATAAAATTTAACAGTTTATATAGAAAATGTCAACAATGATCTAGAGAACAGAGTAGCATCACTTGTATTTTATATGGGGCTCTTTGCTGCGAATGCAAGGGCGAAGACGACGAGGAAAGGCATCGACGGTGCGCCGCAAGTAGTCCACGTCCATTTCGTTCCATGCTCTGACCAGATCATCCTTCACTGTCTTCATACTTTTGTGGAAAGTTGCGCAAGCATTGTTCTCCAAAACTTCCCATATAGAGTATTTCAGCGCATTCAAATCCGGTCTATATAGGGGTCATTCCTCTGCCGAAATGATGTCCTTCAAGCGGCGAGGCACCAGTCCTGAACAATCCTCGACTCTGCGCAGGAGTCTAACCCTGCTGGAAGACATACGGCTTACTCTCGAGGTGGGATTTGAGTCAAGGGACTAGTTGCTTCTTTAGGACATCAATACAGATGGTTCTACTGATTTATCTTCTCTCCGGTATTCATGAAAACGAGAGGTGCTTGTGATGAATGCACAAACCATGATACTGGCCGGATGCGCCTCCCTTGCAGTGAGCCCTCCCCCAGAATTAGCACTTTGGAGGTCCTTGAAGAGCATCTACTACTTTTACAAGTTGAATGCACAAAAGTATCAAGTCACTGAAGGTCAAAGCATAGAATGAAATCGACGTGGACTACTTGCGGCGCACCATCGATGCCTTTCCTGGTCGTCTTCGCCCCTGCATTCACAGCAAAGAAACCCATATAAAATACAAGTGATGCTATTCTGTTCGCTAGATCATTGTCGACGTTTTATATAAACACCTGCTAAATTTTATAAAGTGTTGTTATTTCTAACGTTTACGTTTAGTGCGTCAATACTTTTCACTCACCCTGTATTCAAAGCTCTCTGTAAGCTTAGTCGGTCTTTATAAAACAGGACAATGGAATCCCTGGTTCGGGCTCAATCGCTAAGAAGCAGGAAATTTTGAGTATCCTGTAATCAGATGTGTGGAATAGATGTCCGTAGGCAGGATTTTTGCTAATTTTTTGGGAACGTAAAACAATATGATAAATATTTAAAACATTTGCAAGTGTTTGATGTAGGGAACCTATTCAGATCACGAATTTTACTACTTCATCATCAGCCTGTCCATGTTCTGCTTGCTCGTCGTCATTGTCATCCTTGTTGGTCACTTCATTCTGGAAATTCACGTGCCGAAGGCTAAAATGGAAGGTGAGAGTGGCTACCACCGCCTTCTTACAGGGCATGCATACATGTCGTATTCTTCAGAGACACCCCACTCGAGCGTAAGCAGTCAGATGGGTAGCCCTAAGGGTTCGCTGATTCTGGTGCCGGCCGCAAAGGAAAACACTAAAGATCTGCATACAAAACCTTCACCAAAGCACACTTCAAAAAGTCCGCTGTTACGACACTCAAGTTCGAACGCCTCCGCGGCTCGGCAACCAGTGATGAATAAACAGAAGACATAGCGAGGCATACGCGACAATGATGAAAACATATTGTAACGTCGAAAAACACATCCGACAGTGATCGCTCTAATAAACGTTTCGATAGTAACCAGTTATTCGGCAGGATTCTAGAAGGGCATGCACCTCGTTTAATCTTAATGCACACCGCATCAAAACTTGGTATTAGCGAATGACGTTTTCATGAAGTCCGTTGCAGTCACAAGTGCTCCACTAAACAAGCATGTTCAGAAGTCTAACGATAAGTGCACAAATATTCCTCTGGAATTTCAACCAATTGTAACTTCCATTATATTGTGCTAAACGATATTTATTGGTCACTCCACTCCACTTCACTGAAGCGGCCCTCTCCGTTTCAGTTGTCCTATGTCTTTTTATGTTTGACTGGACTTTTTCAAAAAATATAGAAATTTGAGAATGCTCGAAGACCAGAACATGCAGTGTAAACCGAAAGCTCAAACTAAAAGAAAATCAGCACAAAAACAATAAAGCAACGAAAGGGCCGGCGGCCAGCGCTCTCATTTGGTGATCCTTAAAGAGCACCGCAAGTGCTACTGTAAGCATTGTCGACCGAACCCTCACAAACTGATCCATTCTGTCATGTCAACCATCATTGAAAGCATACGGCCAAAGGAGAAATTTAAGTGTCAAGAGACTGACGAGAATTTCAGCACGAACCTATGTGCTTAAGAAATGGTACCCTGCCTATGTGAGCCAACAATGAGTGACATACCTGCCTGGCGGCTGCATAAGGTCACTTTGGTTGACTCACTTTCATACCGTCTCAATGTACCATTATCTCCAACCGCTCTTGTCTTTTTCGGACTCTGATAAAGACGATTGCACCGAAATGTAAGACGAATAGAATCTGGTTTAGAATCAAGGTTCGACAGCTCGAGGAGCCGGCAGTTATTGCCACCACTCGGTTCTGTTGGTTTTCTGTAGCCTTTCGCCATCCACGGAACTCCTTGGATAGAGAGCCTTCGGGCTCTCTTGTTAACAAGGATCTCGGGCCACTTGTCGCAGGGGCAGGTGGGATGCAGGGGATGGACACCTTGCTTCTGCTGTGTCGGCTCGACGCGTTCCTTGTGCGTGGGAGCGACATGCTCATGCAAGGTGTGCGTGGATGTGTGAAGATTGAACTGTGTCGGCTCCACCAAAAGCTGGCACTCGGTGGACTGCGAGTACATGTAAGACGATTCGAGGCTGCCTTAAGTCTCGCCCTGTCCCTTCGGACAGTCCGGCTGGCTGCCCGGAGTTCTTCGCCAGAGCCTGACTAGCTACCCGTGTGTACTCCAGTTACACAGCACTACAGCACTAAAGGACCTTATTCCTCTGACCCCAAAAGAGCCATCATTTCTGCAGCGATCTGAAGGACAGTTACGACGTCATTGGACTGACCGAGACGAGAAGGCACCACCCTCCACACGCTGCCTACGACTCCAGAGAAGAACTGTTCCTCAGAACATGTGACAGCAAGGGAGTAGACGGCGTTGGTGTCCCCGTCAACACGCACTTGCCATGAAGATCGACTCGTACGAGTTTCTGACAACCCGAGTCGTGCGTCTGCGATTGAAGCGGTGTGGTTCTGTGCCAGCTTTGACTGTGTTCGTCGGGCCACGAAGGTGGCCGGAAGGGCTTCACATCGAACACACGGCTTGGAGTGGAACGAGCAAGGTGAAAGGCTGTCTGAGTTTATCACGTCGACCAAGACCATCCATGGAAACTCACTCTCCAGAAGCCTCCCGCCCTACGATGGACCTGGGGATTCCCCGGTGGCCAGTTCCGCAACGAGATCGATCATATCATCATCAATCGCAGTTGCTGCCTGACCGACGTCTTCGTTGTCCTCAAGTTCTACACGGGATCGGACCACCGCCTCCTTCGCACCACGTTCGACTTTTCGCGTCGAGGAGAGAAGGCCGGAAAGTTCAAGAAGGGTACCCCAGATCTACAACAAACTGGGACCTTTACATCTTTCTTGCCGAATTTTGAGAGGATTCTGTGAGGCATTGATGAAGAATACGATCTCTTCGAGCACCATCACTGCGATAGTGCTAAAGGAGCTTAGGGTTTCAAGACCACCAAGAGATGTCTGTCTCTGGAAACTCTCGACCTGATACGTCAACGTGGAGCAGCACGAGCATCAGGCAACTACCAACTGACGTCCGAGCTTGCGAAGATAGGCAGAGAGGCGATAAAGGAAGACCTTAAGGAGAGAAGGGCGGAAGAGTAGGCTAAAGCCGCAGAGGCAGGGCTGAGCATCCGCAATGTCCGTCAAAACCTCGCCAACTTCAAGACCAAGATGACCACTCTCCGGCGTCCTGACGGAACCGTCACCTCTTCCAGAAAGACCACAGAGAAGGTCTCCACGGATTCTACTCCGATCTCTTCGATAGCCACGTCCACCTGCACCATGCCATCTTTCGCAGGATGGGTACGTCGTTCTCTCCGTTCTCCCTTAAGACATCCGACACGTCATCTCGTCGGTGAAGATACGTACAGCACCCGGTCCAGACAGGATTAGACCCGAACACCTGCAGAATCGCCCGCCAGTGCTCATCCACAGCCTCGCGCAGCTCTTCACACGCTACCTGTCGGAATGCAAGGTTCCATCTCAGTGGAAGACCAGCAGGACTGTCTTGCTGTACAAGAAGGGAGACGTGCACGACATTGGCAACTATCGACCGATCTGCTTTCTGTCCGTAGTCAACAAGCTGTTCACTCGAGTCATCCTGAATAGGATCAGCCGAACGCTGGACGGAGGACAGCCATGCGAACAAGCAGGATTTCGGTAAGGATTCAGCACGATCGATTAAATACACACCATTAAGAAGTATCGGAGAGTACAAGCTGCCGCTGTGCCTTACGTTCATCGACTTGAAGAAGGCGTTCGACTCCATTCTGCTCTATTTACTCAGGGCGTTCCTACTCATCACAACAGTTTTTCGAGAGTTATACAGTGGATTCACGACCAAAGATTTCATCCGCCATTCTACAACGACGTCGTCATCGACTTGAAGAGAGTTCGGCAAGGGGATATCATATCCCCGAAGCTCTTCAGCGCCACCCTCGAAAACGTCATGCGCGAACTAGAAGGGGAAGACGTGGGAGTGAAGGACGACGGCCGGCAGCTGCACCATCTTCGCTTCCCTGGCGCGATCGTGCTCGTAACAGCGAGCATCAGCCAGGCAGAACGAATGCTAGCCGACTTCGATCGTGTACGTGGGAACTTTGGACTGCAGCTAAATCCTACGAAGACGATTTTTATGAGGAACGGATGAGTTTCTGATGCTCAATTCTCGCTCAACGGTACGAACATCTCCGAATGATCCAGCTACGTGTACCTGGGTCTGGAAGACATCATGGCCAACGGCCTAGCGCCAGAGCTGAGCAGGAGGAAACGAACAGCTTGGGGAGCTTTCGAGAGCGTCGAAGAAGTCGTGAAGAATACGAAGAACGTCCGACTCCGTGACCCTACCGTTCTTCCTGCCCTAACATACGCCTTAGAGACCTGGGCTATTCGAAAGCAGGATGAAGACGCGATCAGTGTCGCGCAGCGTGGAATCGAGAGGACGATGCTCGGAATGACACGACTCACGCAAGTGAGAGAAGACCTCCGGAGTTCCGAGCTTCTTCGACGTTCGAAGATCAGGGACGTTGTCGCATGGGCCAGGTCGTCGAAAATTGGGTGGGCCGTCCACGTAATGCGCTTCGCATACACCAGCTGACTGGATTCCGTGGGATATCAAGAGAACACCAGAGCGCCCAGCAACACGTTGGTCCAGCCACTTCGTGAAAACCCTGAACGAACGATATGACGTTCTTCGTGTACCTCGAGCAAGGAGGATCCATTGGAGCACTCTGGCACACGACAGGGACAAACGGAGACGCTGTTGGCGACCGCCCGAGCAGGTCGATGGTCAACGGGACGCCATGTGATACAGGTGATACTTTGTCATAAGGCTGTTCGAGCAAAAGTTGTTGATCCTACTTGGTCGCGCTCTCGCGAACAGCATTGATTTCGGCCGTAATTATTTAATTTGTACTCCTTCTATCGTATAGTAGTACTCGAAGTAATCGAAAGAGACTCCGGCTCGAACGATCACAGTCTACGTAATTATCTAAGTATGTAGATATTCACTCAGTGAAGGCACTGTTTCTTAACGTTTTTACGTATTCCCTTTGATTCTCCCACATAATTGAGATATCATTGCCATCATTAGAAGAATATAAGTGACGCAGTAAGCCGAGTTTCGACTCCAATATGTCATCTTTGCCTTAAAAGGATAAAAGGGCAAATGTAGGGGTAAACCTCTCTTTTTTAAGACCTCCTGAACGCTGTAGTGGATACAATACCGCTCGTGCCGCACGTCAAAAGTGGGCGAAAAAACGCCAACATAGCGTCGCAAAGCGTCGCACGCTCATAACTCCTTCAGATTTAGGTTTCTTGAGTAAAGGTTGGTACCATTCGATTCGCCTCTTCGAGATCTACACAAACATGTGTTAAACTTTACCGGAACACCCGTATTTTCACCGTGGGTGGTCCAAAATTGGCTGGGCGGGCGCTTAGAGCAGCTTATTTCCCAGGATATGCGTGCTTTCGGAGTATCTCCAAGATGGCGTACGTCGCCAGTGCTCTGTCATGCCAGGAATGCCCCGAGAGTGCGCCGTGCACAATTCACACAGAACCTAACCTATCAATCGAGTGGGCGAACGCATGTCCCTGCGCTTCTATTTTCTCTCACTGGGAACTGCGACGTTTTCAAGACTATTTCGAGAATGTTATCAGAAATTCCCCGCCACCCCACTCAGG
>OX375865.1:81440611-81626515 GCA_947359475.1 Heligmosomoides polygyrus bakeri | reverse complement strand
TTTGGATTTTCTTCTGGATAACTGAGGGTGGTCGGGTGAGAATCACCGATTTCGCTCAAACTTCGTATAGGTGCGGGGGCCTATTCGGGATGCCGAACACGATGCCGAAGTCCATTTGTCGATTATGGCAGGAGACCACCGATACCAATGACTGAAGGTGATCGGTGATCCTGATCCGACCACCTCAAACGGGAAGTAACCTATTGAAATCTTTGGAATTTTCGAAAACGGATGTGGGATTCGTAATCAGCGCCCCGAATAACCCCAAGATGATTTTGTACGAAAAAATTTGGCCATTTTCGAAAATATCGATTTTCAATGACGTCATCGTCCGCGCAGGCTCGGCCTAGGGCGCCCGCGTCCTCGATGGGAAATTGTCAAAAAATCGATTTTTCTGAAATTTGTCGAGATTGACATCGTTCGATAGAGCTTTTCGTGGTGAAGCTAACGTTGTTATTGCGAGTGTCGAAAACCAAAATATGGGCGAGTAGGAGAGAAGGAAACTTCAACCGCTGTGTCCGTGGCCCTAAAATGGCAGCTTGTGCTAAAGCAGTTTAATCAACTAGAGAGTTGTGAGCACGTCGTCGTAAAGAACCTTAAGCGTTCTGCTCAGAGGCGCATTTTTAGGTTGTTAGCTCTCTGCATCTTCCCGAAGGGGTCGACTGAAATTGGAAAAAATCGTGTCACACAAGGCTAACCTGCATTTTCGCACTGCTGTAACTTTGTCCTATCATAAGCCAGATTGCTGTGTTTCGTCGCACTATTAGACCATTTTGCTGCTTACAGAATTTACAAGCTGCAATCGGAAAGGTTCAAACATGACAGAGTTATCGCGCTCAGAACACGCCCGCGCGTGCAATTTAGCACAACAACAGTCGATGTTCTCCTCGCTCTTAATTGCCCGCATTAAAGTTTTTCCTACTCTCAATAACACCATTCAATTCAGCATGAAAAGCTCTATCGAATGGTATCAAGCGTGGCCCAACTCGAAGACATCGATTTTTCGATGACGTCATCGTCCTTCCGCCGCGGCCTCGTCCTCGATGCGAAACAGTCAAAAATTGATGTTTCCAAAATCGGTCGAAATTGATACCGCTCGATAGCGTTTTCCATGCTGAACGGAACGGTGCCATAGCGAGCTTCGAAGACTCAAGTCTGGGCGACTAGGAGCGCAAGAAACTCTAACCGCTAGGTTTCGCCACTCTAAAACGGCAGCTGAGGCTAAGGCAGTTTGGGCAGCTAAGGATCTACGAGCACGTCGTCGTAAAGTACCTTAAGCGCTCTGTTCGCGTACGCATTTTAAGGCCGTTAGCTTGTGGCGTCTTCTCACAGTGGTCCACGGAAATCGGAAAAAATGCTTCACACAAGCCTCACCTGCATCTTCGCACCCCTATAACATTGCTCCCTCCTACGCTATACCATTCTGCTTTGGCGTGCTAGCAGAACGTTCGACTGCCTACAAGACCTACAAGCTGCAACATGAAAGGTTCCAACTTGACAGAGCTATTGTGCTCCAAAGACGCCCGCGCGTGCAATTTGCGAGCGGTCGCCCCCCCCCTCGATTGAAAGGTTCGATTCTGTATGCATTGTTCATGGCGCACTCCAAAGGCTCGCTGGACAGCCTTGGAGCAATTCCTGAGTAGGGCGGCAAGAAATTTCTGATAAAACTCCCCAAACGCTCAGTCTACAAGCTCTCCCCCCCCTCGATTGAAAGGTTCGATTCTGTATGCATTGTTCACGGCGCACACCAAAGTTTCGCTGGGACAGATTGGAGCTAATCCTGAGTGGGGTGGCGGGGAATTTCTGATAACATTCTCGAAATAGTCTTGAAAACGTCGCAGTTCCCAGTGAGAGAAAATAGAAGCGCAGGGACATGCGTTCGCCCACTCGATTGATAGGTTAGGTTCTGTGTGAATTGTGCACGGCGCACTCTCGGGGCATTCCTGGCATGACAGAGCACTGGCGACGTACGCCATCTTGGAGATACTCCGAAAGCACGCATATCCTGGGAAATAAGCTGCTCTAAGCGCCCGCCCAGCCAATTTTGGACCACCCACGGTGAAAATACGGGTGTTCCGGTAAAGTTTAACACATGTTTGTGTAGATCTCGAAGAGGCGAATCGAATGGTACCAACCTTTACTCAAGAAACCTAAATCTGAAGGAGTTATGAGCGTGCGACGCTTTGCGACGCTATGTTGGCGTTTTTTCGCCCACTTTTGACGTGCGGCACGAGCGGTATTGTAAGCGTGCGCTCTATTGTTCTCTGCTCTTCTTCTTTGCTTTCTTGTTTCCCTGCCACTGATGGATATTGTTGATGTGAGCAAATTCAGATTCCAATTTGGCTTGCACCTAACCCGAACCCTTTTTCAAGCCACTTTACAACTTTGAGGGTTTCTCTGAGGCAACTTTAGCTCTTAAGTGGGTTTTTGTCATTGACCTGGCTCGGCTCAAGGGTTATGAGCAGTCTAAAGCGCTGCGTTTCTGTGACTACATAAACTGAATTCTTTTAGGGCTCAGTTTGACGGTGTGCCGTTCCTCACCGCTGCGGTATCTGGTGACCTGATGACGGCCGCGCTGGCGCAGCTGCCTAAAAGCTGAGTGGGCGCCTGCAGGGCACTTTGAAGTTCGGAGCGCCTCGGCAGACTCTTCCGATGGAGCCATTTTCCCACGTGAAAGGAGCCGAGCTGGCGGTCCATTATTCATTGTTTCAATTAGAGCTGATCCCCAGTCGTCAAACGACTCCGGCACATACGAACTCGCAAACGGCTGATCGGATCCTAGGTAATTCCATTTTTACGGCGCTATTCTAAATGTGTCTTATTTCCTTAAAATCAGCTCATTTTCCAACAAAGACGGGTACTGCAGCACATTCCAATGAAACCCAAACCGCCAGCTGATAGGCCTAGATGCTTCCCTTGAATCCCTTTTAATTGTTCAACCGTGAACACGCTCAACTTCACTCACCAACGTTTCATCGTGTCAAGTTCCTGCTGTTCAGGTTCACGAGCACTTCGAGGTCTTCGATATCACCAATGCTGAAGTCGGATGCATTCTGCCTTATTTGTGGAGATAGAGCTTCAGGTAGCTTTGGGGATTACTTTCTGTACGGATGGAATCGGTAAGAACCAGAGATTTCAACTTGCTCCCTTTAGGTCGTCACTATGGTGTGCTGAGTTGCGACGGATGCCGTGGATTTTTCAAGAGGTAGCGTTTTGGACACTTTTCAAAGCAAACCTAACGCGTGCGAAATTGAGCTGGACATTCTTCAAAGCAAAAATATCGTCTTCTTAGACATTTTCTAAAAGGGTTAAAGTATTTTTGCCACGCAAAGATTAAAGTAACTCTTCTTGCTTCGAAATTTTTTCAATTCACCTGCTACGAAAGTGAACACACTCTTGGAAATTCTATAAAAACTGCATTTTCAAGAAAAACGATTGCTTAAATGCTTATTTTAACATGCAGGAAGGTCGCATTATTTTAATGCGAAAAGATATGAGATTGCGCCATGCACATGCCCAGAATATCGAGATTTTCTCTTGATTTATAGTAACATTCAGTTTTGCACGTAGTTACGTACTTATCAACCGGTGGACAAAAACAATTGTAAAGTAAACACATCTTCACATCACTGCTTCAGGATTTACTATTAATGAAATTAAAATTGCGACTAGCATAGCGCGATCTTTGCTTTTAATCAGGTTAGAAAGTACCGCCCTTGTGCATTTTAAAATAAGCTTTCATTATTATTCTAAAAAATAAAATTATTTAAAATTTCTAAGGGTGAAATGGGGAATTTAAAAAGATTTCGGAGAAAGTTCTATACATTTTCTCTGGACAAAAAATTATTTTAATCTTTTCGGAGAGTCTCTAGTTTACTTTGGAGGACGCTCACTTTAATTTAGAAGATGTTCAGTTTGATACCGAAAGCCTCAAGCTTGCCTAGAAGAGTGTCGCATTTGGTTTGTAAAGCGTGCAAATTTTCGTGAAAATGGTAGACATTATTCGAGACATAAATGTAGCTTTTTTTACAAACAATCAGTGTCATTTCATAGTTCTATTTCGCTACTTCTTGAGCCAGTTCTTCACATGCATATCTCTTCATCATCAGTTGCCGCCGGCAGAGATTTCTTTCAATATTCTAGGTCGATCAGACGTCGTCTGCGTTACACGTGTAAGGAGAACCGTCGTTGTGTTGTCGACGTTGTGCGCCGGAATCAATGTCAGGCCTGTCGTCTAGAAAAATGTCTCCGGATGAATATGAACAAACACGGTAATCACTCTGGTACTCAGGCTGAAGTCTGAAGAGAACAGTTTTATTACTTCAGCGCAGCATCAACCTCGTGTTCATCCAGTAGTTGTACTTTAACCCGTGCCGGGCCTAGAATGAGCACGATTTCAAAGTTTTGTGTATCGCGCCAGAGTAGAATAGCACCACGTTAGAAGGTTACAATCCACAGTTTCAGCTGTGCAACATAAACGACCGACCGTGAAAGAATGCCGGTCAGCAACCGTCTCCACAGGACTCGAAGGAGATATGTATGTTCATCTCAGTAATCTTAGTACTCTTTATTTAGATTTGCTTGGTTGTACATATCGCTTTTAGAATTAGGCCTGCTCTGGTATAGTGTTTCACGAATGTTGGGGACCATGTAAGCATACAGATAAATGACGGCGTACATCAAGCACTGTTTAGGATGCGCCAAACATTCTAGGGAATTCCATTCCAGAGAGCCTATTCATATACGTATTTGGTCAACACTATGGCCAGCGGCAACCAGCTGGTTGGTAATTTTCAGTTTCTGCTCCCCAGTTGGGATGACGAGCTTGATTAGCCTCAGAAGTGATCGAAGCAAGAGCATCGGCTTCATCTGCGCATCGTAGCGCAGCCGAGTCCTCCGACTATGCTACCAAGCGCACAAGGCAGGCCGACATAGAACGAACATTGCCGTTGTCAGTTACTTATTATAATGATTTAACCATACTATTCTGAAAAACGCAGTGTCAAGTGTACCCTCTTCTTGCACTTCATGGAATTTCTTCAGCAGAAATACGGTGTCGGTTGTGATTTTCGTCAGGGCTCCTAAAGTTAAACTCTACACTGTGAAACAAAATTAAAAGAGAATCCACACTCTAAAAAAAGTCGAATGTCCTGAAAATGTGAATTTACTGCTGAACTTTGATAATCTCTGATAGGGCCTTCGTTTTCCAATATTGTTTCTTCTACGTAACAAAACCAATAAATTTCAACAGCCCCATAATGATCAGATCCGGAAATGTGTAAGTCCGTAAGAAATAATTCTGACTAAATTTCACCACATTTAAATTTAAATCTCAATCTCTCAATATTTTCATAGTACCTCCTTCCAAACTGTAGTTTCTAAGCTTATCCTGTGGTGTTCGGGTCCGCCGGCTGAACAGGTACTATGCTTTCTACCACAACCACCGAATCGTGGCAGTCGACACAAGTTCATAGTGGAAGACATTGTTCGATCTTCCGGTTCAGCTTGTGCTGTTGCTACGTAGATGAATGCCGTTCCTTATTTCAGTTCGTTCTTTCTTCTCTTGACGTGAAAACTTGGTGTATTGTTTCCAGATGAAGGCTTTTTACGGTTAGTACAGGGTGCGTAAAAAGTATTGACGCAGTAAATGGCGGTTGTGGAAATAGTAATGCTCAGAAAGTTTCAAAAATATTCACCTGAGAAATATGGAAAATGATCTTACAAATACGATAGAATAGCTCGTAGTCGACATTGGCTCCTTTGCTGTGAATACAGGAGCGAAAACGACGGAAAAGTTCATGAGCACGCGCCGCAAGTACTCTGCTTGGATTTCGTCCCGTGCTTCGAACAGGGTAGCCTTCTGTGACTGGTCACTTCTGTTGAAAGTAGCCCAGACCTCATTCTCCAAAATCGCCTAAAAAGAGTAATCCAGCGGTTTCACGTTTAAGCTGTGCTCGTCTGAGAAGCCGTTCACACCTGCGCGCGTTATCTGTTTGCCGTTATTGGACAGGGATTGATTATTTTGCATTTGAACGTTATCGTGCTTGGACATCTTGCAATCATCATCTGTTATGACAGAGCCGTGGCTGACGTTTGGGTTGCTGACCTCTTCCCTCACCGACCGTTTCGAACAGCGCCTAATTCTCTTGTTAAGGAACTATTCAGCTCTTTGGGTAACAGACAAAAAAAAGGCCACCGTAACGATGACAATTATGTTTCTTCAGATTTTTCGTGAGTGTTTTTTGAGCACAATATAGACAACAAAAATAACACACAAAAACCTAGAGGGGTAGAAAGAGAAAGTTGGAGCTGAAACAAAAAGTAGGTGCGTCAATACTTTCCACGCACCCTGTATTTTGCAACTGCTCGGTTTCCGCTGGAAGCTTCTAAAACGAAAATGAGAGCAATGTTATTTATCATCTAGAAAAATTTGGCTGTCATATTTGGAATTTTGACAGATATTGACAGTTCTTCTGGCGTTTTGCGCTTCTCCATGCCGCGGTTGTGCTCTTGGCTTTGATTCATGATGAGCGAACACCTAACAATGGAAAGTCTGGAATGATGAGCTATTTCCTGTTATCGGATTGTATTTGAATTTAGATATCTAGACAAAATGCTTAGGACGTGAAACGTTGTCCTGCAAGCAGAACCAAAAAGTGGTCTACCATGAATAAGCTGTTCGAAACCTGAAATGAGTAATGACTGGAAAAAACTAGCGACCTGACATAGTCTCTAATGTAATCTCTTAGCTCAATCTTAAAACAAATTTTCTTCGTCATAATTTCATTTTCTCTAGTTGAATGAAAGCGAAGCACTAGACGTTCGTCTTGAGTTGACTCATTTAGAGTGGTATGAACACGTAGTTGTACTTGTACCATGTTTCAGAGTCACAAGTACTTCTGTGCCAACTTCAGAGCAGGACGAGCGCTGTCAAAAGCAGGTTCGGTCTCCCAGTGAGTGTAGCTTTATCTTTGCTTGCGGCGTCGATGTCCGATGGGGCTCGTCCTTCAGTCGACTTCTCCGTATCCCGCCTCATCACGCCGTCGGACGAGTATGCTCTCCATTCGCTGGTCCACTCCTGGTCTTCGTCGGCGCCGATGCTTTCTATATGCAGTGAGGACAAGAAGGTTTGCGTCACGAAGAACACAAGGCATTATATCCTAGACATTGAAAAATGTTGGTGTGTTTGTCAGCAGTTTTGAAAGGAAAAAAGTGGAAGTAGCGCGGAAAATATTCTAACCTAAGACTAGTCGCCCTACAGAGCTTCACTGAAACGACAAAATGAAAAATACGAGCTGAAAATTGAATTGAAAATTAAGTAGTGAACAACGTTAATTAATCCTCCAGTGGGATTCGACACGCACTTGACTTCTGAGTTATGTTGCGAAGTCAGTTCAGATGCGCAGTGGCCCATAGAATGACTCGCGGTGGCCCACCAGTAATTGCTTCGTCCTTCCCAGGAAACTGTGCTGCCAGTTCAACAATCCCAAAGTAACGGGAGGCTTTGTCGACCCAAGCGCGAAACCCTAAATATGAGCCCCGAACTTCTGGGAGCACACGGTAGCCGGCGACTGTTTCGAATGAGCCAAGTCCACAGCAGAATATATCCCCATTTTTCACTGATTCCTAAACGAAACACCAAATGGCGAAGGATCTGCTTCACACAACGCGTCAGTTACATGCATAAAGTTGACGCTCGGCAGTGGCATGCATTGTGGGTAGGATTAATGTGCTTGTTATCTTATACACAGCAACAAGGATGTGCCTTTTAAAATAATGCTCTGGTGTAATGGTGAGAAAAGCCTGCCAGAGCGATGACTACATCAAACTACTAACAAGTGCATCAAAACGATGTCGGATTTAAACCTCTGCATTCACATTATAATCTTTTTGGTCAGAAAACGGCTTCTGTTGCAGTTTATCAGAAGCCGTTCATGAACTCTTGATACCAAGCTAAGGCTAGTGCTTCGTCCGCACGGAACAGTACACATTATTCCTCGAGATTGGCTTCATCATCGGTTCAATCGTAGCTAAAAGATATGGGATTCATGTGGTGAGATTGCACATGATTTCGGAGTGATACAGCAGAACGGGGCATGTTATGAGTACAAGATTCTACATATCAAATTCCAATAACGTCGGGAGAGTCGATTTCCCAATATGTAGCCACAGTGCAGAAATTGGTTGCTGGAAATGTGCAGCCTTAGATGGTTTAGGACAGTCGATTTTCCAGTCTGTGCAGCACAATTTTAGAGTTGTAAATTATAGGCTCGTGAAGCGATAGCGATATAAATAGAAAAAATTTCTGAAAAAATGGAGGAACACCGTTTTTACACATATGCTTAAACCTGAAGCGGCTGGTAGGGAGGCTAAATGTTGTTACAGGATGTTATGTTGCGATCAAAACTCTAACGCCAGGCGGGACTCGAACCCACATCTTCTGCTTTCCGAGCAGCGATGTTCGCCTTACATCACCGGCGCTATTTGACCGCACGTAACATCCGGGTGCGGTTAAATAGCGCCGGTGGTTCTAGTGATGATGCTGGTTCGAGTCCTGCCTGGCGCTAAGAGTTTTGATCACAACAAAACATCCTGTAACAACATGAAGGAACACTATTTTGCACAGTTTAGCATAGTCACTTCTTTTTATATACGGATATACACTTTCGAAGGCATGCAATCGTTGTCAGAGTGTTCACTAACAGTAAGTTGCAGCTGGAAATTAAATATAAGGATGGAAAAATCCGAGTAATTTTGGATCAGCCTAATATGAACATTTTTGCTGATAAAATGGATCACGCCAAGCTTTGTTTAGAAAACTAATTGCCGTTGCATACAAACGATACAATCTCTCGAAAACGAAGTATTCTCTTCTAATAATATACGCAGTTCCAGATTCTCTTCAGCAATTCCTGGCACCTCGTCTTCTTCCTCAACAAGATAGCCAAACAAGGGACCACACCTCACTCAATGGGTTAGCATTATAACGTTTTGATTTCGTCCAATATCTATAATGTATATGTGCAGGTCGCGAAGTGAACGTGACCAAGGCAGGAGAATAAAAATTTTCCACTCCAAACGCTTTGACGATGCGACATCAATCTTGATCGTATTCCATTTTGTTTGCGGGCATAATTAATCATTCCAATCTAGTTCTAAGCAACTACAATTACTTCATCCAACTTTTGATCCATCACAAGTGGATCATATTAGGGACTTCTCTGTCTTATGTCTGATTCTAAGTCCGCTTGGCATAGCGGTAGGGTACGGCTTAAAGGTACATGAGGGAGCGTGGTTAGATGTGGATCTTCACATGCAGCTTACTCTGTGTGACGGAGCACTCTTAATGTAAGCGATCTATAATCGCGATGGACTGAGCTACTTGATTATGCTGATCCGTTCCCATGATTATTTCGTTGAACAGACTGATTTTGTTTCGGAAGCTGACAACTAAAAACTAGGCAATCGGGCAATATAAGCTCTCCGTGTACACTTTGGCCTCGAGCGCATGCAAAGATGCGGGTCGCAATATCAGTTTCGTAGACATTAATACGCTATCTGCTGATTTCTTTCACTAAGTGTGTCAAACTTGTCTCGCTCTATGCTAAAAGCGAGTTCGCTCAGCCAACATATTCCATGCGAAATTAAGGAATAAAACCGGTATGAAGTAGAAGCTCGAGCTTTTCCTCTTAGGAAGCATCCGAAGGCTTGTATGCATTTTGCATTGCAAGCAGCTTCCGAAAATTTTTGAAAAGGGAAGTTGTAGCCGAAGAAGATTTCCGAACAGCATCTACAATGGTGAGGGTATGAAGACACGTCATACAGGCTCTGTGTGCTCGTGTTAGAGGTGAGATGTGGATAAGTGTCGTTTTAGGTTGTGGCACTCTCTCGAAGTCGTGGCATTTCTTCGCCAGTCTTCAGCTTTCGCCAGCTGAGCTCTGGAGCATTAGCAGCATTCTGCTGTTTCGTCCAGGTAATATGGGATCGCTTTTCTTGACCTCACCTTGAACCTCATTCCCCGGCTCTGTATGGAACTCCTGTGAGAAAAAAACGTTGAGCGGGACCCAGTTCTTCAACATATTCAGCTTGGCTTCGAACACGATCTGTTTTCTTTCATTTACACGTTGTTAGCATACATCTTCATTGAGCGGGCTGTTGGCGCCGGATCACAGTTGAATGTCACGAAGCCTTGAGAAGGGAGTCAATTTCTGGAGCCCTATTTCCTAGCAACGGAAATGCTCCTGCTACGTGTTTGTATCTCGGTCGCGAAGTCAACATGGCCAAGGTAAGAGGAAATATGACCTCAAATAGTGTAGAGCAAGTTGTGAGGAGGGCGAACGACATCCGGTCCCTTGTCAACCTGTTCGATTCCACTGTTCTGTATGGACTCGACAGCGAGCCACTACCGCAGGAATATAACTGGGCGAAGACACCGTTGTTGGCGAAACTGACCATCATCAAGACGGGTTGAGGTACGACATTTATATGTGCGCTGCAAGGTGGAAGCAGGAGCTACCAGCTGATGATGTCATGCAGACAGTTTATACTCTTCACTATTCAGAATTTCCCTTGTATTTCCATACCGTAGGTGGTTTCTATTGGAACCATGTGCAGGAACAGCGTGGTCGTAAAGAGGCCGTCATAGCGCAGCCGAACGTCCTTCATCCTTGCAATTTTCGGTATTTTTTCTCCAGCTTCCGCTACCATTTACGATAGGAATTCATTTTCTACAGCCGCCCTTCCTATTATTCAGCAGCCAATCGCCTCGCCATGTAATTGTTGATTACTTCATCTCGCGAATAAACAACGAAAAACCAAACAAGGCGGATGCACAACAGCTGGACTGAAGAAATGTGTCCTTTCATTCATTCACATCCAACCAATGAAGTATTAGGTTGTAACGAATTAAATGGCACTGGCTCGCGCCATTTTTTGGCGCATCTTTACGCATTTGATCAAGAACAAACCGTAACATGTGGCATATCATTTAGAAGCGCAAACTTTGCTCTACCGGTGAGTACCAAATTTTCTATGTAAAAGTGGGAAAGCTTTAGAGTTTTATTGATTTTTTTTGCGGATGGACAAAAGGGTAATCCGAGGCATTTACTTGTATGAATTCAAGCAGGGCACTACAGCTAAGGAGGCGGACGAGAAGATCAACGCCGCATTCGGTCAAGGATGTTCCACAATTCGGACGGCGTATCGTTGGTATCAGAAGTTCCGGAATGGAGATGAGAGCTTGGAAGAACATGAAGGTCGTGGGAGGCATAGTGATGTTGATGAGGACAAGCTGAGAGATGTGGTAGAGGAGGATCCACACAAATCTACCAGGGAGATAGCGAAGGTTCTTGGCGTCAGTCATAACACAGCTGCCCGGCATCTGAAGGAAATTGGAAAGACCAAAAAGCTGGAAAGATGGGTGCCTCACGAGCTGTCTGAGGAGCAAGGAAACCGACGATATGAGATCTCGTCCGCACTGCTTCTACGGAACGAAACGGACCCATTCCTTGATCGCATCGTAACCTGCGACGAGAAATGGATAATGTACGACAACAGGCGACGACCGGCACAGTGGGTGGACAGCGGTGAGAGCCCCAAGGTTTTTGCGAAGCCGGAATTGCGCCAAAAGAAAGTAATGGTGACAGTATGGTGGTGTTCGCTGGGAATTATTCACCACAGCTTCCTCCCTTCCGGTGAATCCATCACGGCAGAGAAGTACTGCATTGAATTTGAAGAAATGATGAAAAAGTTGAAGGATATCCGGCCGGCCTTGGTAAACCGAAGGCGAGTTCTCCTTCTGCACGACAATGCTCGCCCCCATGTAGCACGAATGACGTTGCAGAAATTGAATGAGCTGAGCATTGAAACTCTACCACATCCTCCGTTTTCTCCCGACCTCTCCCCAACGGACTACCATTTCTTCAAGCATCTTGGAGACTTCTTGGTAGGGAAAATATTCAAATACCAACAGGATTCCGAAAGTGCCTTCGAAGATTTCGTCAATTCCAGAACTTCTGATTTTTACGCTACTGGGATAAAAAAAAGCTTGTTTCACGTTGGCAAAGATGTGTAGAATCAGATGGTTTTTATTTCGATTAATGAACTTGCCTACAAGCCGAGATATTAACTGTTTAAATTTACAGTGGTTCAGTGCCATTTATTTCGTTACAACCTAATACGTATAACCAGTGAAATATATTCGGGACGAATATTCCATTGAAAAGCGACACAAATTATACCGACATGGAATTTAGGCTTTTGTATTCCATTATGCTAGTCGATTAAGAAAGAGCTCATGATGATACTAGAGTTTCAAGACGAATTCTGCCCAGTTAAGGATAATTTTCCGGGATCTTATACGAAGCAGGCGATATTAATAACGCAGTTATTTCAGTAGGTTATATTTATTACATGAATAAGATTATATCGGACAATGAAACCCATTGAGTCAGCGAGCGCGAAACATACTACGCTTCTTTGAATAAGAACAAAAAAACAAGGATCACTATAAAACGAAAGGAATAACCAAGAAAAACAACGCTCCAGTACTATAAATACAGAAAAAACTTCGGACCGAGATAACTATACAGAGAGCCTTTTGATAACGGCAAAATGATGGGTTGTGATGCCTTTTCGAAATTTTAAGAAATAACGTTCCAGCTCAAACCGAGAAAATGTGAAACGTACAATTAATCCTAGTCGTGCGAAAGCTGATTTCTTGTGAGCCTCCTCTGGTAACAGACCTTTTCGTTACCTTCTCAGTGAATCCATAGGAAAGTGGCATTTGCCATGCAGAATTTTATGGAACTAGATAAGGTCGTACTTTTTCCTTCCATAAACTGAAGTCTTGAAAAGGTTGGAATTTCTTCCATGAGGCGACGTGATCCTGTCAAATGCAAATCCCGAATCGCACGTTTCCTTGTAAAGCAGTTTTGAACGTCTTCGAGCTTAAATGCGATTTTTTCTTTTTGAACGAGTTGAAGTTCATCGTTCCGTACTCAAGCAGGACTTTCACATAGGTTTCAAATGCTCTTAAATGCTTTATCGTATTCCTAGTTGTCGAAGCCTCGAATATACTGTAAACAATCCTAGTGGCTGCTGCGGCTGCTTATGTACTAATCGCGTATGCGAAACTATCGAAAGCCTTTGAAAAGTCCAGATATATTACATCTACGGGGCTCCCTTCTCCTAGGGACAGAGTTTACTCGTACAAGGATTGCAGCACAGCAGTTACCGAGAAATGATGTTCTAAAAGTTTCCAGCAATCCTATATAACACCTAGTACGTCGTGTAGAACCGCCCGAGTCCGACTTTCGACAAATATTGGCATACTGAGCATACGCTCTTTCAGTGTGTTTTTCTCAGCTGTTCAGCAAGCATGTTAAGCAGGTTTCATTTCGTCTGACGTTTCGGCGTCTTCGCCTTCTTCGGGGCCTAGAAAAGTCGAGGATATTGGCGAAGCTACTTCCCAAACGCCATTTCGTCATACAGAATAGCATTATGAAGCGAATAGAGTAAAAATCCGATGTCCAGCTACAACTAAACTTCCACATGGGTGCGGAGCATCAGCTGGAGACAGCTATAGACGTGGATGCTAAATAACAGCGATACGTGTGAGACGCCGCACGTTGATATTTAGGTATAGCTGAGCAAGGCTGTCGAATTCTGGAACGGAATAGGGCATTGGATGTGAAGTTGATCTATGATAATGCCTTAGACATTGTCTACAGTTTTTTCATGTAAAAAAAACAGTAGACCTACGACTATGGATTTGCTGGGCAATACCGATGTGTCTAAAGCAACACAAACCGTTACCCTGCCTTCTGAAATCCAGAGTTTCTTAGCTGACGCGTTGGTCCTTATCAGCACTTCAATTTGAAAACGCTCATAATCATTCAAGTCTTCCAGAAGACCATCGGCTCAGATCACCGAAGACGATTCGGGAGCTGCAGATGCATTCGGCCGCCGTTCTGGCGAGCTGCCTAAGCGCCAGAACAGCGGTGCAAGGGGCCGCTCAGTCGGCCGCTCTGCTGCTGGTTCTGCCGACCATCAGCCAGGTGCTGCCCGAGGACATGCGGCGACACTTCTTCGCCGACAGGCAGCTTTCCGACGTCGAGCACATCTGCGCATCTGCTGTAATATAGCGGAAATTATTGCTTTCATCGACACTTGCGGAGTGTCTTCTTGATGACTTTCCCCGGTGGATTAGCAGTTTCGCACGCAGGCGCCTGTTCCTTCCGTTGTTCCGAATGTGTAGTTCACATCACATCCACAAAAATACTGACTATTCCTTCGTATTCATTGTCCTTGTTGTAGTTCCTCCCAATTTTCTCGGCTCTTGACATTTTCCCGTACCTTCGTCTCTATTTTTTCAAGAACGATTTTTTGGAATTTTGTAATTCTTGCGATTTATGCTGCTTGTGATTTTAATCCTTCCAGTTTGTTTAGCTAGGATTGTGCTGTTGTGTATAGCATTTCTGATGCGGTTCTTTCGTAACAGTTTCATTTTCAAAAATCAATGTAGATGTTTAAACCTTTCGTATCTTCACTGCGGTCTTCTGGGAAGATCATAGCTTAAAGTGAGCATAGGGACTCCTCCAGATGGAATACCAAACTATATGGCACTGCCTGCCATCATATTATGAGCACAGTATGAAAACAGTTCCAAATAAAAGAATTGGGTATGCGTAAAGAAACTTGGTGGCCTAACGCCATTACGAGGGCAGAGGTAGTTATTTAGTTGCTGGCTAACCAGGCTTTACTGGCAAACTCCGAATCATATGAGAAACATAAACGACGTATGCATCTTGTTCTAAGTTGGAGTGCAATATAGCAAGAGGACCTGCGTGAGGAAAAGTGCGTCCCGGTCGGGCCTCATTTATTGGTAAAATCGACTAAAGCAAAGTGGGTATTCCTTGATACATATTTCTCAACGCCGAGCGAGAAGATTGATGAGGTACAAAAAGCCGTGGCATCAATAGGATAATTTCGAGGATTTTGGAGGACAACAATCACTTATTCAATTCCACAGGAGCTCATTAAAATAATTTAGGAGTCGGTTCTGAGAAATCATCTTTTTCGTGACCCGAAGCGAAGCAAAACTGTCTTACCACTTTTTTACTCAATGCTGACACCAGTGCAACTGAAGATTGGGTTGGTGTGAACATCATTAAATATTTAAACATTAAAGGGGTAACATCAGCCAATCCGAAGTGCTTGCAGAAGTACGCTATATGTGTAAAAATAAATGAATTTTGATTAAGTTCATTATCTTGAGGGCCTCAAGTGGCGGGTATTGAGGCTGTGAGCTCTCGTGATGTAATTTTCTTGCGATCAAAATTCTAACGCCAAATGGGACTTGAACACGCACCTTCTGCTGACAGTTCCGGGATGCTCTACGCCTTTACACCACCGACGCAGTTTGAATATCTTTCTGATTCAACTCATGAAGATCCGCGACCTTCTAGTATAAAGTGGTTGAGATGGCATTAACGAAGTGTACATTTCAAAGTTCAAGATCGTTTGGATTGCGCATTCACTTATTTATCGCACGTGGATACCTACGCCTTAACAACAATGTAATTGCAATAGACTTTCGAAAAGTGGCAAAATGAGATTTACAGAATGAAGGGATCAAGAGCACATGTTTTCGTGATGCGAAATACAGACAACGTCATTCTTATGATTCGACCTTTACGGTGTTAATGAGCTTTCCAGGGGCCGGATTCATCAACGACTTACAGCAATTTAACAGTGAAAATTACAGCCGAAATTCCTGATAGCGATGATATCAAGCGAAATGGTGAGCGATATGCTGCGTTATCTGAGTTTTCCGCTGTGAATTTTCTGTTAAAGTTATGTAAGTCGTTGATGAATCCGACCCCAGGTTGCCAGTGGAGCTTGGTAAAATATTTTTTTCTGAAAAAATGCATGAAGCTCGAACCAGCTCTTTGATTATAGAAGAAAACTAGTAGTCGAGACATTGCCCAATCCAAACGAGTCTTGATCCCGAAGCAGCACTTGTTCGAGGAAAAGTTTATGTAATTGTCAAGAGGTAAGCATATTTTTGCAGTGCTTATCATGAGCAAATCAAATTTTCTTCTAGGAAGAAATAGATTAGAAAGTTTGGAAAATTATTAATTAATATCGACATTCGGATCGGATCTAACCAGAAAACCCTATCCAAAGCTTCCGACTGAAATTATCCGTATCGTCCACGTCCGACTTTTCATAAATCATGGCATCGCTATGTAGCACTGATGTGAAGAAGTTGGCTGCAGCTCTTAAGTATTCTGCATCGTTTCTAAGCCGGCTTGGTTGCGCTTGGTAAATGGACCGAGTACTATGGTGCCATATTCGAGTATCGGAAGAAATTAATAAATGTAGTCTTTAGTTGTTTCATACACTCGCCTATGAGGGCGCACAAATGAGTTAAATAACATGATCCATGTGTTAGAAGATCCATCGATTCTTAGGAGCAGCAGAACGAAGCGCTTTCAACAGCGCCCACCTGCCTCTTGAGTATTCGGGCAGAACCATTCAAGACTGCGCAAGCAACAGCAGCTTGACGGCCCACCACCTGCTGGCCGAGATGCCTGCGCTCGGAAAGCACTTCTCGGAACTTCGGGACATAGGTGTTAAAATCCCACGGGGAACGTGCAAGTAGGGCGCATCAAGTTAGATGAGTTATATGAGTTAGACTGCAAACTTGCGAGAATGCAAAGGTGCTGAGAAAGCGATGACGTGTTCATCACCGAGTGACTCCGATCTTCAATGAGAGGAAACTGCACGCGTCAGTCTGCTTCCATAAGAACGGCTGAATAACTGAATCAAAGCGAAACTGAGGGCAAGCAAAACTTAACCAGACGTGTAAAAAATGTGAAGTGAGATGAATAGATGGTAAGAAGTGATAGCTTCCAAACAACTTAAAGAACTGGAATAATGGTAAGAAAGAATGTGAGGAAGGGTGGAATCGAAAAAGGAGCAACTCCTTCGCGGAGAAAACAGAAACGAGCAGAAAGGAATTCATGAATTTCCCTGAGCTCTGGAGTTGATTACAACATCTCGTAAACTTTCGATAACTGATTAAGAAAAACGACGAAAACACCATACCTTGGAACCAGTCAGCTACGGTTGTTCCTTGCGTTCTCAATTCAAAGCTCTGGATCATTTTCCACCATGAAAAAACAGCCTCCGTTTTTCATACATCTATGTATGAATAATATAGCTAAACGAGTCATGAAGGATTTAAAACCGAAGTCGTATTAAGGATAGACTACGAGAATCAGAATGCGAAGGTACTGTGGAATGCGACGGTTGCGCCACGAGAGTTAGAAATGTTTTTGCTTTTTCTTCCACTTTTTCTCCAAAATCGGGCCATAAAGTTTGAGCCTACCTTCAAGCTCCACAGGTTTCGAGTGCTCGTCTATAAAGCCAGTATGAAGAACGGCGGTCCCTGGCTTTCTGGATTACAAGTTTTGCTATGAAAAAATGCATCAAAAAGTTTCTAGCGAAACACAGCGAACCACATGTTTAGCATTCAAATATCCAAATACCTGTGAATCATGTTCGATTCCAAGGACCCAATAATGTTCCAAAAGAGCAACCATGGCGAGGTAGCTCCTTGTCCAAAAGCCTTAGCTATCCTCGTATCTACTTATCCATTCTTGTTCATCCACGCGTGATATAGCAAATTCTCTTCTCCTTATATTAGTGTTTGCATAACCACTGTAAAGTACACCTCCCACGAGCAAAGCATAACACACACATAAACATTGAAGTCAATACACCTTAGTTGATCACGTACACTGTAATTTTCAATTCACCCAAGGTTTTATAAATTGTAGATGACTAAAAATCCAGAACCAAAGTTCTAACATTAATAGTATAATCCTAGAGCAATTACACCCACCCATGTGCATCATATCGTCGAGTTGCGCAGTCGATTTCTCGCATAGAGACATTCCTATACATAATGGTCCAGTCCATGGTTCTCCACCGTGGAACCTTCAACTTCTATTACATTTTGATGGTTTGCTGTCACAGCTTGGATTGCGCCTATTTTTCTACAAGACAGTTTTCTCCTGTTTTTTGGTTAAGATCTCTGTTGACCCTCTCACGCTGTTGTGCCGTTAATGGCGCAGTATTTCCTTATTTCAAGAACCACAACCTTTGAAACTTCAGGGAATGTGTGCCCTCTGAGTAAGAGTTTGAAAAACACTGCCTTTTACGGGACAGTTTAGCGTTCTATCATCATTCCGTTGTTTGCCCTCAGTTTTTGCCCCAACTGTGGGGCACACGGCGTGCGCGTCATCTGATTTCACTTATTTCAGCTCCCCCTTCGTAGCGCTACCATCCCGGGAGAGTTATTGATACGGCCTTTTCAGCAGGAGGCGTTTGCAATCGAGGGCAGAAAGTAGCTTCCAACCCGATGAGATGAGCTGACCCGTGGCAGAATAGTCCGCGCTCGTCTTCGTTAACGACCTCTTAGCGGGTAAATGAAATGCATAGCTGGACTGGGCCAGAACGACCGTCGCGCCGTCGCCGTAGCGCGAAGCCGTTCTCCCAAATTATGACAGAGTGGGAGCTGGGAGAGTTGCACGTCTTCGAAGGAGATAAAGACCTTCCTTCTTCTTGGAGGTGTCTCACTGCTGCCGTCATGCAGCCGCGCAGTAGACTACAAATGCTCCTCTTAAATAAATGACCGACTATAAATGAATGAGGATGCAGCAGCTGTGTACGAATTGCTTCTTGCACATTGTTCGCCTCTTGCCTAGGTGTATTCGTCGCTAAGTAGAAGGACCAGACCGTTTTAATTGGAAGCGAATGACCAAACAGGTCCTTTGCAAGCCCCTTGAAATGGGAATTTGACAGCTACACGTTACCCCTTCTTCTTTCGTCCACTGGCAAATATGGTTTTTGTTTCACCCCTTACCAATTTTCCTTTCGTAGTGTTTTTGTTGCTCGAGACTGAAAAAATGGAAGACATCTCAGCACAATGGAAACGTGGGCGATGCAGTGGACGATCGGATTTATGCGTTTGGACCGATTAAGGAACGACTCCATACCGCAAAGGTTGGGTGTCACTTCAATAGTTGAGAAGCTGCGCGATGCTATCCTGCGGTGGTTCGACCGAAAAATGACACTGTTTGGAAGAAAAGCCTTAACCTCGAAATGTGGGAAGGTGGTTTGAAGGAGACAAAAGCAACTCTGGTTTCTTGCACTGTATATGGGCTTGAAGTTAGGCAAGCTAACCCTGATTACGCATTCGATCGGGAAAAGTAGCGCCAGCACACCAGGAATGCGGGCTCTACCACCAAGCGTGAGAAAGGGAGAGGAGGAAGAAGAAAAGAATGGGCTTTGTTGATGTGATTGTAGCATGCGGTTTATCGCAACATTCTTTCGTCTTCTTTCTTTCTTACTTTCTTTCATTATTTTCATTTCATTCTTTCCTTTTTCTTTTTTATGTATGACTACATTTATCAACTAATACGTTTATCTGCTCCTTTTCCTCACTAATTACCGATCGAGTGAGCGCTATGGGAAGGTTCATCCGAAGACCGTGACGAAGTAAACCTTTAGTATTTCCGCTTGTTTAATTGTAGATTTCTTTGTCTAATATTTCATAAGCCCCTTCATGTGCCACCTCATCGCGGTGAAGGGGTGAACATCACTTCGTGATGGCTAACGGCACACACGGTCACGCAGTACGCGACGCTTTGTCGTGCATGGGCGGCTCTCCTGTATCCCTGGCCAGGAACATGTGAGTAACCAGACCACCGCTATGGCTAAAACAACTAAACCCGTGCCCAGTCCTCCGCGCGCCGAAGGTGGACTTCTACGACGTCGGTTGCATCCACCTCCGGCGAGGGGCCACCTAATCTCAGAGTTAAACTATCAGGACGTCATTGGAATCGGACTACCGGAAACTCCCTCCCACCACAACACGGAAACTGGCTATTCGTCTGCACTTATAACTGTCGTTCGATCGCATCTGAGCAGGATCTTCGGACACTGCTTTACAGAAGCCGCAACATCAAATACGACGTTATCGCCCTGCAGGAAACGAAAGGCAGAACGGAAACCATAAGAAGGACCGACCACAACGAGCTTATCATTATCGGAGCAAAGGTGGACAGAAAGAATATTGGCGGAGTTGGATTTCTCGTCAATTCGACAGTGCACCACCTAGTAGACTCTTACAAGATCATCAGTCCGCGAGTAGCTGTTCTTCGTCTGGAAACCAAAGATCAAGGAACCATCTCCATCATAAATGGATATGCTCCAACATCTGTGGCCACAGATGAAGAAAAGGAGGAATTCTACAAGCTGTTCGAAAGGACTGTCAACGACGAGAAGAGCTACTACAAAGTCGTCGTTGGTGACTTTAACGCTATCGTCGGTACGAATGATCACGACGAATGGAGGCTAGGACCACATGGAACTTCCTCAAGGAACGAAAACGGAGAGCGCCTGATAGACTTCCTATCCGCGTGCCGTCTTTACCATGGAAATTCTATGTTTGAGAAGCCTTCAAACCGACGATGGACCTGGGAAAGCCCAAATGGAGAAACACGTTCGGAGATCGACCATGTTCTTACAAACAGACGCTGGAGTCTGTTTGACGTCTCCGTGCTGCCTTCATTTGACACCGGCTCGGATCACCGTCTTGTTCGTGCGAAGCTGACTCTCAAAAAGAGGATGTTCAAGCGTGACACTCATAAATCGGCACCGGTGAGGATCCCCACATTCAAGTCTGAGGAGTTGGAATATACAATAAAATCGTATGATTGGAATCTTCTTGAAGATCGATCGGAAGACTACGACCTTCTCTCCAAAGGACTGTTGAAATGTGCTAGCAGCTCTTGCGGAGCCACATCACCGTCTGCTTCAAGATTCAACGCACATGCGATTAAGCTCTTGGAGCAAAGAAGAGCTGTTAAACTGGACCCTAACGCTTCCCATCTGGAAAAAGTCATCATCTCGAAGGCCTGTCGAATTGCAGTGAAGGAGTCCATTCAAGCCTACAGAAGATTGAAGCTGTTAGAAGCCGCTGGAAAAGGTTCAAGCATAAAGCGCTGCAGACGAGATCTCTGCGATCAGAAGGCAATAATGTCAGCCCTTGTGGATAAGGATGGAACAACGCAAACGTCTCGAAGAGCGATGGAGGCCATCGTTCAAGAATTCTACACAGATCTGTTCCGTTCTTCCATCACTGTCCCGAAATGCTTGATGCCACCAGCTGAGGAAGTAGCTCCCATTCTGGAATCAGTAGTTGCTCATGCCATCAAAAGGATGAATCCGGGCACTGCTCCCGGACCGGACGGCATTTCTGCTGATCTCCTTCGTGCGGGTGGCAGTGCCCTCTGCTCACTTCTTGCCAAGCACTTCAACCACTACCTTCGACATGGTAGGATTCCGGACTCATGAAAGGAATCGAAAACAGTTTTAATCTTCAAAAAAGGTCAGCAGGAGGATATCAATAACTATCGACCCATCAGTCTTCTCTCGGTTGTGTACAAGATCTTCACCAAGATACTGCTTGACCGCATGGAGCGTTGCTTGGATGAATATCAGCCAGTGGAGCAAGCAGGGTTTCGCAAGGATTTCTCCTGCATGGACCATATTCAGACTGTCTCACAGCTCATCGAGAGGAGCCGCGAATACCGCCTCCCACTTGTCCTTGTCTTCGAGGATTACAGGAAAACGTTCGACTCTGTGGAAATCAACGCCGTTTTGAACGCACTTGTGCACGCTGGTATACCATCGCCCTACATCCGATTTCTCGACGAATGCTTCTCGAACACATCGACTACCATCCAGCTGTTCGATCGAAAGCTTAAAATTCCTATCGGGAAAGGAGTACGGCAGGAAGACACGATTTCTCCCAAGCTATTCACAGCGGCACTCCAGGATGCCATGAAAGACTTGAACTGGGACGATAAAGGCTACCTTGTCGACGGTAAACGGATCAGCAACCTTCGCTTCGCCGACGATATTGTTCTCATATCTACCAGCACGACAGAAGTCGAGGAAATGCTGAACGAGCTCAATGTGGCAGGTATTAAGATTGGATTGGACATGAATATGTCCAAAACACAATTTATGGTCAACCAGCGGTGTGACACGGGACTCGTAAGGTTAAATGGAGTCGCCCTACAACAGGTCGACTCCTACGTCTATCTGGGAAGAGAGCTGGACATGGATAACGACCTCGCTCCTGAAATCGCCCGCAGGAGACGCGCAGCATGGGCAGCCTTCAGTTCGATTCGCGAAGTCACCGATCAGGTCAAGGATCCCGGCCTCAGGGCCTCGATATTCAACACCTCTGTACTGCCTGCGATGTGTTACGCGACGGAAACCTGGCCCGACAACAAGACAATCGCCAGAGCGATGCAAACTACGCATCGTGCACTGGAGAGATGTCTTCTAAGGACAAGCCTTCGTCAGCAATGGCAAGAAGGCCTACGAAGCTCGGAGCTACGGGAGAAGTCGCAATTAGCAGACCCGCTGCAGTACATGAAGAAGTCCAAATATCGCTGGGCCGGACACCTGCTTCGACGAAAGGACGATAGATGGAGTCTCCGTGTCACAGAATGGCTCCCGAGAGACCATAAGAGACCACTGGGACGACCGCCAACACGATGGGCAGACTCATTCTCAAGATCTTTCAGAGAGCGGAGTCTGCCTCACTGGATGCAAACAGCCAGAGATCGAGCGGTCTGGAAGAGTTGTGGTCCCCGCTGAGAAGACCTCCAGCCGACAAAAGGACCATCAAAGTATCAAAGTAAAGTAAGCATATTTCATAAGTCATGAAACTCTCCTTCCGCAAAATTGACTCCATTTAATGCGCGACACCAGATAAGCTCTGGTGTGAGAATTCTCGAGAATGTCGCCAATATTGGAAAGACTGATATTCAGACGACAGTAACACCACAGACCTAGTCAGATGTGCCCTCGAGCACCCTTAAAACCACGTGTTACGTGCGGTGGAACAGCGCCAGTGGTATAAGGTGTAGCATCTTTGACCGAGAAGCAGAAGATGTAGGCTCGAATCCCGTATGGCGCTGGGCCGCTCCAGATTTAAACAAATGCGATAAAACCCTTAAAATTATTTCCTGATTTCAAGACCGCTCTACAACAGAAACCATAGAGTGATGTAGAGCTCTATAGGAGGGGCCTCTATGTAGAATGCCCAGATGATGTAGTTCCCTGATTTGAATCAGGTGAAAGCATTCGAAAGATGAACAAAGGTTGGATTATCCTGGGGAAATGAACCGTGATCATCTGAAATATTTGCTGAAACCTGATCCAACCGTGAGCTCCAGAAATGCGGCTGAGCTGCAAGCATGTAGCAGTATGTCGTCATTTTTGAGACATTGAGAACGTTGTAATAAATAAAATAATAAAGGATAAAGGACGGCGTTACTCAATCCCTTTTGGGATGCGCCAGTGCATTCTACTTCTACGGGGTGTCGTGGAGGCGATTTGAATGCGTATTTGGTCATACAATGACTTGCGGTGGCCAGCCGATGAACAAGTCAGCGCTTCATCCTTTCCAGACAAGTCTGATACCAATTCACCGACCCCGAAGGGATGGAAGGCTTGGTTGGCCTGGGCGGGAAATCCGAACCAGGAACGTGGTATCGGGTGCAGGCAACAGCCGACGCCTCCTCCGACTGCGCTCCACGCGCCTTGTATTAAAGGATAAAGGATAGAGGACGGCATTACTCAATCCCTTCTGGGATGCGCCAGTGCATTCTACTTCTACGGGATGTCGTGGAGGCGACATGAATGCGTATTTGGTCATACAATGACTTGCGGTGGCCAGCCGATGAACAAGTCAGCGCTTCATCCTTCCCAGACAAGTCTGATACCAATTCACCGACCCCGAAGGGATGGAAGGCTTGGTTGGCCTGGGCGGGAAATCCGAACCAAGAACCTGGTATCGGGTGCATGCGACAGTCGCGCCTCCTCCGACTGCGCTACACGCGCCCGTATTAAAGGATAATGGTTAAAATACTGGTTGGGATGTGCAACACATTCAACTCGGTATCGTGTAGGCAACTCGAATGCGCATTTCGCTTACACAATGACTTGATGTAACCAGCCAATGGACAAGCCCGTGTTCCTTCCTGGGTAAGTCTCTTACCAATTTCTGGACCTGCGGATGCGGAAGGCTTGGCTGGTTTATGTGAGACCCGGATCAGGAATCCTGATGTGTGGTGCTCGCAAGAGCCGAAACCTTTTTCTCTTGCGCCACCAAGAGCCCAGCATCCGCAGAGGTTTGAATTCTCTCAGATGATTCCTTCGCATCAAATGCCTTTTGAAATCCATCAAAACAACGGATGGTGCTTAGTTTAAAGGAATACTTTCAAGCGGTTTTCAATATCAGTGCGAAATAAAAGTATCGAGCCTCTCTCGTTTTTAGTTCTTTCCTCTTTCCACTAGGGCAGCGACACATGACGGATGGCTTGTGAGAAACCCTTTACGCGTGAAACTGCGACTTACGATGCGACTTGCGTTTAGTGGAAAACTTGCACGAAGAACGCCAACACGAGGAATGGCAACTGCGAGCGAAGATCTTGGTTGAATTGAGCTGCTGCTGCTGAACCTAAAGACAGAGATCAGCAGCACTGAGCTGCGTACCCAGAGATTGCCAAGGGGACGTCAACGCGAAAGGGTCAACGTGGAAAGCGTCCACATTAACTGCGTGTACCCAGATGCCCACGCACACCAGGAGCGATGAGGGTCAAAACTCCTAGGAATAAGATTGATTTCTTCAATTATTTTTTATAATACCATACTTCTGTATCCATTTATTCTGCCTTTTACATGAGGTAGTCAAGAGCGAAAGGTTTCACGGTCATAATCGAACTAAGCACAGAGCTCACCAATAAAAAAGGCGTCGTGTCCCACCTAATCGACGGAAAAACGAAGGATTGATAGATACTAAATTCAGGTTACTTTTAAAGATTCTTTTCTAGCGTATATAAAATCATTCTTCTATAACTGGATTAGATGTTTTTCTTTCATTTTCTTTTTCTTTTTCTTTCCTTTCGTTCTTGAATGCGCAGTTCAGCAGACTGACTTTCGTACTATCCGTGTATGTCCGCCATCTCATTAAACTTATTCTTATTTTAACACATTCAGCGTTGTGTGCTGTTTTCTATGTTTATAAACCATTGTGTTTTGCTTCGTTTTTTACGCGCCTAATAAAGACCAGGATGGAGAAAAAAATAATAATTTCAAATTTTGAGAACATCGCGTTTTGAAGTCGACGTCTGCGTTGTTTTCAAAAAAATTAAGTGAGCTAGTGAGCTACGCAGAGGGGCAGCTTTTCCCCTTAAATAACGCCCAGGTGTGGACTGACTGTCCGCGCACTGGTAGAGACCGCAATAACTGAATCTAGAGAAGCAGCTAATATGTTGACACGGCTATATCCTGGAGGTCTCAGCAGATCCTATAAGAGCGGCGGATTAAAAGCTTGGATAGGAGAAGAAGAAGAAGGGATAGCCAAATTGGCTAGTCCGATGAGTGGGGTTCTTTATTTCATACGCACGGGTGCAGAAGCTATAAGCACTGCGCCAGACTAGCTCTTTGTGACTGAATTAGGCGAAACACCAGAACCACCTTGCTGATTACAGAACGCAGTCATCATCCTTCTTGTTTATAGCATGAGTTGGGTGAGAGAGTTTTGTTTCAATCTTTTTTATGGCCACCCAGTTTGCAGTTATATATAGAGGTAACAAAGGCGTCAGTCGAAAAAGAAATGGCTCGCATGAGTTCGTTCGAAAGGCTATAACCCTACGCCTAGGTTGACCTGCTGAACATGCTACTCGAGAATGATACGAAATCAATGAATTTCATGCAAACCACGGTATAACTCGGCTGAGTTTTGCAAAACCGCTCAATTCTGCAATATTTTTGTGGTTTGCTCTCATGTGCCCTCCAACAATTCATTCGGACACAGTCAAATTGTAGTTAGGTAACGTATGAATAAGAAAGATAATACTTACTTCGATTCTTTGATGGTCCTTTTGCCGGCTGGAGGTCCTCTCAGCGGGGACCACAACTTTTCCAGACCGCTCGATCTCTGGTAGCTTGCATCTAATGAGGCAGACTCCGCTCTCTAAAAGATCTCCAGAATGAGTCTGCCCATCGCGTTGGCCCCAGTGGTCTCGTATGGTCTCTTGGAAGCAATTGCGTGACTCGGAGACTCTATCTATGGTCTTTTCGTCAGAGCAGGTGTCTGGCCCAGGGGTATTTGGACTTCTTCATGTACTGCTGCGGATCTGCTAATCGCGACTTCTCCCTTAGCTCCGAGCTTCGTAGGCCTTCTTGCCATTGCTGACGAAGGCTTGTCCTCAGGAGACATCTCTCCAGTGCACGATGCGTAGTTTGCATTGTTCTGGCGATTGTCTCGTTGTCGGGCCAGGTTTCCGTCGCGTAACACATAGCAGGCAGTACAGAGGCGTTGAATATCGAGGTCCTGAGACCGGCATCCCTGACCTGATCGGTGACTTCGCGAATCGAACTGAAGGCTGCCCATGCTGCGTGCCCCCCGCGAGCGAGGTCGTTACCCATGTTCAGCTCTCTTCCCAGATAGACGTAGAGTCGACCTGTTGTAGAGCGACTCCATTTAACCTTACGAGTCCCGTGTCGCGCCACTGGTTGATCATAAATCGCGTTATGGACATGTCCAAACTAATCTTCGTACCTGCCACATTGAGCTCGTTCAGCATCTCCTCGACATCTGCCGTGCTTGTAGAGATGAGAACAATATCGACGGCAAAGCAAAGGTTGCTGATCCGTTTACCGTCCACGAGGTAGCCTTTATCATTCCAGTTCAACTCCTTGATGGCATCCTGGAGGGCCGCTATGAATAGCTTGAGAAATCGTATCTCCCTGCCGTACTCCCTTCCCGATAGGAATCTTAAGCTTTCGATCGAACAACTGGATGGTGGTCGATGTGTTCGAGAAGCATTCGTCAAGAAGTCGGATGTAGGGCGATGCTATACCAGCATGCACAAGCGCGTTCAGAATGGCGTTGATTTCCACAGAATCGAACGCTTCCACGAAGACAAGGACAAGTGGGATGTGGTGTTCGCGACTCCAGAGATAATATGCCTTCCCCAATTTTCATATGGAACTGACTTCGTCGGCATCACCAATTTGATAAGGATGAGGATTTTACATTGTGTATGCAGCGAGCAATGCCGAATAAATGAATTTAGTTCTCGTAGTGGGAGATATGGTGGTATATACAAAAGCATATGTTCTTCTCAGCTAACAGATTTATTTCTGTTATAATATGCACTCATTCAATATTATATAACCAATCGTTGTCATGCTCTCCACTTGTTGGACTGCTGTTTTGTTATTGCCTTAAATATACTATTATAAAATGAAAAATCCAATTCCTGAGCATTAATTGTGGCATAAGCTCTGATAATGAACGAAAAGCTCCAAAACTGACTCGCAGTTAATTGAGGAGTTTTCGAAAAACAATGTGAGAGCCTCCCCTTTTAGTGAGAAACTCTCGAAAAGCATTCTAGTTCTTTCAAACTCCCTTGTCGTTTCCAACTGTTGCAACTGTTGGGCTGCGTTCATATCCATCACTTTCCCTTAGAAAAACTGGAGATGATACTGCTGGTTGAAAACTCATTGCTGCAAGCCTTTTTGAGAACACTAACGTGGGCAGTTAGAAGAGGACGCTAGCTGGGGCTTTGAATTGTTTGCATTGGAGTGGACACCGTCGCGACCAAAGATGAGCGGACAACTAGCAGAAATAGCAATTAAGTGGAGGGCTGAATGAAGTTTTGCCTGGCTTTGGATATGATGATCATCCATTTAAAGACCTCTCTCTAAAGCTGGTTTGAAGCTCTAGAAACTGCTCCGTTCACAGAAGAGTGAACCCGGAATTGATGTTTCCCCGTCGGCTGCTACCGATGTCCCACGACTAGATGTTCGTGTTCTCGCTGCCAGCTCTCCGGCATCATACGTCTTTGGGGCGTCGAATTCGAGCTAGTAAGGGATTAAGGGATCTTCCGAGACACGGCCACGCCCCGCATCATACCCTCGCTCAGCACTCGCCCGGCGACCCACCTCGGTCGCCGGTCCGCAGCCCCTGCGGGCTCGAGCTCTCTCCCCGGCCGTCCCAGCTATCCCCCAGAGCGAGGCTCACCTCCGGTCGCTATGAGTCTTTCAATGTGGCGATTACCTCCAGCCTAATAAGGTGTTTTGCGGTGTTTACTCTGCTCCTCAGTTACGCATTCGTCCAATCTACCTGTTAGCGGCTACTGTAATCAGAATGATAACCTACGGTTCATATAGGATTTTGCGTTTTCACTTGATACCGGACCTTCCAAATTCTTAAAGATAAAGAATTCCCTTACAAGATTCGGTATTATTAAATTGGCAAGCAGAAAATTGCCAAAAACACTCACTCCCGCTAGCTCCTGGCGGATGAAGAGCCGTGTGGAAACCGCTTTGCGTTTGCATACATGCGAGTTCTTCTAAGCAATCTTAATGGCTTTGTGTCTAGTAGACTTCTTTCTGATCTCTGATGTTGCATTTTCTGTTCATTTTTCGTCGTATTTCTAGTACAATTGGTGCTTTCCTTCTTTATCAAACGCTTGCCTTGTGCATTCATAGTAAACATAAACTCCACGAATGAAAGAGCAGAACCATTAAAAATGCGTTCTAAGATAAGATGTTCAGAGCCACATTTCGCCAAAAGGCTTTTATTTACTTCTTCATTTTCTTGTTAGAAAAAACCTGCCATTTTAAGCTCAAAAATTCTATGGTTTTTATGCGGATGTTCAAATATTGTCTATATTCTTTCTTATTCAACGCTATAAGTGGCTTTATCGACGCGTATAAGAGCTCGAATGCCAATGAGTAAATAATAAATAAATTCACGCCTGCCTCCTCTCCCCGTTTTTCACACTGCGGAGTAATAATTGGGCCTAGATTGGAGCAGACTAGATAGATCAGCTGGCTGATGAATTTCGCGAATTCGAATGACCATAGCAAATTCAAATTCAAATACGATGATCTCATAGAGCACGAGCGGAAGAACGGAGAGCGAACTGAAGGTGCTTGTTCAAGTTCCAGAGTGCCCAACTGCAACAAAAATTCCCTTCATCACAGACCATAAACCACCAAAGGGGCCCTGACCAAGTGTACGCTCTTTATATTTGAATACAAAAAAAGACCTGCTCAAGCTATTGAAATTGCAGCAGAATTTGCCACACTGAGACCTTGTTCCAGGCGATGGCGAGGACTTCTTGAAATGTTCAAGTTTTCTGTTGAATAACACTGTTGCACACTATTATGGCAATCGTACTGTATAAAAAGAGTTTTTTCACCCTAACCTTCAGTTCCCTTCTTGGGGTCGGATTCATCAACGACTTACATACCATTAGCAGAGAATTCACGGTGGAAAACCTCAGATAATGCGGCTAATCGCTCACCATATCGCTTGATAAGCCGCGTTTTCTGAGTTTTTCGTGTGAAGTCTTCGTTAATGTTACGTAAGTTGTTGATAATTCCGGCCCCTGGAGCCGTATGCTCGTGTTCCCCCATTGAGGAAAATTCAGTCAATATCAACATATCTTATCACGCCCCAATCCCCTATTGGGGGAAACTAGGGATAGACGAGCATACGGCTCCTGAATGAACAAATGGCTGACAGGTGGCGGTGATCACACATGTATCGAGTATAGGTTCCCCCTGAATTCAGGCTAAACAGGTCGTCCATCCCTTAGAGGGTGGGGGGGGGGGTACAACAGGACTTATTCCGAAAAGGGATGATTAATGCCAGCCCTAGTTATTATCTTATACACTGAATAGTCCTCAACTATGCAACATGATGCATAGAAGCAATACCGTTCCCAGATCCATAGTTTCATCTACCGTTTATTGTAAGCAAGGGTTGAATGTGAACTTCAAACTATCATTATCAGATTCCGTTCTCTTATCGCCCGCAGAGGAACTCAAGGTATTCAAGGCTGCTAGCAGTCCCTTTTTTATGGTGACAATCATCTTGATGAGTGAATATTTTTTACTTTTCATAAGTGAGGCAAACGTTTAGATGATCAGAAAAATTTGTCCTCCGAGTTTGTTCGTTTTCGTTTCATCGCTGTTCTTTTTCTTCGCTAAACTTTAAAAACTTGTAATCGATAAGCATATGTAGAGAGCTCATCTATCGAAAAATTGTTCCATTAAGTATCTAACATCCACGACCCCTTAATCGAAAAATACTACAGCCTGCTTAATACAGTGCTGCTATCGCTCTATTCAAAGTCCGCTGAAAGATATTTTTGCATTTGTCCGGCTGTCTGAGTCGGATCTGGTACCTTAAAATTGAGCATCAATTTGTCTGCTTCCAGGAATAGTGGGAGCAGTGTTGCCATAGTGAAGGCCTGTCCGAAAGCGTAGAGCAAAACATAAAGCAGGACCTAAATGTAGTCATGAGCGGCCTTCTTCCGAATTCAGCGCAACTGCGTTCAGCTACACTATACGCTTCATCCTGATTTACGCTTTTCTCGTGTCCATTATCTTTGCGGCTGGTAATTTGGACGAAAAAATAATTATGCCGCTTTCCTCATCGTTCGCTACCCCTGTTTGATCCCTTCTCTTCGCAAAAAAGAAGCTGGAATGCGCTGCCCAAAATATCTTTAGCAACGATGTTCTTCATCCTCTACACACAGGTGAAGGAAAGCGTTCAAAATCTCAAGGTTCGAGGGCCAGAGGAGATACGGGGCTAAGTCACCGGTTATTATTTGAGCCGGTAAATGATGAAGAGTTTTGATGGCTCCCCTATCCTCCTGAGACATGGAAGATCCATTGGGCTACCCTGGCGCCCGAAAAAATTAAATTCAGGATTGTGGCTGCGGAGTGCTGGTGTTGTAGAAATAATATCAAGACCGCACAAACGCGTCGACCGGACGTCATTAGAAGGAGTTTGAGCGAGAGTGTGACAAGCTTTGTGTCCTTTGTGAGCAAACTTTCCACTGGTCATTACGGTACCTAGCAGAGTCATAAGCAGCAGCAAATCGACGATCAGTGAAACAACGGATGATCCATGGGGACACCTTTAAATCGACCGAAAATCTAAAGCGTCTGTTAAGCGTCATCTTCTCATCTTTCATAAAGCATATGATGACATGTATGAGAACCTGGAAAAGTTATGGAAATCTCTGACTCTAAACAAACCAACGCAAATTGTAGTTACATAGTCTAGAACGGTTTTGCTCCGAGTATTCCAACAAAAAAACCTGGCTAGTGTAACGTCTCCGGAGAAACTTTCCTCGTTGAGCTTAGCTGCCCGAGCGCTGCATCTTGCCTATGCATAGAGGGTTCCGGATCCTTCATCCGGCACACCTCCAAAAAACGGTTACAACTGCAATGTCGGGAATGACCGAGAAAGTGGAGTGAATAAAGCAGCAAAAGAAATGATTGTGGACATAACGAACGAAGACTTTCGCTAACGGTCATCCGCAAAAATAGCGACCGACGTACTGCCTATGCAGCATCATTTGATAACTGATCTTAAGATGGCTGAAAGATGACACTTGGACCGACCAGGGGCCAGATTCATCAACCGCTTACCGGACGGCAACGGCAGTCCGGTTATCGTATCTGTATCTCTGCACGTCCGTGCCTCTCTGTATTACTTACTATGTAGGCCGATACAGTGAATCCGCGGTACGATGACACCGGCCCCAGAATTTCTTCAGTTGATGAATCTGGCCCCGGAATTTCTTCAGTTTTTCTGTTCACCATCCGACCTCGTTAAGGGATGTGAGCGCAATCAGAGGAGGCAACGGTTGTCGCGTGGACCCAATTCCAGGTTCTTGGTTCGGATTTCCAAGCCAACCAAGCTTTCTATCCCTCAAGGGCGATGAATTGGTATGAGACTCATCTGAGAGCGATGAAGCACTGACTTGTTTATTACCTGCTCAAACTATTATATGTATAGGGCGAATACGCAATCGAACGGTTTGCACGACATCTCGACAGAAGTCATTATGCATATGTATAGGCCAAATTCGTATCCGAATGCTTTCCACGGCACCCCGTAAAAGATATAAAGTACGTTGAGCACTCCAAAAGGGATTGACTACCGCTGTCCGTTGTCCTTTATCCTTCATCCGTCGTCCAGGGAGTAAACTTCTTGCACTTTATGTGGAGCCTGAACTGTATGATATAGGGGATTCAGCTCTGCCTACGAGTTGGATAACCTATGGCAAACTTGTACTGATCTCTTTACTTTGTACTGCGAGTGCAAAAAGCCTAGGGATGCTTATTATCCTTCTTTATTCTTGCCTTTTTGATTGCTCCAAACTTCATGTGCGTGTGGGTGCCACAGTCAGAGGCGCCGGATGTCGGGTGTGTCTCAAATGGAAGTTAGGGGATCAGGTTCCGCCGAGGTCAGCCAGGCTTTTCTTCCCTCAGGAGTCGAATTGTGGGAGGCTGCCGGGCAAGAATGTCATACATCAGCTAACCACCACATGCTGTTGTTTCGGCCAAATACACATTCAAATCGCCTAACCGATATCCCGTAGAAACAGGAAGCGTCATGCCTCCTAAAAAGGATCGATTAATACATTCCTTTCTTATTTTTTACCAGTACAACTTTCGCTGCAGGTTGAATTCCTCGAAAAAATTTTTCGTCACTTAAGCAAAGTTCTCACGGCCTGATAAGCACAACGTCATCCACGGACATCGTTCCGCTGCACTAATTTGTTTTGCGGATGCGGAAACCACTTGTGCTTTATGGCTGCGACCGAAGCGGGATTCGTGGCTAGCATCTGCATTAAAGGAATTAGCCGCTCGTGCAAAAAGCGCTCCCAGTTAAGACTATTACACTAATTAAGCACTCCGCTTAGCGGCACGAGTACGGCATCGACGGAAGCCGAACTGAAGCACAGCGAGCCAAAATCTGCTACAAATGTTCTACACCACTGTTCTTGCAACAGTCGTTCTCTGTTCGATCTAATATAACAAAAAGGAACTTGAGCAGAAGTATTCTAAACCGCCAGAGGATACTCGCAAGCCGCACGAGAAGGTGATCCAGTTTTTCCGGACCCCATTGCGAAAGTACTCCCTTTGTAATATTTCCATTCCCTCAAAACGGAGCTGAATTCGGTGTCACCGCCCGCATTTGCATAAGGAATGCGGTCGTTTCATTTAGAAGATGGACTCGGAGAGATGACGTCGCCCCCTTCGGTGCACTGAACTCGACGCAAAGAAGTTGGCTTGCCTTCGCAGATACCGGTGCCCTCTCGGGGACCACTTGTCCGCGGGTTTCGGGGATTTTCTTTCGGCGGTGTGCGGAGAGGAGTCGGTGAACTGAGAGTGTTAGGTGAGGGCATTGTGGAGGAGGTCCGCGCCGCATGCATCTTTCATGCTCCTGCTAACAAGCCCACGAAATCGGCACCGCCCCGGCTGACTGGAAGAAGAAAAGGTGACACTCGGCTGATGTCCTCCCTTCGCACTTGGATACGTTAATGAGCGAAATCATATAACATAAATCGAATTAATCTCCAGCGCTCCAACGGGCGTCAATGGCTGCTAGGCGGGGTAGAGGTTGCTGGAGCTTCCAGATTATAGCGGAGTTTTGTGCAGAAACTTTTGCGGGTAGGTGTCATAACTTTTCCTCAACATCCGAGACGATTGCGACGGCAGAATTACGATTTCTAAAAATGATACAGAGCCGTATACACAGTTTTGACGTCAAACTCGGAACTTTTGAAAACAAACTCAACATCTTCTAAACCGAAGCGGGCGTCTTTCTAATTGAACGAGATGCTCCTTCAAGAATGTTAAAATAATCCTTAACTTTTATAAGCTTACCGCTATCTTTTCCTAAATTTCATAGTTCACCTCTCGCAAGTGAATACAGGATTGCAGATTGAAAAAATATTTTCAAGGCGTGATTTAGGTGCAGAAATGAGTAAAATCAGCAATTTTCACGTTACGAAAGGATATCATGCCCAGCACTTGGTTAGCAGACAGCGTTCGCTATCTTACTGATCCTGGAAGTACTGGTTACTTGCAGCTGTGAAAGCTCGTTTTTTCGCAACTGTTTTTAGTGCGCCATGGATTATGGCGTTGCTCTGCTGAATTTTGCTCAAAATACTGTGCCTTCCGAGACGAGTGTATGCATGATGTAATTTCCTTTTAAAACAACCCGAAAAACCGAAAATTGGTATTTGGTGACCTCAAAAAAAACGCAAGTTCGTTTTATAGTTGAAAGAATAAAAATTTTATACTTTGTTCACCTTACTTATCTGCGAGCACAGTTGGAATCCATGCGAGAAGGGTCTGCTCTATTTCATTTTAATTGTGCAGAAAAAATGAACGGTATAGACCGTGCCTCCAGTTCAAAATACTGATTCAGCAATCTGTTACTTTTTGATAATAGTCCTCATCTCCGTGGTAGCATAGCAGGACCAGACACCGCTCTCCCTCCACCCCGAGTCGACCCTAGTGCATCGTCCCCCGCCTAGAGCAACCGAGCCTTCCATACCTCCATATTCGGCGAATTGCTGCCAGACCTGACTGAGAGGGATAGAACACTGGCTTGCCTGTCGGCTGGCCAGCGCTACTCACTTCTCACCCTAAATGTCCATTAACTCTGCAGTAGAAGCAGAATGCGTGGCATATCTCAAAAGGGGACTGATTAACGCCGTTCTTTTCTCTTGCTATTCAAAACTGAAGAGTTAACTTCTGTGAAATCGTTTGCGTAACTCAAACTTTTGGCTCGCCAAAGCTTCTGGAGCTGCCACGACAACAATTTTTAATCCCTCGAAGAGAAAAGACATTCTTCTTTTAGAAAATGTTCAGAATAGTTTTACTCGTAAGCCGCTGTTGAGGTGCTTCGCGAGTAACTACTACCAGATGCCAAATGGTGCTGAGAAAGCTAAAATATTAAGTTTACCTTTTCATAGGAAGGAAAAATGTTACCTCCTCATGTTGTTTAGAATACTCGATTTAGGTTGTTACTGTTAGTATATTTGTGCCACACGAGGTTTTTAGGTGGACAAATTTATTAAGCAGGGCCTGACGTTTCGACGTTCCGTCGTCTTCAGAGGCCTAAACATGGTGTGAAGGTTAGATTTGCGCTCTACCCCACCAAGCGCCTCAATCAGTCTAGCATTTTCGACCTACTTCTACAAACACCGGAAGAGACCAAATGAGAGGACGAACTCACCAATGTCCACCGTTGAGGGCATATGTTCGCCCTCTCATTTGGTCTCTTCGGTGTTTGTAGAAGTAGGTCGAAAATGCTAGACTGGTTGAGGCGCTTGGTGGGGTAGAGCGCAAATCTAACCTTCACACCATGTTTAGGCCTCTGAAGACGACGGAACGTCGAAACGTCAGGCCCTGCTTAATAAATTTGTCCACCTAAAAACCTCGTGTGGCACAAATATACTAACAGTAACAACTTACAATGCCGAGGTTTCAAGATAGAGAAGTTGGGAGCTACTCGAGGTAGGATTTCTATGAATCCGCTAAACTTTTTTGACTCTAGACTGGCAAGGAACATAAGACGAAAACTAACACTTTAGGTCTCGGTGGCAAAATCGCGAGCCTAGAAATTTAAGGAAGTCCGACCTCATTTTGAGTGCAGGTCAGGGAGTCTTGTTAGGTCTATCCAATGAGTGCCTTCAGTTGTATTTATTTGTTATTGGTTGAATTCGTTGGTATTTTACTCCAGCATTGCATTTTCACGTGCGGTCTCGGTCCACATCATGAATAAAATTAAATAACCTTTCAAAGTTTATTGGTGGGCAACAATTACGAGTCAGTTAAATAATTAAGTGTTAGATTTTTGGAACGACTACAGCGTCTAAGGTCGGATCTGTGTGACCTTTGTTGTCTGAGCTCGAAAGCGTTAGCGATCGAAAATCCAGCGGACGGCCTAAGATGGAAAAACAGGTTCATAAAAAAATTAACACATGAAACTCGTTTAAGATCAGAAGGCCCTTTGAAATCCAAAGAGGAATCGTTCTAGTTCCAAGTCAGTGCAAGTACAGTGAACGTGCAGTAGATGCGTGGGAGGGAAACGGAAAGATGCACTGAATGACTTTGAGTGATCGATAGCAATTTGAATGCTTTTTGAGGCCAATCTGAAAACGCGACGACCTATTACAATATGACGTTCATTCTGCGAAAGCAGTTATGTCCTCAAGCAGCGCTGCTCCTCTTCGAATGTGTTTCACTCTCCTTCTTCCCTCTTTCAGCCTCGGCCTTGAATGACTGACCCTGATGCAGAGCCGTGATTCGACAGCGACTTGACAGAGACCTCTCAAGCGCTTGTCAGAACCCGATCCACCACCTATCGATAACCTCGTCAACGGCTGCCTGTGTTATTGCTGACGACAGGAGACATGTCATAGGGTGCACTTGCCGCAGGTGAACCGGTGGAAGCCGCTACACAAGAAACCAGAGCGAATGCTGGTGTTGAAGCTTTCAAAGGAGCCTTCTCTTTCTGGGAATCTGCTTTTCTTGAATAGCCAACTAAGTTATGACTATCTCTAGCGATCGGGCTCTACCTTTAACACAGCGAAATATGAGTCCGTCTTTCCAGAAAGAATTCTGTTTAGGTACAACTCCGCTTCCTTCAAATGTCGTCCGGTTATTGTGCCAAACACGGCCTGTTACGGATTGTTACCGACATTTCTCATCTTAGCTCTCGACTTACAAAAAAGCCACTGAATGCAATGCAGCCATGCCTCAAACACATTCGACAAGACCCCATGGGAGGCGATGTATAACTCCTGCACACTACCCTTCAACTATGCTAACTCGTAATTGGATGTAAGATGCTGCCTGCAATTCCATGCCACCGTGGGAGTTGCTCCATGGAATGGCATGTGGTCGTTAGTGCAAGCCACCTTTATGCGAAAAGGGGGAGAGATTGTGAATACAAGCATTAGGTCAATTGATTTTCTCACCATTCTAACCTTGGAGATGTTACATGTGGTATGCGGAACAAAGGTATACGGCAGGTGTTGACAGGCATCCTTAACACTCCATTACCGTTTCCATTGGCTCGGTGGGAACTTATTCCTACCCCCTTGTCCTTATCATTTCGAAGAACAGCGTTGGTACACACTACATGGTGGTTGTGTTTGTACACGCACGCAGTATATTCCATGACCGTCGTCAAATCTTGACATGACGTTGATATCAGTGGGGCTGTTCAAGCAGTTGATCCAAGATTGTTACTCACACTTTGTTCGGCTGGCGGGGCTAACCGCCTTAGAAGGCCATAGCCTGGAAGAGTCAAACGAGATTTGAAAGTTTACTCGTCTAACTAGGGAAGGGCTTCGACCTTCCATGGAACTTCAAGCTGAGACCAGGATCATTAGAAAGAGCTCGGAATGCTGATTAGGAATCTGTGGTCAAAATTGCAAAATGAAACTCCTGAGCAAATTGTGACCTGCCGAATTTGGCAAGGCATAACTCGCTGGCCTGACCACAGGCTGGCCGTGCGAAAGAGCTGGCGTGACAGCCATGAGTCACAGGGGCTTTATAAGAACCGGCCGTAGCTGTGGTGGTGGCGCAAAGGTAGCGATCCTGTTCGTATCGTGTGACAACGTTGGTTCGCTACTCATTGCTGCCGATTCCTTTTGCACATCATGATTTACCTTCAAAATAATCTTTTATTCTAAAGCAGCCGCCAGAAACCTATGTCATGGTTTTTTCAGGAAGAACACCCTAACTACGTCAATTGGGGCAAGTTAGAAAGAAATAGAAAAATAAACGACATCTATAAACAATCGATTAATTGATGAACACCGATTGGTGGCGATCGATACTTCGAAAACGAACTTCAGATTCGTGTTCAGCGACTTCGACTACCTCCAAGGCTGAAGCTTCGGTCCACTGTTGCCCGCCATCGATCTTCGAGTATCGCCAATACGGCCTTCCCCTAATCCAGTTTTGACGGAAACAAACAGACACACACGCACTACTCCTTTACATATAGCAGGATAATATTTTATTAAATTATTTTATTAAATTATTTTATTATTTTATTAAATAGCCGCTAAAAATATCATGCATGTTTGTAAAAATGCTTAAAGGCAAAAAATTGCTGTGGTGACATGCTTATATACTATTTTGCATAAATAGAGTCCAAATCTTATATTGTACAACTGGATGTGTCATCAGCAACCTTGGCATTCACGGAACAAAGCAAAAAAATGTGTGAAGCAGGGATGTTGCTCCCACTGCACATCTTGTACATGCAGTTTCTCTACAACCACTAACAAATTAGTCAGTTGTAGCAAGATCAAACAGATTTGCCGAAATAAAGAGGCACCATTGCCAGCTGGTGGGGTACTTGCTGTTCTACGCTGCAGACGTGGTTGGGATACAGCACGATAGTTTTGCGATAAAGTCTTTTGGATGATCATCTTAAGAGCTAGCTTAGACCCCTAGCTTTCAGGAACCGTTCGCGCTGTTCTATTTTTTTGTGCCTGTCATCGAATGATTTTTTTCATCAGTTTTTCTTTCCTATAATTCTTGGGCGCACTTTTATGGGTGCATGAAATAAATAAATAAACAAATATTCACCAGGAGTGACAAACACACCTGAATGATCATCAATGTAACCTGCCTTATGCCATGAGTATTTCAAACAGTTTGAAAGCCTATGGGCACAAACCATCCGGTAAATCTGAGACAGAACCTTCAGTAGGTTGTCTCTCTGGGCCATATAGAGCTCCACGTTATTTTCCATGGAAAACGACCTGACCCTTTTCACAGTGTTTCTCATCGAGCGGAAGGAAGGAACGTCTAGAGGCGTCACCAATGTCACCATACCATCACCTTCAAGCATTTTTACAAACGTGTACCACAATTTAGCCGGCTATGCAATATTCAAACACGAGCCACAATTTAGAATAAAAGGCCATTTCGAAGGCAAATCTTGATGTGCAATAGAACCCGCAGCAATGGTGACCGAACCAACGACGTCAGAAGCGATGATCGGGAGCTCTACTACCTTTGCGCCATCACCCAGCTAGACGCCCATTCTTACGGAGTCGCTATAGCTTATCGCTTTCGACCCAGCTCTTTCGCACGGCCAGCCTGTGGTCAGGCCGCCCAATTTCGGCAGGTCATAACTAGCTCAGAAGCTTTGTTTAGCAATTTGACACCCCTAATCAGCATTCCGAGCTCTTTCTAGTGATCCTGATCTCAACTTGAAGTTCCATGGGAGGTCGAAACTCTTCACTAGTAAAACTCTTGTGAGTATTTCAACTCACAAGGGTTTCAGCAATTGATAAGTAAGTAGACGAAAGGGTTCTAAGTTGTGGGTGACAATCTTGGCTCCACAATTGGCACTCCAAAGGGTTTTTAGTCACTCCATATTAGCTTTTTCTGCCATTCTTCTTTCCTCGTACTTCGTCAACTCCGTCTTGTTTCTAATTGCGACATTTGCGTTGCACCGTGGGGGTAGCAATCCATCTGAAATTTAGTGGGTTTATAGCAATGAGTAATCACTAAGCATTCGAAAGGCCGATACTTCTGGCATTCGTCGATATCTATTAGGTTTCCATTGTAACAATGTCAATGTGGAGTGTTGACATTCTGATGCGAACACCCTTAAATCGTAGTCACACAGTTTTCTCTGATGGTACAGCCACAGTAAACAGCTTTTTCATGATTGCAAATTCTGATGAGGCTGGCTCTGTTGAAGCCTGACACGACCCTTTAGTATCTGTGGTTTCATAAGAGCAAAATTCTCCAAATTATTGAGCTATCTAATTCGAAGGAGCACAAATCCCCGACAGTATTAACGTTCAGAACGCCTGGTAATCAGCGTTGTCGGCATCTCTACAACCAGATAAATGAGGTCTTTCAGGTGGCGATAAACTAGCTGCCACTGATCTTCGAACCGCGATTTGCTCCGCATTCTCCAGCAGCGCTGCGCTGTCTTCGCATATCCGGGCGGTTGCTAACGCGAAGTAATCCACTCACTCATCGCTCTCCTGGTATAAGAAAGTTGCTCCTGCTGTGGAGTGCCGCTTCTTCCCAAGCGCACCGTTCAGTTGCCGGGCTCGCTGACTTCCCGCTGCTCGGCTGCGGTTGCCTCATCGTTTCGATCCTGCCTCATTACTTGGTATGTGCGTGTGCCTGGCGTGGGAAACGCGAAAATCTCCACGGATTATTCCCAGGCAGACTCCACTCGTAATCATTACCTCGGTCGACATTCTCGGCACACACCAACGCTGCGTTTCCGTGGAAGCTGTTCGCGCCACTCATGTAGCTATGAAAGTACTGTCTCTGATATAAATTTGCACAGTTTACTTTCTCTTTTGCAGTTGTCTGCTTCAGAAATGTTCCTTTGTAAAAGATATGAACACTTCAGAACACAGAGATATTCAGCTAAGTTGAAATCGGGCAGCTAGGTTTTTAACCAGGATGAAAACGCGATAAGCAAGCAAAGCTGTCGAATGAATTTTCGAGTCGTGTTTGAAAGTGTTGTTTTGACAGATCTTTCGCTCCACCGTCACCACGCAGTGGGTTGTCAAATATCATGAGAAGGAAGAAGAGCTCATGAAAAGGGAGCTTTAGGTAGTAGTCCTTCCTCAAGTTTTATGAAGTTTGTCCTTGGAGGAGGAAATGATTTTTTCTATCATCTGATGGGCTTTTCTATCAGCGCCAGACCTATTCAGCATGAAAATGGCCTCAGAGTGTCGCAGCATTCTACTACCTTTACTTAATATTCATTGTTGTTCTACAGCCGCACAGTGCAGCGCAAATCTGGCATATGCATCAATTATATATGTAGAGAGCATTTTCATATCCGGATCTATTCGAAAATTCCAATTCAACCTCCTAAATCAAAGAAGCGGCTTATTAACCTGCAGAGACGCTCTAGTACAGTAAACAATTCGATATAAAAAGTTGCCTTGATTTGCACTGAAAATGTTTTAATCACTTGCTTACAAGGAGAGGGGGTGCATTATTTGAATACTCATAAAAATCTTAACCGCAAAGCTGCAAAAAAAATTTAAACTTATTTTGAATTCCACAAAAAATTTTGCAATTTAGTGAAAATTATTGCGCAATATATTTCTCTAGCATGTTGCTATACTTATCTGATTGATAGTGAAAATAATATTCACCCGTAGCAACATAGTGGAGAATTGCGGATTTTTCGCAAGTGACGCCATTCATTAACATCGTATGTGGAAGCAGAATCTTTGCAATCAGCTGATATCTCATCGTATTGGAGGAAACTCCATGTTCGTAAACATAACTTATCTACAAAACCTGCATTGAGCTTTTCTCTTTCTGCACTTTCGAAGAAGCCTAGAACATTGTAACTCATTTTTTCTCACTTTTTTCAACTTTGTCCAAGCATGTGATGAATTTTCGAAACAAGGCAACATGCATTTTTTGAATCTAACATTTATTTTTGCCGTCTAGATCAATTTGAAGAGAGCCAATTCCGATCTAGAAGCTGACCAGTGTGCTTGGAAAGCGCACAGCTTGGCGTGCATGGAAATTGGTTGTAATGTTAACCGCCGAGTCAACTACTTCAGAAAAAGACAATGGCTGCAAAGTGTTTGCCAAATTCTACTTAATAAACTTAATTTGATAATAATATTTCAATTTTTAAATAATTTTTTAGGGCGCGAGTAGCACTGCGGAAGGAGATGCGGTTGTCTCGTGCACCAGTATTGGTCTGTGAAGGATGAAGCGCTGAGTTGATCATCGGCTGGCCATCGCAAGTCATTGTATGGTCAAACACGCACTCAAATCGCCTCCTCGACATCCCCTAGAAGTAGAATACGTGGCGCTTCTGAAAATAGAATGAGTAACGCCGATCTTTATCCTTTTTTATCCTTCATTAATATTTAGTTTTTTTCCGTGAAACGGGGTGTCATAATGGTTCCTGAGAAGTCTATATCCGACTTTTCGCCTTCTCAGAAAACTGTTCTCGGATGAAATTATTAGCTGTGAAAAGCAGCAAGGAAAAGGATTAGCCTTTACCCAAACCACCGCTTCAAGAGAACGGTGCGTGTTTTGTTCTTCTCCGTTCCTCTCAGTGAATAATGCACCCATCCTGATCAGAGCGCAACCCACAGTTCTTATGCGACGATGGTTAACTAACTACCGTCATGATTCATCACCGGGTTTTTCCAATTTTAGTTCAGGACGGCCGCTGTTGTGATGATAGGCGCAGCGCAGAAGAATGAGAACACCATCGCCCGTAGCGTGTCAAGTCCTGCGATCCAAGCAATATGAGGAATCCCCTCGAATGATTAGTGCCTCGGAGAGCACAACTTCTCCACTTACATCAACTGCAATCTTCTTCCGAAGCTCGCTGCCAGCATTTCCTGCAGGCTCGTTTCTCTTCGCTTCATTCGGAGCCAACAGTTTCCGCTTCGTTTTTTTCCTGATCTTAGCTACTTTTGCAGGCTCTTCTTCATCACATCTCTAACCATCCTACGCAGTGTTTTCCTTATAGATTTTGCAAGAAATGCTAGTCTTGCACGTAACTTTTCTATGTCCTAGCCTTATCAACCACATCAATTGTTCTTCTGGTGGGCAAACAGTGTTTAGATCACTACTTAAAGATCCACAGCGAAGACCAATTACACATAGACTTTCTAAAAAAATGGACTTCTCACTATGCATTCATTTGTATTTCTAGCTCTCTAATCCAGGCAGAAGCAGAAAATCAACATCTGCAGCACTCTGAGTATAAAATCGCTATTTTCCATTTTTTAAGCGAAAACCGGTGAAAATTGATTTGAGCTTTTGAGCCGAATCACGCAAGGCTCTTCAACAGAGGTCAGTTTACCACATGACAGGTATATCCTATTCGGCTCTCCATTGCGTTGTGGCTTTGTTTCTGGTTTTTCTGGATTCCTTGTCTTCGTCTGGTCCTTTTCGCTCTTGCACTTGCTGGATAACTAGCATGACGCTAGCAAGTGCAAGCCCCAAACTCATTTTTCGTTTTTGATCGGCCCATTTTTTGTTCTTCCTGAGTTGAATTTGAATTTCCTTCGCTAAAAGTCGCACTTCCAATACGTCCTTAGGGTTCCACGGATGGTTCCCACACATACAAAGTAGAAATGCAATCGCAATAATGCATTTGATTAACGGGATCGTTGCCTTTTTAATTCTTCTACTTGTGATTGACGTTTCTGCGTTTTATTTATGAAATGCTTTACTCCTCCCTTCGTTAACGAACGCCTTCTTTATTTTATGCTCCTGTTGACTGTTGTCGCATTTGCTCCTTTGAATGGCTAGAGTTATTCAAACCTCTTCATTAGTTGATTTCTCTAACAGCTTTCTTAACTCAACAGAGAGGGAATAGGAAGCAGTTCGCAACTTATTTTTACTTCTTGTTTGAACATCATTCCACTCTGTCCTCAACTGCTCTTCTCATTCGCTTTACATAGATAACAACCACGGTTATTTCCAATTATTTTCCCCTTCACTTTCTTCCCCTCACCATCGGCCTCAGCTATGCGAATGACTTCACCAGAGAACTTGCAATTTTAATAGCAATTTTCAATGACATTCTGCCTTTAAGACCTCTCCGTTTCACTGCCAGTTTTGCTTCTCGCGGTGCTTCGATGTGCCTTTATCGTGATAGCTCACTGAGGAGCTCCACTCATTCATGTCATACACCGTATTTTCAGGAATGCATTCAGACTTGATTGCGCTGAACTAAAAATGAAAAATGATACCTCGGATAGCAGTTCTGTTGCTGTTCGTCAGAGATCTCTTCGCTGGCTACACTTCACAAAGCAGCAGTACGTCTTCGAGCTTTTTTCGTGTTCTAGAAAATCACTCCTCTCCGTTCTTAAAGGAAGGGCCGAATTTGAGCAAAATCTTGTTGGATTCGAGGCGCTGAGCCATTGCATACCAAATAAAAATGCTAGGTCGTCGTATGTATGAGCATCAGTACGTTATGTCGAGTGTACTATAACACATGTATAATCTGATCTGGTCTGATCGAGCTGCGAATTGATTTTGGTGGCAAATATACTGCTATCTCATACAGTGGAACAGAACTACCAGATCTAATGGTTGCCTATGCTCCCCGATGATGTCCATTCACAGAGATCCTTCTCATGAACTGTTTCGAGTCAGAGCAGTCTGTGTGGTGCCTTTGGTTGGCCGAGGAGCATCATTTGCAGTGCATCTCCATGTTTTGTGCAGTCATTGTACTTTTATTCCTTTTTATTTTCCTATCACTTTTTTATTTATACCCCAGTGACGAAGATTCTATCGTCTTGAGCTCCTACCTCCAACCAATCATAAACCTGTTATATCTAGAAAGAACGACAGGAAAAATCTGTTACATTTTGGTGTTCACTTGCCTGAAAGACTTTAGTTCTTGAAAAGTGCGGTTACTGGATATAATAAACTGCCAGAAGGCATCATTTGTGTCCTCCAATCACTCCACGTACGTCATTTTGCCCCCTTAATGTTGAGCACTTATTCTAAAATTAAGAAAATAGAGGTCGCAGTGACCCTTTGAGATGGGACGTGCATCACGCATCCAGCTTCGGACGTCGATTCTAAATGTGGTCACCGTATCTAAAAACGACGACGGGGGGCGGAGTTGCGGACAATTCTCCACTTCCCTTGTGACGCTGAGCATGTGTGGACCTAGAAGCCTCTGATAGGGCAGTGGAAGAGAAGCAGCACGGCGGGAGTCCGAAGGTTTATGGTTCGACTCACCGGTGACTCGCTTTTTCCACTTTCTAAAAAGACCCGACGCGACCAACCGAAAACTTCCATGTAACAATGTGAAACATCAACAATAAAAAAAACTACGTCAGAAGGGAAGAAAGGAGATATGCGTTGGCATAATTGTATGCTGAAGGCTCAGGTCTAAAAAAATTCGCCCAAATTTCGCCCAGATGGCTATACTTGAATGCTGATTGGGAATATGACAACACTCTTTCTGAAAAACAGCCTATTATGGTGAGAGTACTGTAAACATAGAAGAATAAAGGTGGAGAGATCAGAATCACCGACATCGTAGAGCCATTGCTTGTAAGGGTTGTTCAAAGAGCTGATCACGAATACAATATGGCTGCCACAAAGAAACATATCTGTCCTGATATTCCTGTTTCCGAACACTGGGAATGTATACTGTTGTTCATAGCAGCCGCACTCCACTGCGATACTGATAACGAACATAACGAACATGAAAGTTGCCTAGTGGTGAACCCAGTAGGGTTCAGCTTTTGAAGTGGAACAAGCATTGTATACATTTCTTTGAGACCATGTGATTTAATCAATTAAAGCGGCAGAATTTTAAAAGAGTGAAAAGTGCTGTAACGTCATGTGCCAAGGTCTTATGGTTAGAAAGGTGGTTCTGAATCGAAGCTTATTTTTGATTCCCGATTCAGGTGGAAATCGCTGTTATAGCTGCATGTCCCGGTACTACGGGGTCACTTGGCAGTTCGCCGGCTACTCGCGGATCTACGTGGAGCCGAGAGCGTTCACTGATGCCTGTCGGTAAGCGACGGCTATTTCACAGCGGCCAATTTGCACCGGCAGATCGCCTCATGCTTCCTTTTTATGTCTGCTTTTTAGGAATCCACTGGGACGAGGTGCAGAGGTGCCATTCGCGTACTGCGACGACGGCTCCAATTGCATCACGATGGTCGAGGACCTGAAAATTGGCAAGTCCCTCGATGAAGCTGTCCTTGTATGAATGAAACTCTCTTAAGTTGTGGTGGTGGTGAGGCAAAAAGTAATGGTCCACTACAGCGACCAAATAGATCACCCTGTAGTGGTCGTTTATATTTCATTTACAATTGTGAAAAAAGAACTTGGACCTAAATTGCTTAACATTTTTCAATGCTAAAACTGCTGAATCCAGGTTCTAATCTAGGCTGCCAAAAATGTTCTTCCAAATGTGACCTACTGCAATTTTTTGATATTTTATTTGAATTATAAAGTGTTTCGATGTAGGCTTCCATTTAAATTAAAGAGATTTCCAATTTTTACAGTTTTCCTTAGCTTCAGGTGGTCCGATTGTAAAGCGCTCCACTCATAAACGCCAAAAGATTTAATCTTTTCGAGCCTAAATAATTGAGTCTGACCCGCATTCGGCTTTCTATGAATTCTGGCTGATTATTGAGATTTAGTTAATGAATCTTCAGCTTTCAAAATCTAAAAAAGTGCACATTATATTGGAAGCGTTTTTTCACTGAAATATCTTTGCAACTATGAAAACCATTGCACAACTAACAAAACTACACAAAACTACAAGAAGTGCATGAGTTTTTATTTTCCTTTCTCCAATAATCTCCTTATAAACTCATAATATGTGGACACGACAGTAGCAGGATGAGGCGCCAAGTTTTGTGCACGCCCTGGAGGTTTGAAGTTTAGGTCCTTTCCAGGTCGTATTCTTCGTTTCAGTTTGAAAACAAAGAAATTTAGGTACTTGTGAAGCAAAGGGCCCGTGGTGCCGTGGGGTTGCCGGGAAACATGTCAACGCGGCAAACCCACGGCACCGTGGGGCCGGTACTTATGAAGCACCCGTCCTCGGGTGCCGTGGGTTGCCGCGTTTCCGTCGCCGTTGCCGCGTTAACATGTTTGGTGGCAGCCCACGGCACCACGGGCCCTCTGCTTCATAAGTACCGAAATTTAAAATACGCTGCACTTGACTGCTTTCGATTTTCACTTTAACTATCATGTGCAGCACAATTCGTCACACGATCACCAAACTATGAGGTCCTTTGCGGTCATCAACACCCTTGATGAGTTCCACTCTTGCGGGACGATGGCTGCACTTCTCACGAAACTGCTAAGTGGAAAATCATGTTAATCCATGGAAACAGCATCCATCAGAGCAAGGTTCGAATCAAGTACAAAGCCTTCATTCAACTTAGAAAGCAACATTGCTTAGAAGCTATGGAAAATGTATGTTGCAGGGTGCACACGTATGCCAGGTCTTACGAACAAGTTCAGTCAGCTAAATATTATCACAGTGGTAGGGTTTCCAGAAATCGTGATGGCGCAGTCGGAGAAGGCGTCGACTGTCGCGTTCACTCAAAATCGAGGTTTCTAGTTCGGGTTCCGATTAGGCCAACTAAGCCTTACATCCGTCCTAGGTCAGCGAATCGGTGCCATGCTTGTCTTAAAGGGATAAAATAAAATGAGAAGGGATAAAAGGGGATAAAACTGTTTTGTCAATCGGCTGAACACTGCAGGTAATGTGTCGACAGAATACCATTCAAGTTGGCCCACGATATCCCGTAAAAGTAGAATATGTGTCGGGATTTAATAAGGGATTTAACGCTGTCTGCTACCCCTCCCTTTGTCTTGGCAGAGTGGCATTCTACCCCTTTTCATGACGAAGGACTGGGCAAACATAACTTCGAAAGGCAACCACTAGAATCTTAAAGAAGCACAAGGGTTGCTGGAGGGCGCACCACGGAGACGAAAGGAAGAACGCAGCTCTTCTCTTTATAATCCATTAGACTTTAGTTGTGAGGTGGCACAGTCGGAGGAGGCGCCAGCTATCGTATGCATTTCGATTGGAGGTTATTGGTTCGAATTTCCCGCCCAGGCCAGCCAAATCCTCCAAATCTGCGGAGTGGGTAATTGTTACCAGACTTGTATGGAAAGGATGAAGCATTCCCCTGTTCAGCACTTCACCCTTCCTACTGGCTAGCTACCCATTACATAGGCCAGTCATAACCATTCGAACTGCCTGCCTGATACCTCGTAAACATGGAATTCATGGCGCACGCAAAGGTTTGAATAACACCGCCTTGTCTTCAATAAAGTAACCCACACTGGAAATTTTAACGAACAACACCACCGCTCGAATGTGTATCACTTCCAATGCACCCTTGTGCTCCTCCTAACTTCATGAACTGCTGCTGAGAGGGTCTCCTTACCTTTGTTGTTATACGTTCATGGAGTGTAATGTCGCACAATTACGTGAATCCTCGTAAAGCTCTACATCAACCGTTTCGAATGTTTGCGGTTTTTTAATCCTCGGCATCAATGCCTACTCTGCTTCCAAAATAGATGCTGCTCCAAGACCGGCAAAAATAGAAAGCTTCCCGAAAACACTAGCGTTCGCTGGGTGGCGATATCCTGACAGCGATGACGTCCGTGTTTCGCTCGTATCCGGTTGACACATCTGTATCAGGCGTTTCCGGGAGAATTAGCCCAGCGACACCTCGGCGTTTTCAAGCCGGTGAGCAGTTGTCCGTGCAGCGCACAAGGACCTGACAGGCATCCTGGCTGCCCGTTCAAAGCTCCACGGCAGAAGCGAGGGAGGGATAAGCGCTGAAAGTTGACTCGTCGTGAATTGGCCGGATCGAGAGCAATTCAATTTCCTCGTCCTCTTCGTCTTGACTTCAACAGTGGCCTGCTTTCCCTCAAACCCCTTGATTGTCCCAACATCAGAAGCATTTGCACACCTGCATTTGTTTCCGGAGTAGTGCCTGCCAAATTCGGGACTGAAAAGTCATCCCCCTGAGCAACGTTTTTTCTTCGACGTTTATGTCCATTATAAAAAGACAAATGGTGCTTCAAACCTAATATGCAAGCGAAAAGCGGATGTGGTAGAAACAGGGATGATTTGGCATGCGACTCGAGAAGTGGAAGCACAAGTCGCGAACCTATCAATCACCACATGATCAAGACGACAAGTGATGTGTTTGTGACAGTTACCGGGATCCAGAAACATGTTGACAGCTTTGAAAGAACCGCGGCACGTTATCGCTCTGAGCAAGGGGGACGTACTGAAGCCTTACAGAAACCCGTTCTATTGTCAACTTTTAAGAACACAATAGGCACGTGGTAGCGCAGTTGGAGGAAGTGCCGGCGGCTGCACGCATCGTATTCAAGGTTCTTGGTTCGGATTTCTCTCTCGGGCCCATCGAGCCATACATCCTTCCGCTTTCAGTGAATTGGTACCATACTCGTCTGGGCACTGACTTGTTGATTGGATGGCCATCGGAAGTTGTTGTGTAGGCCAAATAATCATTCAGATTGCGCCTACGATATCCCGTAGAAGTAGAATGCGTAGCGCACCTCACATAGAGGTTGGTCAACGCCATCCTTTATGCTTTATCCTTCAAGAACTCTTCTCGATTGGAGTGAGTGCTACGAGAGTATTCTGCTCTAGATCCTGACCAAAAAGTCTCCATTTTGCGTCGACAGGCGAGAGGATGAATCAGACAAAAGTAATCATGGTGTTAGGATACAAGCTGGAAACAAGGAGAGCACGAAATGAAGAAGTTGATTAATATCAAATAACAATCGCAATGTAAAGCACAACTAACGAAGTAGTCGTCTCCAACTAGGTTGAGCAACGCATTGCGTCCTAGAGGACGTCGTGAAGACAATTTAGATACATACTGTATGTATATACAGTATGTATGTACCAGGCTGTCCAATAATTCTTGTCCGAAAATTTCACCATTTTTAATTTTTTTCAACTTTATTGAAAAACAAGTCTAATCAACAATATAATCACCACAGTTATCCACAACAGTGGCCCATCGATTGGGCAGGTCGCCGATGCTCTTCGCCCAGAACTCCGGGGGCTGCGACTCGAAGAAGTCCGCGATGTCGGATTTGAGGTTGTCGTAGTTGGTGAATTTTCTTCCGGCCAAATGGTGCTTCAGCGGGCGGAGCAAGTGGTAGTCGAAGGGGGTGAGGTCCGGGGAATACGGCGGATGGGCAACCGTCTCCCAGCCGAGCGTCGCCAACTTCTGCTGGGTCTCCTTCGCCATGTGGGGGCGCGGATGTCGTGCAGCAGGTGGACCGAGGCCCGTCGGGGACGCTTTTCTGGGATGGCGGCTGCTAGTTTCTCGAGCTAATCGGTGTAGATGGAGGCGGTGATCGTCCTGCCTTGCGGGAGCAGCTCGAAGTACAGCATGCCCTTGGCGTCCCACCAGCAGCAGAGCATGATCTTCAGCGGGTGCAGGTCGGCTTTCGGCGTCGTCGGCGGCTCTTCTCCGCGCGGGATCCAGACGACACGGCGGGCGACGTTGTCGAAGAGGACCCAGCTCTCATCCCCAGTGACCAGGTCCTCGAGAAACTCCTTGCGATGCGGACGAAGGAGGAGGGACTGGCAGACGGCCACGCGGCTCTGCTTGTTGGCGTCCGTCAGACGGTGGGGGATCCAACGAGCCAGAACTTTGTGGTAGCCGAGTAAGTTGAGTCGATTGTGGATGATGGACTTGCTGCAGCCGAGCGTCGTCGCCAGTTCACGGGTGGTGGCTTCCGGCTTCTCCTTGATACAGCGACGGACTTCGTCATCATCCACCTTAGAAGGCCTCCCGCTGTGCTCCCTGTCCTCGAGGCTCGTGTCGCCGCTCTCGAAACGATTGAACCATCACCTGACTGTGCGTTGGGACACTGCATCCTCCTTGCACGCTCTGCAGATGTTGACGACCGCGGTGCCCGTGTCGTTGCCCAGCAGCCACTCGTAGTACACGAACGCACGAATTCGACCTTGGTCCATTTTAGCTTGTACTGATAGCTAGACGCGGCGACTGCGCCTTATATACCCCCAGCGTGGAACTCTGGAGAACCTTCTAGAAGGTTTTTACACTTGCCTGATATTATAACACTTCTAAGGCAAATTATAGAATTTTGAAAAATTTCGTACAGGAATTATTGGACAGCCTGGTATATGTTATGATGTGCATATATGATGTACATACTTGGCCTGTGTGCCGGTATTTTGTCCTTTCCAAAAAATCCTTTTCTGTCCTTACCTTTTCTCCTAGTTCGATGAAAGATGGAAACATGGTTGGCCTGGGCGGATCCCGAACTTTGAACGGTGACAGGTGCACGAGAGTGCTGACGCTTCCTCCAACCACGCGACAGCGAGGATCCATAGGAAATATTAATGTTTAAGGACCCCCCAAGAGGCGATTGCGTGTACCTAAAGAAAAGCTACCAGATGTGGAAGAGAAAGCAGGTTAAACTCAAGCCATGCACGACTAGCGCTTAAAAACGATGGCCGTACTGTGTTGGTTTCAGTATCGAAAGCGGCGAATTCTTTGCGAATTGCCAGGCTGTTGTATCAGCTGCCAGGCAGAACGGAGCTGATACAACAACGAACAACAGTGCTAACAGTGTTCAACCCAACTAGGAGGGTGAATATTGATCTCTTAGAAGGCATCCAAAACGGCTTCACCAGGAAGCTTATGATAAGATGTTTTACAGTGGATTGCGGTTCAATTCCTAACGGTCCTCAGGGTCCTCTGCGCGTTTTAACCTTCCATCTCTAAACAAGAAGAAAACGGCTGATACTATCATGATGTGCACAATTCTCGCCGTAAAGCCGACAATCAATCCTGTGAGTTTCATTGAAGGGACGCTGCTGAGCTGTGTAAGAGGAAAGGTCGAACACCGGGTTTGTGTAGCTAAAACACAAGTTAGTTAAGACCTCCTAACATATAGAATTCTCATGGAATTCAACTTGTTGCGTGGCCAGTACGACGATTTATTGGTGCTGCCTGCGCAAGCGTGCAGAAGGTTTATTATATGTAGGTAATCAGGGAGTCTCTCGATGAGTGGATATCGAACTGCTTTTTCGGAGCTGCATTGCTTGGTTCCAACTTGTTGTGCGATCACGCGAAAACACTACATTATAACTAATTAATGGTAATTCAAGGTGAGGCACTCAAACCCTGAGACCTTTCCGGACAACCTAATATTTATGATAGATCTGAACCAGCTTTGCTTCCTTCTCTTGCCAAAAAGGATTTAATAGTGTCCAATGAGGTCATTTTATACCAACTGAAAAATAGCAAGCTTCGACAAAGAGGTCCAGCCGTGCGAGACTAAAGCGCAGACTTTTTAGGTGCACTTTGAGAGGACCACTTTCTGTCCGGGTCTAGAATGCATGTCGTTGTTCGTATCTATGGGCTCGTCTCAGTATGGTGGAAAACAAAACCAGTTCCAGGAACTAGTGCTTCCACCACACGTGCGCGGAGCAGCACTGTGCCGGCTGAAACTCGGTTGCTGGAGCAGCATCATTGGCTTCATAGACACTTCCCAGCTCCCAATCCGACCATGCAGAATTTGTTCAAATTTCAGATATAAGTACTGCTCCAGCAAGCCAGAATGCCCACGCAGAAAACCTGAACGTCAGGGAAAGTTCAGCGCTCTGAGCTGCAGCTGCACATTGCCGAGGTGAACATACTCAGGGGAACGTTGATGGACCCGGCTGAATAGGTTGTCCGAACGAACGAATTTATGAGATCTTTGAGGAAAACAACCTCGTTCTAATTAAGATGAGGGAGCAACGTCTAACAAGGAAGAATGACACGCCTTGAGAAGGCCAGAGAATCACCCAATTAGATTCATTCTGCACTTCGAAGCACTCGGACGGAGACCGAGCACCAGCGGTCTCACAGAAAGAGTGGGAGGACGTCAGCAGAAAAATTCTCTCCGCATTAGACGCTAACGCGCAACACGTCCTTGATAGGATCAGCAGCCGACGCACCATAAGAACGAAGGGGCTCTTGATTGCGCAGGTCACTGGAGAAGGGCGACTCTTAAACTTGGATCGGGTTCTCTGGGATACTCCTGGTAATGCCGGCGTCAATTCGCGGACCCGTGGATAGAAGACGTGGTTGGCCGGGGCGGGAACCGAACTGAAAATCACTTCTGGGTGTACGCGTTGCCAGCGCCTCCTCTGACTGTACTGCAGCACGAAGTGTTTGCATGGATAGAGCAGGCTGTTTTCTGGAAATGACAAAATTCAACTAGCCCGTAAAAGGTAGTGAATGGGATCTAAAAGCCGAAACACTAGGAAAAGCGACAAGACTTTTCTCCCAATTTAGGCCGACACTCACTACAGTTTCCCAAACAATTTCACGACGTAAAACGAACGAGAAGGAATTGCATACGAAAAACGGATCAACCATAGGTGGATGTGGGGGGGGATGCGGTATTCGTCCACTCCGTCAGTTTCCTTGGATTTGCCCCAGTGCTTTAAATACTGCCAGATGATAGTGACTGCGCAGTCTGCGGGATTCTGGTGTCGTATTGTGGCACCTTAGCGCTGCACCCTCCGACTAGGACAGATCCGAAAACTTCTATAGGTGGACTGCCCTATTATGTACATCACTATTAAGTGATGATGTTTGAGCTCTAAGCTCTTAACCTCATTATTCACTTATTTATTTAATTATTATTTGTTTATTGTTTAAAGAAACGAGCTATAGTCACTCGGGTGAATCAACCGAAAAAATATAGAATAAATAGCGTCGTGAAATAAAAAAATATAATTCATTTCCGAAACAAGAACATTAAAATATTCCTTTAATGCATGTGACTATCTGGCTGTCTCCGAGATAGTGATATCTCAAAAAATTGAAGAGACAGTCCCAACTAGCAACGAATTCACGTCCCTAGTCTATTTATTTATTTAATGCTCCTGCATGCACGAAAATTCGCTCTAACTAGGGGCTCGCACCCTGAGCTTTCCTCTTACCTTCTAGCCCGTGGAGCACCGAACAAGTTGATTGGCCTTATTGACTGCCTACCAGAAAGTGTTTCGAACGTCACCCCAAGATCTGCTTTTCTCCTCTTATATTCTACGTGTAGAGGGGCGATTGCCCGGCAATTTCAAACCCCTCCTCAGCATTGGAGACATGTTGCATGTGTGCAATTCATTCCAAACTATTCATTTTCTTTAATTCTACTAATTTACTGTTTACACAATTCATTCTGCTAATTTACTTGTAAAACTGTTCTGATCTTTTCATAAAAATCCAATGTCTTTCTTACTCAGTGGATTAAATGGTAATATCACTCTACTTTCAGCTATGGGACACACATAAGTCTTATATGCTCGCAAATATACTCGAGATCTCTGGTTGGTATAGCTTCAAACAAGTTGGAGATTCGGCTATCTGCTTTTTAAATAAGTCATAGATCCTGTAGCTTGCGTTTTTCACAACATTTCTGCAGTGGCTATCAAAATGTAGGTCAGCTGAAACCTTTGTGTTCAATCATACAGCGCGGTGCTGTTCTGGTGCAGAGCACTCCGGTCCTGTTAGCAGGTTATGCGGGTTCGTACCCTGCTTGAGCTTTGATCGCAACAATAGATCGTTATGAGAGTTTACAACCTCGATATCAACCATTTGAGGCTTAAAGAATATGAATAATTTCTTTGAAACTTAGATCTCGCACTCATTCCACCTAGCATTGAAAATGCAAGGTTAGACGGGGTGGGGATTTTGGCTTCGCAAGATGCTTCCATTTTGATCGATGCCGTTGTGATCGTGTTTAATCCACAATTACCAAAACGTCTTCTTTGAGCTTCAGTTTTATTGAGTTGATAACATTTCTGCTGCATGTCGTAACAAACAGCCCCTGAAATGATGTTCAAAAATTCAGTGTTGCCTCCATGTTTACCCTAGATAGCAGTGGCCACTCTCATAAAAGCATTTGACAGAGGTGATCGACGACTCTGTGGTGTTTCGTGCTAGCGGTAAGTATGCAATCGGTACAGCTAAGCTCAACTTCTCCTGATGTCAGCGGCAAGAAATCTGACAGTTGGTGGCATTTGACGAGCCGAAAGCGGTGATGAAGGGAGCACTTGACCCCATCGGCAGAGTAATGTCATCGGGCGCATCCGTAGATCCATGTGATTGGCAGCCGGGAGCTGGAATCAGTGCTGGTCGAGGCGGATAATGCGTTCCGTAATCTTGGGGAGGGAATTCCTTATATTAGAAGAAGCGTGCCACTCGATGATTGCTTGGACTGGCGTCGTCTGGCAGTGATATCGCTGCTTCAAGTGAAAAATGACTTTGACGGATTTGTTTCTCACGGTTTGACGACTGGTAGAAGCTGTCGCCTTCAAGATCTAGCACGAAGTTTCTAAAAATTATATAAAGCCAGTCTGCAAGAGGACAGGATATTACTCCACTGCTCAAAGCCTGGTTTCAGGAACCGGAGCCAAAGGCTTCATTCGAGGCTGCTACTCCTCACTGTTCCTCACAGGGTTCAATCGAACCGGATCAGCTGCCGCTCTGGCCTCTCACACCTTCTGCCACACCTTTAATCTCACTCAACTGCTGAACAAAGGACAACCTCTGGAGAGCAGCATGAGGTGAGTGATGTCCCTCCTGACACGCGACGATAACAGAGTGCTGTGTTGCCTTCTTAATCCTCTCTATTCGTCACTACAAGAGTCCGCTGCCCTACCGCCGCCGACGTTGGTACGAAGGCTTCGCTGAGGAGCTTAGAAAAGTCGCCAGACACTCATGGCTTTCAGAGGCAGGACGGATGCATCTCGGCGGTCTTTCTAGTTGCATGATAGTCGAGTTCATTTCCAAAACGCTGGAGAACAGCATAACACCGGATGTAAGGAATATGGAAAATTAAGCGCTTGTTTTGGAACTGGGCGGAGCAATTTTTTCTTACTAAGCCAAACAAGAACGGATCAGTCAGGTGAAGGGAAGGCCCCTTACTTGAACAACAAGAGCGAACTGATGGAAACAATGCATGCAAGGGGAAACATCTGAAGCAGCAAAGAAATGTGAAGACGCTAAAAATGCTTATGATTCGTCATTCTTACAGGAAATGCTACCAAATTTCATATTTGAGCATGACCAGACCACATGTAAGGTGATCATTTTGACTACCACCAAACCTATATAATTAACTAGGGACTACTACCGCTACACTTCAGATTTATGATTAGAAAGAAATTAACACGAACATGAATAAAGTTCGCGGGAAGAAACACAGTTTTTACTCGGTGTGTTCAAAGTTAGCTGAGAAGAGAAATAACTTTGTCAGACATATACAATTAGCACAAGCGCCGAAATGTACGAAGCTGATGAGAAGAGAAATGGTTTAGTATTCTTATAATAGGCTGTGAATAAAGTTCTGTCAGACTCCGAGATTTATGGTCCAAATCCTGTAATCTGTTCAGAAACCACTTTTTTGGATTTTTTTAATCTACATCTCACACATCTACAATGTGACTTGCTTTTAGCGATTGCGCTCTATAAAAAATCTAACGAACAACATTGCTTAGAATCGAAGGAGGCGAAGGCGACACCTTTTTTACATATGCATGTACATTATTTCGTTTATAATAGCATCCAGAGGCCGGATTCACGATTGGTAAGATAATGGAGGTAATGCAAACGGATTGATTTACCAATAGAGGATAGTGGGCAAAGGGCAAGCTTGGTATTCATGATATATAATTGGGTGAATGATATAATTCTACACCACCATTCACCTACGTCAACGCTCTTGCGAATGCCAGATACATAATACTTCAATTTATACCCTATGGTGGGATACATACAACCCTGGATAAAGTCATCAATGAATCCGGTCTTAGATGTTTTAATAAGCATGTAGTTAGGACTAGGTTTGGCAAGTTCATTGGGCGACGGCGACCTTTGATGATAGTATGGTTAAACCTTTACATGACGATCTTCGAATGGTGTTCACCAGGAGACTATCTCAACGGTAGGTCGGAACGGCCTAAGTGCTGCATATGGGGAGAATCGCCTCTTTCTGGGAAACTACAAAAGGCAAATATCTCGACCCCAATACAACTCTTCGCAGTGTTAGGGACGACAGATGTTGGACTGTTGGCTGCGTTAATCCTCCGCCTGCGCGCAAAGGACGGTCTCAAGTTGGCTGGAAACAGCGGTGACGAGCGAGCGGTGGTGGCGCAGTGGGTAGAGGTGTGGCGTAATCCATGATGATCCATGATCGCTGTCTCCAGCCAACTTGAGCCCGCCATCCTCCTGCAGGCAGAAGGCTAATACCGCCAAGGCCCAAATTCTGTCATCCCTAACTCTGCGCAGAGTTGTATTGGGGTCGAGATATTTGCATCTTGCTGTTTCCCAGAAAGAGGCGATTCTGCCCATATACAGCATTTGAGCCGTCCCGACCTAACGTTAAGATAGCCTCCTGGTCAGACCGGTCGTCATGCAAGAAGCACTAGAGCATCGTGAACCATAGGCTTTGAACTCGCACTGCCTTACTTTTTCTATCCGTCTTAGAGTATTGTGGGATGTTGGCTTGATACTACACCAAAATAAAAACAAAAAGCACACCAAACAGGCTGAAGATATCCAAAACGCTGACAGACTTCCAGCTGCGCGACACAGGTTTTGAAAACGATCGCTAGGGGCTTCTCTGCAGATAGTCGCGGGAAGTACAGTTCTAAATTGACACTTTTCCGCTAAAAGTTGCATTTGGAAGAAGGCGTGCTCCCTTACGGATCCTCCTGTGAGATGTACCTCAGCCGCTTACGCTGTCGGATGCAGTCCGTTGGTGGAGCAATATGTATGGTTCTTTACTTCGCATTTTGATGGGAATGAAAGTCTCATAAGGTGGTCAGGCAATGGCGGTACGACAATAGGAACCTTCTCCTTAGCCACCTCTCTCAAAGACTCTTTTTTTGTGGTTCACTTCAGCTGCCTTTCAACAGTTGTGGTTGACCAAGGTTGCCTGTCAGCACGTGTTTTCTTTCTGGTCATTATGGTGCTACAATGATCACCTAAATATAGCGGCAAAGAATTCCGTCCTTTTATCCCTGCAATCATTTTGTGGCCGGCACAGGTGCAGTTACTCGCTTGATTTCCGATTTAACTCGAAACCCATGAAGTTAAATGTGGGAAAAGCGTTCTAGATGTGCTCCAGGAGAAGATGTTGTGGTAGTCCGGAGACAATAGGAACTCTATAGCAAGATAACGTACAGTGTGTTTTTATATAACCGTCAAAAACCTGTGGGGAAGCCGTTTTGACATTGGTTATGCATCAATTCCGTTTCCTGAAAGCCTGGCTATCAGCATAACTGGAGGAATCTTGCTCATTAAAATGGAGATCTCATACATACATATTATGTATGGTCCAAAAGTCTGGTTTTTGCTTTTGCTCAATTGCTCCAACGTCTTTTTTCGCGTGACATCGTGTGTTTCCTGCGAATCCGTTAGTTATCGAGTGGAATCTCTTAAAATAGCTCCCTGGTTTTGATATTTTTGCTTAAGCCTCGAGCGGCTGTTATATAATAGAAGACACAGAAGTTCCTAGATGGATGTTTGGTTGCGATCAGAACTATTGCATCTCTAGTTGGCTGTGCAGGTGACTCTTCTTCACGAGTGGCCTGCTCCACCTCCTTGCAAACAAGACCGCCTCGTCTCATCACCAAGTCGTCAAAAAGGGTTCTTTTGCTCCGAGCGGGGGATCATGAATTGCCAAGCGGAAACACAGACGCTTTGCTGGAGAGGGGAGGGGCGACCTGGTGGTTCCTACCGAGTAAAAGGTTGTGGCAAAGAGGTGTTCAAAAGCACCCGGTATTTGTGGAGAGGATGAGCCAATCCATTGCCCAGCTCCATTTCCACTACATTCGTTGCCATTGAGAGCTTTAATAATGGAATAAGTAGAGCGTTATTCAGTCTCCCTTAGGCTGTGCCACGCACTCAACTATCTATTGAATGGCGTGGAAGTGATTTGAATTCGTATTCATATTTTCGTATTGGTAGTCGGCCCGAACAACAATATGCGGTGGCCATCCGATGGTCAGTATAGTCAGCATGATCAGGTGAGTACTTTATTCTTTCCAGAAGAGACTAGTACTATCTCACTGACCCAGTAAGGAATGGAAGGTTTGGTTGGTTTTGGCGGAAAACCCGAACCAAGAGCCTGGTGCGGGGTGCACACAACAGTCGGCACCTCCTCCAACTGCGCTCCACAAATCCCATCGAGAAATCCAGAAACTACTACTTCTCAAACTCCTTCTGCCTTCGGCCTATGCACTATCTACAGGCTGATATCTCCAGGAGTGATTTGCTGGAGTCGTCAATAGAAGCAGTAAATTCATTATCGAAAGAAGCACTACCTTTCCAAGGTTAGGCAGGTTTTTATGTTGACCAATTGGAATGTTGAATGACGCAAAATCTTGAATGGTTGCACAAGCTCGGAGATGTTCAGCTTCTCTACAAGATGCCGTTGTCAACAATTTTTGAAATTTTCGCAGTTTTTTCTCCTTGGGTAAATTGTAACTAGACGAGCTATTTACTTGTTTCGCTAACGATCTCGGTGGCTAGGCCTTCTCATTCATGATCGACTAATTCAACAACTCAGCGGATCGACGGGAGACATCGAATTGTTCATCAGCTGGCGGCATCCACATTTCGTTTTATGGAGCAATTCTACCTCTGAATAATCCAGTAATGCAGTAAAAGGGAGGAGCTGAGCCGAGCTTTGATTCCGGTCATCATTCCCTTCAAGAGGATCTGAACTAGCCTGAATGATCCGCTGATCCTCTCCGGGATCGGCGGCGACACTGATTAATTAGTAACATCGGTTCGGAGGGGCCGGCGCGTGCGACTGATAGTGTGTGATGTCGCAGTTCGCAGTTGTCCCGATCAATCAGTTCCGGCACACGTCCCTCATTAACGAAATGTCGACCGGCCGGTCTCTTGCCAACCGCAGATGTCAGGGAAATCATCGCCGGGGTCTGCGGAACTCTCGGCCCGGCAAAAGAAAACAGCATCGCCTGCTGAGCAGTAGTGGCTAATTCAACGACGATGCTCAAAAATGCGTTCTTGGAGACTGTCGGCGATAACATTCCTAACAAGGGAAGGTTCCCAACTCAAGGCGAGCTTTTGCTATGCTATTGTGACAGGATGTAGTCCAGAACCACAGTTAGTTTTTGCTGAGCGCCTTTTTAAAGACATGAAAAGGGGGTCTGAAAGCGTGCGCGCAAGTAAGTCCGCGTACTACTGAAGTCTTTGCAGATATTAGTTTGTTGTTATGACGCTTTCTCCTGCTCACAGTAGTCAATTCTAGACCATCAATGCTTACAACAAATCGAGGCGGTCTATTTGCGCCTTCATGTGTGCTAGTTTTCCAACAGTGCCTATCTGCACCACCACCATATCCTGCCATGTCACCATCACCCCGGTGTGCTCCTGTGAGGCGTCCCTCCTACCAACTGCGCCGCCGAGGCATACCGCGTGGGGTGTCGTGGGGGTTGAAGATACTCGCGCGTACGCTTTCAGACCTCCTTTTCGGGTCTTTAAAACGTCGTTCAGCAAAAACTAACTGTTGTTCTGGACTTTGTTCGCAGGGCCCTACATCCTGTCAAAAGTTGGGAGCCTTTCCTTGTAAGAAGAAGTCCTCCCTACCTCCCTTCAGAGGTGCAAGTGTGATTACCCATGAGCAGCCTTCGATATTCCTAAAACTTCCACTTCAACGCCAGCCTGTGCCCTCTATTGCAATAATAGAGAGCACAGATTGTCATTACTCCATCCTTATTTGTTATATGCAACGCTTTCTATTATACTGAGTAGTTCGGCAATTAATGTAGTTTTTCATATTTTCCAAAGTGAACTTATTTATATTAACAGCAAACATTACTCAATGATATATTGACCATTTTGTTGGATGACCTTTGTCATGTTTCGTTAATTGAAAAATTCCACGATTGAGGAAGCCTTGGTCTTTGGAATTGAAGAAATGGTGCAACTCCTCTTTAACAGCTTGACCGGAATTAAGAGTTTTACCATTCAGATGGGCGCGTGGAACGCAGTCGGAGGAGGCGCCGGCTGTTGCCTGCACCCGATAAAGGTTCCTGGTTCGGATTTCCTGTCCAGGCCAACCAAGCCTTCCATCCCTCCGTGGTCGGTGAATTGGTACCAGACTTGTCTTGGAAGGATAAAGCACTGACTTGTACATCGGCTGGCCACCGCAAGTCATTGTACGGCCAAATACGCATTCAATACACCTCTACGACATCGCGTAGAAGTAGAATGCGTGGCCCATCCCAAAGAGGATTGAATAGCGCCGTCTTTTATCCTTTATCCTTTATACCATTCAGATGGCTCTGAAGGGAGCGAAGCAAAGGGTAATCCGATAGTGCCATGTCAGGGCTATTGGCAGATGTGGCGGCTTCAGTTCCCAATTGAGGTCTGCTAGTTTTTGACAGGTTATCAAAGAGGTGTGAGGTCAGGCGTTATCATGATGCAACATCGCGCCTTTGATGTTGACCAGTTCTGCATTTTTTTGTTGATTTCTTCGTTCAGTTTCGATAATTTACGACAGTAGACATTCGAATCAATAGTTTGGTCTGTTTTTGGTTTGGAGGTTGGTTTGGAATGTTTCTGAAACTAGGCTATACCCTCACATATGTTAGTGCGTTTGGTGAGGTCGACTTCATTTGGGAAATTCCTAAAGGAGAGAAAGGAAGGCTTGTCAGTCAGATCCCCAAACATCCTATTTATTCTCGCTGCCAAGTTGTTGTAAGTGCAAGTAAAGAGCTGAATTCGATGTGCCAAGCTTCTCTGCCATCGTTCGATTTGTCCTACGTCGGTTAGCTTCGGTTAACGCCTTTATGCTGTGTCATCCGATGTGGTGCATCTTGCACATTAACATTTCCAGAGCAGGGAATTCTCACCATAAACTTCTCGAAATTTCTTCCGAGCTTGCACCGTATTTTTGTCATTTCGGAAGAAAACAACAAAATATACCAATAATGCTCTCTTCAATTGTCCATCTTCCGTTCTATTTTTTACCAAGTTGTTTTTACTAATGAGGTTGAGGTTTGTAAATAAGATAGCGTAAAGTCTCGCCTATAAAATATAATATAATAGGATAATGTAAGCCAAACAATCACTACCACATAAAACTACATATACGGTCTACGTCATCAATGAGAAAAAACGTCATTAATTTTCTTACTATATTTAATCAGCTAATGTCACCTGTCCGCCACGGAGACAGGAAACTGCAGCCAAGAGATGCCTACGACAACAGTGCGGCGTATGCAGGCCGGTTTTTTTTTCAGCTTAGCCATGGGTGATTGCTGGCGAACTCATAACCTTGGTGGCAGATCACCCAAGTTTAAGACATGTTCAGCGGGCAGCGCGGCAGGATATGAATGGGGATCAAATGCGGAGGGTAGGGATTCAGAAGACGTGTTGAAGGCGTCCAGCTTGCGTAGGCATTCCGAGTAAGAAGGACCAGTAGGAGGGGGAGCAGTGAAAAGGGGATCAGCAAAGGGAGACCACTAGAGGGTGGGGGGGGGGGGTTGGATATAAAGAGACCAGTATCTTCACTCAATGTCGTCCAACGCGCGTAGGGATCCAGAACACGTGCTGAAGACGTCCAAGTTGCGTAGAGATGCCGAGTAAAGAAGACCAGTAGGAGGGGGACCAGTGAAGAGTGGATCAGCAAAGGGAGACCACTAGAGGGGGATAAGGGGAACTAGTATTCTCTCCCAATATCGTCCAATGTGGGTCTAGTTCCTGAAGACACGTCACAGAAGTCGTGGCACGTGTAGTCGGAGTGCAGAAGAGTCATAGCGTCATAGACGACGTGCCTGCTTGATGCTCACTCTGTTTCTTTGCCAGCACATCGGTAAGGAAGTATTAGCGGGGAGAGGGTGGGGGGGGGGGGGGAGAGACTATCGTATAAACCAATATTTCGGCTTGTAAATGTAAGGCTTTTAAAATCAAGCTGAACGTTTTCCAAATCAAAAATAGCTTTTTACAGGTTTAACTACAGACTCCCCAAGATTGGTTAGAAAAACTGTTCATGGAAAACTTCTTATACCCTTTCTTGAAATTTTGGTTCACTTATCCAATAAGAGAACAAATTGTTTGAAACTTTTTAAATTCTTTGTTTAGGAAGAATAATGGTTTGAAGCTCGCATTAAAGGGTAGAACGGGAGCCATTGTTAGTGTGAAAGAAGAGATTGTGCCGTGGTCCAAGATATCGCGATTTTTATTCGATTGATAGCAAAATTTTTGCGTTCATTGGAGTTGCTCACCTGTACACGGTGCAGTAAATACAGCCGTTAAGAGTGCACCTATCCTCACTCAGATGCTTTATGTAAACAGCATTTTCTCTATCAACCAAATAAAATCGCGTCGAACTTTGTCTGCTCACTTGTTACGCTTTGAAATAAAATAAAATTTAATATTTCTTCTAAAAAACTAAAAAATTTAAAAAATTAGTACTCTCATTCGAGCAGCTGCAACAAGATGCCTCGATGTTAAACCAAATTTTCCATGAGTAACAAAAAATCTCTAACTATCTTGGAGAGCCTGAAGATTGAAATATAAAAAGCTTGCTTCGATTTAAAAAGCGTTTATTGATTTCAAAAGAGTTTGATTTCAACAGTGTTAGGTTTGTTTAGAGGAGTATCCATTTTGACGTGAAACGTCCTGCAGGCAACATTTGTAACCAACGAGCACCTCGATAAAAAAAGGAATTTAAAAACCTTTTCGCTGTTTTCCTGGGTGTTCGAAGCGAAAGCTACTACGATGACCCAGTGTTGGCAAAAAACCCAGTACTTGGAAGGTTTCGTCGTTTAAGGATTTTGAAGCAAAAAAACAAATAGTTGAATATACGTCTGTAGAGAAGACTTTTAAGGTTGAAAATCTTAGGTCTTTTCTGACAATTTGCGATGTCGATTTAACGTGAAATAATCCAACTTGATTTGAAAAATGCTAAAATTGACGCGAAAATGAAATATGTATACAGTGTGATGAATGCGTTGGACACAACAAACGATGAGTAAGGCTCGCCATAGAAGACGTTAAGAGCAAGAGGTTGCAGTGTCACGTGCTGTTAAATGGAATGAGAAAAGGCGGCACTTCGTCGAAGAAGTGAATTCGTGATCGGCTGCTGCTGAAGCTTTTTTTTGAGTTGTTTCCATTTCAGTGTTTGCTCCTGTCGTGGGTCGCTGTGCAACGGAGCGATTCCGTCCTCTCCAGGTGGCAGCTTCGTACCCGGCCTGTTGCTGCTACCGTTTCTGGCCGCTAAGACATTGTTGTAGCCAATTTCTTGCTGCTGCCAAGCGGATACGTATTCTCCAGAATTTCTACTGTTCGGTGCAATGATTCACTCCCTCTGCTGCTCTGGCATGCTCTCCAGTCTCGCCGACTTCGTCTAGAAATGCTCGTCTTTCCTCTTGCTGTTGTTCTTGAATCGTTCTAATGGATTGTGTGGAAAGTGCCTGATCTGCTTTTTATGAATAAGGACCTCCTACATTTCAGTCGTTGCGCAAATACATATATGTTATCGATTCGGACAAATCAAATTCAACTGTACTGACATGTGATTTTTTGTACATCGCTTAACAGCTTCAATGTTAAGAAACTAACACCTCTATTACATCAAAGGTGGTTGTTGAAGCGTTCGTTTCATCGCAAATAAAGACCATAAGAACAGCACTCTTTCTCCTAATCGTAAGTGACGAATGCATGTGCTCACGAAATGATCAGCCGATCTACTGCGGCTCCATGGAGATGACTCGATACCACACGATTTTTATTTACATGGAGCTCATTGGTTACGACAGAGGGTCGGTGTCGCCCCGATAGCCGAGAAGCTGCGCGAAGCTCGTCTTCGATGGTACGGCCATGTCCTTCGCGCTAACGACGACACCGTCTGCAAGATTGGCCTGAACCTTGGGGTCCCTGGAAAGCGGCCCAGGAGACGCCCGAAGCAACTTTGGCTAGATACGCTGCACTTGGACTTAATGACGGCTGGTGTGCACCTGATCAAGCATTTGATCGGGAGAACTGGCGTCACCACACCAGAAGAGCGGACCCCGCCACCAAACGGGGCAGACGCTAATGAAAACGATGAATGGTGATGATGGAGCTCATTGGTTACAGGTCGCTGCGTTTGTTCTCACTGATTTCAGTTTGCATTCGCACCCACTACAAGAGAGTTTTTCACAGCTATATGGTGTCTGAATAGGCGAAATAGGCTTGTTCGATGGACAAGTATTATGCGTGATTCTCTGACAAATTATGTAATGACTGGTTGCTTTGCTAATAGTGTGCCAACATAGGGCTGTTAACGTGGAATATCTATCTGTTCTCACGTTTCGGCAGAATTGTAGCCTTCCGAGGTCTGCATGTGGTGCAGGGTTTAGTATCCAGGGGAAGGTATCGGGGAGGGACAGCGCGCAGGGTGCGGCGCGGTATTATCGAACGCCGCGTCGTCCGGATTAACGTTGGGGTAATTGCGCCCGCTCTGGAGTTTCCTTTCTTGCTTTAGGGTTTCCGACCGACAATATTAAATGACCACCCACAAAAAGTTTGGGAGTTTGAGGTAAACTCGAACATAGACCCCATAGAACGGAGTCGCCCCCCCCCCCCGTTAGTAGACCAGTAAGAGTGAACGAAACACAACGTGCAGACAAAAATTCATGGACGGTTACGCATAACTGGTCCTTATATACTTGGCAACGTGAACCAAAGGGCACAAATTCACTTGTAGCGGACACGCACTCATTCTAGTAGCTCATTTCTGGATTTTTCTCCCAAACCCATAGCTTCTAATACTTTCGTGGCAGTGATCTCTTTTTCTGCCGTCAAACACTGTGTACACTTCAAGCTAAATCGTTACGTTCCGCAGTCGCTACCGCTATCAACCGTATGCGTACGGAGAGAACTACCAAATAACACTTCCTTTTTGCTAGCTAGTTGTTCTCTTGTGTGCGCTTCTAACAATCTTTTCGTTTGTTAATTGCTCTGCAAGCTGCAAGCTGAAGTTTATAGATTGCTCCGAGCAATCACCACGTTGCCATTTGGGCATATTACGCAATTGTCCGAATGACACTGTTTATCTAAAAGTCTATTTCAAACCGGTATACTGCTTGCCATAGGTTTTTGGAACGCAGAGGTCACTTTATACGGGATGGATGGGAGAACAAGAGGTAATCTACTTCAGCGAGCCCATTCACGAAGGTTGACGTTAGTATTCTTAGACGTTGTAGTATCGAACAGCCATTTGAAAGGGCTATAGCCAAAGCTAACCGAACTCGTTCACGTCTCCGAAGCCGTGCGAAACCTTGTGAAGTGTTGCACGTTTGACGGCAAAAGAGAGGTCAGATCGCGCGTGAATCAAAGTTTTTAGAGCCTTTGATGACGCTTTCCACTAACCACTTCGTGGGATTCTTTTATTTACGTATTCGGGTAAGGAAGGCAGCCTTTCGGTGGGAGATTAATTTCTGCTGCATTTTATACCACTAAAATCGCTTGAATAAAAAACAGTTTTCCTACCCAGCATACATATTTCAAATCTTTATTAGATCTCCCTTATATTGTAGTCATTTTCTGATCAATTTCAATTTGGAAATGGATGTGATCAAAACTACATAAGCAGCCATAGAAGTAAAAATTGAAATGGAGTAGAAGGCATTGCGTCGGATAGTATTGATACTAGTAAATATCTAGATTCAGGTGCTTTGAAGTGATTAGAAATTCCAAAAACAAAAGGCGACCTGAAAGACAATGTTCGGTCATCACTGAAATTATAAGGGCAGTAAGTAAAAATAGTATTCGAAAATTTTTTCCGAGGATGGCTAAAGAGGCACACGTTTCCAAGGCGTTGATTTGAATTACCTATTTCACTTCTGTACCGCCAAAATTTCGCACCACGTTGATTCATCGAGGCACAGCAGCCGTTGCCTTGACATTGTTAAAGTTGGATCTTCAGGACGAAACACCAATTAAAATTCCTTCAATGAATTCTGTTTAACAAGGAGTGCATATTAGAGCAGAATATTCTCCCTAAGATTTGCCTGCCTTTTCTATTTTTCTGAACTTCGCTTCTGCTGCACCACAGGAGATCATTCGACATTGTCTGAAGACCTACACATCAACTGACCTATAATTTCCTTGTTGTTTCCACTGTACTCCTACTATGTAGTCGCTCAGTCCATAAAAACGTAGACGCCCGCTTGTGAAAGTATCAGGTCAACCAGAAGAGAACAACATACCCTCGTAAGAAATAAGGAGTCCTCGGAGAAACCCTTAACGAGGATGAACAGTTCAACCATATGGCTCATCTCTTCGAACTGAACTATGAACCTCGAAAACGTCAATTGGATCGAACTCCCACAACTAGCTGAATGGTTGCTAAAGCGAAAGAAGCGAAGTAAGGGCTCGCAAAAGGCGTTCAAGGAGTCTTATCGATGCAGACCTGATACCGTTTCAAGATGATGTGTTTTCTTACTGCAACCTTGTTAAGCGGTGGCAGAGGTCTTCGATTTTATCAAATGGACGATGACTACAGGTGCTGCAGTTGGTAAAGATGGGACAGCCAATTGCAAAGGCAAGAACGCAAGAAAGCGCAGTTGGTCTCTTTCGACTCTGCTTCAACCATTTATAAATAGAGGCAGCTTCCGTTGTTACGAATCGTGAGATAGGCCTAGGTTTAAGAGCCGAAGGGATGCTTTACTAGTCGAAAGTGGGGCAGGCGCTGTGTTGGAGCTAGCCAATCGTTTTCAAAGCAAACTGTAAGGCGCATTCTCACTGTGATTTGGAAGCTGAGCATTGCTCTTGTACCTGTAGAACTGCTCATGCATGCACACAATGTCATTCTTCTGTTCCAACAAACACGAACTCAAAGCACTACTTTATTTCAGATGTAAGTCTGAGTGATTTCTCACGTACCAGCAGAAGTACTGCCATAACTAGGAGATGCTTAACGGCGTGTTCCATCCTCGAAGAACACTCCTCCATCGATGGCGCAGTATTTCGGGCAGATACCTCTCTCTCCAGCACCTCCAGCGGATCCAGGCTGTCCTGGTGCACCCGGGTTGCCGTCAGATCCTGGGCTTCCAGCTGGTCCAGGTGGTCCCTTGGGTCCAGGTCCTCCAACTCCTCCACTGCCAGGGTGACCGTCAAGTCCAGCTGGTCCAGCTGGTCCAGGTGGTCCTGCTGGTCCAGGTCCTCCAGCTCCTCCGGCCTCAGAGACGCCGGGCTGTCCTGGAGCTCCAGCCTGACCAGGTGCTCCATCGTTTCCGGCAGGTCCGGGGGCGCCAGGTGCTCCAGGGGCTCCCGGAGAAGAAGGTCCAGCGGGAGTTCCTGGGTGCCCATCGGCTCCAGGTCCTCCTGGGGCTCCAGGTGGTCCAGCTGGTCCGGGTGGTCCAGCGGGGCAAGGCTGGCATGGTGGTGGAGTGACTGCCTCGCAAGGTGCAGATGCAGCTCTTCCTGGGTTTCCAGGTGCTCCAGGAGCTCCAGGCTTACCAGGTCTTCCTGGTCGTCCAGGGGTTCCACCGGCTCCTTGTGGGCCAGGGTTGCAGCATCCTGCGCAGCTTCCTCCTCCTCCACTGCCACCGCCGCCGAAACCGCCACCTCCTCCGACTCCGCCGCTGCCGGTGTTGTAAGCTTGACGGGCGGTCCTGTTAGCCACGGGGACATCCTTCAGCGAGTGAACTTCTGTCCAGATATCCTTGGCGGATCCCTAAATGTTGAAATGTTAATGGAGAAGGTTGAAGCGAATGCCGGTGCCACTTTACCTTGCAGAAGTTGACCTCATTGTGAACCTGACGCTTCACGTGGTGCACGTAATTGTAGACCATTGGAAGGGTGATGAACACCGATACAACGGCCACTACGGAGAAGGTGACGGCGGCGTAGGCCACGAAGCGGTAGGCTTTGATACGAGCATCCAAATCCATGACTGAATGTGGGTGACGATGGGGACGTGAGTAGTGTGTCGACGACGGTCCTTAAGTAGTAGCTGGAGAGAACCGGCGCCGCATCTTCCATACCAGTTGACACCACGCATCCCCCGTACCAGATCAGTTGATTGCTTCCCACCGCCGCCAAACACACGCGAACACAAAAGCCGAGACCGCCGCTGCCCGCTGCAGGCAGCGACCCAAACACGCAGCACGAAACGCGTAGACCGTTATCTGGGTGAAACGGTCCGGACGCTTTGTTCGGTGTGCAGAGTTCCGAGAGCACCTGTACTGAGAGAACCGGTTCGCTGCCGATGAAGTGCTCATTCGCCGGTGCCCGTTCTTAGCGGTCCTTGCGGTTTGACAAAACCGGTATCTGCCCAGTAAGCCGACGATCAGCGCACCCGCTAACCGCTACCACGGTGACGTGGTAGATAGCACAGCGGATTGCATAACGGTATGCAAGTTGCATGAAGACGAGTGATAACGTTCGATTATGTGAGGTCTTCTTGCATCTCACAACTGCTTGAAATGGTTACCCGCTCCTCATAAACCTTTCAGGCTGGTCCAAAACGTGCACAAGCCGGATTTAACCCGCAACATTCAGATGGAGATATCTCAGATCAGTGACCAGGTTATCAGCTCTGATAAAAATTGCCGGACTCTTCACATCTCCTATCACAATGTGCCTGGGAAGGAAGCTCAGAGATAATACAACAGTTGATGATGCGATATATTCGAAGGAGTTGGCTTCATCGTTCGTTAGCGTATATCCTTACCTGCTTTCCTAGTTGGAGGGAGTCACATTTTTATGATGTATTTGGAGGTAACCGTGTTCATTATGGCTACATATCAAACAGAATCGTTCCACAGAATACAAACGCACTAACGACATCAAAATAAGTAACGTAGAGATGATTGAGAACACACAATACCGGCCGCATTTTTTGGTTTTTGGTGGAAAAGGCGCAAAAAAACGCCCTTTGCCCCTTGTTGATAGCGCTCTTCAAATTCCACGGTTTGAAAAATAAATCGGATATTTAAGATCAGTATCGAATGATCTACCCGATAAGTAGAAAAACGCCAGTAAATGTTTAAGTGTTGATTAAATGACTTAGGATCCCGTCGGTGCGGCGGACCCCCTCCTTAGTGGGAGACAATTACACCCAAAGGTCGCATTTTGAACGTGAGCCGTCGAATTAACATTTTAAACATTTAATGGGCGTTTTTTGTTCCATCGGACAGACTGTTCGATGCTGATCCCAAATATCGGATTTATTTTTTTTAACCGCGAGATTTAAAGGGCACTATCAAAAAAGCGGCGGAAAAGGCGTTTTGTACGGTTTTTCCAAAGGATACGGCCGGTACTGTATAAGTTTAGTGAATTGGATCCAACAGCTTGCAAATTGTTAAAACCAACAACAAACAAAATAACGCATCCCACTCCAACTACATAGGATTGAATCTGTTCTCGCCAACTCTAGAAAGTCTAGCGTACTCATGTAAGAGGCTGTTTAGTTTTGGAAGGCTTGCTGTTTAATTGACTAGATTTTGTAGAATCAATTTCTCAACGCGTGATCGAGCAAAACCGTATGTTTCATACACGTTTGTGGCAGCTTGCAGTTCTTCGACTGCCAAAACATGAACGATAATTGATTCGGTCGTAACTGTTTCACGGCATCCCGTAGTGTCCTCGAGAGAAAGTGGTCAAACAGCTACAGCCGCTACTTTTCGGGTGCAAACGTCATTTTTGGAAGTATTATATTAAGCTGAAAATCTCCCAAGCCAGTAGATTTGTCTGTTTCACAGAATCGTTCTAAATCTCGTAGAAGTTCTAGTTCTCATTAGTGCGGGCTACGCTACAGCTGTACAGGGTGCGTAAAAAGTATTGACGCACCTACTTTTTGTTTCAGCTCCAGCTTTCTCTTCCTACCCCTCTAGGTTTTTGTGTGTTATTTTTGTTGTCTGTGTTGTGCTCAAAAAACACTCACGAAAAAACTGAAGAAACATGATCGTCATCGCTACGGTGGTCCTTTTTTTGTGTGTTAGCCAGACAGCTGAATACTTCCTTAACAAGAGAATTAGGCGCTGTTCGAAACGGTTGGTGAGGAAAGAGGCCAGCAACCCAAACGTCAGCTACGGCTCTGTCATAACAGATGATGATTTCAATATGTTCAAGCACGATAACGTTCAAATCCAAAATTATCAATCTTTGTCCGATAACGGCAAACAGATAACGCGCGCAGGTGTGAACGGCTTCTCAGACGAGCACAGCTTAAACGTGAATCCGCTGGATTACTCTTTTCAGGCAATTTTGGAGAATGAGGTCTGGGCTACTTTCAGCAGAAGTGACCAGTCGCAGAAGGCTACCCTGTTAAAAGCACGGGACGAAATCCGAGCGAGTAGTTGCGGCGCGTGCTCATGAATTTTTCCGTCGTTTTCGTTCCTGTACTCTCAGTAAAGGAGCCAGTGTCGATTACAAGTTATTCTATAGTGTTTGCAAGATCATTTTCCATATTTCCCAAGTGAATATTTTAAAACTTACTGCGCAATACTATTTCCACAGCCGTCATTTACTGCGTCAATACTTTTTACGCACCCTGTAAAATGGCTCACTGCAGTTGCACAGAAGGGGGGGGGGGGGGGTGGGGTGGGGGAGTGCTTACTATGTTCCCCATCCAAATCATGTGGATCCTAATTGTGAATTTTTCCCCCATTCACAAGTAATTAAAAAAAATTGTAGCAACTGAAAGCCCGTTTTCTGCTGCACTCTATGGTTGTATCCTTATTAGTTCTTCTTTTTGGAACCGGGTAATGTCAGCGTCAGTCGCCCTTCATGACTTACCTTTAATTGAAGGCTTAGATTTTCTTCATGAAACGTCTTATTCTAAATTTCTATAACACATATTTGGTACTGTCGTTGTTTTGTCTGAAGTTCTGTCCGAATGCACTGTCAAATTCTCGATTTGGTCCTGCAGTTCTTTGTTATAACGTTGTGATATGGCAATTTCGGCATTAGAAAAAACGTTTGAAAATTGAAAAGATCTCAGACGACTTAATATAATTTAGTGGCTGCAGTCTGCTAAACCAATTCTGCTCTACCAGCGGTAGATAACCCGCCACCATAAGCTTTTCGAATTACCATGCCATTGGTAGATGAACATAGAATTGCAGAATTCTACATTATTTTAGGAGCTATGTACCTAATGTTTTTGTAAGTGACGAAGAATTCAATGTTGTGCGATTTATGCAAACAAAGGAAGCGCCCTCAAGCAGCTCACTGATCTCTACAGTATGCGGCTCTATGTCAAAAGAGTTGACACACCCATCCTGCGGGTGATGGTATGGGGCCAAGTGAACGTGGTTATCTTAGATATCGAAGTACGAGTCGTGTCACTCCGAGCCTTCTCTCACTTGCGTGAGTCGTGCTCGGAGTGACACGACTCACGCAAGTGAGAGAAGGCCTCCGGAGTTCCCAGCTTCGCCGACGTTCGAAGATCAGAGACGCTGTCGCATGGGCCAAGTCGTCGAAAATTAGGTGGGCCGGCCACGTAATGCGATTCGCAGACACCCGCTGGACGAGAGCCATCACCGAGTGGATGTCAAGAGAACACCAGGACGCCCACCAACGCGTTGGTCGGACTTCTTCGTGAAAGCCCTGAACGACCGCTATGACGCTCTTCGTGTCCCTCGAGCGAGGAGGATCCATTGGAGCACTCTGGCACGCGACAGGGACGAATGGAGACGCTGCTGGCGCCCGCTCGAGCAAGTCGATGATCAACGGAACGACAGCTGATGCAGGTGATCGAAGTACAAAGTCGTGGATGACCTTCTCCATGGTCCTTCTGGATGAGATGACGCTTCCATAGCTGTTCGGAAAGCGCCCATTTTAGTCTTGAAGATGGCGAAGTTCCGGCCAGATTCCGCCAACACTTGCGCTCTTCTCTTCTTAAAATTCTCCTTATCTCTTCTCTGTATCGCTTGGCGAGCTCGGACCAGGGTCAAGTGTGGGGTCCATTTTTGCCGAAAGTTTACGGCCCCCTTTTCGGAGCAGATTTTATAAGGCCCCTGGTCTCACAGTTTCTCTTTATCTGCTCTAATTTTTAGCTTTTATGTGATTTCGTATCCCTATAAAATCACCTTCTCAAGAGTAGCCTTGATAAATTGGAAATTCTTGCGCAACTTTGTATACTGAAGGAGACATGTTGTGAAGATGGAATTGAATCCTATAAGATTTTTAATTCTGGCTGTTCTACAATTGATTAATAAAAACTTTCAGTGGTTTGTCTTTGAATTCGGTCTAATTTTTGCCAATAGTTTAAAGAAAACACTTCTGTTGAAGCACTGTTTCGCAAATTCATCTATGGGTTTACATGCGGGCGAAATCATCACGTTTACTGTATGTCGGTTATCTACATAAAACTTGGTACGATTTTTCACAGGATCGGAATCGTAGTCGTTGAAATTAAATATCCCAACATGAATGCAATAGCTAAAATCAACGTATTACTTCTGAGCCAACCTAAAGTATTTCGAGTCCAAAGTCGTCATCGCCGAGCTCTGTGAAATAATGACCGCTACCAAGCGTTATAACGCGCTACTCCACATACACACAGCAACCAAATGAATAACAGTGAAGTAGAAATGAAACCATTTATTTATTTATTTATTTATTATATTTCTATTCGTTATAGCTCCAAACAATTTCTAACTGTTCTCCGTGTTCTACACACTGGTATTTTTTCTTTCCAATAATCTTCGATTCACCAGGACTGACCTTAAAGTATTGTCCTTCAAGGTTCGTTCGGGCTACAATACATGTGGCATCCTGCAACAACTGAGAAGAGAGGACTTTTAGGGTGAACCACAAGTAGGACGTTTTGGAATTTTCGTTATTTGCAGTTGTGAGTGATACTGAATCGAATCAATACTGCATTGCTAGCTGCGGTGTACCCACACGCCATGACAGACGGTGTTCCTCACGAAAACACAAAAACGAAGAATAATATGAACGGCTCCCGTTACCTATATCACGGCCTAATACATGTACATAGAATAACCTAATACAATAGCCTAAAGCTGTACAGCATCGAACAGGAGATGCTACCTCTCGGCTCCCTTTCTGATACATACGCTGTTCTTCCCAGTAATCCATGTTCTTTTGCCATTTGTACATGAAAAAATCGTGGCTTTCACGTATTTGAGCCAGCCGAATTCTAATCTTTTAGAGAATGCAATAGTGGATAGCGTGAACGATAAGTGGTGGTGCACATGCTGCTCTAAAGCAGTCTATTCTGAAATTATGTACATCTCGACTGGGTCTCCAACAGATCAGAGTCAGCGGACCAATGTCGGTCTGATAAGGGAGGTCAATGAGCGTCCCATGGCAATTTTAAAAATTACCTATTGGGGTTGCAGGGGACTGCAAGAGAAGCACCGTAATGGTTTTCGGATTTCCTGTGGACATCTGGGTAGGTCAAAATTTGCAAAAAACCGTATCACTTCAGTGCGAACCGAGAAAGCAATGCCGACGTCTGGAACTGTCACGTCGTGGTTAGAATCTACCCTGCAAAAGGATTGGGATTGGAGCAGTAGCGGATTTACAACGATCTCACAATTTGCTTGTTAGCAATACAGTAACCGAAGGGGAACATTGAGGTATGTCGCTCACCACCAAGGCGAAAGTGAATGGATGGCTGGGTGGATAAGAGGGCGGACTTGCAGGAAGGGGTCAGGGGTTCAGATCCGGAGAGGGTGTTTATGCATTGCTAGCCTTGCTCGTTCCTGTTTCGCCGAAAGTGTATTTTGACCACGGTTTTGTACCGTACCGACATTATAACCTTGTTTTAACCTGGATGTTACGATATAAAAACAAAAAAATTAAAAACAATAATTGAATGAATAAAAAAATAAATATAGAAGCGAATCTTTTTTATCCAATCTTTTTTATTTCTTCATCTTCTCCTCGATCTTTGGAGTCATGAAGTACAGTCGTGCTGACAGTTCCACCGTCAATGCCTATCGAAGACGGTCAAGACAAAGAATATTATCTATTTTCAAGCAAAGAAAAGCCGCCTGCTCTCCTCAATGGCCAATCGAACTATGTAATATGAACGCTTTTGCTTTAATTTTTTTGATTTTGTATCGTAACATCCAGGTTAAAACAAGGTTATAATGTCGGTACGGTACAATAAGTGGTCAAAATACACTTTCGACAAAATCGGATCGAGCAAGGCTAGCAATGCATAAACACACTCTCCGGATCCGAACCTTCGACCCCCTTCCTGCAAGTCCGCCCTTTTATCCACCCAGCCATCCAGTCGCTTTCGCCTTGGTGGTGAGCGGCGTACCTCAATGTTCCCCTTCGGTTACTGCATCGCTAACAAGCAAATTGTGAAATCGTTGTAAATCCGCTACTAGTCCAATCCCACACCTTTTGCAGGATAGATTCTAACCACAACATGGCAGTTCCAGACGTCGACTTCGCTTTTTCTTGTTTTGGTTCGCACTGAAGCGATACGTTTTTTTTTGCAATTTTTGACCTACCCAGATGTCCACAGGAAATCTGAAAACCATTACGGTGCTTCTCTTGCAGTCCCCTGCAACCCCAATAGGTAATTTTTAAAATCAAATTGAACACTCTTCTAAAGAAGCCTAACGCGTTTGAAATTAAGGTGAACGATCATCAAATCAAAGCAAGTTTCGTACAGGTTAAACTACAGACTTCCAAAGGCGGTCAGAATTTTTGTTCTTTAGGGAAAATTGGCATAACTTTCTTTGAAATATTTTTAAACAGTTCCACTGCCCGGAAGAGTGTAAAAATTTTGCACAAAATTATTATTTTGAGGATAAATAAAAAACCAAATTTTGTTGTGGAGCACGAAGAGGCAGCAATCATTCGGTGCATTAAAGGACGAGATCGCGCAGCGCACTCGAAGATGTAGTCGCGAATTTTTTTGATTGATGGTTCAAGTACTGGTTACGTGAATCATGAAAGTGAGGATATGTATGTTCTCTATAAGAATTTATGTAGCGATGCTTACAGATGTGAAACTCCATTCAAAGAGACATATTGCCATTAATCAAATGAAAATCGTGGCGTCGTGGTCGAGGGCATGACGCTCTTGTTTTTACACTAAATATGGCCGCTTATCTCAACTTTAAAACAAGCTTTAAACCATTGTTTTCTCTTAAAAGTGAGATTTTATAAAATTTCAAGCAGCGTGTTCACTTACTGGGTAAGTGATTTAGAACTTCAAAGACGTTTGCAGCAAATGTTCCTTGAACAAAAAATTTCTAACGATTGGAAAATCTGCGGTTTAGCCTGTATTTATGCTTACCCCTTTTGAACATGACTACAATGAAACGGTAAAGTTGGGCATTAATTGATGTGATTGGAGGGTGCGTTACGCATCCTTCCTCCACGGGATGTTGAACGCGTATTTGGCGTATACGACTTGCGGTAGCCAGGCTATGAACCGAATGTTGTATCTTTATCAGACAAGTCTTGTACCAGTTCACCGAGCCCGGAGGGAGTGAATGCATGGCTGGCCTGGGCGGGAAAGCAGCAGCATGAATCTCGGAAGGGGTGCAGGCGAAACCCTGCGAACTTTTGTTTCTGTTTCACTTGTGTTGGCCTTTGTACCGTGTGCTAGGTCCCAAGCAGGCCGACGAAGTCTTCCTTCCCATCGGAGTCGCCAAGTTTGTTAAAAGAGTGGTCTGAGAAAGATAATATGCTGACTTGTCGATGGGTGGCCAGCGCAAGTCGTTTTGTTAACCAAATACGCATTCAGATTGCCTACATGACTTCCCGTAGAGGTAGAATGTCATCCTTTATGCTGTGAGCAGCGCTGCGACACACCTAGTCGCATTTCCTAAATTTGCCCTGCTTTGTGGACTGTGATAGTTGTGTACAGTTTTCTCTTTCGAATATTCCTCTTCTTTTTCTTCTTCTTCAAGAAGAAGAAGAAGATTCCTCTTTTCAAATTTATTTATTCGCGAGTTACGCAAGCCTCCAGAGAGAATTTTTCTGAAGCCTCTAGGAACCCACCCATTCCTCGTCTCTGAGTCGCCATCCAACGCAGAGGCTCTAAAAAAGTTGAGCACACAGTAGGATAGAAGACGGATAGAATGTGATAGGATGGACGGATAGATTTGGATGCCGATAGAGGGCCTAGATAGGGGTCTAAGTGAGTTCAGCGTGGCTTAAGATTGGCCCAATTGTGAATTAAAAACCTCTTCATAGGTAGCACCCTGGCCGATTTTCATTGTGGTCACAAACCTGTCGAGCACTGTTGCTGTGATTGTGAGCCTGTCACCATACCATGAATTTGGATGATAGACGACCGATTCAGTGGTAGCCGCTCATGATAAACCTGAAGAGCAAAACTGGCAAACGCTGTTGCTTCCAAATAATTCTTAGTCGTTAGTTACAAACAGAACCAATGAAATAGCAGTAGATTAGCCTGGCATAATGGTTTACTGAATCATTTCAAGACGATCGTTTTTACTTCCTTGAAAGATTCATGAAAAAGTGGGGGCTGGTCATGCACAAATACGAATCTAACCCAACGGCCCTCTTTAGGGCCAGAATTGCAAATGCGATTCTAACCCAACGGCCATCTTTAGGGCCACAATTGAGACAAAAACGAATCTCAAAAGAACTCATGCCCAGTGCAAGAGTAAATTGATAGAAGCGATCTGAATTAATATGTGCTTCAAGGGAATAGTTCTTTTTTCTGTTGTGGTATGAACGTAATGTGTTTGATAGTACTCTTATACGGCGAACTACTTCATCGACATTCGCTCTCCACTGTTGTGTATATTCTTAGCACTGAATCCGTCTCAACTTTAGAACTATGGCTAGAGGTATGGAAGTGAGTGAGCTGAAGCATGTCTTCAGAACAATCTTGAAGAGAAGATGTCTCAGATGTCGAATGAGAGGGTCAGCGAATTCATTATCCTGTAAGCCAACCACCCTTCAATGCTCACGCACATGCGTCGTTTTCAGACTCAAGCACTGCCGCAAAGCAGTTCCTCTTTGTGCCGCCCTGGCTGTGGACGTTGACAACAGAAGGGTCAGGCGTTGCTACGTGAGACCGGCTCACGCTATAAGCAGCGGTTTGAGATTCCGGTCGTCCGACGGATATGTGGCAGTATTGACAGTACTCAGTTCCATGAGTACATCCGACTGATGCCAGAGGAGTTCGCGGAGGTCTAGTCAAGGATTGCACATCGGCTGCAGCACGCTCAAACACATAGAGCGCCCATATCAGCGATGCACAGACTTGTAATTACTTTGAGGTGACGCAGATGGCACAAGAATAACTGCACATACTCCAAAACAACCCGCTTGCAGGTTCCTAGGACATGGGATGTCCTTCTTTGCCACGGCTCACCACCGGAAGCTGGGAAGGACGACGGTGAAGAATATAGTTTGTGAAGGCTGCCGCGCAATTACAGAAGGTGTATAGGCTAAAGCATATTTTGATTTGGAAATGGATTTGATGATTGATGATGATTGATGAAATGATTTGGATTTTTTCATATTTCTGCTTAAGAGTTCTACGATGAACCATTTCCACCACCATTTAGAGCCACATGGCGGAAAAGTGCAGAGCAGTTTCGAAGCATTTGGAAATATCCCAGAGGGGTAGGAAGTATAGATGGAAAACACTTCAGATGTCTTGTAAGTTCCACATTATTTTACCCAGAAATGTATTCCTGTCGTGGATTGATTTGTTTAGGCTCCGCGTTGTAGTGGAAGTTCGTACTACAACTACAAGGAATTCTTTTCGCTAATTTTTCGTCCATTGATCATCCAGTTGCTTCAGCGGGCACAATAATAATAATGATAATTTATTACGACGTATAAGACAGTCGTGAGAGAAGCGAACAATGAACAATGAAACAATCAAACACAAACCTGAGAAAAGAAAAATGGGAACAGATACTAAGGATAAAAATAGTTAAACAAAGTTAGACAAAGCTGTGAAGTAGATGAAACACGAGAGGTAGACTTTAAAAATTTAGCATGCTTTTCCAGGCAAGTCGCTTGAAAGCAACAAAATTGGCTGAGGAGTGGCTTAGCGCAGATCTCAGGGAGATAAATGCCGATCCCGCTCTTACTGCAAATGAGTGGGCTCGAATACTAGTTCTAGGCCGGCCGTAGCTTCATTTTACATTGCCACCCCTGGTTATAGACGGTACTGTTTTATAGAAAGCTGTACCGTCCACATCACACAGTACAGAAATTATTTTAAACAACATGCAGACATCCCCCAATTTCCTACGACTTTCTAGAGTGTGAATTCCAAGAAATTTGTTCCTAATTCCAGATCTAGGAATGCGAGAGTAGAAAAATCCACCGTATCTAATCATAATCTTTCTTGTCAAATTATTCTGAATCTTTTCGATCGCTTCTATATCCTTTTTCTTCCAGGGAGAAAAGACCTTCTAGAATTGGTCTAACATAGGTTTTGTAAACCTTAAGCAGTACGTCCTTATTCTTCGTGGCCAAACCTTTGAAAATTTGGTATGTGCGTGCATACGCCCTCCTGCAAATATTTTTGTAATGCTCGGAGAAATCCAGTTTATTGTTATACGAAAATCCTAAATCAACGACAAGCACAAGCAAAGTCTTCGTTCCTGTTGCGTACCAAGGTGCCCAATAGATCATGCTCGCTGTAGGAACACGAAGAGTGCTTAGGGATTTTCCGAAACGGTCCGACGTACTGGTGTTTCTTTGAAAAATACCCCACCCATTCTCCACTCCCCCCCCCCGAATCTACTCGGTGACGACACTCGTCCAGCTGGTGTCTACGAATTGCATTAAGTAGCCGACCCACGTTACTTTCGAGGACTAGCTCATGCGACAGCGTCTCTGATCTTCGAACCTACCAATCTCGGGACTCCGGAGGCCTTCTCTCACCTGCTTCAATCATGACTCCAAGCAGTGAGGTCGAATAAGGTAGGCATGGAGTCAGACGCTTTTCGTCTTCTTGACGACTTCTTCTCGCTCTTGATAGCTTCCTATATTTCTCGCCTTTCTTTCATGGAGAACGTCTGCGGGGGGGGGGGTCAAGTGGGTTTACCTGTAGTCCATTGCCCTATCCTACTATATATAAAAGAGTAAGCGGTTGTGTCTGTCCTTCCGTCTGTCCCTCAGTCTGTCCTTCCGTCTGTCCATCTGGCCTTTTGTAAACGTACTAGCCATCCGGGTTCAGGAGAGTTGCCACCTACATCGTGTTGAGAGGGGTCAGAAGACGTGTCGCCGACGTCACGCAAAGGGCGTCCGAGTTCCGAACATGTGTCATCGACGTCGTGAAAGCGAGCGTCCGAGTTCAGAAGAGGTGTTATCAACTTCGTTCAACAGGTGTTTAGGTTTATAAGACATGTCACCAATGTCGCGAAAGGCCTGTCCGGATTCAGACGACGTGTCACCGATGTCGCGCCAGGGTTTCCGAATTGACACGACGTGTCAACGACGTCGCTCGAAGCACGTCCGGCTTGAAAAGACATGTCACCGACGTCGATTATTAGGTGCCGGTGTTCAGAAGAGGTGTCACCGATGTCGCGAAAGGCCTGTCCGGATTCAGACGACGTGTCGCCGATGTCGCGCAAAGCGGGTTCGGGTTGAGAGCACATGTTACCGTCGTTGTTCAACAGGCGTCCGGGTTAAGAAAATGTGTCACCCATGTCGCGCAGCGGTACCGGATTCACACGACGTGTTATAAGTGAAGGTAGGACCAGTAATGGGGGACCGGTGAAGGATGGGGTCCAGAAGGGAGACCGGTAAAGGGTTGACCAATAAAGGAGGGACCAGTGAAGATGGACCAGGTGAAGGGGGACCGTTGAGGAAGGGACCAGTAATAGGGACCGTTGAGGAGGGGACCAGTAATGGGGACCGCTGAAGGGGGAGGGGTCCAGTGAGGGTGGGACCGGTAAAAGGTTGGCCAGTGAAGAAGGGGCCTGGTGAAGGGGGAGCAGGTAAAAGAGGGAGCGGTGAGGAAGAGACCAGTAGTGGGGTCCGGTGGAGGGGGAAGGGGAGGGGGAGTGAAGGGGGACCAGGTGAAGGGGGGACCGGTGAGGAAGGGACCAGTAATGAGGACCGCTGAAGGGGGGAGGAGTCCAGTGAGGGTGGGACCAGTAATAGGGATCGGTGAAGGATAGGGGACCAGTGAAGAGGGGACCAGTAAAGGGAGATCCAGTGAAGGTGGGAGCAGTAGTAGGGACCCACGAAGGGGGATCAGTGAAGGGTGAACCGGAAAAGGGCTGACAATAAAGGGAAACCAGTGAAGAGAGACCAGTAATGGGGGACCAGTGAGGGTAGGACCGGTGAAGGAGGGGAGAGGAGGTCCAGTGAAGGGGTACCTGTAAAAGGTTGATCAATAAAGGGGAGAGCAGTGACGATAATACCCACCAGTAATGGGGACAGGTGAAGGGGAGGTCCAGTGAAGGGGACCAATAAATGGGGTACCAGTGAATTACCAGTCAAGAGGGGACCAGTAAGGGAGCAAAAAGGGGAGACCATTTTGTGGTGGTTCAGTAAAGGGTCCAGTAATGGAATCATGAAAGGGGGACCACTAAAGCGGAAGTGAAGTGAAGGGGACCAGTGAAAGGGACCAATAAGGGGACCAGTATTTTCTCTCAGTGTCGTCGAACGTGACGTCAGAAGACGTGCTACAGACGTCGTGCCACGAGTGTTGAGTGCAATAGACGTGTCATAGGCGCCGTGACAACGTCGTTGCACGTACGTTGGGGCTCAGCAAATGTGTCACAGACGTCAATCTTGTTTTTTGCCTACTTTACTCTCACCGCATGTAACGCTCGCTCGAACACGGAGTTTGCACACCTGCAAAAAACATGAACACCCACACAGGATCCAAGCCCATGACCTTTCGCTCGCGAGTCTGCTACCCTCTGGCCCACCCTAATATATAATCACGCTTTCTGCGTTATTTACCTCGAATTCGTTAGTGTAGTCGTTGGCGCAATATGGGTATCCCCACGAAGATGAACAGTCAGGAGATTTATCTGGATTTAGAAGTTCTTATTTACTCTGTTTCCACCATAACCAACGTCTTCACGGTTCGGCAGAGCTACGTAGTTGGCCGTTTACCCTAGTCATCCAAAAGTCGTTTTTTTTTAGAAGTGAGCACAGAGCCAGTGCCATCATGAGTTATACTCCATCATTAGGCACTAATACTTGGGAAGTGGGATTACGTGAATCGTTTTCACGTCAAACTGGGACTTCACATTCAAATCGGCCTGAAATGTGATTAATTCGGTTTGAAAAGTATCGCGTTTGATCTAAAGATGGTATAGATCAAGGTTGGTAGCTAGAGCTGGTTAAAAATACCTTTTATGATAAGCCTGCTGATTTTTCCGTTAAAGCGAACGTAGAAGTCAGGTCAATCTCTAAACAATTCGTGATGAGCTTCTTGACAGAGTCTCTACTTCGTGTCCAACTTGCTGACGCATTTTCGAATAGGTTGAAACAACACTAGGTTGAAACATGGATCTCCATGTGTGAATTCGCTGACAGAGCATACTGCCCATAGAAGGTTGCTTGCTTGCGGATTTGATTGTTGGCAACCGGCCGGAAAGTTGGTGAAATGATTTACAAACGTGGATTTCTTATGCTCTCCTCTTCCAATGACATGAAAAAATATAAGGTTCCGATCACAGCTGAATGACTGGTAATTTCTTCGCTGAAATAAAAGAAAATAACGATTGTGGTGCAGCAGCAAGTTCAGCTTGGTTACCGTACAGTCAAATTGGGTATCAAATGAATTGTCGTAGACAGAAGAATCATGAAAACATAGAAAAAACTAAATCTGAGCACAACCAGCGATTTTAAAATTCAGTTGTAGAAGTACAATTTTGTCTGAGGGCCCAATTAAGCGAGACGTAGCGACGGATCTCGGTCAGGTCACCGCAACTAAATGGTCCATTAATTTCGCTTCTGATTTAAAGGCTTCTACTTGTTTTAAAATGGTAATCGCATGCCATGTGATAGGACAGGTTATCGCCTAGGCCATTGCAAATTTTCGTTATGAAATCTTTATTTTGAAACAACTTACCACGAGTCGATGCAAAAAACACGTTTTGCAAACGCCGTTTGGTTGAATGTTTAGCAGCGCTACTGTGCTATCGTGTTAATATATATCGTGTTAATATATCCCAGTTTGAATCCGATAATTCAAATCCGCCGCCATTATTAAACTAATATATAATTCGTTTTATTTATTTATTTATTTATTTATTCATAACGTCGACCAAGGCCATACGTGAAGATGCATTGTTAGAAAAAGTACCACCGAACTCAAGCAAAAACAAATATGATGGAAAGCAGTCATTGCACACATAAAAGTAGTTCCTTGAGCACCAGATAGTTCTAAGAGTTGCTGATTCGCGCAAAAAATGTGGCTGAGCCACTTTCAATTTCTGTCGGTGAAGAAGCTTGCTCGGCGACGTCGGTGACAACAGCGGAGCCGTATAAGTATGTAACATAGGCCTAACACAACCACACACATACGCGGCAAGTCGCTTCTTCCATCCATTCACATACAAAATCAGTTATGAAAAACGTTTATGAAACACGTTAAGCGACAAGCTAATTAAACATGGTCGTATACGCAAGGTCCAAATCTTCACCACGCTTGATGCAATTATACTGCCTTCGTCCAATAACCTTCGTTTTTCCGGGCATTATCTGAATTATAGGTTTCAAACGTCGTTCAAGCAACACAGACGCTAGAGCTTGACCCTAAAAGCGCTGATAAGCTTGAGTTCAGCTACAGCAGTCCAGTAGACAGCTGGTGTCTTATCGCAAAAGAAGTGCCAGGTTCTAATGCGCACACTCCTGGGAAAGACATCCTTGCGGATAGAACGTCAGTGGTTATCTCAACACTCGGAGTGTTTTTCTGCGCGGATACTCTTGAGATGTCAGTGTTTTTCCGGTGTCAGTGGAACACATTGGTTTGTGAAGGTGTCGCAGCAAGAGGAGTTCGCGTTAAAATTCAGTGTTTAAGCATCTTCAGAATGTGAATAAGCAGCACCACAAAAACTTTAAGAAAAAACAAAAAACTTTAACTTTTGTCTGGACGTATTAGGGTGGGACAAAAGTAATGAGACAAGTTCAACAAATTTCTTTATCTCTTCATAACTCAATTACAACTCAACCCTGCTGAGGAATGTATTCGCCATTAGGATGACCTTGCTGCTATCGAACAGCCAACTTCCTGATCCCATCCTTCCAGAACTGCTTAAGTCTGGTGCTGATCCACTGTTCGATATGGCTGTAAAGGACTGCTTGGGCTCTTGTGTCCCTTCCGACCAGGAAGTCCCATAGGCCCAAGAAGTCAGGTGGTAGTCGCATGGAGAGATGTCCGGCGAATACGGTGAGTGAGGCATGTGAACGTAGCCCAGCTGGGCAAGCTTATCCGTGGTCACTTGTTCCCCGATGGGGTGCGGCGTTGTCGAAGAGGAGAACCTTCTTGAAACGCTGAGACCAATAAGTACGAGTCGCCGGTTCATCTCTTCTATTTCGCTCACCATGGCCTTGGAGTGCATCGTCGTGCTTTTGGAAGACAGCTTCCAGTATAACGGTCTTTGGGCGCAGGCCCAAAACTCCAAAGGTGCTTCTCGCCGTGAGCATCTCGCCGAACGAAGGTCGGTAACAGGTCACCAGGCCACCCAGACTCGCTGCTTGGTAGGGTTATGGTAAAAGACGTACTTCTCATCTGGCGTGAATATTGAGTTCAGGATGCTCGGGGTTGGGAATTGGACGAGATTTGCGCGACACAGGTCGACTCGTTTCGGCATGAGACTGGCTGCGGTTTTGGCATGCTTCTGGAAAAGGCGGAAGTGGTAACTTCTCATGTGGCCTTTAGTAAGTAGCATACAAACATACAAATACGATAAGCACGAATCCAGACTCCAGCCACGAGACAGTATGAACACGACATGGAGAGGCTCATTACTTTTGCCCGCCCCTCCCCCCCCCCCCACGTAATACATGTAATTATTGCTTTAGCCGTAGAGATTCACATGCTATTCTACGAATGCACAAGAAACCAAATCTTATCAGATGAACGTGAACTGAAGTCGAAGCATTACAACTGGCTGATTGCATCATTAAAACATTCTCGCGTTTTGTGACTGCGAATAACTGATCAAGTGCAGTTTATGCCTCGTTTTTCTCACAAGAAGATTTTTCTGGAATTAACAGAAGGAATGAGAGAAAACTTTGTATGCTATCCTAAAAAAAAGCTCCAGAGCGAATAACTCAGCAAAGATAAACGCGAAATTTCATGCTATCCTTGAATGGAAAGGTCGGTGGCACACTATCAAGTAGTCCGTGCGAAATGCAGGAATGGTGCGCAGCACAGACTCAACATGTGGCACCCCTAAGACTGTTCGTCCCTTGTGTTTAGAACAAGTTGTAAAGCTCTACATTCCATAAAAGGGATAAGCCTTAACGGCTTCGTTCCGATAAGAACAAGCGAGCAAGAGTGAGCGCAGCACACGATTTAAGCTTACAGAACTCTGGACTTGTGGCTCACGGTGGCTATACAATCAACCTAGACAGGCCTTATAAAGGTGGAGGATAAAATACGTTAACCAATCACTTTATCCACCGACTTATTCATCGACTGGCTACTATAAGTCGTTGTATAGGCCAGTCGCAGTCTGTGACGTAGAATAAGAATGCGTGGCGCATCCCGGGAACCTCTGAGTGAAGTTAACCTCTATCGTTTATGCTGTTACACTTATAGTGGTGAGTATTCGCGTTTTTCAGCTCATACATTGTATATTGCCCTCCTATTATTCTTACCATTACTGCTTTCTGAGAGAAGATGGAATCACATCACAGCTACATTATCTGCATCTACATCACATTACGCGGCCGGCACCTTCCGGGCAAACGGATCAACGTTAAGGCTGTGAAAAATTGTACACAGATGGCCAATTACGAAACCGAAGCATAGACGAAAAAACGGGCGATTAATTTCACTCCGGACCGTATTAGCTGAATGCCGAGTACTTAAAGTTCTACTTGCTGAGAAAAGGGCGAGGAGAGGAACTTCAGGATGTGACTCATTACCCGTGCTGGAAGAGGGCATCCTGATGTTCTTCATTTTTCCACCACGGTGCTCCTGCTCGTCAGCCAAAGACAGCACGAGGCAATGCAGATTCGCGCTGAGCCATTGACCGGAAATTGCTGCATCATCTTCTTGATTCGTCTGCAGCTTTATGCTGTTCACCTATGTCAACTATCGACGCCCTGCCTCCCGTCGATCATTGAGATGCTCGAACGGGCGCCAGCAGCGTTTGCATTCGTCCCTGTTGCTAAAGTGCTCCAATGGATCCTCCTCACTTGAGGGACACGAATAGCGTCATATCGTTTGCCCAGGACATTCACAAAGAAGTCCGACCAACGCTTTGATGGGCACCCTGGTATCCTCTTTTATCCGGCGGAGCCGGTTACGGGTCTCGTCCAGTGGGTGTCCACGAAGCGCATTACGTGGCCTGTCCACCTAATTTTCGACGACTTGGCCCATGCGAAATCGTCTCTGAACATCGAACGTCGACAAAGCTCGGAACTCCGGAGGCCTTCCCTCACTTGTGTGAACCGCGTCACTCCGAGCACCGTCTTCTCGATTCCCACTGCGCGACGCTGATTGCCTTCGCATCCTGCTTTCGCCTGGCTTCAGCACAATACCAAACACGGACATCGTACACGTCACCAGCGCCTTAAACGTTCCTCCTAGGCGAAGTTTGGACGAAATCGGTGATCCTAATCCAAATACCCTTACCGGTTGGTCAATCCACTACTGCTGCCGTAGATACCGCGATCGGCTCAAATTATAAAAACAAAAATCGTATTCGTGATCAGCACCACAAATAGCCCCCCGAAGCGAAATTTGGGATGAAACATTTGTCGACTTTTGAATCGTGAAAGCACAAATAGTACCAATGAATCTGGTCTCCTTCCTGACGACGTTTTTTCATGTGATTTCACAAGTCACATGGAGAGCTCTGATCGGTCGTTTTGGATCTTTTCTATGAAGTGCAAACCAAACGAGTTGCATTGCCGCCGGAACCACAAGCCCTCGCTCCCACAACATGCTCCAGATGTACATACTTCGCCGCCAACAGCGGTGTTTGCGGTCTCTCATACTTTAGCAGAAGGCAACCAAGGCAGAGTGGAAATCGGCCAGCACTCAGCTCCCCGATATTTCTTCCAGTGATGGAATGAGCATATAAAATCAGGTCCAAAGGTGCATCCCGTCATTTCACCTCAATGAGTCACTACGGCCTACTGTCTTATCTCTGTTAGATAGCCCTTGCTTTCAACGACGCACACACAAGCTTAAGTGGTAGTATAAAGCGACAAGAAGATCATAACACGTGATTTGTGCTGAAGTAGGTCGGTTTCTAATTTGCGGGCTCTTCCACATTCAATAGAAAGTAGGTTGGTAAGAAAGCACTGAGAAGCCGTTCCCGGAACAGCATTAGTTAAATGGCTTGATCTGGCGATGAAATAAAGGCTGTCTCATCGCCAACTTCACAGGAGGAAAAATATACATCGTCCCCCTCCGTATTCGTCTAAAGCGACAAGAACATCTTAGCACGTCCAAATAATGTTCCCAAATTTCTTTATTGCGGTAGCGAATCTGCCCTACAGAAGGTTCCAATACGAGGTATCCATCCGGAATAAAACAGTGCAACAAACCTCATCGCCTCGAGGCGTCAAACAGGAATAGGGCCGTATGTGCCACTTCCATCCGTCTTCGACAATGCAAATCATTTTGTACTTCTTGTTCCTGGGATCTATCTAAAATCCAAGAACTCATAGATTGCACTCGTCATGCGTTGAAGGATGACTCTCAAAACAAACAAATGTTTCTCCGTCGGAGAATTCTTGTCCCTGCCTTAGCTTGCACTTTTCCTTATTAGCATCTGTGCCCTCTTTAGATGCAGCCAGAGGCATGGTTGCAACAACAGCGAAAAGGATGAGCGCTTTCATCTCCTAAAATAACGTTTCGGAAAAATTCAGCGAAGGGAGCCACTGTGTACAGATTCGGTCGGGAGATTCGTTGCTTTTAACAAGTGCGCCTCGACTACGCAGTTTTGGGTGTACGGAGCTTTGTGTGATAACACCAACCTTCGGCCTATACTGTCTATCTTGGTCCACTCATCGTAAGTCTCTAACAAGCGCTTTCTCGATCTGAGTTTTGTGCAAACGACATTCCTAAACGATCGCTGGTACGAGCCTAACAAATCCATAGGAGAGGGGAGGGTGCCGGTTTACATCACGATTGGTTCAGCATACCATTTTCACGTCATATTGGACCATTCTCTAAGCTAACCTATGACTTTTAAAATCGAAGCCAACTCTTCCAAATCGAAATGATCTTACGACATGCTAAACTACAGACTGTCCAAGATGATGAGAATAATTTTCTGTTCAAGGAATATTTAGTATAACTTTCCTTGAAATTTTTAGTATTAATGTTATTGAATAAAAAATTTATTTTTTAGAAAGATAATAATCATTACTTATTTCATTATACTTTACTCAAAGCTTTATTTTACTCAAAGCGCAACAAGGCAGCAATAGTTCAGCGCATTAAAAGAAGAGATGACGTCATGCACTGAAAAGCTCGTCGCGATTTTTATTTGATTGACAGTGAAAATGCTGTTTAAATAAAACTTCGAAGTGAGGAAGGATGGTCAGTCAGTTGCGGCGGTTGCGCAGAAGTAGTGCGCTCGCTCGACACGTGTGACGTCGTTGCTTCAGTACCCGCTGCTGGCGTTTTTTGCACATCATGATTAATCTTTGAAATGACCTTGTGCTCTGAATTATGACACGTGTTTGATTAAATAGCTGGAAAAACTATAATACACGTTTGTGAAAATAATTGAAGGCAAAAAACTGCTATGGTGACATTTTTATTTACTTTTTTGCACAAATAGACTCCAAATCTTATATTGAACAACTGGAGGTGTTTTTAACAACCTTAGCGTTCATGGAACAAAGCAAATGAAATTGTGAAGCAGACATGTTGCTCCCACAATGCACATCTTATACATGCAGCTTCCCTACAGCCAGTAACAAAATAGTCAGTTGTAGCAAGATCAAATAGATATTCTCCAGGAATGACAAATACAGTTGGGTGACCATCAGTGTAATCTGCCTTATGCCACGAGTATTTGTGCAAAAAATACTGGCCGCAGTGCGCGCCGAACCAGCGATGTCACATGTCACGAGCGAGTGCACTACCCCTGTGCCATCTCAGCTGGGACAGAAGCTAGGAACACTGAGGGAATGCAGCTGCGAATTCGGCTCGCATGTAGTTGTGTGGAATGTCAGTGTGCCCGAACAGGAACTACCGTCACAGCAACATGACATGCAGTCATCCACTCGGATGATTCGATGAAAGTTAGCGTTACGAGGAACGAGGATAGGAGGTCCTGCTGTGAAGCATACATGTGTGGTTACATGTGTGGCTAATGGTTGTAGACTACAGACATCACATTTAACCGCAAGCTACTGCATTGGTTTCGTGTTGTATAGCGTTGTCCCTCTCGTTGCTGCAGCGTCTTCTTCTTCTTTCTAAGCCGGTCTTACCTAGACCTAACCAAATTCTGCTGATGCACTCCATGGAGTCGGAGGGTTGATATAAAGGTTTACTCTTCAACCCGCGATACTGTAGCGTGTGGCATACCTTTGTCCTTGGAAAAAAATTTCGAATTTCGAATGATCGAATAATATTCGATTTTCAAAATTTTGAATTTTCGAATGATCGAATATTATTCGATTCTCAAAATTTCGAATTTCGAATAATCGAATTTCGAATAGTCGAATATTCGAATAATCAAATGAACACCTCACTTATTGTGGTCACCCAATGATTGACATTTACTTATTTTTTATTACCCACTGTAAACTGTGTTCGACAGAGCGGCATATACGAAGGCTTCAGATTGTCATTACTCTTGTACCAGTTGCTTAATTGCGAAAAAGGATCGGAGGACCGAACCGAGGCTGTGGAAGTCGGTGTCCAGGCTCAGATGTCGTTGTTCAAGCGCCGCGAAGGCTGCTCCATCCATTTCCTTCACGAGATCAAAAGACGGTGTCAAAGCTATAATGAAGCACCATTGCTTCCCTAAGAATTCGTGCCCCGAGAAGAGAGAAACGCCTTGGATAGGCAGAGCTAGATTGTTATAGATCTTGCTCCATAGCTAACTGCCTTTCATTAGGTTATACCGAAGCTTCTAGGTGGTAAAAGAATGGCTAGCACGGACGAAGAAGTAACACAAAGGCGAACTGGTGCGGAAAAGGCACATTGGAGGCTCATGAATGGTTCAGTCTGTGTTCTGGCTCCGTTGAAGAGCTTCGCTTCACTTGCAAGCAAACGGACCCGAACTCCATGGTTGTAACCTAATCTGATAAGACCCTACGACTTGGGTAGTGTTATTGCGAAAATGTGGATGACTCGCTTTCATAGGAGACGGAGTATGACTGGCTCTTGTACTCCATAGCCATTGCTCTTCCTCTCTTGTTTAACGTCTTTGCTGGCAGAAAGCAGGAGCTTTCCAGGCTCCGGAAAGTGCTATCTCCCTACCGCAGCTTCTTCCGGCTTTAATCGTTCCGTCGTTGTACTTGGGGTAGAAATACAAAACGGAGATCCTCCCGTAGTATACCGAAGACAAAAGCGTCATTGAACAGCCATAAAGCGATTCATTTGTTGTTCGCCGACTCACGTGACTGGCCGCAGGACGCTCGATGGCGTTCGAAGAAAGCAGGGACGCAGCGGAGGTCCGCGTTTGCCCGCGCTTACCTCGCGTCGACTAACAAGGGAAGTGTCTGAAGCGTATGTCTGAACGGGAAGAGCGAGTCATATAGGGAGAATCTCCACCCCTCAATTAGTACAAAATGTGTTTATTTTTTTGCCAAGTCGCTAAAGCCAAGGAGTAGGGGTTGTTGTAGATACAATGTAATCGGCGCCTCACGAGTTTGGCGGTATTGTATGCCCGCGATGCCTCTGCCGCAAGCGGGTCACAGCGCAGTGGATAGAGACGTTGCTTCATGCGAGGGAGATCGAGGGCACCAATTCTCCTGCGCTGCTGCACTTTTGCATTTCAAGTCATTGTTGAGATTTGATGGATTCTGACGTCTATACCATTTCAGAGGTTTTCTACTAATTTTTCCAGCTGCATGCAATGGTATTCAACATAATGATGTATAAACGTTCAACGTCAGTGATACACAGGCACAACGTGCATGAAGAAGAAGCACTGGTCACAATACGGACGGCGTATAAAGGCTACAGGCTCCTCACAGTTTTTTCCCTAGATGGACCGATGACCTCGGGAAAAACCATCCTGCTCGGATTTTCAAAGACCAGGAGTCGAGAGTGATGTCGCAAGTGGTTCAAATGATGAAACGAGATCTGTGGATCCCGCAAACTGACGTTAAAAGCCATCGATACACTCTTTCCCTCATCTTTGCCTGTCAACTGGAAATCAGAGGTCTGCTGAAGGTTTCCTAAAGCCTAACACCAACAATGTCCGCCGATGCTGGAGTGGTGATTCACCTGCTCACGCTGAAGTGTGGCCCACCTTTAGGCAAGGAACCTTCGAGGGAAGAAATCAAGCTGGCCGAACGGATGGCCAGCATACTCAAAGTCTTCGAAGCACGTCAACTTGAAGTTGACGATGACGAACAGCTGGAAGTGGTGGAAGAAGAAGAGGCAGATTGGGATCCGCAAGATGAACTGATGGACGTCGAGAGGCAAGCAAGCAGTGGGCATATGATAACGTTTTCGAGTGGAATGATTTCACTCCCACGTCATTGTGCACGACCGTCGTTTTGACCTGCAAAAACGGGACAACATCCTTAAGGTAGATGTCGAGGCTGCTAGTAGCTGAAGAAGAACGGATTTGTTATAATAACATTGAAGGTGATGTCGCTGGAATACCTGTGAGGGCCTGTAGCTTTTATACGCTGCCCGATTGTGACCAGTTCTTCTGTTTGCACTTTAGGCCTGTGCATCACTGGTGTTGAACGATTCAACCCCCCCCCCCCCCCCCAACCAACCCCCCTCTTGAAGCCTCAATTGGCTGGTACCGAAGATGGAAGCCGTTACAACGATGTTTTGTTGCGATCAAAACTTCTAGCGCCAGGCGGGACTCGAACCCGCACCTCCCTATGACCGGACGGGAATGCTCTACGCCATTACACCACCGGCGCTGTTTGATCGAACGCAACATCTGCTATCAGCGGCCGGCTCATCTCGATCAAACAGCGCCGGTGGTGTAATGGCGTAGAGCATTCCCGCCCTGTCAGAGGGAGGTGCAGGTTCGAGTCCCGCCTGGCGCTAGAAGATTTGGTCGCAACAAAACATCGTTGTAACGGCTTACTGGTGTTGAACGTTTATACATCGTTGAGTAGCTTTCTCATTGCCTTGTTGTTAAAAAACCGGTCAGTAATAAACAAGTGGCAAGAAATTTCTTCTCGGCGTACAAATGGAAAATTAGGCAAAAACATCTGAAAATGGTATAGATGTCAGAATCGTTCAACTCTCAACCAAACTTATGAAATGCAAAAACGCAGCAGAGCAGGAGAATCTAACCCCCGACCTCCCACCCATGAAACAACGTCTCTATCCACTGCGCTCCGAGCCACTTGCCGGGCGTACAATACCTATGAATTCTATTGTAACAGACTCACTACTCCTTGTGTTTAACGACATGTCAAAAATAAATCCATTTTTACACTAATTGAGGGGTGGGGATTCTCCCTGTATGACTCGCTCTCCCCTTTCAGACATACGCTCCAGGCCCTTCCCTTGTCAGATTGCATACCACTTTATTCGGCCACTTTGATTGACGCGCGAAACAAAACATCGTTCTTATCAAAAGGTCACAATTTCCTGGTTTTCGAAGAGGAGTACCATTAACTTGTTAAGAGGTTGATAAAGAATATTCGAAATTCGATTTTTCGAAATTCGAAGCCTTCGAATATTCGAATAAACGAATAATTCGAATATTGGACTTTCTCGAATATTCGAATAAACGAATAATTCGAATATTGGACTTTCTCGAATATTCGAATAAACGAATAATTCGAATATTGGACTTTCTCGAATATTCGAATAAACGAATAATTCGAATATTGGACCTTCTTCGAATAGTCGAATATTCGAATATTCGAAATTCGAATTTATTCGAAATTCGACTATTTATTATTTATTTATTTATCGGACATGAACATAGTCATGCATTACATAAGTAATGACAGAAGAACAAATACTAGGTCACACAAACTACAACAAACATAAATTTAAACATTATTTCAACAACATTACACTATTCGAAATTCGAAAAGGACAAAGGTATAGCGTGTGGCTGCTGCCATTGCGGGCGCTACTAGTGGACGGGGGGAGGGGGGGGGGGCCAGTTCATCAGTACTCGAGAAAGTTACGGGTTTTTACCCGTTTGCCTAGGCCCGTCTCGGTGCAACTTGCATTACACGAACGCAGGCGTACAATGGAGGAAATTACACGTCACCAAACCCGACTGCTACGCTCAAGGCGGTCGAAACCAAGGACTGCCCCCCTCGTCCACATGTTGCGCCCCGTTGCGTCGCGGATCGTGTCGGCCTCCACGATCGATCTCTTATATGTCCGCGTTGCCATGGCAAGCGGATCGTGGGGCGGTGGATAGTGGCGTGCTGCATGCGAGGGAGGTCGGGGTTCGGTTCTCCTTCGGTGCGGAATTTTTGCACCGCATCCTGGAGCCCCTTCCCTAGCATGGTTTTGCGCTCGAAGAGCGCGGGCTCAGCTGCCGACAACCACTGGGCTACGAAAACGTGCTCTAAGGACAACGGCTCGAATGGCATGAGCAGTCTCCGGGCATCTCGCCCACCGCGATCCATGTCTCGGCGGAACCGTGCTCGCAGGGGCGAGCAACCCAGAGGTCACCTTGTATGAAGTCGTTACCTGCCTTGGAAAGAAGGCACTTGAATGCGCTACTTCATCCAGCATACGGTCCCAGAAGTGTGCTAACTTAATTCTCCACTGGGATAAAACACTAAATTTTTAATTTTGTGCAACACAGAACATCGTATAGGGTTTCCTTACACATGGTGCCCCCTTCCCGAGCATGCGTTTGCTCCGTATTCTAATCCCAGTTTCTCGCACCGAAAATATAGCCTTCCCTTCAGTTTCCTAGCCTCGCTTCAAACTGATTTCATTTAGCCGCTTCAAAATGGCTTTTCGCATGGTCGCGAGTAAAAGAAGAACGTGATCAAGACAATGACTATGGTTATGCACGCATGGTTCCCCCCAAGCACATTGTCCGCTGCAGACCTCCCAGTGCAACTGGTACTCACTCACCTCGTGGAACCGCTTAGAACGAAGTGAACCATCCTGACCATTGCATGATTTGATAAAGAGATATGGTATGCCGCCCTGCTCTCAACTTGTATCTTCTCTTGTTTTCTCTACAGGTGAAATTAGGTTGTGAGATGCCGAGTTTTTACGGGAAAAAACACCCAGCTGAACACATCGACATATAAGGAACCTAAAACCGCTCAGCTCGAAAACTGGCAACTTGGTCCACTCTGCTTTATCAAAAAATTTTGGCCTTTTTGTTTTGTGTTTCTTTTTTGAGATTTTGTTTTAACCTAGCTAGGGTGAGAGTGCGGAGGTGGTGCGGGTCTATTATAAGCTGTATGCTGTCTTGTTTCCCTTTTTTTAATTGTGCTCAAACTAGTGGGAGCGAATGGGTGGGAGGTGTAGGGGAATTGCCTTAAGCTGTTCTTTGTCTTAACTTTTGTGTTTCTCTTCCACTTCTGCTCAGCAGGAGTGGGAGGGTGAAAGGATGGGGAAGGGGTGGGTTCGCGTCGTACACAGTGACCACTGTAGCAAGCGCGGCGGAGACACTGATGCAATGTTCCAAAGTCGGTTTTAATGTACAATTTGAGCTCTAATAAGCTTCGAGGTGACCCTGTACTGTAGAAATATGGGTGGCTCTTTGTATTAATGAGACATCAAATATTTCATAATAGAAGTGGTGATGCCCGTTCCCCCACATTGTCCCACGATGTACCATGGGAAACTGCTCGCTTATGCAAGCTGAGCCGAACACGGACATTCGAATGCAGGCGACATTATCTCGTGACAAACGTGACAAACCGACCTAAGAACAACTCATGTCGCTTCGTATTGGTGAATGTCAGTTCGTAGTTTTCGAGATAGTGCTACGGCCTCCGCGCCACTAGCAAAACCCTGCGAAAGTATGCGAGGGTCCCTTGTGCGTGGACGGCATCCGGGGACAAATGAGCTAGTCCGGAAGTCCCGTAACATAAGCAGCTACCCACGAAGAAACATCGAGTATGGGTGCTTGAACGGGCCAGTATTGAGCGTTGAAGCCTGCTTGATGAGAAGGCAGCAGAAGCATTATCGAGTCTATTGTCGCTTGCGACCTTAGTAGGCACGTGGGCGCTACGAAAGGCGGGTGCAGATGTCATGGTGGGCCTAGTTATGGGTCACGTAAGGCCTCGTGCACACTTCATGTTTTCCGATGGAATAGCTGCGACGAGTTTTGCAGAGCAGCGCGAAAGGATGTGAAGTTCTCAGCGCTCATCGTGTACAGAGGAGGGTGACGGTGATCCACTCAGGACCAATGTTAAATTCCGGGCCCGGCGCGAAAAAGTATGCCAGGTCACGATGGACGCGGAAAGCCATCGCGCGCGCAGGCCGTCAATGTTGCGGCGACCGCGGCGAAATTTCCCTTCACTATTCGGCCGCGCACGAGGAATTGCCATGATCTGAGCGCTTCGACGGCAAGGCGGTGGTGGAAGTACGCCCCCGGCCTAAACTGAGCGCTGCGATGAGACCGTGGTGATTGGAGAATGCCCCGGCCTAGCGAGCGTATCTTTGAATATGCGATTTCGCATTACCTCATTATAGTAAACACCGTTTTCTGTAAGCGTGACTCCCGCTTCATCTCATTCTAGCGGGGACATCAAGACGCAGATAGACTTCGTGCTTGTAAAAAGTCGCGACTGAAGTCTCGCCACGGACGCGAAGATCGTATCGTAAGCGGCGGTCGCCAAACAGAATCGAAGGCTGATTAGTATTTTAAATACTGACCTTCCAAGGCTGAAGTAGGTCAAGCGATGCGGTGCAACAAGAATCAAGTGGTAGCGAATGAAGTAGAAGGATGCAGCTGCGGTTACCGACAGTCACGGCTGCGGATGAAACAAGGAGAAAGGCTATTGACGGATATATCAAGGTGTGAGGTCGAAACTTAGCAGTACGGCGCCTGGACGGTAAAAGATCGACAAGCAGGCGCGGCTGAGTGAAAGAAAACGCTTGAGGGAAAGATGTTTTATACTGTGTTTCTTGGCGACAAGAGGGCGATAACTGGCGAAAGTATCGGTAAGCGAAAAAAGCTGGTAAGAAGGTCGTGAATGGTTTAAAAACTGCTCATTACAACGACCTATACAAAAAGATGGAGTAGCGCGATGATGAGCGGAGTCACGTTTCCGAAATTTGGCGTTCCCGATCGAGAAGTAGTCTGCATACTCACTTATACGCTCACCATCGGCGTGTTGTGCTCCATAGCCAAAACAATGGCAGTTGTTACCGTCTTTCGTGGCTCCGACTTGACCGTTAAAGTCACCTGTAACAACAACCATATCTTCCGATGGCACTGCCGCTGTTTTCTCATCAAGCAGTGACCAGAAGTCGTGCTTAGATTGCGCGAAGCAGCCAGTCTGAGTCACGCGCAAGAATGAAATGATATTGCCGCAGTTCTAAGGTGACAACAAGGTTTTATTAGGGTGTCCCATAAATTTCTGGGCTGTCATGCCATTTTCATTAAAATTTATTACAGCAAAATAATGAAAAAAGGTAGTCAGTCGATATATTCTCCATCTGTGGCCACAACTTTTCTCCAACCACTTTGCAGGGAGTTGACTGCATTCTCTCAGAAAGAAGCTGGTATGCTGCCGATTGCGCGCTGAACTTCTTGACGTTGCGAGCATCGTTTGTTCCTGAAAAAGTGAGCCAAACTTCTGAATGCTGCATGATCACAATTACTGATATCTGATGAATACGCAATTTCGATTAACTTCTTCCTCATCTTCTCCTGCGTTCGTTTCGCTTGATGCGGTTGTGCATTATCCATCAACACACGGATAGTACCGAATTTCGGGTACTTCTCAAGCAGCTTATTTCCAGTATATTTTCAATGAACAAGCCTGCTGTAATTGCCTGTCCATCCGGTAAAAGCGAGTAGTGCACGACTCCCCGACTCGTGAACCAAAACTCGTGAAGGCAAAATCTTTTTCCCATGTGGGGACGGCTTCGGAATTCGTTCTGGTCTCGCCTGCTTCGGAAGAAAGTGGATCACCCGTGTGGTGTTATAGTGCATGCACCACTTCTCGTCCTATGCCACAATCGTGCTTAACCGCGCAGTTGTTCTTGAGCGGCTGAGATTATTCTGACACGTTACCACACGCTGTCGCTTCTGAGAGAGAGAGAGAGTCCGTGCATGCAGAACGCATCCTGTCAACACTGCCCTTCTTCCGTTTCCTTTCAGGTAACGATGAACAGTGGTACATGGGGTACAGGTAGACTTTGAGATCGCCCTTACGCTTCTGGCAGGTTGCCGACTGCTACAAGCACTCGCCGTTTTTTCGATCCGGTCGGTCTTCCAGTTTGCTTCTTGTACTTAATCCTGTGGATTCCTTTCTGGAAACGACCGAACCAAGTTTCACACGCTGACTTGCTGCAGGCGACAGGACCTAAGAAATCAGCGATAGCTTTGTGAGCAACGTACCCAGACAGTCCAGAGTGAGTGTGATGAAGAAGCAAGTCGCGATACGTCGGCTTCTGCTTCATTTTCAAGAAACTGCCAACGTGCAGGCAATAGGCCGATAATGTGAATCTACATGCTATTGCAAAATATATTGCAATTCCTTTGTTTTGATAAGATAGCATCCCTTTTGGATCTTATATAAAAAAGTTGCAATGCGCCAAATACACATCGTTCAAATAGCCCAGAAATTTATGGTACACCCCAATACATGAACCTAAGCAAATTCTGCTGATGCACTCCATTGAGTCGGGGGGAGGGAGGAGGGGTGATGTGCAGGTTTGCTCATCAACCCGCGATACTGTAGCGTGCGGCTGCTGCCGTTGCGTCGCGGATCGTGTCGGCCTCTACGTGGGCGTTCGATCGATGTCTTATATGTCCGCTTCGACACTCACGGCAAGCGGATCGTGGGGCGATGGATAGTGGCGTGCTGCATGCGAGGGAGGCCGGGTTCGGTTCATCTTCGGTGCGGAATTCTTGCACCACATCCTGGAGTCCCTTCCCTACCCAGCTGCCGACTACCACTGGGCGACGAAAGCAGTTTCCACACGAGCAGCTTGGATCGCAAGCACCCTGAAGTCCATTCCCTAGCTTGGTCCTGCGCCCGAAGAGCGCAGAACTCATCTTGCGACTACCACTGGGCGACGAAAACGTGCTTCAAGCGGTCATCGAAACGCTCTACACTTGCAGTCGCGTCACGGAAACGTTTGGAGACGATCACCTCGACAGCACTAGTGATCCTGTGACTGCCACATAGAACGGCCTTGAAGCCGCCTCCAATATCTCTCGAGTTGCAGTAGCACCACCTCGCCTCTTGCACCGCACTGAAGTCAATATATCTTCGCTCCAGCTCTTCTATCAACTCGCACGAGCGGCCTGTCAACGAACCCGCATTTAGCGTTGCTGCGCCAATCTTACCTACGTTGCGAAAATTTGGATTAGCTGAGTTGCCCTTGATGCATCATCGTATCAGGACCATCGCATACGCCTCACACAACGGGCTTTTTGAGTTTGCTCCGGCTCCTGTGGACGCCGTAGCACTATATCGATAACTCTGAAACGTCATTAACCATATGATGTGAAGTGCTTATAGGCTGGCTTAACCTAGAGCCTGTCATCAACATTCGACTGTTCGTTTTCGACTCACGATCAGCCTCAAAACCAAGCGGTCTCCAATGGCACCTCATGGAAGAACGTTCATTGCCTCCAAGTTGTTATCAAGTCGACTAGCCAAGAATTGGAGAGCAACTCTCGATACGAACCCGTTGATCTCCATCGGTAAACTTTTCTCCATCGCCTCCCAAGCACTTGATGTCATGTGCACCCGAAATGACAAGAACATTCGCTGCAAATGGTTGGAATAACAGTGAAAAGAACCAGCTATTCTTCTGCTAAACTTATGATTTTACTGTATGGCTTAAAGGCAATTGGTGCTCCAAGTTGGCATTTCTTTTTGCTCAGTGCTGGCATTCCCTTAAAGTTTGCAATTCCTGACTGACATCTGGGAAAAACAGCAGTAAAAAAGGCTCTGGGCTTGACCTCAGCCATGCAGCTTGGGTGATACCCACTTAACGGTGGCGCTGTGAGCTGAGTGCTGAAGCTCCGAAATAGCATACCGTTCTCAACACCTGACTCCTGTTTTCTGAACACTAAAAGCTGCTAAAAATATGTGAAATATGAGAACTAGATCAGCAGCTGCTACGAATTGCTAAGCTAGGCTTCCTGCTGCTACCACTTCTGCCCTCGCTCACTTCGACCAGAGAGCTAACAGCTTGCAGCAATTAGACTTGAGCTCGATTAATCGGGCCGAATAATTGTTCGAGCAATTTCGAACAATTAATCGCTCCATTACTCGAAAATCGTAAATCATTGTTGTTCGAACATTACTCGAAATCGTGTTTCGCGAAAAACCGTTATTCGAACATTGATCGAAATTGACTTTCGCGAAAATCCATTATTCGAACATTATTCAGAAATGACTTTCGCGAAAGACCATTATTCGAACATTGATCGAAATCGACTTTCGCGAAGAACTATTATTCGAACATTATTCGAAATCGACTTTCGCGAAAAACCATTATTCGAACATTGTTCGAAATTGACTTTCGCGGAAAAGCATTGTTCGAATATTGTTCGTAATCGAATGATGCGAAAAAGTAATGCTCGGATATTGTTCGAAATCGGACAATGTTCGAGGAATATCAATAGTAGACCGCCTGAGTATGGATCGTCTCCGCTCCCCGAAAAACCCACGTTCAAACTCGCTCCACTTCTGCGCCTACGGTAAATGACGGGAACGATTTGAGATTTCCTTTCGAGGGTTCTGGCGGCCAACTCTTCACAATGTTCGAACATTGTTCGATTTCGTACAGTATTCGAACAATGCTTTTTTGTGATCATCTGCGATTTCATTTGGAAGGTTCGAATTTGAAAATTGCGAAGTTTTGTTAGAACGCATTTCGAAATCGAACAATGCTTGATATCGAGGGATTCGTCTCAGCGAATTAATGAGGAAGTTCAAATAAAGGTGGCAGTTAACTAGAGGTAATGCAAAATTTTGTTGGTTGCTGTTGAACATACCTAGGATGTGAGAGTCCGATTTTTCTAGGTTAACACAATCCCTGAAAATTCTCGAAAATCTCATGAACATTAAGCAGTGTCATGAAGTTGCTGTCTAGTCCATTCTGGTGGCGATATTATGATTTTGGGTACTATCTCATCCTCATGTCGAGTGTTGTGCATAATTTTGTCCGGATGACATATTCGAACAGGTATTCCAATGATTTTGATTCGAACTTGGATAGTGAATTCAAAATTAGAAAAATCGCTTTTTTTCGCATGTATTGGAACCCTAACCTTCATAAAACCACTTTTCAATTACATCTGAATTCGAATACTCGAAAACTGCGAGCATTTGAACGATTCCAATAGTCGAAAATTTTGCGAGAGCACAACTATAGTTGTGCGTATAGTTGATCCTAAATGGTTGTTTCAACTGATAATAATAAGTGATAATAAACTATGATTTTGACAAGCCTGATAAACGTATTCAACTGATAAAATACAATTTTTTGTAAAAGTGATGATGTATTACAAAATTGATGTATGGATATATCAGTGAAATGCTAACTTAAACTACTTCTGTGGGCCATTTCAAGCAGTTTGGGCATCGTTGAGAGCCCTTTCTTATTGCTCCGATGGGAATACGGTGCGCTACGTCGGTTTTGGTAGTTATTGCGTATTGTAATCGGATGCTAGTGTCTGTGTGTGTAGGCCAACGCACCTCTGAACATACGGAAGCTCGTCGAGATCGCTGCCGAACGTCGCGTCCGCCGCGGTCGCAGTGCATTAGAAAATGTTCAGCTTTACCATGTGCAGATCAGAGCAATTCTCATTAAACGTGCATTAAAACTGCAAAAGAATTGTCGTCGGAAAACGCGCTCTATGAACGTCAAAATCGTCATCCTTTCAAAACCAACCCAGGCGCCAATTTGAAACCACGTACAGTGACTATACGTTTTATCACGCTTTTTTGTCATTTTTATGAAAATGGGCTCGGAGGAGGGGGTCACCATGTGAGGCATCCCCATAACGCATTTTGTGTTGCGTGAAAACGGAACTGTTATTCAACACAACTGTGTCGTACCCCTTGTTGATCCATTGAATTGTGTTGCACCATTTTTGATGTAAATCGACATTCATGGGCCTTTTCACGAAGAGGGAAAACCACAAACTAAAAGGTGGCCTCCTCCACCAATTTACTGACTAATACCTCCTTTATTCATATCCTTTTCTTGTCTGAACTGAAAAAAGCTGAACAGGAGCAAAGAGCTGACTCTCGAACATAATAGGATAGCAGCTACCTTACAAACCTTACGGATTTATATGTGTGCTGAAGAAACTATGCTATACCCGAAGCCGGCAAGCCTGGCGTGGCCCGCACGCCCAGCGTAGGGGACCGGTGAAGCCAGCGACAGACACTGGCTGAGGAAGCATTCCTAGCTAGGTTCGGGCTACGTTCCCTGCGTGGACCGCTTACCCGAAGCCTGGTTTGGCCCGCACATCCATCGTACGGCGACGGACGCTGGCTGAGGAGGCATCCCTAGCTAGGTTTGGGCTACGTTCCCAGCGTGTCCGTCCCACCCGAAGCAGGCAACGCCGGCAAGCCTGACGTGGCCCTCACGTCCAGCGTACGGCGCGGCGAAGCCGGCGACGGACGCTGGTAATGGGATAATGCGAGAATTTAGTGACATCGACTCGCAAATGAAGAACCCATGGCAGATAGCAAATTACTCGTAGAAGTGAGGAAAATCCCTTCCTTTGGTAGCACCTTAACCCTGGAGAATGTCCACTACTTGCAAAATAAATGACCAAGTATCTTGTTATTCCGCTCTTCTAATTGGATTGTAAACGATGATTCAGTTGTCTTCCTAAGTTCAACCCTTTTCATCCACAACTGTGGTTTTGTTCGTCTTCTTTCGGTTCTCTGTGGAACGTGCCTTCGAAATCGAGTTATTCGATTGTTCGACTTTCGAAGGCAGCGAAAAATCGAGTTATTCGATTACTCGATTTTCAAAGACGGCCAAAAATCGAGTTATTCGATTTTTCGACTTTCGAAAATTTCATAAAATCGAGTTATTCGATTGTTCGACTTTCGAACATTTCAAAAAATCGAGTTATTCGATTGTGCGACTTTCGAAAATTTCAAAAAATCGAGTTATTCGATTGTTCGACTTTCGAAAATTTCAAAAAATCGAGTTATTCGATTGTGCGACTTTCGAAAATTTCAAAAAATCGAGTTATTCGATTGTTCGACTTTCGAAGAAAATTGTCGAAAAGCTCAACTCTAGTAACAATCCTTTGACCATGCCTTGTCCAGCAGCACTTGTCGTGCATGATCATCGAATTACTGAAGGTGTTACCAGCAGAGCATCCAATCCGTCATGTCATACAACACAAGATCCAAATATGACTTCTTTATTCTAGAAGGGAAAAGAGTATTGAGAAGAGAGTATCCATAAGGTTTTGACGAAGGTGCTCGACCATCGCAATGGAACCTAGCGTCAATTTTCTCAGCCTCTCACTGAAATTCATCCGAATATTAAGCTCACCCAATTCTTAACAACTTGGAGCCGGATTCATCAACGACTTACGGAGATTTGACAGAGAAATTATAGCGGAAACTCATGAAAAAGCGCGACTTAACGTGACTTATCAACAAGTGATATGATGAAATGTTGACGTTATCAGGATTTTCTGCTGTAATTTTTCTGTCAAATCTCTGTAAGTCGTTGGTGAATCCGGCCCTTAGATATCTCAAGATAAGCTATCTTGCTTCTAAGCTTCATGCTTATATCTTCGTTTTCATAATAGTGAAGACTGATGCAGTCGATTATTTATTGACGACATTTCAGGTATTAAGCTCTTCTTAAGGTTTAAAAGAACCATGTCGCCTAAACATTATGCATTACATCATATATGTACATTCAATAGCAACAGAACTACTGGCGCACTACAGACCTGGGTTATACGGGGCCCCGTCTCTGAGCTGGGGAAGTACCCCTAGCTCAGAGATTGGACTGGGGAAAAAGTGGGGAGTACCGGGTCTCTCGTCTTTTACTGCATCGAGCCTTACTACTATGGAAACTTTACTACTACGTCAGATTTCGTCGAATCGTAGAATTCCTTAAAGCAGCAAATTATTTAAGGCATAGCACATTCCGCCGTTATAGTTTCGACCACACCTGCCGTTATGCTCACGCTATAGTTGCGCTAGTAGTAGTTAGGGTCAGAAACTATTTCACAGTTTCTCAAGCTTTCTCTTATCAGGTTGCAGACCTGATTGAAATGTTTACAGGGCTGGACGAAGCAGACATTATTTTGTGTGGCAACGTGAAAAATTCTATTAACTTTGCGATATCTGAACTTCTCAAATTCCCACAATCGGTGGCGCAACCGTTTTTCCGTTAATAAAAGGTGAAAGTACGGCACAAGAGTCGTTTGATATTGCGCATATTATAGCGATATTCACATCATAGTATAAAACTGCGATAATTTTTATACTCGCGATTGCTGCGTTATTTGGGCAGTCTTACATATTTCTGCCACTATGTAATCGCTAGCGTTACTGGGAAGCTTGCTGTGCGAATAATTGCGCCCTTTCTATGGAAAATTTCTTGCAGAACAATTCTATGCTTCCTGCGAGCACTGTATAAGCAACGCTGGATGCGAAAGCAAGAATAGCGAAGTAGGACGGAATCTTTACAAAAAATTCTTTAGAAGAATTCTATTCAGGGAAGAACACTCGCGCGAAGCTACAGGACGACCTACGGAAAGCAAAACGTGATTTGAAACGCCTTTGGTCAGCACTGCCAACACTTCCGAAAACAGAAGGTCTACTAAACAAAATCGTCACAAGAGTCACGATATTATACTTTGTTTATTTATTTATTTCATGCACTACACGTGCGCCCAAACATGGATGACGGAAAATACAAAGTTAAGCATGATAACATCTAAAACGTAAAAACACAAAACAGAGAAGCTAGCGTAAGACGAGCGATTGTTCACCATTCATTGACCAGTTGTATGAGGATATTCCTTTTTTCTCATCTTCCAGCGAGAGATGGGGCGAACTCGAGCGCGACGTGCAAATTTTTGAGTAAAAAGCAAAAAACTGCGAGATCCGGCTCCTCTACTTTCCACACTGCCTACGCACCCTCCACGCAACTGCCCCTCTCCTGATCGCTATTGGACGAACGTCTGATGCAGGCTGGAATGCGATGCTGGAGCAGCCTCATCACTACACTGACGCTCAGGGACGCAAACGCTCTCTACCTATTCATCAGAACGTGATATAACGCATTATCGTGGACCAACTTCCATCAATCAGCAATTTGTAGAAAGCTGCCTCTAAAGAGGGACAACCGCTGTAACATGTGCCTAGAGGTGGACTGTCCTGCGACGGAAGGCTGCCCGAAATTCTGGATTTTCTGCTTCCACTGCGAACAAATGGGTCATCATTCCGCTAAATGTGGCAAGCCGGACATCTCCCAAAGACTCCAGGGCGACATAGGTGAAGCACCTGTCGAACTGCAGCAAATGAGATCATAGGTCGACTCGATCCGACGAAAACTCGGAATGGACCCCCTCTCCCTCTCCCCGACCTTCCCACGTTGAGGGCCGGAGTACCGCAAAAGCGTCTTCCCAGAGCGAAAAATTCAGCGCTACGAGATCTAGCTTGCGATAGGAAAAGAATACGCGGGCAAACAAAACATGCGTTCTGCGATGATATCTGATAGCTTGGGAGTACCGCGTTCCTCTCTCTATAAAACCGCTCTGGGTGGAGCGATCACACCCGTTTTCTTCATCTGAACCCTGTTCTTCTTCATCATTGGTCTGCTGACCCGCCATTCAGCCCGCCTTATTTTTGGCTCTTCAGATTGCTCGATTAAGAGATTGCCTTTATATCGTTTAGGTCGCGCATCGTTAGTTGGAGCTCGTAGAAGGAACTGAAGTGTTATTTATAACCGCGTGGCAACAAGTCGAGAATCAGGATTTTTTACATAGACTTCCTGTAAATATACAGAAAATTTTGGAACGACTGGCAATATCTGACAGCCCTGCGAGAGAAACACACACTCGAGGTAGGATCAAAGAAGGGACGTCCACGACCTCCTTCTGAAGGAGAGGTGGTGCTGTTGTGTGACCCAATTCAGCCACGCCACTACTGGAAAATGGGAAGAATATATAAGGTAGTCGCCAACAAGACTGGCACAGTACGGGAAGCGGTAGTGAGGATGCCTTCCCGTCGACTTATGTGGCGACCTATAAATCTTCATGTTCAGTTGGAACTTCATCAAGAAGAAAACAGGGAGAAAGTAACCCAAAAACAGTTGTCTCTAACTAGACAACAAAGCTCAGGAGACCTTCCTTCTTCCTCATGGACTTCGGAGGATGTGGATCACCCTTCATCCCAAAGTTACCAACGATATAATTTCAGAAAGCGTAAAAGAGTCAACTACCAAGAAGACGAGAACGGAGGAAATTAGGCGGAGGAGGATTCAGCACTCGAAAGAAGGACCTCGAACGGACCAACTGTCACCGCCTCAGCGTTGCTCCAAATCTCGTTTATCATGTCATGTTATGGAGGTACAGCAGCGGAAAATAATTCGATACATTCAATCCAGCCCATTCCAAGCGGTATTATACTAACATCATCCCTTCGAGGATGGAGCTTGTGCAGATATTGCGATGCTCGCTGATGTGTTTTGGTTCTCTTTCAAGTCAGTTGTGTTTTCTCACTCGAAGAGACAACGGCGGCTCCCGTTGAGGAAGTGTCACATGATTATAATATGAGCGACTGTCTAGTTACTGGTCATGTGGCAGACCCAGTTTACGTGATTCGAAAAACGGCCTGCAGTCACATCTTGGCGTTCCCGGGAAATCGACTACTAGGAGGAGAAAGATCTGATACGGCAATAATCCTCATGACGGCTGTTGCATCCCGCATCACCACTGAAACCTTAAGGCCTTCGCACACTTTCGCCGCCACGCGGCAGCCCTATCTTTAAGCATGGGGAGAGACGCAGAATCGCCTCGCGAGGCAAATTGATATCTATGGCAATCGTGGTGCCGCGCCGCGTGGCGGCGAAAGTGTGCGAAGGCCTTTACAGAACGTGCGTATGCACAGCAAAACTCAGGACATCGGTATGCGGAAAAGACTGGACATTTTCCCTTTACGAACTCACGATCAGTAGTGATGCTGAGGCGCTAGATGCGCTTGGGGCTTGCACATCACTCTGCCGTGAACGTGACTATAAGGGCCAACATTATGCGACAGATAAGTTTATCTGGTTCGACACTGCAGATCCTAACTGCGGATTCTTTGTTCGCTCAGGCCACTCAGTGATCGAAGATATCCTCATTGAACACAGAGCTGTCGATCAACATGGCAAGTATGCAGACGATTCGAGATGCTCGAAGACAAGTCCTTTCAGTAAAATCGAACAATTCACGTACTATATACCGCTTGCACCTTGATCTGATAGTTGTTCATTTTCAGTTGCTGATCCTGAGCCGTGTGAGTACATTGGGAGAGATAAGATACTCGAAATGACCTGTTCCAATTCTATTGCAATGACTATCGCCTCGGGTCTGTGGACAGATCCTGACTGCAAGGAGTGAAACAGTCCTATCTTCTTGACTGACCAGGATGTAGCGATCTCAATCGATGATATCCGCCATTCCAACGTTAGCGGTGCGCATCAAATTTCCGTGTTCCTTTTTAGCCACAAAACATCATCTACGGCGACCAACGGCGACGAGTTTGCTGCTCATCTGCATTCAGCCTTATTCGCGCTCGTGTCTGATGTTGACGACAGGCTTATATCATTGGAGAGTACGTTTTTTCGATTCCAGCTAGATGAGCTCAACTCTATGTGGACATCGCAATTGACGTCCACTCCTTCCCTAAAGTGGTTAACACCGATCATGCCCGTTGCTGTCACCTGTCACTGTCGAACTCGGGTGGTGACTTCTTAGACTTCAGGCAGGTCGATACCATAGAAACGTACTGCATCAGGAAAACAGGTTAGTCTAGTAGATTCTGGCCCATCTCGTACACGTTGAGGAAGCTGAACTATACAGTCCACCTCTTCTAAACCCAGACGCCTGTTGAACGACGTCGGTGACACCCTTTCTGAACTCGGATGCTCGCTTTCACGACGTCGATGACACATGTTCGAAACTCGGACGCCCTTTGCGTGACATCGGCGACACGTCTTCTGACCCCTCTCAACACGGCGTAGGTGACACCTCACCTGAACCCGGATGGCTACTACTCGTTTACGAAAGGCCAGACGGACAGACGGACGGACAGACGGAAGGACAGACACAACCGCTTACTCCTTTATATATTTATAATATATCTTCAAAAGAGGGCTTCATGTTTGCTGCTGGTGAACAGTGGGATAGCAAGAAGTTGAGTTGAAAACGAGCCGAAGCTTTTCAATATATTATATCAGCGATATCAAAACGACGGATTTATCTCAAAGGAAGTGATTCCATGTAACCGATTTCATAAAATTAGACACAAGTGATTAGTTGAGTTGGGGCCGATTCAAAGTCTTGAAACCAAACCCGTAACTATACATTGAGTGCTTGGAATGCCAAGTTGGAATACTCCAATATGGGTGCGTTGGTTGAAATCCGTTGCTGTTTTTGAACGAACTCTATTATCGCGAGGGGATCTAACAAGTGACGTGCTAATTTTTCATTCATCCAAGCACAGAATGAGCGAACGAGGCGGGAGAACAAGAACACGATTTATTGAAAGGAACCGATTAGTATATAATGAGTTCTAAAAGACCATTTCCGACTTCAGCGCATTCGTATGTAGTGTCTCCAACAGTTTTCGATTCACCAGCCGGCACCTAAACCACCATTTGTCAAAAAACTGTCAAGGTCACCAGACATTCAAGTGGCAGTGCCACTAGGCGAGTTCTAGAGGTTACATTCACTTCCGCTGCTTCAAATTACTAATGCTTCTCATACAATATTGTGCTCTTCTTCCGTGACATGTGACGTGCTTCCTGCTTGTAAAGCACACAAGCGGTTGACGAATGTGGGAGGGAGAGGAAGGGGATGGGTGCCAAACAAAGTGTTCGAGCGAAGCTCCTAGCCCTAATATTGATTGGATCGGCAGTGAATGTTGTGTACGTTGCTGAAAGTTAGGATCGAATGTTTCCACAGTTTCGGAACCAAAATTCAATTAATCATAACTCCGGCGACTACCAAATTTTCAACTGAGGTAAAAACTGTTACATTTGGCATATCCATGCTAACAAAAGTCACTGACATGTCAAGTCTAGGAATAGCCATCCGTTGCGGCGCCTTCACCGTACTTGCACGATATTGACAATATTTTGTCCCCCGTCAGTTCTCCTTTCTAATCGTGTGCTCTCTGGTTCGGAACTCTCCCTATCTACAATGGCCGAGCTCGCCCGAGAGAGGACGGGAAGGAATCCGATGATACGGCGGCCGCACCGCGCCCGAGCCGAGCGCCCGCGGCGTGGTTCGAAAACAGTCGCTCGACTTCAGGATTGGCAGCCGGTGGCCGTACGGCCGTTTGGTTTCTTTTTATTCACTTGAATTTTTATTGTGGGGGATTAAGTTGTCTTATCCTGTACTTCGCTTAGAGAGTCGCAGAAATCCCTCCGGGCTCAACACGTGTTTAGTCGAGGTAGACTCAGGTCCCACGAGGTTTGAAGTGAACGCTATAGCTAGCGTCCAGGAGTCAGTCTTGACTCTCTCCGTGCAGCCTGCCCACCATTTCTTCTCCCCCAGTCCTCCACTTTCGCTACTTAACATGACTCCTTAGTCGTCCAGTAACTTCATAACCGTCCGCCTTTCATACAGCCGGTGCCGGTTCCGTTGGCCACCTCTTGTTAGCCGAAGCTCATATAGTAGTCCAAACCATGTCCCGTTCCTATTTCAGGGCTAGTTGCTGTTCAGAGGTCCACTCTTTCAGGATGAGTACAGGGAAGTCCCAACAATGGTTCTAGGCACATGTCTCACCCCATATCAGTGTTCAACTCTCCAGTAGTTCTTGTCAGAAGTTGCATACTTCCCTCCTGAGGTAGAGTCAACACTGCTAGCAGCCGACCGGCAGCGCCCTAGCGGCGCTGTTGTAGTTCGACCTCATAGGTATTCATCTTTAGGTACTCCTCGTACCCCTTTAGCCCAGGCATCTCCGGGGTCCGACTTGGCAGCGTTGGCTGCATGCGGGTTGCCCCTCACAGCTATGTGAGAGTTGTCCCAGAGGATTAGGTAAGTTCCTTGATCGGGTTGACCTTCGTCCCATGACTGACCCTTCTCCTCCTTCGTCCCTTTGTCCCACGTAGTGCGACTGGAAGACGGAGGAAGTCGAGAGCGTAGACAGCAGCCGTGACGGGGGGATATTCTCCTCATCGATCGGCCGAGCTAAATACATCTCTTTCGTACTAACCACTCTCGATTGGTGACGCAGTTTTGATATCCTTTCGGAATTTATCGTTCGTGTTGCGTTAACGTTCTGTGTTACATTTGTTTTTATCGTTTTATTTCTATCATAAAAATTTACAGTACAAAAGGAGAAAAAAGCCGTCTGACATACGGTCTAGCCGTTCAGTACCTAGTGAGGGGCGTTAAAAGAAACTTAAGCGGACCTTAGGAAAACCATTCTAAGCTGTCAAGTAGGAATCGGTTTCCGGTAGCCAAGGGAGAACCTAACGAATTAAAAGAACATGTCGATAGACGTGCCCGATAAAGCGGTTTCCGGGGATCCTTCTACCTGTTCTTGTTCCTTGTACAGTGCAGAAGATCGGAAAAGTTCTCCGAGTGGAGAAGCAGACAGGCCGCTAGGCACAAGCTACCCCGCACCCACCTGTGAACAGTGTCAGGAGACTAATTTATCTTTTTCAACACTCTATACAATACCAACATCGTCTTTAACTCAGACTCAAGTATCGATGTTCCCACCGACTCAACCGCACAACAACTCGAAAGATAAAATTTCCTAGTTGCAAACAACTGGGCAGCTAGAGCTCATTAACCTTGGGAAAATATTACTGTTATTCTCCTGTACACGGTGAAAATTCTGTTTAGACAATTTTCTGAAAAAAAAACCGAAAATACCTTTGTCAATCGACGCGCTTGTAAAGTAAGCAGAACGAAATACAATTTTCAAATGCGAATCCTACCGTTGTCGGGATGAATTTGAGGCATGATTTGGAGTTACCACTCACATGGTAAGGAACTCATAATTTACCTGGGCGCGACTCATTTTCAAAGTATTTTCCTAAACTAATAACCTGCCCACTGAATTTTTTTCCAGTTATACCAACAGCAAATTATAAGTCGCCAAAAATAATCCTCTAAGAATGACCTAGAGGATCCTCTATGGTTCAATTTCAATTCACTCTCAAAGTTTTTCCAAAGAATTACTTGTTATTGGACATTAATAACTCTTTATAGCACCTATTTAATTTTCCGAAGAAAAAACCCTCGTTCATTTTCTACTAAGCAAAGAAATCTGGGGTTGCCATTGGTACTCGCATCTGTAATTTGCAGATCGTAGAATTCAAATTAGAAATAAGTGAACTTCTCTTTTTCTATTCTTCGTCTTATCTGGGAGGGCATTTTTTATTTGCACGCTCTATAGGCTAATCTGGGGGAGGTCGTTAGGGCTTCCCATTCGCCTATTCCTCTGGTTGATCTGAGCATTCCGCCTACTCCCCGCGTCTGTTCTGAGCAAGGCATTCTCTCATTTTGACTCCATCACCACTCTCATTCATTGCTGCTCCTCAGTAGATTAGCGCTTTTCGACAACTCCCTTACGACGGGATTTACAGCTCCGCCCAGATCGGAGCACCTCTATGAAAGCTGTGAGTATAGGCTGTCGTCCCGCGGAGTCCGGCACCAAAACGCGCTCCAGTGCGACGCTGGCCGCCCGTGTCGACGAGGGCCATCCGCGGACTTGCCGAGGATACACCGGCGGGAGTATACCATAAGCCGCATGCATACTCGGCAGCGGTAGCCGTGGTTAAGCATAGGGCATCGATTCCCGCCAAATCGATACCCCTATTCTCAATCACGGCTGTCGCTGCAGGGTGTGCATGCGGCTTTAGTCGTAACGTAGTATCCCGATTTCGGTTCAAATCACGCTTTGTATTTTCCGAGATGCCATGAAGCCCTAAATTCTACTCATTATTATATTATATTATGAATATTATATTATTCTCCGTGGTAGCGATGTCCGTACATCCACGTGGTGCCACTGGAAACTGCTCGCTCTGCGAGCTAAGCTAATCACGGGAATTTTTTTTCGAATGCAGGCGACAGGCCCTTATGACAGGTCGGCCTACGAAGACCCATGTCACATCACATGGTGTGTGACAGTTCAAGTTTCTCGAGATAGTTTTACTGCGTCCGCGGGAGCCTACGCGCACTCGCAAAGGCCGACGAGTGTGAAAGGTATGCGGGGGTCCATGGTGCGAGGACGGCATCGGGGGCATCTGAGCTAGTCCGAAAGTCCCGTAACGAAAGCAGGACCGTCGTGGTTACGCTGAATGTGGGTACGTTGACGGGCCGCTCGTACGAGTTGGTAGAAGCACTGGAGCGAAGAAGAGTTGCTTTCTGTGCGGTGCAGGAGACGAGGTGGTCCTGCAGCAAGTCAAGGGACACACGACGTGGCTTCAAGGCTGGTGCCGGTACGGTACTCAATGTGGAAGTCCCAGGACCACCAGTGGTGTCGGAATAATCGTCTTCGAGCGCTTTCGTGACTCGATTGTAAGCTTCGAGCGCTTTGACGAACGATTGATGAAGATCGTTGTCGCCGCTAAGAAGCGACTCTATCACTCTTCTCTGCGTATGCCCCGCAGTATGGTTGCTCCGATCAAGCAAAGAAGAGTTTTGGAGCCTGTTTGATAAGAAGACAGCAGAGGTACCGCCGAAAGATGTCATCATAGTCGCTGACGACCTTAATCGGCACGTGGGCGCGACGAAAGACGGGTACAGTTGTCACGGTGGATTCTGTTACGGGTCTTGTAACACAGATGGTGAGCGTATCCCTGAGCATGCGGAATTGCGTAACCTCACCATAAGGAACACCGTGTTTCGCAAACGTGACTACCACCTCATCTCGTTCTATAGTGGGAATGGCAGAACTCAGATAGACTTTGTCCTTGTGAAGTAGCGTGACCTAAGTATTGTCACAGACGCGAAGGTCGTCCCGTATGAGACCGTCGCCTCACAGCATCGACCCTAAAGATCGCCCCTCCGAGGCTGAAGCAGGTCGTGCGATGTGGTGCACCAAAAACCAAGTGGTGACGAATCAGAGAGAAGGAAGCAGCTGTGATTTCTCGCGTGCGGTTACCGACAGTCACGTCTGTCGACGAAACTTGGAAGAAGGCTACTGGTACGTCAAGCTGTACAGTCGGAGCTCGGCATTACGAAGCCTTTCGACGCCAGGTCGACAAGCAGACCTGGCTGTGGACAAACGATGCAAAAGTGCTAGAGAAGAAGTCGCTCTATCACGTGTTTCTCGGCGAAAAGACAGCCGATAACTGGTGGAAGTACCAAGAAGCGAACAAAGCTGCAAAGAAGGCCGTGGCTGTTGCGAAAGCCACTCATTATGGAGATGTCAACGAGAAGCTCGAGTCTCGCGATGGTGAGCGGTATCTGTACCGACTTGCAAAGAATCGCCATCGCCAGACCGAGGACATCGAGAAGTTCTTCGGCATCAATGATGAGAACGGCCATCTTCTTATGGACGCAAGAAGGCATTGAAGCGATGGTGCGGTTATTTTGAGGACATCTCTACGGTAGAGTTCCCTCATCCAGCCATCCCTTCAACGGCTCCAACCCACGGCCCCGTTCAGAAGATCACCGTGGAGGAGATTGAAGCGGCTTTGAAGAAGATGAGGCCAGGCAAAGCGACTGGGCCCGATGACGTGGCAGCTGATTTGTGGAAGTCCAAGTACTGGTACCCTGCTGAGTGGTTGGCGAGGTTCTTTAATCAGGTTGTGGAGGAAAAGAAAGTGCCTGAGTGTTGGCGCCAAAGTACGACGATCCCGATTTGGAAGAAGAAGGGCAGTCCTGCAGACTGCTCCAATTACCGTCCGATTCGCTTGCTTTCGCACAGCATGAAGGTCTTTGAGCGAATTGTCGATGGACGAATTCGGGACATCGTCCAGCTGTCCAGCAATCAGTGCGGTTTCGTGGCTGGCTGTGCCACCGTTGATGTCATACACGCCACTCGCCTCCTGATAGAGAAGCATCGCGAGAAACAGAAGGCAGTGCATATCGCCTTCCTCGACTTGGAGAAGGCCTTTGACCGCGTACCGCGTGAAGTGATATGGTACGCCTTGCGACATCATGGAGTTCCCGAAGAGCTCATAGAGTGGGTGCGGATTCTCTACTCTTGTCCAAAGAGTCGAGTTCAAGCTGCAGCTGGAACCTCGATGGAGTTCCCCATCTCTGTCGGGGTACACCAGGGTTCTGCGCTTTCCCCACTCCTCTTTGTTTCCGTCATGGATGCCATCACACGAGATCTTCAGAAGCCCGTCCCTTGGACGTTGCTTTATGCCGATGACGTGATGCTCGCTAGCGAAGATAAAGGAGAACTCGAGTGAGAGGAGCAAGCTTGGTTTGATCGCTTGGAGCGATTTGGACTCAGATTGAACGTGCAGAAGACCGAATATCTAAATGGCGTGCTCTGCGATAGGAAGATACCAGTGCGCTTGAAGTCGAAGATCTATAGAACAGTCGTGCGGCCGGTAGCAATGTACGGAGCTGAGTGTTGGCCTGCCACTAAGGAAGTTGAAACGCGCCTCAGTGTCATGGAGACGAAGATGATGCGCTGGACGGCTGGAGTCACGCGCATGGACCGCATTCGAAATGATGCTATTCGGCTGAAGTTTAGGGTAGCGGCGATAGCGGCCAAGATGCGCGAAGCTCGCTTACGATGGTACGGCCACGTTTTCCGTGGGAAAGAAGACAGCGTCCGCAAGATAGGCCTTGAGTTGGAAGTGTCAGGAAAGCGGCCTAGAGGACGGCCGAAGCAACGTTGGGCTGGTACGTTACATACGGACTTGAAAGCGGTTGGTGTCCACCCTGATCTAGCGCTGGATCGGGAAATGTGGCGTCATGACACCAGAATAGCGGGATCCGCTGCAATTACGGGACAGACGCTGAAGAAGAAGAAGAAGATACTTGGAATGGCCCTGTCGTGCTCTAAACTTAACTTTCAAAACGTTTGGAGCTTAAATTATAGTTTGACTATAGTAATTTCCTACGTTTCTTAAGGCTCGAGCACACTTTGCTGCCTTTGCTGCGGCAGCAATGATAAAGGATATTAGAGGCAGCAGCTCGATGATATCGTTTATCATTGCTGCCGCAGCAAAGGCAGCGAAGTGTGCTCGAGCCTTTAGACGAAGCTGCAGTGTACATTCAAGTGATTCATTCGCCGCCTGCGGCAGCGACTGGATAGCCGAGTGTATAGCAAGGCGGGCGTGCGCGAGGGGTCGAGGGTTAGATTCCGGGGGTGGGGTTTCTGCGTCATAGGTGGACCGTTAGGGTTTTTGCAGATGAAGATTACATTCTGGCTCCGGTAGGGTACCTTCTCCGCGTCCTAACCCCACTTTCAACCTGTTGTCAGATGTGGAAGAAACTGGTTTTGTTGCGTGGAGCGATATCGCGCATCCATTAAACGATGATTGCCTCGCTGAGGAAGGTTCCATTAGATGCTATCCCACATGACTTCGATGGTATGCTCTCAATTACTTTTGGAAGTGTTTCTCACTGTCACCTCATTCATGAAAAGATAGGCAAGCATTGATTTGACCCATCATCAAGACAAGCTCGTTGCTCTTCGGATTTCCTCATAGACTGCGTTTTATTCTTCTCGCAACTTTCACCATTTCAGCTAACTGTTCTCAAGCACGGCATGTTTTATCCAACTCGTGTGACTGGTCGCCTTGCTGTGTGTTTCTTCCACACCATTCTCTTACACACTTACGGGAGACGAGTCGGGGGCATTGCAGATAGGAGCACCTGCACTCACTCCCTGTACTATAGAAGTCGAAAAAAAATTTTGTCCAAAATTCATCTTTAGGGTTATTTGGGATGTGAGCACAAATTTGGCAACCAATTTCGGTGAAACAATAGATTACAGAAGGTTACGATGGATATGTGTAAGTTAAAGGAGTATACGCAAAACTACCGGCAGTGCTGCCTTTGACGACTCCAAAGGTCGAGGAGAGGTCGAAACAAAATTTTTCGCTCAGGCATCGCTCAGGGGGTTACTTGGGGTACTGACTACGGATATGACATCTTTTTTTAATTTCGGTCGATTACGGTAGGTTACGGTAGATATGGGTGACTAAATCTGTGCACGTTAGTGGGATCGCTTCCTTCTCCAATGTCAGACATATTAGGTTGTCCCATAAGTCCTTGCAGTTTTTTCAACGATTCACTGCAGATTATTTCCGCGGTATCTTGCCTAGCGCTGCATAGCTGTCGAAAGAGAATGACTTGCTTTATCAGAATATGCATTGCATTTTCTTGCATCATGAATTTTTATCAGAACATATATTGCGTTTTGTATCATGAATTTTTTCAATTTTTAGGTCGTTAAAGTGAAAAGTGAAAAAGTGAAAAAGTAGCCATTTGCGCACTTGTTCTCTCCGCTTAGGCTTGTAATTTTTTGCGCAGTTTTTTATAGCATTTGGAAGACAATGTTCTGTGCTACAAGAATACGTGTTACTGCTATTCCCTTCTCCCTTGTCATTTATTGATTTTTAGGTCATCAAATTGGAACGTCCGAAGGAGGATAGTTATTATGCCGACAGCTCCTGCTCTGTGGTTGGACTTTTTGGGTTGGAGTTATACATCATTCGAAAAGAATGTCTTGCTGTATAAGAATATGTGTCGTGTTTATTGATTTCTATTGAATATCAACAAAATGCCAAAAAGAGAAAAATCGTCTTCACCAACAACTCCTTCTCCTTCTACAGTTGTTGATATTCGACAGAAGTCAGCGTGAGCCAATAAACGCGACACAAATTTTTATTGAGCAAGACATTCTCTTCCAAACGACATTAACACCAAGCAAAAAGTCCAACCACAGAACCGGAGTTTTGTAAAAATTCGGAAAAGTCGTACGTCCAATTTGATGACCTAAAAATCAATAAAGGACAAATCAGCAAATAGCACTAACACATATTCTTGTAGCACGGAACATTGTCTTCCAAACGCTATGGAAAACTGCGCAAAAAAATACAAACCTAAGCGGAGAGAACAAGTGCGCAAATGGCTACTTTTTCATTTTTTCACTTTTCACTTCAACGATCTAAAAATTGAAAAAATTCATGATACAAAACGCAATATATGTTCTGATAAACAAATCATTCTCCTTCGAATATTGTACAGCGCTATGCAAGAGACCGCCGGTGAAATCTGCAGTGAATCGTTGAAAAAAACTGCAAGGACTTATGGGACAACCTAGTATTTTCTAGCCTTCTACTTCAACTTTGATGAAAAGTAGTACAAGCAAAGTGATAATTTTAAAAAAGTGACAGATTCATGGTCAGTAGCTTAAATAGTTCCCGATGGGGCCATTCCGGTGTCACTTATGCCTTATCAACCCGCTCTGAAGTGATTCCATTTTTGCCATTTCCGGACCACCCAATGGCCCGTTGCAAAAACGAAACACAGTTCTGTGATCCACGTCCGATGCCCTACAAGACCATATAGGTCACGTTGAGAATATTTGGAGAACTTCATGGGCCGCCTTTGTTAGTTTAGTGACAATGCACTCTCGCGCAAAACACGCAAGTGCGAGGCACGCCGATAAGCGTGACGGAGCATAATCTTCTTCGTATTCTTCAGTGTTTGTCCCGCTTCGTCGCGGGGTCTGTTCTTCTGGTGTCATGACGCCACCTTTCCCGATCCTGCGCTTGATCAGGGTGGACTCCAGCTACTTTCATGTCCGTGTGTAACGTATCAGACCAACGCTGCTTCGGCCGTCCTCTAGGCTGCCTTCCTGACACTTCCAACTCAACTCCAACTCACTCTTGCGGACGCTGTCTTCTTTCCCACGCAAAACGTGGCCGTACCATCGTAAGCGAGCTTCGCGTATCTTGTCCGCTATCGGCGCTATGACGAATTGCCCAATAGTCTTCGACAGACAAACAAAAGAGCGTCACTTTCAAGCCACAATCAACAAAATCGATCGATATTGGCCTCGCGACCGAAACTTTCCACCTGCTGTGAAGCACTTCCATCGGCCATAACACCTGCCTGTATTCAAACCGAAATCACCGGTCAGAAAATTGATAATGTCGACCAATATGGGCCTCCCGATCGACACCTAGCCAATTGGAGATCTTCCGTCAAAGATCATAATCACTTCCACTCTAGTCGGATAAATCAGAGAAAATCGATAATATCGATCGGTATTGATTGCCCTCCTTCCCTGCTGTGATGCCCTTCGACATTCATAATCACTTAAGTCCCACGTTGGTCGGTTATTTGGGAGGAAGTCGACTAATATCAATCGACATTCATTCGCCCCCCCCCCCACACTGCTGTGAACGCCATCCTTCGACCACCAACTGAGTCCCCAAGCACGTTGGTCGCCGTGTTCGGCACATCTTCTGAATCCCAATGCAGATAGAAGATATAGAATAAATCTTCATACTACATATTTGTTACATATCAGTCGGTATCAGTCGCATGATATGGTTGTTATCATGCAGTTATTGAAGATCCACTATATTAATTCTACTTTGGCATGGTCTGTAGTTATTGGCCGTCGGCAAATGTGTCTGTCTTCTATCACGTCTCTGTCGTCCATCGAATCTACCATACATCGCACTGGCCAGTACTCAGCAATAATAAAGCACTAAGGGCTATCGGTGACGTTACAGATATTATTTATCTACCACTATATAATTGAGTTGCGGTCGATGACGTTTGAGTGAACTAACCTAAGTGCGTTACGCCGCATCATCCACAGAGGGGGCGGTCGACTGATCTAACCTTAGTGAGACACGCCGCATCATCTACAGCACGGCCAAAATGCTATTAAACGTGGGATGTTGCTGCAGCAGAGGAAGAGGGGATGTGCAGCCCTCTACTGCTTAACACAACAGCACCTACGCGCATTTCTGAGCGTCCAGATTCAGAAGCCGTGCCGCAGACTTCGTGACATTAGCATGAGAAGACCACTAAAGAGGTAAGAGTAGAAAAGGGACTTCGAAGGTGGAGAACCGACAGCGATCAGGAGGGAGCGATCAGGAGGGAGCGACCCGGAGGGGGCATCGGGATGGGGGTCGATAGAGGGAATAATGAAGCAGGCCAGGAGGTGACACCAAGAAGGGAGCGTTCGCTTGCCCTCGTCGTGTCGTGAGCATGGGAGGCCTACTTAATTGGGCTAGAGTAGTAAGGAGGATTCTGAGGGGGATCTACCTGGAAGAAGGGACCTGGTGTCGACCAGGACGAGGAACCAACAAGAAGGGAGCCGTAAGGGAATTCATACGAGGAACAAGGAGGCTGCCATATGCATAGCCTCTTCGTGCTCGACACAGCGGCGACTGCGCACGCTTCTGAGCTTCTGGATTCGGAAGGCAGGTCTTCTGAGCTTCTGGATCCAGAAGGCGGGCCCCGCACGTTGTGCAACAAGCGTGCTGATTCTGAATACGTGTCACCGACGCCTCCTGCGAGGCCCACTAAGGGGGGTGGTGTAGAAGGGCAGTGAGGGAATCTCTAGGGTGGACCAGGAGACCAGGGAGGAAAGGAACAATGTGGAAGCGGGCCACGACGGGGAAACCAGCAAGAAGAGACCAGTTGGGGGTCAAGTGGAAACAATGAAGTGGGCCAGGAGTTGCGACCAGGAAGGTGGGGGACTAACGAGGCGAAGGGAAGACCAATAAAGGCGGACCAGCAATTCGATCTAGTAAGAAGAAACGAGAAAAAACGAAACGAAATTTGGAAGACATGTCAACAATATTGGAAACGCAAGCTGTTGAGCATGAGAACGGTCGCGGAAGAGCAACTTGAGGAACAGAAGTACTGCGCAGCACAAATGACATTACTGGACGGTCCGGAGAGAATGTCTATGATGAAGGTACCGAAGTGGTGAATGGCTTGATGACGATAAAGCCCACTGCAGGTCCTAGATGATATTGAAAGTTTCACAAAAGCTACTTTCCATAGGTCAGTTATGCTGCAAAGTCGCGCGCAAGTGCGAGACACGACGTTAGGCGTGTCCGAGCACTTGTTAGTCATTGATTACTCATAAGATAGGGGAAGTAGCGGAAAATAATAAGACGTCTTCTTCGTGCCAGGGGATTTGGAGGACGTGCCGAATACGCCCAACGTGCATGAGATTCAGAAGACATGATGAGGACCTCGTCTAATGTGCATGGAGGTTCACAAGATGTGCCGAACACATCGCTCGTGTGCCTGGGATTCAGATGATCGTCGACGGAAAGCCTTCATAGAAGGAATGGAAGGCAGTCCATATCGATCGATATTATCCACTTCCTCCCACGCAGCAGGGTTAAAACACTCAATATTGATTGGCATTATCGATTTTTCTCAGATCTAAGCGATCGGGTTGGGAGCTATGTGTTATGATCGTCGACGGAAGGTCTTCAAAGCAGGTGGATTGATTCAGTCGGAAGGCCAATGTCAATCGATTTTGTTCAATCAAGCTTGAAAGTGACGGCCCTTTGTTTGTCAGTCGATGAAGGTTAGGCAATTCGTCACTGCTGCAGCGGTCTCGCGTGGAAAAAAATTCTATTCAACATAGTATTAGAAGCGGCGGGAATGCTGCGTTCTCCGTTTTGACAAAAAGGATCTTCGTCATTTACCAAAGTTGGCCAGACGCTGAGCACCTTTAGAGAGTCTATCAGATTCTCAGCGTCTATCGAAAATGTCGATTTTTGCCTTGTTGACCGTCTGAGGATGAGGAGTGAAGGTGCCTGCAGTCAACTTGGCGCCAGAGTGAAGTGGGGGAGAGTGCTATGGTGCATCAGGCTTCTCAAAGAACTAGGGGACAAAGGCACTGATTAGCACAAGCAAGGACACCACTGAACCGTCTGGAGATGACGACGATGTTGAGCGTGGTAGTTAACTCACCTTAAGGAAGCTAGAGCAAGGTTGAAACATAAAATAGTTCCCAAATATTGTTTTTGTACTGCTAGGGAGGCGAGAAATTACGTTAGTAGAGTAGCTAGCTTGATGTACATGTCCCTCACGGAGAGGGGGGCCTGGAGCCAAGAGATGTCTACGACAGTGCGTCGTCTGCCAGCCGGGTTTTCTTTCAGCTTAACCATGGGCGATGGCTGGCGAAATTATAACGCTGGCGGCGGATCACCCAAGTTTACGATATATTCTGCGGGAAATACGTCATGGTATGGATAGGGTTTAAGTGCAGAACGAAATGATTCAGAAGACGTGCCGCACACGTCGTCCAACACGCGTTGGGATTCACAAGACGTGCTGAAGACGTCGTCCAGCTTGCGTCGACATCAGAAGACGTGCCGAAGACGTCGTCCGTCCATCGGGCATCGGGACCAAGAAACAGAAGAATAAGGAGCACCAGTAAGAGGAACAGCAAAGGAAGGGACCATTAAGAGAGGACCAGTAAGGGGGGGGCAGGACAAGTAAATTGGAACTACTAAGGGGGGGGGCAATAAGGGTGAACAGTATTTTCTCTCAGTATCGTCCAACGTACGTCGGTATACGGAATACTTGTCATAGACATTCGATATTTTTTTCGTAGCAGCGTCGCGGCATGTACGTTGGGACTCAGAAAATGTGTCACAGACGTTACGTAGCATGCGTCCTGATTTAGAAGTCGTGACATGGACGTCGCACAACGTTCGTCCAGGTCCAGAAGACGCGCCACAAATCAGACTTTGCTCAGCATGCGTTGCATACTCAGCACACCTTTTAAAGGCTCCGTGCAACAAGCATGCTCCCTTTCTCTGCCATTCTGCTGACACATGTAGGGAGGGGTGGGGGGGGGGGGGGGGGGGTAGGAAGATAGTGGGAGTGACTAAAGCAATCGGATGAGTATTGCTGCCGTTGAACAGTGAATGATATTAACCGTTCGACCAATACTGATTAATTTTGTTCATGTTTCTCCTCAGATTAATAAGCCCTTCGTATTGGGAATCTCACTACCTGTCTATAATTCGCGTAGGTTCGTTAGATGGTGGACAGACTTCATATGAACAGTTTTGAAGTTCTCCTTCCCCATTGCATCTTGCTATATTTATGTAGGAAAACCAGTTCTTCACTGCAATGAACGTGTGAAGGCTCAAAGAAGAAAAGAAGACGGTAGGGTGTTCTATTCTTGGGTTTCCTAACCAGACGTGGCTTATCGGCCGCCAAACGTTTGGCGGCCGATAGACCACGTTTGGTCCAATACATAATTCGCTTAAGAAATTCGCTGAAGACCTTCGCGTGCGTCGGGATTCAGAAGACGTGCCGAAGAAGTCGTCCAACGCGCGAAAAAGGATTCAGAATAGGCGGAACTAGTAAAAGGAGATCAGGGAACAGCAGACCAGTAGAGTGGGGGGGGGGGCGGTGGCATCAGTTGAGGGAAGACCCGTATTTTCTCTCAGTATCGTTCAAGGTGTGCCGAGTTTCTTAAGACGTGTTACAGACGTCGTGTCACGTGTGTCAGGGTGCAGAAGGCAAGTCCCTCGTTGTAGCGCGGTGACGCTTGACACTTGCATATGAACTCAGCAAATGTGTCACATACGTTATGCAGCATGCGCCGGGATTCTGAACATTTGCCATAGACGTCTTATAACGTGCGTCTAGATCTAGAAGGCGTGCTACAGATCAGATTATACGCGGCATGCGTTGGGTTTTCAAAAAACGCTTTTGAAGGCTTCGTACAACGAACATGCGCATGTGTGACTCTCGTTCCGTTTATCTGCCGGCACATGGGTGAGGAGGTATCGGAGGGAAAGGGGGAGAAGGGTAGGGAAAATCGTTACAGGAGCTATAGCTGTGTTATTGTTGTCGAACACTAAGGTCTATGGCATACCACCGGCGACGAGGCCGGCGACGGCAAAACACTTATGAAGATCCTGCCTTAGCAAATCCGGTCATGCTATTATATATAGTGAAGCCACTCTTTTTCTCTCATCAGAGTAGAAGACCTAAAAAAGAAAAGAACCCAAGCAGGATCTTTTATGGGCGTGGCTTGGGGGTGAGTCTTACAATACATAATTGGGCTAATCCGTGGGTCACGTTGTCAATCACGGGAAGGAGGATTGAAGCAAAGAGATGCCCACGACAGTGCGGCGTACGCCAACCGGTTTTTCCTCCAGATTAACCTTGAGCAATTGTTGGTTAACTTATAATCCTTCCTAGATCGCCCAAGTTTACGATATATTCAGCAGGCAACGCGTCAGTGTATGAATGTAGACCAGTTGCAGAGCTTAGGGATACAGAAGGTGTGCCGCAGACTCCGATTCGCATAGGGATTCCGAATAAGGGATACCAATAGGAAGGGGACCAGTGAAGAGGGGAGGCAAGGGGGACCACTAGAGGGGGATAAGGGACCAGTATTTTCCCTCACTACGTGTGTTGGGATCCAAAAGGAGGTGCCGAAGACGTCGCCCAACGCACGAAAGGATTTAAAGTAGGCGGGACCGGCAAAAGAGGATCAGGGAGGAGGAGACCAGTAGAGGGAAGGTGGACTAGCAAAGAAGCCACTGGGGAGGAGGATGCTGTAAGCGAGGATTCGTATTTTCTCTCAATATCGTTCAACGTGTGTTTTGATGGAGTTTCCTATCTCTGTCGGAGTGCACCAGGGGTCTGCGCTCTCCCCACGGCTCCAGGACCTAACTCCAACGCGACGTCGCGCGCTAGCCGCGTGACGTCGCGTTGGACCTAACGCACAAAATGTTCTCAGTGCTTAAGTTCCCAGACCACATTTCTAGCAAGGAACTTAAGATCCCACAGAATGTGGTAGGCAACAGTCTGATGTAGGGCAATTGCTCCTAGAATGGGTGATAGTGACCTATTTCCGTAGTATAACTATAATCACGGGTAAAAATTGACCGAAGAAGTTGTAGGTGGCAAATACTGACGCTAGAAACCATCCACATGACCAGCATTCCTGTATAAACTGTCGCTGATCGTCCTATTGAAACCACTTTCATATACAATCTCCAAGAAACGTTGAAACAAGGCAAATGCATGCCGCATGTCCCTGTAGGAAGCGTTTGTAGACTTCGGAAGCATCGGACCGCGACAACTCGTCCAATTTCGTCGCGCACCGTGCGCGACGCCAGGGGGGGATGTTCGTGCGGCGTTGGAGTTATGTCTGCCCCCGCTCTCCCCACTGCTCTTCGTGGTCGTCATGGATGCAATTACACGAGATCTCCAAAACACAGCTCCTTGGGTATTGCTGTATGCCGATGACGTCATGCTTGCGTACGAAGACAAAGCCGAACTCGAGCGACAGGCACAGGAATGCGAAATGCGATCGCTTGGCATTGTTCGGACTCAAGCTGAACGTCAAAAAGACGGAATACTTAACGACGGATGTGAATGAGCTCGGATCTATCAAGATCAATGGTACTGAGCTCTCACGAATGACATCTTTCAACTATCTTGGGTCAACACTCACGTCCGATGGCAGCCTAAAGTTGGAGGTGAATGCGCGTGTGAGTGCAGCCTGGTCCAAATGGCGCTCGTTGACTGGGGTATTCTGCGACAAGACCATACCTGAGCACCTCAAGCCAACGGTGTATGGAACTGTTGGTGGCGCAGTAGCGACGTAGAATGCTGAGTGCTGGCCCGTGACAGGAAAGTGAGAACTGTCTCAGTGTAATGGAGACGAAAATGCTAGGTTGGACGGCCGGAATTACGCGTTTGACCGTTACGACACCACACGAAAGAGGTTCGGTGTCGCCCAATATCCAACAAGCTGCGCGAAGCTCGTCTTCGGCCACGTCCTACGCGCTAACGACGACACTCTCCGATTGACCTGAACTTTGAAGTCCCTGGAAAGCGGCCCAGAGGACGAAGCAACATTGTCTAGACACGTTGCACGTAGACTTAAAGATAGCTGGTGTGCATCCTGATCAAGCATTTGATCGGGAGAAATGGCGTCACCACACCAGAAGAGCGGGCACCGCCACCAAGAGGGACAAACGCTACTGAAAATGATGATGATGATCGTTCAACGTGTGTCGGACTTTTGAAGACGTGGTATAGATGTCGCGCCCCCGTGTGTCGGGGTGCAGAAGGGGTGTCATAGACATTGTAGCAACGTGGCGGCACATGAGTCGGAACTCAGTGTCACATCTGCGTCCTTGACGCTCACTCCGTCTCTTCGCCAGCACATAGGTAAGGAGGTATTAGCGGCGGGCGGGGGGGGGGGGATGTAGGTAGAGTGACTATGGGATTCGGAGGAGTATTATTGCCGTCGGACAGTAAACGGTTCGACCTGTCGCCCAATACCGATTAATTTTATTATGTTTGAACAGATTAAGCACTTCGGATTCGGACTCTCATGATCTGTTTTTCTCCACGTAGAGATCGGGCGCTTCAGAGAATAACCCGCGTGCATGCTCTAGAGGGTGGATGGGCTTCATGGGAGCAGCGAAGATTGTGCCCTACCATATCCCGCTGCACCAACCCATATAGTAAAACCACTTGTAATAAAGATAATAAGGGATAAAGAAGAAAGGAGGAAGACTGGGGTTGTCCGTTTGGGGCGAAGCCCAGACGTTTGGCGGCCGCTAGGAACTGAGAACATTAAATAACGGTTCGTCCCCCTTTCTTATTGTTGCTGTGTCTTCTATTGAAATATCACCTTTAAATTGTCATTGTAGCGCCACCAAATTAGCATCTGAGAAAGCACATGCAGTTGCCTAGTTCGCATGCAGCATCAGCACTAGATGGACCTGAAGAACGTTTCAATCGACGCTTTACAGGGAAACGAGCTTGAAGGTTTGTGCTCCTTCGACCGGAAAAGTTTGAGTTGCTTTTCAATCCCGAATACAAACGCACGTGACATAGAATGACATGGGTGCTGCGTGAAAGAACGATTAAAACAATGGACCTCATCTCCGTCTGGAGTTACGCAGGAAACGTATTCAATGTACCAATTCCAAGTCGTGGTAGTGCATTGCACCTTGTACTGCCCATACACGGTCTAAAATAGAATTTGTTGTCATTTCGACTCGCCAAACGTAAATGGGCAACTCTAAAAACAAACCCATTTCTCTCCGTCAGAATAACGTTTTCCATCCATGGTCTCACACTTAATGAGCGGATTACCATTGAAGCTAGGACTGGGTGCTACGAAATGAATCGATGCAGCAACAGCGAGAAGGATGAGCGCTTTCATGTCCTGAATTAATTCATTTACTCGCTACTCACTCTTGCCATTCCGCTGAAATAGTTTCTATCCACAACGCTCCCATTGGGTTGATCGAAAAGTCTTGCAACACTAGCACAACAATATCACAATACAATGCAATATAATACAATACACAAAAACTCAGTCCACGACATATTCCCCATCCGAGTCTAACGACAAGATCCTGCCCCATCTTTCAGGCAGCCTTTCAATTCTCTTTCGCCAGAATTTCGAGGGCTGTGAGGAAAAGAATTCAGATAGCTCCATTTTCAGTTGACGTCGATCATCAAACTTTCTTCCTCGAAGATGCCGCTTCATGGCTGTGAACAAGTATTAGTCAGAAGGAGGGAGGTCAGACATTTTCCAGTTCTGAGCGTTTTTGACGCTTGGCGTTGCGAGGTCTGGAGAGAGAGGTGGATGGGGCAGAACTTCCCAGCCTAACTCCTGGATTTTCTCGCGACTCACTTTCGCACGCGCGTTGTGTAGACATTTTCCCGTTCTGGACGTTTTTGGCTCACGGCGTCGGCCAAGCTCTGGAGCTGGGTAGCGTAGACAGATGCTGTGACTGTGGTCCCTCTACCCAGCAACTCCCAGTAAAGCATGTCTACTGAATCCCACCAGCAACACGGAAAAATCTTGTTTTCATGGTGTCCACGTTTCGGTTGTCTTGGAACCGGTTCTCCGGGTGGGAGTCATTGGCTCTTGCAGATGCGGTTAACGTAAAGAACCCAGCTTTCACTTTCCTTCAGAAAGTCCTTTCTGTGCAGGAGAAGAAGCAGCGACTCAGCAACACTGATTCGGCATGCCTCGTGACGAGTCGCGCAGCTCATGTGGTACTCAACACGACAAAACTTTGCGGTACACGAGGATCTCCGGCTGCCCCACGACGGTGCTTTGCGTATGTCTAAGTGTCGCCGCCATTTCGCGTCTGCTTGAATTTGGCTTCACCTTGAAGGCTTCGCGCAAGCTGTCTTCTTCCACAACAGAAGGGCATCCGGAGCGAGTTCGAACTTCGATAGAGATATCTCCAGCCTTGAAGCGCTGATACCAACGGGCCACTGTGGAATAGTGAATGACTTCCTCCTTGATTGCAGCGCAGATGTTGGAGGCTGCAGTCCTTGCGCAATGGCCCTACAGAAATTCGTAGTAGACGATAGGTCGTAGGTTGCTGCTGCTTATCGTTGACATTGTTGCTGTATTACCACTGGGAAAGGTTCAAGCATAAAGCGCTGCAAACGAGATCTCTGCCAACCACAAGGCAATATGTCAGCCCTTGTGGATAAGGATGGAACAACGCAAACGTCTCGAAGAGCGATGGAGATCATTGTTCAAGAATTCTACACAGATCTGTTTCGTTCTTCCAGCACTGTCCCGAAATGCTTGATGCCACCAGCTGAGGAAGTACCTCCCATTCTGGAATCAGAAGTTGCTCATGCCGTCAGAAGGATGAAGCCAGGCATTGCTCCCGGACCGGACGGCGTTTCTGCTGACCTCCTTCGTGCGGGTGGCAGTGCCCTCTGCTCTCTTCTTGCCAAGCACTTCAATCACTACCTTCGACTTGGTAGGATTCCGGACTCGTGGAAGGAGCCGAAAACAGTTCTAATATTCAAAAAAGGTCAGCAGGAGGATATCAACAACTATCGACCCATTAGTCTTTTCTCGGTTGTGTACAAGATCTTCACCAAGACACTGCTCAATCGTATGGAACGTTGCTTAGATGAGTATCAGCTAGTGGAGCAAGCAGGGTTTCGCAAGGATTTTTCCTGCACGGACCATATTCAGACTGTCTCACAACTCATCGAAAGGAGCCGCGAGTACCACATCTTGTCCTTGTCTTCGTGGATTATAAGAAAGCGTTCGACTCTGTGGAAATCAACGCCATTCTGAACGCGATTGTGCATGCTGGTATACCATCGCCCTCCCTACATCCGACTTCTCGACGAATGCTTCTCGAACACATCGACCATCATCCAGTTGTTCATCAAAAGCTTAAGATTCCTATCGGGAAAGGAGTACGGCAGGGAGACACGATTTCTCCTACGCTATTAACAGCGGCACTCCAGGATGCCATGAATGACTTTAACTGGGAGGATAAAGGCTACATTGTTGACTGTAAACGGGTCAGCAGCCTTCGCTTCGCCGGCGATATTGTTCTCATCTCTACTACCACGGCAGAAGTCGAGGAAATGCTGAACGGCTCAGTGTGCAGGCTTTAAGATTGGATTGGACATGAATATGTCCAAAACGCAATTTATGGTCAACCAGTGGTGTGACACGGGACTCGTAATGATGTTAAATGGGGTCGCTCTACAACAGGTCGACTCCTACGTCTATCTGGGAAGAGAGCTGAGCATGGTTAACGACCTCGCTCCTGAAATCGCCCGCAAGAGACGCGCAGCATGGGCAGCCTTCAGTTCGATTCGCGAAGTCACCGATCAGGTCAAGGATGCCGGCCTCAGTGCCTCGATATTCATCGCCTCTGTACTGCCTGCGATGTGTTACGCGTCGGAAACCTGGCCCACCAGCAAGACAATCGCCAGAGCAATGCAAACTACGCATCGTGCACTGGAGAGATGTCTTCTGAGGACAAGCCTTCGTCAGCAATGGCAAGAAGGCCTACGAAGCTCGGAGCTACGGGAGAAGTCGCAATTAGCAGACCCGCTGCAATACATGAAGGAGACCAAAAATCGCTGTGCCGGACATCTGCTTCGACGAAAGTACGATAGATGGAGTCTCCGTGCTACAGAATAGCTCCAGAGAGACCATAAGAGACCACTGGGACGACCGCCAACACGATGGGCAGACTCATTCTCAAGATCTTTCAGAAAGCGGAGTCTGCCTCACTGGATGCAAGCAGTCAGAGATCGAGCGGTCTGGAAGAGTTGTGGTCCCCGCTGAGAAGACCTCCAGTCGACAAAGGACCATCAAAGTATCAAAGTAAGTATTACCACTCAACCTTTATATAGGCCTTTTATACGCCTGAGGAAACTTCGAGAATGTACTATGACGTCACTACACAAGATCAATATTGTAAGAGCTTTTAAAATTTAACAGGCAGTAGCGTAAAGTGTTGCAAGACTTTATATACTTGACACTATATATTATACTTGACACTAATATAGAAATCAATCTCTTCAGGTCGCGATGGATCGATAGTGCAGTGAGGGGAAAGGTGCGCTCTACTTCCCCTCTGTGACATCCCGAGAACAAACTGTTTATCTCTTAAATGACAGCGGCTACGTGCAAATGCGGAATAGTTAATTTGAAGTGTCTAAAATGGTGTTACGATAAAAGATAATAAAAGGTTTAGTGTTCATAGATGTCAAAGGTGCATCAGAAATTGGTCCCTTCTCGTGAACGTCGTCTTCGTCAGACTCAGCTGTAACGAAACACATCACGTGGTCGGGTCGGTCAGAATTCGCTGTGTCAAGGATGAGGTTCTCTCTTTGCTCAAGGATTTGTGATTTCTCACCTCGTTATCAGACTTCATACAACCTAGTTGTCTTCATCGTAACCTTAATTTTCTTTTGTTTTAATTGTTTAGCCTTTAAGGTGATGTAAGCATGTCTTTATAAGCTGTTCTTTCTAGGTGTGGCCACAACAATGTGGAGACTTACGCGAAGCTTCGTTTCTTGAAGCAGACATGTCATGAGCGTGAAATTGAATCTTGCAACGTTTTGAAAAATGGTTGTTCTACAAACAAAAGTGGCGCTTTTTCTGGAGCAGTTTTCGATTAATCAGGACAACTCCAGTTTTTGGCGATTTTAGCGGAACGTCTTTGCACAATACTTTGCTCGAGCGACATCCTGATCTAAAACTGTGCTCTACAATATTTTGATGTTAACTGTTTTTTATTGTAGGTTATTTTAAGTGCTTCCTTAGAGATTTACAAGACTTTCATAGTGCATAAAGTTTTTTGAAGCGCTTCCCGAATCGAACACGGAGTCGTAACGGAAGACTTGACTGGCCAACGAGGTGATTTCTTCCCTGTGAAGGAGACAATACCAGCCAGTGCAAATGTACTCATTAAAATATGGATTCGTGAATGTTACACAGTAGGAATCCACGCGTCTCTACAGCGACGTTGTTGTTCGTCGTTTTTCATGATAAGGCTTTTTATCTGAAGGAGAAGAGGTAAAATATTTTTCCAGGTAAAATACTGACTTTTTCTTTATATATAGAGAAAAAGATTGTATTCACTCTATATAACCATTGACCGATTTTGAATTTGCTAGAAGAAAAGTCGATGCAGCGTATGACAATTCGACTCGAACTTTTTTGTAGTGCAATTTTGTCTTCACATGTTGTCTCTTTCAAATAGAGAAAAAAATATTGTCGTAATACAGCCGTCGCGTACGACCGATTGTCGTTAGTCAGAAAACGCAGTTTCCTGCATTTGAACTTTTATAGCTTGAAGTGTTTTGAAGTTTTTGAAAAATTAACAGCGCGTTAGTAAATGGAAGAAAATGCAGTTCTGCGGTCTAAAATGTCGGCTTCTAAAAGAAGCGGCTTCTGCGTGTACCACAGGAGGGTTGAATTTTTGTCGACTAGAAGAGAGTCGAAAAAAAGGCAAATTTTCCACATAAAAACAGCTTTCTAAGTGGATTGGGCTAGAAGGGGCGATGTTGATTTTTGCCAAAAACTGATGAGATAGCTGATTCTACAATTTTCGCGATAAGTCTTTGGTTACGGCTTCATGAACAATTCGAAGTGCGCTTCAAAAAATCTTTGTAAACTGCAAAAATTCCACAACCATAAAAAAATACTTGAACTACCATTAGAAATTGGCAAAAATTTGTATAGAATGTATCTTAAATGATGTTGCGTCTTCAGGTAGAGAGATGTGTTGTGTTACGGCATTCTGCAAAATCGCAAAAACTGAACCCGTCCTGATTGATTATTCGAAGACTGCATCCAGAAAATCTTTATTTTTAATCTTTGCTTCCAGATGTGGAGCAGTTAGCATTTAAAAAACATTACAATATGCAGTTTATGCTCACAGCATGTCTCCTTCAAAGGGTGCCCGCGATTCACCACAATGTCGAAGACCCACCTGGAAAAAATAATTTGTTAAAATATACAAGCTCCGTCACGCCTATCGGCGTGCCTCACAATTGCGCACTTCGCGTGATATTGCAGTATCGCCATCATCATCAGTATCGATTATGATCACTTAGCTCCTACCCTGGTGGGTTAAATCTGCGAGAAAATCGATAATAGCGATCGATATTCATTGATTTTCCATCTGCCGTGAAAGACTTAGGTCGATAGTATCGACTGATATTGATTGCTTCCCCTAATTTGAATGCCTCCCGTCGAATCATCTGAATCCTCAGGGTCGATGCGCGACGTCTTCGGCTCATCTTCTGAGCCCCCAGGCATGTTGGGTTACGTATTCGACAGTCTCCTGAATCCCCAGGCGCGTAAAAGACGTCTGGGTATTTTCCGCTATATTCGCATCCCTTAGTTTGCGCCCCGTAGTTTCCGCCCCACCCTTATTGTTCCTCCCTATTTTCGCCGATCAATGGCTATCAGCGAATTATTATATAGTATGACATCGATTACTCCCAGAGCTAAAGTTTTGGACCGCCTAAACAACATCCACAAAAAACCGATAAATTGACCTGTATCGATTGACCGCGACCGGAACTTCGAAAACGAATTTCAGGTTCGTGTTCAGCAGCCTAGATTATCCCTAGGACTGAAGTTCCCAGGCACGTAGATGAGGTCTAGATATTTTTCGCTATTTTCGCGGGCCCCAATATCCCCCCCCCCCGATTTTATAATTAATTTATGACTCATCGCTTGGCGAATTATATATAGTATGAACATTTGAAATCTTTAAAAATTAGAATAGAAGAAGAATAAAGTTGTGTTGGGTGCACTGGGGTCGTATCATATCTGCTTTGAAGGTGGACATAAGTTTTTGGTCAAAAATTGAACCCTATGCTTCACTATGCTCAAATTTCTTCCCTTTCCAAGTCTTATACAACGTTTCGAGAGCGGCACTGAAGAGCTACGGATATATGGTATCAAGTTATCGGACCCTTGCGATGACTAATTCACCGTTGTAGGTGAGCAAAAACGATATAAGTTCAGTTCAGTTTGGCTTACTCGGTTCTATGGAAGCAGCTCCGAAAGGAAGCTTAATGCTGTTGCGGGTATGATCGGAATTAAGTCCGGACTCCCGGGTGCTTCCTTCTGTCCAAGCTGCTCGAAAGTGATTTCATATTTTCAGGTCGGAATCACACCATAGCAATACTGAGTGCCAAACCGACTTCTGCAGATTTGAACGAGAAAAGCAATTTATTTCGACTAAATTCTTGGTAAACTAAGCTAACTTATCGCTGCGTTCCTCATTACTATCCTGTGTATATTCATGCTTTGGGTGGCCTCCTTGTATCTGTGCTTCTGAATGGCTGAAAGCGTTGGCCAAATTGCGGTGCACAGTGACATCATATTGTTTTTTTTCTTCTACGTAAATTAATTGCAACTGATCGATTTCTTTTCCAAGGTCCTGTTTAATGTGCGCACCTTTGTGCAATTATAAATAAATAAATAAAATAAATAAATAAATAACGCTCTTCCCGTCCCTCGAGCGAGGAGGATCCATTGAAGCAGGCACGCAGCAGGGACAAATAGAGACGCTGATGGTGCCGGTTCGAGCAACTCGATGATCAACGGAACGACAGGTGGTACAGGTAACATATGAACAAGTCCTGGTCGTGAATCCTCTGTACAGCTGAAGTTTTCTGCTGCACCGGCAAGGGAATTTTCTCAACAGTACGCTGGAATAGCAAGAACGAACACCATAGAAAGAATTTTCATCCTCTGAATAGAAACAAAATATGCTTTTCTGCTGGGACAAGCGAGTAGAAGTCCCAAAAAATTGTAATGGTTACGGATCGGCATGGTTGAGCTTACGATGAAGTCGACGTGGTCTGGGTGGTGCAGAGTAAGAGAGCTGCTGCATATCATAACACCATGGATTCGATTCGCGACCTATACCTCGTTTTTGCACTTCTACCCTAGTATCGAATTTCCATGGAGAAACGCTATCTCTTCGCTACTTCTTTATTGAATTTGTTGCGGTACAATGCTTTTACTACATACTCCTTGTTTGATGCACCAGCAATGTATCAAATTTGCAAAATAAGCACGATGAGATATGAAATGTTTCTCAGATACTTTCAATACCAGTGATATGAAGGTGGAAAGTGAATGAAGAAGTAAGAACGATCGCAATATTGGCAACGCATGAAACCTACAGTTTCTTGTTTTTCCTTTTTCTTTTCTTCGTTTTCTTCATCCCGACTCATCACATGAACCATCGTCTTCCGAAAATGCTATTCTACTCGAGCATTCGAAGCGGCCAGGATGTATGGTCAAGTAATTACTTTGTGCCACGAAAAATCAATCAGTGTTTACACAACAATCAGCACGCCTTCAGGAGAAGCTCAATCTTTATGGACTATCTATAACATGAATTATGGCGCTCATAAGTGGGTGCCTGGAATGCAATGTATTCAGGTGGTCCAATAAGTACTACTGTATTACTGTATTACAGTACTACTGAAGTACTGTATAAGCATGTTAGAGGACTGGCCATGGGGAAACTTATGGCTCCGGTATTGGCTGTTGCGTTCATGTCTAAAACAGAGGGACCCTCATGGAGTGTAGACCTCTACTGTACTGTCGCTACATTGATGACTGCTTCATTGCATGTGCGACCCAAAACGAAAGGGACAGGTGTTTCGAATGGCTCAACCAGCAGGCAGAGGACACTAAGCTCACAAGGAAAAACCCATTTATAATTGGTTGCCGTTCCTCAACATCCAAGTCAGTTGCACGCGGGGCAGGTTCCATACGAAATGGTATCGTAAACCCAGTAGTAAGAACATCATCGTGCACTTCAGCTCTGCTCACCTCTCTCAAACGAAGACGGCCACGATTAAGAACATGTTCCGAAAGGCGGCCACGGTGTCTTCCAACAGCGATCTCAAGTCGAAATCGTCCCTATGACATCTCGAATCGCGGTGTCCAACTTGTACCCCAAACAGAGCCTGACTAGAGGTCATCGAACAACGGCAACAGCAGCGAGACATCAGAGCGACAATAAAATTCCTTTTAGGGTATCTTTTGTTTCTGAGGATTTCAGTACCGAAGCGCGGAACTGCATTCGCAAAGCTGGTTTTCATAGCATGGTCCGCATGATCGAGATTCCGCCGGCCAATCTCAAGGCACGTCTAGTTAGGAATCGACTATACTATTCCAGCTGCAAGACTCGCCACTGCATTATTTGCCCATTCGGTAAGGAGGGAGATTGCATGATCTCAAGTGTGGTATATCTTATGAAGTTCACGGGTTGCAACGGCGTGCATATCGTCAAGACGGGCAGCTGTGCAGCACTTCGTGAGCCACAACACTGCAATCCTGATCGATTAAATCTGGGAGAAAACGAAATCACCTTTTAGGATCCCAATAATATCAATCGATACTGATTGCCTTCTACCCTGCTGTGAAGGCCTCTTAGACTATCGCAATCACGTAATACCCACTCCGACCGGTTAAATCTGAGAGAAAAACGAGAATATCGATAGATATCGGTTGACTTCCCTGGCCCTGAATCCCCACACGTTGGACAACGTCTTCGGCACCACTTCTGGATCCCTAGACTACTGGACGTCTTCGGCACGCCTCGTGAATCCCCAAGAACATCGCACAACTACAACTCTGCCCCAGACTCCCTCCTCACACACCTCCAGTCCCGAATGAGCAGACCGCCATGGGTGTTCCGCCCTGGGTAGACACAGGACGCGCCCGTGCAGACAGACGGAAGCCGCGCTCCCCTTAGCGCTTATTTTATAGAAGGATGTCTAAAACATTGCGGATGCATTATGGGTGTCGACCAAAAAAATATGTGGTGAAAACACCATGCCGCAGTAAACTCAATCAAAACGTTAGGATACAGTTTCTACACGGAAATTTGATACTAGGGTGAAAGTAGAAAAGCGAGACATACCTCAGGAACTGAACCATCGACTTCATGATATGACGCTGCGCAGCTACCCCTGCACCACCCAACCCACTCGGCTATCGCCTCCGTGGCAAGCTCCTCTGAGAGCTGGGGAGACAACCGCTGGACGATCCGCCCCTTTTTTCTGCGAAATATCGCGGGGGTCGAACCGAAGGACGACGTCAGATTGTCGGCAGGTCGAATCTCTTGCGCAAGAGCTGCAGTCGTGCCTCACGTGTCCGGACATATCGGAGGCATTTCGCGACTACCTCTGGACAATCCGTTCACTGTGACGTCATCAATGCTTGGGAGGACTACCGCTGAACACATGGCGCCAAAATGTATCCTACGAGAAACCAAACTACGGATGCAACACCCTGCGTATAACGACTGATGTCAGGTGGGAGTCAAATTCTTAGGCTCCAACCTATCCTTCTCCTGAACGCTTAGTCCCGCGCAGTCGCACGGTCCACTGTTCTTGATTCCTGATCCGTCTCCACTTCCTCTTATCAGAGCGCCGTCTCGCATTGCGCTGACTTCGGCAGATTTCTTTTGATGGCGTCCTTCCACCTTTTCCATTTGCGACTAAATAGCCAAGGGTTGCGACGATTTGTCCGCTAAAGATTGGACGAGTTTTCTCACAATACTTCGGCGGTCGGCGGACCACATGAGCTGATTCATCTGCTGAGTTTCCAGCATCACTGAGAAATGGTTCTAGTTTTAGAGCGCAGACACCACTTCAAACGTCAAGGGCTCTGAACAGTGTAAGCCGTATTTCACCAAAGTGTGGGCAGCCCGATTGCAGAGGACATGAATTAAATTCCTAGTAGAAATCAGTACGGACTGATGGAAAGTTTACTTCTCGGTGCTTTCAGCACTTAGACACCTTAAGACACAGGAAGAGAAGGCCTTTAGCAGACAGTGATTTCATTGGGTTGAAAGGAAACAGTGGGCATCCTCTCGCAATTGCTAACAATGATAATTACATCGTGATTATTCAGAACGCCGAATTAGCATGCTGTCCAACTAATGCACTGTCATAAATAAGTTGTAGGTGCTCGAAACCGCGTATTGATTTGGACGAGATAGGCTGTCGTGTGGTCCCGTAACGATCGCCTGAATACTACGGGTAAACTCGTCCAATTCCAGGCGGACAGTTCCTCGCTACCTTTGGCAATTTAGTCGCGAGCACATTTTCCTTGAGGCTTCTTTCGGACGGACTCAAACTGAGCGTGAAGAAGACCGAATATCTAACGCCCAACGTTACCTACTCTGGCTCCAGGTTAAGGGCTTCGAGATTCCACACACTGCGGTCTTTAAGTACCTAGGATCAGCAGTCGCATCTGACGGCAAACTGATGGTCGAAATGAATTCACGCGTGGTCCAAGTGGCGCTCATTGACTGGCGTGCTCTGCGACAAGAAGCTACCAGAGCGCTTTAAGTCGAAGATCTACAGAGGAGTCGTCCCGCCAATAGCAATGTACAGCGCGGAGTGTTGGCCTGTGAACAAGGAAGTTGAAACGAGCTGGAGTCACGCGCATGGCATCCGAAACGATGTCACGGCAGAAGTTCAGTGTCGCGCAGATAGCTGACAAGATGAGCGAATCTCGCTTACGTAATATAATAGTACGGTGACGTTTTGGAAAAGAAGACAGCGGTCAAAGTATAGGCTTTAACTATGAAGTAATAGGAAAGCGGCCTAGAGGGCGCCCAAGTAGCGCTGGTCTGATATGTTACATATGGATTTGAAGGTTACTGGTGTTCACCCTGATCTAGCGCTGGATCGGGAAAGGCGACGCAATGACACAGCGGACTACGCTACGAGGCGGGACAAATGTTGAAGAAGAAGTTAAATAATAAATCGTAATAATGATGATGGTACAAAAGAATAAATGAAATTAGGTAATAATTAGTAGTCATGGTTAATTATATGTATATACTAACAAACAGCTGGGAGTATCAACGAATAGTAATAACAGGCGGTAATGAACAATTACCTCATATAAATAACAGTTTACAGTTGTTCGTTACTGTCTGTTATTACTATTTGTGGCTACTCATTCTCTGTTATATATTATACAGTATCACTGCCATTCATCATTAGCTGAAGTCGTCCCAGTATAGTGGGCGGCAACCGCAGGAGGTGCGGTGGTCTTGCTCAGCACGTCGGCTCTCTTTTATCTTCGAGCTGACGCTGACCTGGAAGGACAATCGCAGGAGGTGTGGAAGTCTTCGCCTGAACATCGGCCCCTCTTTACTCTTTGTGCTGCCGACGTCCTCAGGATGACTGCAGGACAAGCACTGCACAAGAGGGAGTCTTCGCGATGTCGCGCCGACGACCTCAAGTGTCCTGTGCTCGTCCCTCCGTTTTCGGTACGTCGTCCTGTGTTGCGAGGGTTCACCTGTGCTCGTGCTGGAGTCGGTCGACAAAACTCTCAGAGTCGTTTTGTTAATAATTGGAGAATCGAGACTCGCTCTGCGATATTCGTTCTTGACATTCCGGCGTATCGTTGAGACAGTGCCCTGGTGGTAGGAGCACATAGTGTGACCAGTGCTCTGATAACCGCTTCAGTCTCGAATAAGTCGATGCCTTCCTCAGGTCGATGAATATAAGGCACAGCTGCAGCGTGTACTCTCGAGAAACTTCGATGAGCTTCGTAATGTTGTGTATGTGGTTGATCGTGCAGAATCCTCTCCGAAATTCTGCTGGTTCGCACGGCTGTCCCTCTTCTAGCGTTCTGCTGATCCTACGCAGGATGTCTTGAGTGAATAACTAGTAGTCTAGGAATAGCAGGCAGAGCGGGCGCTAGTAAATTCTGGTCGTTGATCCTCTATGTTCGGTTTTCATAAAACCTGGGCTTATTGTGAGAGTAGTCCGTGCCACGCAGGTTTGTTATAGTGGAACAACTTTATTCGACCGACGTTTCGACAACTTCGTCGTTTTCAAAGGCTTGAAAGAAGTTCGAAACCTAAGACCAGACACTCATTTCGGCAAAAACGTCGTTCTCCAACTCTGTTAATTTCAATATTTCCTACGATTGTCAAGCGGAATTCCACTGAAGTCTGGTCGTTGAATTTGTCTATCGAGAATATTTCATTAACTCTTGTCAACTTGTACTGTGTTTTTCAACTACCGTTAAAAAATACAGCTTCATAATGCTGTCTCAACGGGAAAAATCCAAAAATGAACTTTAATACATCATTTTCACAGCAAACTGGACTTCTTTCAAAGCAGACTAGACACTTTCAAGGCAATATGTACACTTCTTAAGACATTCCGGACACTTGTGAATTTAAGACAAAGCATCCTCCAAATCAAAGCTAAGGTCATTGTTCGATGCTAGGTTAAAAAGGCTTATTACTTTGCCAACAGGATGGTTAATGTCGGCTGAACATCATCGAATTGTGCGCCTGTATTAGAGACGCGAATCTGACTGCTCTATTTTTTGTTGGAGTAGAGTAGTTTTCTAATAGTTTTACTGGTTTCATGCTGATAGACATAATACACAAAAACAATAATTAATACATCAAATAAACTTATATAAAGTTCACATCATGGTGACTCCCCCAGATACCCTATAATTCTATGATCTAAAGGAATCCTAGAGTTGGGGCGGACTACGGTTAAGAAACCGCAACATACTCCCCCATCCTGTGTTGTACAATACATCGAAGAAGGGGGAGTGCCTCCCCTCTTCTGACCGAGATGCCGCTCCATTCCGTCTCGTTACAAGCACTTTCTGTCCTATCTCATAGTGGTGGAGGTGGGGAGGGGAGCAGCTGGATGGGGAGGCACTTTACTCCCACGCCCCACCCGCCCTTCCCGCCCTTCTCTCACACAACAAAACCATCTAGCAGTAGCAGCACTTTCAGTCCCTTTCAGCCCTAGGGAAAAACAAGATGAGCTATTAAACTAAATGGAAAAGGGGATAGATTTTCAGGCTCGGATTTCTTCCTCATGAGCAGGTAACGCTTAGGCTACAATATTTCGGCGCAAAGCGACTTCTCAAGGGTAATCATCTCGTATAAAGTGGTTACACGCCTGACCTGGGAACTACCTGAAGTGTAGATCTGAATCAACTATGCATATGTGCAGAAGCGCCAAATCTCAAAAGTAACAATATGCAAGTATCTCGATCCGAGTACAAGTTTGAGCAGAGTTACAGCCGGTGAAAGCTGCATCATTGAAGCGGAGCGGTGGAGCAAGCAAGGATGGTATATCTCTCTCGTGTTCATTGTGTTTCCAAAGGCGTGTGTCTACCAGGGACCGGTATCTTCAACGACTTACAGCAATTTAACGGAGAAAATACAACAGAAATTCCTGATAGCGCGGCTTCTCAACAAGCGATATGGTGGAATGTTTCACCATATCGCTTATTGATAGGCCGCGCTTTCAGAGATTTCATCTGTATCTTTTCGGTTCAATTTCTGTAAGTCGTTGATGAATCTGGCTCCAGAAAGCCGAGTGGATAAGGTCTCACGAGCCAAAAGTCAGGGGTTGGGTCCTATGTGTTGGATGTCTGCAAACTTCGTGTTCATGCGAGGGTTACAAGCGGTGACAGTAAAGCAGGCAAACAACAGGTTTACATGTCATTCAATCTTCACCTATACCGCCGGTCTTCCGCTAATCATCGAGTTGCTCCAGAAGGCGCCAGCAACGTTCCCATTCGTTCCTGCTGTGTCCCAGGATGCTCCAATAGATAGTGCTCGCTGTTGGAACACGAAGAGGGTTCAGGGCTTTTATGAAAAAGTTCGACGTAGTTCTGTTCCTTTGAAAAAATACTCCTCCCTTCTCTCTCCCCACCCCCCGATTCCAGTCGGTGATGGCTCTCGAGCAGAGCGGGAGTGCCTACGAAACGATTAAGTGGAGGACCCATGTAACTTTTGAGGACAGCGTCTTTGATCTTCGAACATACCAAGTTCGGAGCTCTGAAGGTCTTCTCTCACTTGCTTGAATCGTGTAACTACAAACATTGAAGTAGAATAGGTAGGTATGGAGTCAGACACTTTTCGTCTTTTTGTCGACTTCTTCGTCGCTCTTGGTAGCTTCCTCCATTTCTATTAGGTGGGGGGGGGGCAAAAATAATGAGGCAAATTGAAAAAAATTCTTTATCACCACCTATATATAAAAGAGTTTGCCCGAGGAGTGATGTAATCTAAGTGAGGTACGCCGCATCATCCACAGCGAGAGCGTTCGAGTGATCTAACCGAAATGAGATACGTCGCATTATCCACTGCAAGGACGGTCGATGATCTAACCTGAATGAGGTACGCATCATCAACTACAGCGTTCAATAGCAAAATTTGCTATTGAACGTGGGATGTTGCTGGAGCTGGAGAAACGCAGCCCTTTACTGCTTAACACAACAGTACCTACGCGCGTTTCTGAGCGTCCAGATCCAGAAGCCGACTTTGTGCCATTAGCATGAGAAGACTTCTAAAGGGGTAAGGATAGAAGGGGGACTTTGAGGATGGAGAACCGACAGCGATCAGGAGGGAGACAGCGACCAGGAGGAGCATCGGGATGGTCGATGGGGGAACAAGGAAGCAGGCCAGGAGGTGGCACCAAGAAGAGTTTAGGCAATATGTAGGGATCAGTTACCATTCAGGGGAGGGGACAGTAAGGAGGATCAGCAAGGGGATCCATTACCATTAAGAGAGACCTGATTTAGAGGATGTGACACCGATGTCACACAATGGGTGTTCGCTCGCCATCGTCGTGTCGTGAGCGTGGGAGGCCTACTTAATTGGGGTAGAGCAGTAGGGAGGATCCCGAGGGGGGGGGGGGGGAGGGGAGAAAGGATCTACCTGGAAGAAGGGACTTGGAGGCGGTACCAGGACGGGTAATCCACAAGAAGGGAGCCGTAAGGGAATTCATACGGAGAACAAGGAATCTGCCATATGCATAGCCTCTTCATCGCTTCTCGGTCTTTTGGCTAAGATCAAAAGTTTCTATTCTTACCAAATTAACCTTCTTCATGCTCGACATAGCCGCGACTGCGCGCGCTTCTGAGCTTCTTGATCCAGAAAACGGGCCACCTACGTCGCGCAGCAGGCATCCTGATTCTGAATACGTGTCACCTACCGTGCCGTGAGCATGGGAGGACCGCCTAGGAGGTGCTGGAGAAGGGCGGTAAGGGGAACCTCTATGGTGGATTAGGAGAGCGACCAGGAAGGAAAGGAACAACCTGGAGGGGGGCCAGGACGGGAAAACCAGCAAAAAGAGACCAGAAGGTGTCAGTATTGGAAACAAAAGGAGTGGGCCAGGACTTCCGACCAGGAAGGTGGGGAACTAAAGAGGCGATGGCAAGACCAGTAAAGCCGGACCAGCATTTAGATCCACTAAGAAGAAACGAGTGAGGGGGAACCTCGCTTGGGAAGGCATTTCAACAATATCTGGAAACGCTAGCTGTTGAGCATGAGAACGGTTGCGGAGGATCAACCTGAGGGACAGAAGTACTGCTCAGCTCCATCCAATGACGTTACTGACCGGTCCGGAGGGAATGTCCATGATGAAGGTACCGAAGTGGAAAGCGGTTTGATGACGATAATGTACGCACCAGGTCCTAGATGGTAGCGAATTTTATGTCTTACAATAGCTACTTTCTATAGGTCAGTGATGCTGCAAAGTCGCGCGAAGCGCGCAAGTGCGAGACACGCCGTTAGGCGTGTCGAAGCACTTGTCTCTTTATAACTCAATTACAACTCAACGATGCTGAGAAATGTGTTCGCCATTAAGGTAAATGACTTGCTGCCATCGCTCAGCCAACTTCCTAATCCCATCCTTCCAGAACTGCTAGGGACAGGTGTTGGTCAACTGCTCGATATGGTTGTCAAGGACTGCTTGGGTTCTTGTGTAAGAAGTAGTGGTAGTCGCAGGAGAAATGTCGCCTGCTCTACTCTCTCCGCATTTAACCTTCGCTCGAACCAAAGTTTGCAGACATGAAAGAAACATGCGCCACACTGGATCCAAACTCATTACCTTTCGCTCACGAGTCTGCTACCCTATCCACTCAGCCGTCCGGTCGACACACGCCTTTGCGGGAACAATGAACTCGACAATGATAAGATAGCAACCTTTTTCCTTGCTTCACCACTCCGCTTCAATGGTGCACCGTGGTCACGGGCGTAACTCTGCTCAATGTTGTACTCGGGTAGAGATACTTGCATATTGTTACTTCTAGAGAGAGGCGCTTTTGTCCATATGTATCGCATCGCTTGTTTTGACCCACACCTCAGGTATTTACCTGGTGAGTAAGAAGGCACATGAATTCCCAATCGTATCAGAATTCTTAATTTCAAATATGCAAAATTATTACCGACGATTTCGTGCAACACTGTAGGTCGTACAGCGCTGCCTTAGGCACACGCTATACTACGGCGTCACGTCGGTGACGCTGCGACCCGTCGCCGACAATCTGTGGCCGTCTACCTGTCGAAGACAGCGTAGGAGCCCCGACATGACGAGCAAGAGAGCGCTCGTGCACTGTTTCCCTCGCGCCCAGCGCGGCGCGAGTGAGAGTGCACAACAGAGAGCGCTACCGACGCGCGCGCCCTCCACGGCCAGAGAATCGGCGACAAGCGTCGCAGGGAGTATAGCACTCTCTGCGAGGCTGTCGGCAACTGGCCGCGCTGCGCTTCGAATTTGACGCGCCGCTGTGCAATTGCGATTAGAAAGCGGAACCTCCATGACGCGTGGCCACGAGCTTCTGCGACCTGCCAGATATGGAATAGATTCAGGGCGATGTGATTAAGAGAGGTCGTTGTTGAAGAACTGGCCGAAAGCAGCTCGTTGCAAACTTGTGCCGCTTCGGCACAGAACTTCGAGTATGATAAATCGACCGTGTGCGAACGGCTCTACGAACTCATTTCACAAAAAAGCTCGCACAGTATTTTCCGCAACGGTTCAATCCCAATGGGGGTCACTCCATAATCGCTTGTAAAGCACACTTAATTGAGGAAAACACATGCAGCATAACATATAAACGAGCTTACCTGATGCCCTCCCCAAGAAATGGCGGGTCCCATCGCTGGAATATTGAAAAAAATTAGTTGCAAAAACATGAAGAGGGTCCAGCGGCTCTGCACGTAATCCACGTTTTCAAATTCCCGCGCACCAAATGCGTGCGTGTCGACTCAGTCAACGTGTGGAAACACATAGAGTGACGCCTGCGGGCAATACGCATCACCCGACGGCCTTTTTATTTTGTTGCATGTTGTTCGCGTCGTTCGCTTTTCGTCGTCTGTTTCGTAGCGATTTTTTTAAATTTAAGGTTGCAATCGAAGATTTCCGGGCGAGGTGGATCATGTAAGTTCGTTAATATATGTGTTACATGTGTTTGTGGCTAAACCGCCATTTGCAAGTGATTATTGAGTGCCCCCCATTGGGGTTGAACCTCCGCAACTTACGTAATTACTCTTATCATTACGGTCTATTCAGCTTCGTGGACGTGCTTGGTGCTAGGTGTTTGAATCCAAAATTCTGTCAAACGTGGTGTTTTGAGGCGGCGGTATACGAAAGCGATGCGCCGCTGCCGAGCTGCACAAAAAATCGATAGATATGCCAACAATAATGTCTCAAGTATAAAAGACGCTTTACATAGTAGCACCCTCCGCTTTCCCCCACCACGTTTGCTCTCTCGCGTGTCAGCGTGTTGAAACTGAAACCGTGTTATGTGATTTTTCCACAATCACGATGCGGAGACTAGCCTGTCGGGTGCTTTGTATGCACTTTCAAACATATGATATCTTGGTTCTGATGCAAGTCTAGGTTGTCGGTCGTGTATCTCCTTCTCAGACACTGGGAGAGTTCATCTACAGGTGAAAATGACGTATTTTGACGTCACAGGTGATCTGTCGGAGTTATTTTGGGGCGAAGTTTCAGTGAGCGGTCTACTACTGGTCATTTCACCCTTCGCGTGATACGCAACGCGATATGCAGGTGAACTATAGGTGAAGTGGGATTCATTCTCACCTCTAGAACTGCGGAGAGGTCGACCGCTCGCGTGATACGCTACGCAAACAATTGTAGGTCTGACGAGGTTTAGAGCGGTATGTCTCATTTGCATGGTCGACAGACGAAGAAAATGCGCAGTCTGGTTCGGTCCTGTAGCCTTTTGACTTAAACTGCTTATTCAGTCTATTCAGAGAAATCATAAGGACCAAAAACACTATAGAAATGTTTTCAGGTGCGGAGAGGGTAACGTTCCGAAGAATAATAAAAAATTTTATGAAATGTTCAAAACCACCGTATCTTATTAGCTGAACCCACCGGAGTCTTCGTCCATCAAACGGTGGGCACCTCGTGCCGAATTAGAGAAATTTTTCACTTTTTGAAGTTTTGTCAGCTCATTGCGTTCGAATGTACAATTTTTTCATAACCATCCAATCAATTTTTAGATTACTTATGATCACAAGAAAAGTGGGTGAATGTCGGAGTGCTACTTTGCAAAGCTTCACTGATGCATTTTAAGTGGATATGTTCAGAGGTGAATCTTGTAATCAATCCTGTAATTCAGAAAAAGGAATTCGAGTGACATCATACTATTGTGAAATAATCCTTGATGCTAACTACCAGACTAGCAAATGTTCGAAAAACTGCTCCTTGAAAAGTTTATGTTGTAACGTACAGTTATCTCATGTTAAGGCTGTCTCATTTCGTAACGATATGTCCTATTTGCCACAGAAATTTTGTAACCACTTCCTTGTTGACTCTCATGTACTCTTTCCTCGCAATGTCCTCCTTACAGTAACCCGGCGCCTATATAAGCCAATTTCGCAGTCAACATATGTCCTTAGTGCTACTCTGCTTTCGCCGCGACTGGCGGCTCTTCAGTAAAGCTCCAATAAGTGGACTGTCTTCCCCTAGACACTGGTCGAATTCCAAATCGCCTGTGAGATAAAGCCACAGGCGATCCGCGTCGTAGGAGAAAGCGACGCGACAATGTGACATACTTTAAAGGAAGCACTGTTATGCACTGTAAGTTTATTTCTGATGTGGCATTAATAATACAACGAGCATTACAACAGGTTTTATTTTAGGAGTCATGAAAGCTCAATGTACGAACTTTAATGGGGAATTAATGGTTCTGGCTACTGCGTCGCGAAAAAATTGGATTACAGTTCTAGCACATTTTTGACCTCTTTAGAATGTTCAATTTTTACAATATGTTTGTTGTCGTTATTGCTTGAGCAGAAGGGGCGCGTGTAGCGCAGTCGGAGGAGGCGCGACTGTTGCGTGCACCCGTACCATGTTCCTGGTTCGGATTTCCCGCCCAGGCCAACCAAGCGTTCCATCCCTCCGAGGTCGGTGAATTGGTACCAGACTTGTCTGGGAAGGATAGAGCGCTGACTTGTTCATCAGCTGGCTACCGCAAGTCATTGTATGGCCAACTACGCATTCATGTCGCCTCCACGACATCCCGTAGAAGTAGAATGTGCTGGCGCATCCCAGAAGGGATTGAGTAACGCCGTCCTTTATCATTTATCCTTTATTGCTTGAGTAATAAAAATCTATGAGTCATCTATGAGTTCTTACAGTTTTATAGCAATACCAGACGTTCAGCGGCCTCGCGGCCGCCAAACGCCTGATTGGGGGCTTCGCCCCCAAACCCAGAGTATAGAACACCCCGACCGTTCTTTTCTTCTTTAAGCCCTCTTACTTTCATTTTATTCTCCGAAGTAAGTGCTCTACCAAATCCTAAGAACAGACTGTGAGAGTCTCAATCCAAAGTGCTTAATCTGCGGAAACATAAATGAAACCAATGGGTGTCGGTAGACCGCTCGATACCGTTAACTGTCCGACAGCAATCATGTTCCTCCGATAACTTTAACCATTCTCCTTACCCTCACTCTCAACCCCGCCAATACCCCTTACATTTGTGCCGGAGTGAAATAATCCTACTATATATAAAAGAGTAAGCGGTTGTCCGTCCGTCTGTCCGTCCGTCTGCCTATCCGTCTGGCCTTTCCTATCCTAGACGTCGAGTAACAGGCGTCCGGGTTCAGACCATGTGTCACCCATGTCAGGTCGAGAGGGTCAGAAGGCGTGTCACCGATGTCGCGCAAAGGGCTTTCGTACTCACCATCAGAAGACATGTCACCGACGTCGTTCTACAGGCGTCCGAATTCAGAAAAGGTGTCACCGACGTCGTTCAACAGACGTCCGGGTTCATAAGAGGTGCCACCGACGTCGTGCAACAGGCGAACGGGTTCGGAAGAGCTGTCGCCGAAGTCGCGCAAAGGGGGAAGGGGGGGGGGCAGGTACAGAAGACATGTCAGCGATGTCCTTCAAAAGACGTCCGGCTTTAGAAGACGAGTCAACGATGTCGCTTAAACGATGTCCGGGTTCAGGCATGTCACCGATGTCACGCCGTGAGCGTGGGAGGACAAGTTTGGGGGGGGGGGGAATATCTTGAAAAGTGAAATTCTTGAAATTCGTGAAAGTGACCTGGAAGGGGGAGGGGAGCTGGAGGTGACACGGAGACGGGGAACCAGTAATACGGGATCTCTAAAATGGGGTCAGTAGACGGGACCAAGGGAATGGGGAAACCAATAATGGTGTTCAGTAGACGGTTACCAATAAGGGAACAAGAAAGGAGGAGTTAATTAAGGATGGTTACCAATAAGGGCAATCAAAAAGAAGGGGTCCAGCAGCTGAAGCGGACAAGAGGGGACCACTAAAGGATGACCTGTTCGAGAGAACCAGTAAGGTGGGGTGGGGAGGGGGGGGGGGGGGTGGCGTCCGGATTCAAAAGATGTGTCAGTGTTGTGGGGCAACGGGCTTCCGCGTTCAGAAGACGTGTCTCCGATGTCGGTCAAAGGCCGCTTGGGATTGCAAGACGTGTCACCGACGTACAGAGGCAGGCGCGTTCGCTTATCCGTTTAGTATCTCTTATTATTGACAGTTTTGAGGAAAACATTTTTCTAAAACATAGGAGAGAGGTTATCTCCTCAATGGATGATATCTGTGTGATTCTTTCCATCTTCTAACAGTGATGACTTTATTGGGAACTTCATTTCAAGAGAGCAGTTATATGAAACAGCTGTATCACAATCGCAGAAGGTTTCGGACATGAGCAAACCGAATCAGCATGGTATGCGTCTGTGTAAAGAAGTTTTTCAGGGTTTCAGGGTTTGGGGGCGAAGCCCCCAACCAGACGTTTGGCGGCCGTTAGGCCGTTGAACGTCTGATAAATAAATAAATAAATAAAGGCGTAGTGAGGGTCAAGTACGCGCACACTTGTCGAACGAAGCCTTTAAAAAGTTCTCACGAATGCTGTGCAAAGTTTAATCTGTGGAACGACTTCTGGATCTGGACGCATGTTGAAATCGTCTGTGATACATACTGAACCCCAATGCACATGTAACAACGTCAGCAGCACGTCTTCTGAAGCCTGATACCCGTTGGACGATACTGATAAAAAAATCATGGTCCGCCCTTACTGGTGCCCTTCACTGGACCCCCTCCTTCAGTGGTCCCATCTTCACTGGTCCCCTTTACCGTCTCTCTCTTCCATCCCCCTTATACTGGTCCCCTCTTCATTGGGCCGCCTTCACCATTCACCACCCCCCCCCCCCCCCGTTACTGGTTCCACCTTTGCCTTTTACTGATCCCCCTCTTCACTGGTCCCTCCTTCTGTCCACTCTCCCCCCATTACTGGACCCTCCCCTGCAGTGGTTCCCCTTAATGGTCCCCCCTTCCCTGGTCCTCCTTCTTTCCACTCCCCCCCCCATTACTGGACCCTCCCTCTGCAGTGGTCCCTTTACTGGTCCCCTCTTTATTAGTCCTTCTTTACCACTCCCCCCCCCATTACTGGACCCTCCTTTGCTGGTCCCCCATTACTGATCCCCCTTCACTGGTCACCCATCGGTGACATGTCGTCTGAACCGGGACACCCCTTGACGATATCGATGAGACCCCTTCTTAACCCAAGCATCCGTTCCGCGACATAGGTGACACAACTCCTGAACTCGGGCGCCTGTCGAGCGACGTCGATAACACGTCCCTTCAAATCGTTCGTACTTTGCGCGACATCGGTGACACCTCTTTTGAACCTAGACACCACTTGCACGACATCGGTGACACGTCTTCTTAACCTTGACACCGGCTGCGCGACATGGGTGACACAACCCCTGATCCCGGACGCTTGTCGAGCGACGTCGGTAACACGTCTTTTCAAACCGTTCGCCCTTTACGCGACATCGGTGACACGTCGTCTGAATCCGGACACCACTTGCACGACATCGGTGACACGTCTTCTTAACCTAGACACCGACTGCGCGACATGGGTGACACAACCCCTGATCCCGGACGCTTGTTGAACGCCGACGGTGAGATGTTTTCTCAACTCAGACGCCCTTTGCGCGATATCGGCGACACGTCTTCTGACGCACGCGACACGACGTGGGTCACACCTCGTCTAAACCAGGACGCCTGTCACTCGACGTCTATGAAAGGCCAGATAGACCGACGGAAGGACAGATGGACAGACGGACGGACAGACGGACGGACAAGACACAACCGCTTACTCTTTTATATATAGTAGGATATGTAAAGCACACGCCTCTTTGGATGAATAGATCAAAACCAAGCATACTTAACTTTATCCTAACAATAGGTGTGAATAGCATGGCGAGTTTCACGTCCTCCGAGAAACCTCATCTTAAATTCCCGCCTAAATCCGGTCAACTGTAGGTCTTAGACCGCTCACCTGTAGGTCGAAATCAGGTCACTCACAATTGCATTGCTAGTTCACCCATTTCTCACCTGCAGGTGAACTCACTCAGTGCCTGAGTTTCCAGTTGGCAGCTAGTCCTATGCACACCAATATGATACCAATATCACGTGAGAGAAGTCTTGACATTTGCGCGTAAAGACGTGTGAAGGACGTTGAAACAAACGTGTAGAAAATTCCGAAAAAAACCGCACTTGGTGTCTAAATAGATTGATTTGACTTGCACTGAAGGTTTTGGTAAGGATAGCTAGATGGACCGTATCCCAGAGACCCATTCCTCGCATAATCCTTCAGAGCACAACTTACACTTCCCGGATGAACAGTTTTGGCACGAGTAGCTAGATAGACCACATACTTGTTGTGTGTGTTTGGATTTGCTGTTCTCCTTGTCTCTGTATCACGTAGACTTTGGCATACGTAATGAATAAATAAATAAATAGATCCTGGAGTTCCTTCCCTTGCCTGGTCCTGCACTTAGGGCTCCCAAAATCATCAAATGGAGAAATGTGAATCCTCAGTGTTAAGCGCTCACGCAAGGAAAACCGCTATGTAATCCGGGTTTCGCGCTCCAAAAATCTATCCCCTTTCCCATACATATAGTTTAAATATCCCCACCCGTGCCAACCACTGCCACCCGCTTCGGAATGTTATGGACCCTACCTCCAGAAGCTTGTCGCCGGATAACGTAAGCTAATGAGCACGATAAGTGTCGGAATTCAGTTTAATCCATGTTGTCATCGGAGATGGAGTGAATGATCGAGAGGTCACAGTAAATCTTTCAACAGGTAGCAAGAGGGCGCAGCCGGATCGGGAGGCTTTCAGTTGCGTACGGATACTGCCCACACTTCGTTGGAGAACTGGAATGGTGGAACTACTCACCCACTGTCTGTAGGCGCACAGAAGCAACTGAAACGCCTTCTCTACAGCGATAAAGTGATAAAGTGACGTCATGATGAGGTATTCCACCATGTTCGCAGCAAAGTGCACACGGTTCTATGTTGCTGGCAACCCCAACAGAGAGCAAACAGGCGCAGTTTTTTTCGTTAGTGGTTACGCCATACGATACCTCATAAGAGTTTGTTGGAATAAAGTCGGATTAATAATTCCTGCTACCATTTTTGCTTAGCGTTTTGCATACAGTACCGTCGGTAAATATCCGCAAAACGCGACCGGCGGCAGACCAATGTGTCGTTTCCACCGCTTTACCATAACCCTGTTCAAAGCTACCCAATGGCATAAACTGCCTAGCAAGATTTTAAAACTTTTGTGTCTGAGATGACCTAATTAAGCGGGCCCGTAATTGTCATCACCTCATTCGCTCCTGTTTATCTCTTAATTATGCGCACTAACTACACGGTAGAATTTTAAGCGTTTTAAACGCTGTCGGGCATGTATCTCGTGCCAATTTCAGGTTTTTTCTCAGCATGGCGATCCACTTAATATCAGATTCGTCTTCACTGATTCCATTTACAGCATTGGGCAGTTCTGTTACGCAAAGTACGGTCATCGGACCAAAGACGCTGTTGGTAGTGGGTGGAAGGATAAGTGGTTGATTATAGCGTAATTCACATCTCCGTTCTGCCACAGATTGAGTTACAAAGGAATAGGAAAGTTTATGGCACGATTCTAAATATTTTGGTTTACTTTGTTCAAGGTAAAATCCAAAGACAAGTTCTGTAAAGGCATTTTTTCGTGCTCAACTCTGTCATCATGCCGCAGATCAGTATGAAAGCTGGATATCAGGTCAAATAGTATGCATAGATGCTGCCTAGCAACAATGATAAATTAGCACGCCATATCTGCCAGCTGCAACCCTTCAAAAGAGCAGTTTCGGTGCAATACCAAGGCGGGGGGGGGGGCACTACATGGCCACCTGTAAATATGTAGTATTTGAAGATGAACTACACATCATAATAACATAAAAGTGCTTACCTGATGCCCTCCCGTAAAAACAGCGGATCTCGTTGCCGGAATATTGAAAAAATTTAGTTATCAAGGCATGAAAAGGCTGCAGCGCGCCAGGAGGCCTGACCCCGCCTCGGTATTGCATCGGCAGTTTCCTTCAAATCCAACAATGAGATACAAGAGAGTTCTGCACAAACCTTGCAGAACAGTTCCTGTCATTTTGCGAAGCACATATTTGCAAAAAAATCAATATTCCAATCGACTTTAGTCTCATACGTGCCCTGAGACAAGCCTAGAGTTGGAGTCTAGATTCTTGTCGTAATTGCGGTGACCTGACCCGACCCGCCAACAATGTCCTTTGGGCACGCAATCACTGCTTCCCTCCTCTCACTACTCCACTATCTCAATGTATCAATTTGATGATAAACGTAATTACGGTCACACAACATTAATAAAAATTATAAAGCTCATTCCTTTTTATTATAAATGGACTTTTACTTTTTAGACAATGGACTTATTTAATTTTTTTTATAGTACACCAAACAGTTTAGCTGAGCTTCGTAATTTCCTGAGTGAAATTCGAGGTTCTGTACTCTTTCTGAGTTTCCCCTATTCACTGAATTTACTGTTGGCCCTAATTATGTACATACAATCGTAAAAGTGTCAAGGAAGCAGAACACCTTAAAATCCATAATTTATTAGTTATAGCTTTCCTATCGTTTTAGCTACAGTGCGATTTTATCTAATTCTCAAGAGGAAGTTAATAAGCTGAGAGACCAACTCTTCTGATTTGAAAAATGCTGAAATTGTGCCATTTCGCCACCCAGCGTTTTGCATTGTTCACTTGATTAATTTTGTGAATTACCAAAAGTTAAAAAAAAGGATAGTGGATTCTTGGATTTTGTTTGGCCTAGCTCTGTGTTTTCAGTTGTTCTGCGGCATAATCTCTCCTTTTTCTTCGTAACTGAAACAACCTGTGGCAGAACGGAGATGTGTATTACACTACAATCAAGTACTTAATAAGATAGCACATAACCATAAGTATAGTATCTAAGATCCATTTCAAACTGCAAATTTGGTCTAATCGCTAGCTGAGGCAGCCAAAATTACAGGCCGCTGAAGGTTCTGTAAACGATAGTAAGCATTGTACGCAACGCTGTGAATGGAACCAGCATAGACAAGTTTGATGTTAAATAAATCGCCATGATGAGACAATAACTGAATTTGGCATGAAATACATGTCCGACAGTGTTCAAATTCTACTGGGTAGGTGGCTCCCTGTCAGTGGGCATGATTAAAAGAGACACAGGAGCAAATGAAGTCGAGCTCGCTGAATTAGGTCAATTACGAGCTCGCTGAATTAGGCCACCGGCGGATTAATCCGCCGTTTCCGCCGCGTTGCCATAACCCCTTCAAAGTTAGTTGCCATAACCCCGGATTTAGCAGGTATTTACCGACGGTGCTGTACTACCATGCTACTAATAAGCAGAGGAGTAAGTAAATAAGTATGCAAGGACGCATTATCCAACTTCTATAAGTTGTGTTCGGCAGCATCGGATTCCACTTGTTCCAAGGAATGTACCCAAATTATACAAGGGGTAGTAGTCCGCATTCAAGGAAAATAAAAATATTGGCCTTCTGCTTTGAACGCAATCATTTGCATTTTTTCGAAATCCCGGTCGCGATTTTTTTCGCTAGAAGACAGAATCTTGCGTGTCGATGAAAATTGCGGCTGTTCTACGAAATGTCCAAAATTTGTAATTGTTTTGATTTGTACTTGGAATAACTCCGAAAAAATGTTTCCCTCGAAGCCTGGTTTTAAGTGACGCATGTGGTACATCTTTTCTCTGACATGTTAAAAGAGGGAAACTTGTAATTTTAAAAAATAACAAATTTCTGCTTACAAGTGACCCGGCCATCTAAATGCCTACAGAGTTATGCTGAGCGCAATGGCAAGCATGGTTCGTTCTAATATTCGATTTAAAAAAACTCACGAGTTACTTGTTAGGATCTATCCTAGTCTGGGGGTGGGCACATAACTAAAATGTATAACATGTAACAAATTCACTTGAGACTTACCGAGCGACTCCTACAGAACAACACAGCAGAACCCTAAGCAAGAAAAAGTAACAGAGAAAAGCGAAAAATTACATTTGTTCCGGTAGTAAGCAGGCAAAGTTGTGTGCCCTCCTCACCATGTTGGATCCTGGTTAAAACATGTCAGCCGGCGGTCAGCACGCGGCATACCTCCATTCCGCCGCTCTTTGCCACCCGAGACGGTTGTGAACCGCGGCGATTTTTTATTTTTTGTTTGTTTGTTTTTGGTTTCTTTTAGGTTCCAACTCGTTCTCTAGGAGCCGCTCGGTAAGTCCCAATCCATTTCGTCACCTACTTTTTAATTATGTGGCCCCCCGGACTAGGATAGATCCACTTATTATTATACATCCGTACGTTTCAGGGTTAGTGTTTTTTGTTGATGTTTTCGGCCGCTTGCTTCCTCATTGACGATCTCCCTATGATGTGCCAAAGTGCATACTACATAGGTGGATCGAAAACGGGGAAGCAAGGTCGGCCAACGCTGCTGCACCCATCATTCCCGTATTGAGCGTAGGCCTCTCAGAAAAATCACGCCTGGAAGGGAGGCCGCCCTATAACCTGCACAGCGCCGTGATTTTGGCGAACCTAGTTACATAGATTGCTCCTCGCCCTGCGCACAATACGGGTTCGTGGGTGGTGGTTTCGCGAAAAAAAACACATAGCTAGACAGATCGAGGTATGAAGAACCTAAAACCGCTCACCACTCCCCGAAGCTCCTCCTTCCGTTTCAATAAAAACGAACTTGAGGAAAAATCCTATTGAAAAACAGCCTACAACCATACCCGGCGTTGTAGTCGGAGGATCACCATGTAGCACAGCTATACATGTTTTGTGTTGCACGAAACTAGAAAAAAATTTTGCAGCACTGCTATGTTCTACCCCACAGTGAACTGAGGTAATCCATTTCTGGTGTAACTGGGCATTCTTACCAAGGTGAATATCCACTCAATACAAGGTGACCCCACCGAGCCTACTTGCTTCCCTTTACCCCGCTCTTCCACCCCCACCTCCCGCTCCTGCTACTCTGAAGTGAAAGAGGCACACAAGAGGTAAGACAAAGGACAGTTTATGGCAGTTTTCCTACGTCCCATCCGTCCACTCCATCCATGTTAAAGCACAACTGAGAGTGAAAGTCAAACCAGCGTAAGCGCAATGCGTGTTATGGGATCCACTGTTGTGATGACGGGCCTTCCTCCTTTTTCTTACTGCGACATCGTGCTTCAACAGAACACTAGATTTGGTGTGGAGCAGGCGGTGCAATCCTAGTTGGTGGTGGCCGCCCTTAGACGATTCCTTGACATAAAGCAACACAATACATGGGCAATAACATGTAGAAACAAGTTAACTACGCCAACATGGTTGCCCAGGAACTCATTTTCTTAGTTCCTAGTCGGTAGAGAGGAACCTAAAAAGAATATTCTTGGCGCAAATCTATAATATAATAGTAAGGGTGGAGCCCTTGCTAGATTTGCACCGAGAACGGATAATCTTCAAGCAGCTAAAACAGATAATATCAGTAAAATAGAATAGGCCAAGACACCATCAATCAATGTTTTGGAGACAGGCAAAACATCGTACTTCATCTTTTGCAAACGTCGAAGACCTAGCTCACAAGTGTTGCATATTCTCATTTTTCTGTGCTATTTGTTTTGCTTTTGCTAGCGCAGTTGTTTTCTAAGGAATGAGTAAGTTCAATATATTTCAATTCTGAACAAATTCAAATCTTATGAAATCGTTTACGAGTGGCCACCACCAACTAGGATTGCACCGACCAAGCCAAAGAAAGTGCAAAATGCTGTTCCTTTCTTGAGCTGTCTATTGCCCGAATCCACACCTAGAATGGGGTATCCTCCCAAACCCACATTGCGGTGCACAATTGAATAAAGGAAACAAAACAGATGGACAGAAATTTGGCCTACCAAGGTCGTCAGCCTTCGCGTGAAAGTGAGTGGTTTCATGTTCCCTATATGTCAAACTATGAAGCTAGAAACACTGAAGGAATGCTGCTGCGAATTCGGTTCGCATGTAGTTGTGTGTAAGGTCAGCGCGCCCGAACAGGAACTACCGTCACTGCAGCATGACGTGCAGTCGTCCACCCAGACGATTCGATGAAACTAACGTTACGAGGAACGAGGATAGGAGGTCCTGCTGTGAAACATACCTGTATACGGGTAATGGTTGTAGACTACAGGCATCACATTCAACCGCATGCTGCTGCATTGCTTTCGTTTTGCATTGCGTTGTCCCTCTCGTTGCTGCAGCGTCTTGCTCTTCTTTCTAAGCCTCGCTTGTCCGTCTTCCACATAGTCCGCACAATGATTTCAACACCCCAATCTCTCCAGCGTTGCGCCTTAGCGGGAGGCAACGCTAAAGGAGTGGCTCGGAGGCCGTGAAAAATGATGTGAACTGCTATGATAGCTGTTCAGTCCTTGTGAACGATGTGGACAGGCTCGCTGTCAAACAGACTAAATGCAAAGCTCGTCGCTAGTTTTAAGTTGAGCGCTCTCCTGCATGAAACCGAATTCAGTGCAAAGCGGCTCAGAGGGGGTCACCTAGTATAAACTGGTTATCCACCTACAACTTGAATGCCCAATTTCGTCAAAAGCGTGTCAGCTCATTTCACCTCTGACAGAGGCGGAGCCAGCAGCGTCGCGCAGATAGCGACACATTTCCTGCAGAGTGCGTGTCTTTGAATTCCCACTGGTTTCCTGATATGTAATAATGTTTGGCTTTTCAAGCGTATGGCACGCTGTGTGCACGTGCTAGCGCAGTCAGAGGAGGAGCCGAGTGTAGCGTACACTCGGTTTTGAATCCTTGGTTCGGGTCTCCTGTTCAGGCCAACCAAGCCCTCCATTCCTCCTGGGTCAGTGGTACGAGACTTTCTTGGAAAGGATAACGCACTGTGTTGTCCATCGACTGGCCAGTGCAATTCATTACCTAGATGATTCAAATGGCCTCCACAACATACCTGCGGAAGAAGAATGCGTGGCGCACCCCCAAAAGTGATTGGTTAACTAGTCGCTTACCCTTTATCCTTTTTATACCTTTTATAGACAACCAGACGTTCAGCAGCCTAGCGGCCACCAAACGTTTGGTTGGGGGCTTCGCCTCAAACCTAGCATAGAACACCCCGACCGTTTTCTTGTCCTCTTTAGGCCTTTTCTCATTCACAGAGTAAAAAACTGGTATTGCTATTAAGAGTAGTATAGCGGGATACGGTGAGGCAGAGTCTTCAAAACTGCCCCTATGGGGCCTACCCACCCTCTACCGCACGTCCGCGATTCATTCTCTGAAGTACTCGTGGCGTACATAGCGAGGAACGCATAGAAAGCCTTAATCCGAAGTGCTTATTCTGCGGAAGCACAAACGAAATCAATTGGTATTGGTAGAGCGATGCAGTTCACACTCCGGCAGGAATAACATTGTACGCACACACTTGTTGTTGCACCTAGCATTTAAAAAGCCATCTGAAAATCTCACGGATTCTGTGCCAAGTCTTATCTGTGGCACGTCTTCTGGATCCGAATGCATATAACGTCTGTGACACATTTGCTGAGTTCGGACGGATATGCCACGACTTCTGCGACACGTCTTTTGCACCCCGACACCTGTGGCACGACGCCTGTACCACGTCTTCTGACGCCACGTTGGACGACACAGAGAAAATACTGGCCCCCTTATTAGTCCCTTTCACTGATCCCTTCACTACTTCCCTTTACTGTTCCCCCTTTAATGATTCAATTACTGGACTCTTTACTGAACCCCTTAAATGGTCCTCCCTTTATTGGCTTACTGGTCCCCTCTTGACTGGTAATTCACTGCTACCCCATTTATTGTTCCGCCTTCACTGGACCTCCCCTTCACCGCTCCCCATTACTGATCCCACCTTCACTGCTCTCCCCTTATTAGTCAACCCTTGACAGGTCCCCTTCACTGGTCCCCTCCCCCCTCCTTCACCGGTCCCACCCTTACTGGTCCCCTCATTACTGGTCCCTCTTTACTGGTTTCCCTTTATTGTCTGCCCTTTTCCGGTTCACCATTCACTGGTCCCCCCTTTGTCGGTCCCCACTACTGCTTCCACCTTCACTGGACCTCACTTTACTGGTCCCCTCTTCACTCTTCACTGGTCCCCCTATCCTTCTCCGATCCCCATTACTGGTCCCACCTTTAACGGTCCCCCTTTTATTCATCAACCCTTTTCCGGTCGCCCCTTCACTGGACCCCTCCCCCCACTTCACCGGTCCTCATTATTGGTCCTTCCTCACCGGTCCCCCCACCTGATCCCACTTCACTGCTCCCCTTTACTGGTCCCTTCCTTACCAGTCCCCATTCACCTGGTTCTCTCTTCACTGGTCAACCATCTACCGGTCCCCCTTCACTGGACCACTCCCCCTCCCCCTTCACCGGTCCCCATTACTGGTCCTTCCCCACCGATCCCCCTTCACTGGACCCCTCCCTCCCTCCTTCCCTCCCTCCCTCACCGGTCCTCCCTTCACTGGACCCCCCCCCACTGACTCCCATAGCTGGTCCCATATTCACTGCTCCCCTTTATTGGTTAACCATTTACCGGTCCCTATTGGACCCCACTCTTAACCGGTTACCTATTAGTAGTCCCACTTTCACTGGTAACACGTCGTCTGAATCCGGAACCCCTGGCGCGACATCGATGACACGTCGTCTGAATCTGAAAGGCCCTTCGCGACATTGGTGACACCTCTTCTGAATCCAGGCACCTGATGAACGACGCCGGTGACATGTCTTCTCAAGCCGGTTGTGCTTTGCCCGACATCGTTGACACGTTGTCTGAATCCGGAACCCCTGGCGCGACATCGTGACACGTCGTCTGAACCTGGAAGGCCTTTCGCGACATTGGTGACACCTCTTCTGAATCCAGGCAGCTGATGGACGACGTCGGTGACATCTCTTCTCAAGCCGGACGTCCTTTGCGCGACATTGGTGACATGTCTTCTGAACCCAGATGCTTGTAGAACGACGTCGGTGACACCCTTTCTGAACTGGAACGCTCGCTTTCACGACGTCGACGACACATGTTCGGATCTCGGACGCCCTTTGCGTGACGACACGTCTTCTGACACCTCTCAAAACGACGTAGGTGACACCTCGCCTGAACCCGTATGGTTGCTACTCGACGGTGGATAGGCCAGATGGACAGACGGAAGGACAGACGGACGGACAGACGGAAGGACAGACACAACCGCTTACTCTTTTATGTATAGTAGGATCTTACGTTAGCATTTCAGTTAGGATGACTCAGTTGAACTCCGATACAGCTTACAAAAACGTTGACTTGTACTGCGAAGCCTTCCTTATAAAAATCGTCACATCTCGGTTATTATGATCAAGAGACGGCTTCATGTTTGCTGCTGGTGAAAAGCGAAATGGCAAGAAGAAGTTGAGTTGAGACCGAGCCGAAGCTTCTGAATATACTAAATCAGCGATATCAAAAGAGACAAATCTATCTCAAAGGGAGTGATTCCAAGTAACCGATTACATAAAATTAGACACATGGAAATACCGGTGGCGATGTCCGTTCTTCCACGTGATGCCACAGGAAACTGATCGCTCTGCGAGCTAAGCTAACTCAGATACTTGATTGCAGTCGACAGGCCCTGGTGACAGGCCGGCCTACGAACAGCCCAATGTCACATCGTATGGGTGTATGTCAGTTCATGTTTATCGAGATAGTTCTACGGCGTTCGCGGGAGCCGACGCGCACTCGCAGAGCCCGGCGAGTGTGAGAAGCATGCGAGGGTCTCCGATATGTGCGAGGACGGCATCCGGGGAAACTGTATTAATCCAAAAGTCCCGTAACGTAAGCAGGACCCGCATGAGAACGCTGAATGTGGGTACGTTGGCGGGCCGCTCGTGCGAGTTGGTTGAATCACTGGAGCGTAGAAGAGTTGATTTCGGTGCGGTGCAGGAGACGAGGTCCTGCTACATGTCAAGGGACAAAGGACCTGTCTTTAAGGCCTTTGTGGATGTCCCAGGACCACAAGTGGTGTCGGAATAATCGTCTCCGAGCGATTTCGTGACTCGATTGTAAGCGTCGAGCGCTTTGACGATCGATTGATGAAGATCGTTGTCGCCGCTAAGGAGCGACTCTTTCATTTCTTCTCTGCGTATGCCCCGCGGACTGGCTGCTGCGATCAAGCCAAGGATGAGTTTTGGAGCTTGCTTGATGAGAAGACGGTCATGGATTCGGATTCGGGTATCGGGGTTCTGCGTTGCTGGGCTTGCTCACTGCTCTTTTGCCGATGTAAAATGCATCTTAAATACCATAGTGTACAATACTGACGTTATTCCCGTATGATACGATTTAACAACGATACTATTTTCCCCACCACTCTCTGCTAATCAAAGGTGTAAAGGCTTGCACTTCCACGACTCTGGAGATCGAAAGCAGCCCATACTTCGTCTTGTAGGCTAATTGGGGCGCTGATCACAAATCTGACAAATGTTTTCACGTCACCGCGTGACTCCGCATTTCCATTAGTGATTAAGGTTATTAATATCAGTAAACAGAATCTTCAGCTATCACCATCTATATGTAAAAGAGTTTGTCCGTGGAGTAATCTAACCTAAGTGAGGTACGCCGCATCATCCACAGCGAGAGCGGTCGAGTGATCTAACCTGAATAAGGCGCTCCTCGTCATCTACAGCGCGGGCGAAATTTGCTATTGAACGTGGGATGTTGCTGCAGCAGGGAAAACGCAGCCCTTTACTGCTTAACACAACAGCACCTACGCGCGTTTCTGAGCGTTCAGATTCAGAAGCCGACTTCGTGCCACTAGCATGAGAGGACTACTAAAGGGGTAAGGGCAGAAGGGGGACTTTGAGGGTGGAGAACCGACGGCGATAAGGAGGCAGCGACCAGGAGGAGCATCGTGATGGTCGATGGGGAAAGCAATGAAGCAGGCCAGGAGGTGGCACCAGGAAGAGTTTAGGCAATACGTAGAGATCATTAGGGAGTTACCAATCAGGGAAGGAGGATAGTAAGGAGGATCAGCAAGGAGATCCATTACCATTAAGAGAGACCGAATTTAGAGGATGTGACACCGATGTCACACAATGAGCGTTCGCTCGCCGTCGTCGTGTCGTGAGCGTGGGAGGCCTACTTAATTGGGGTAGAGTAGTAGGGAGCATCCCGAGGGGGTGAGGAGGAATATACCTTGAAGAAGGGGGGGCCTGGAGGCGGGACCAGGACGGGGAACCAACAAGAAGGGAGTCGTAAGGGAATTCATACGGATAACAAGGAATCTGCCATATAACTAGCCTCTTCTTGCTCGAAACAGGGGCGACTGCGCGAGCTTCTTAGCTCGCTTTATCCGGAAAACGGACCACCTACTTCGCGCAGCAAGCATCCTGATTCTGAATACGTGTCATCGACCGTGCCATGAGCATGGGAGGACCACTAAGGGGATAGTGGAGGAGGGCGGTATGGGGGACCTCTATGGTGGACCAGGAGAGCGACCAGGAAGAAAGGAAGAACCTGGAGGAGAGGCCAGGACGGAGAAACCAGCAAGAAGAAACCAGTAGGTGTCAGTAGTGGAAACAAAGAAGTGGACCAGTGGTTGGGATCAGGAAGGTGGGGACTTAAGAGGGGGATTGAAGACCAGTAAAGGCGGACTAGCAATTAAATAGATCCAGTAAGAAGACACGAGTGAGGGGGAACCTGGCTTCGGAAGACATGTCAACGATATTGGAAACGCTAGCTGTTGAGCATGAGAACGGTTGCGGAGGAGCAACCTGGGGCAGAAGTACTGAAGTACACAAACCAATGACATTACTGGCCGGTCAGGAAGGACCGTCTATGATGAAGGTACCGAAGTGGTGAAGGGCTTGATGCCGATAAAGTACGCACGAAGTCCTAGATGTCCAAAGTCCAAAAGTCCAGGAAGAAGTCCAAAAACTACTTTCCATAGGTCAGTGATGCTACAAAGTCGCGCGAAGCGCGCAAGTGCGAGACACGCCGTTAGGCGTGTCGGAGCTTTCCAATCTTCCACTTTGAGATGGAAAAAAGTGCTCGAAAAACAAATAATTTAGAGAAATTAATGGCAACTCGTGGTCAGCAGCTTAAATAGCTTCCATAGGCGAGGAAAACCGGTCCCATCTTCATTGGACCCCTCCACACTCCTTCACCGGTCTCACCTTCACTGGATCCTTCCCCTTCCCTTACCGGTCCCCATTGCTGGTCAGACCTTCTCTGGCCCCTCCTTTATTGGTCAACCCTTTACCGGTCTCCCTTACTGGAACCCGATCCTTCACCGGTCTCCCATTACTGGTCCGTTCCTCACCGGTTCCCCTTCACCTGGTCCCCTCTTCACTGGTCAACATTCACCGGTCTCCCCTTCACTGGAACCCATCCCCCTACTTCACCTACCCACCCTTCACTTGACCAACCCCCCCCCCCCTTCACCGGTCCCATCTTCATTGGACCCCTCCCCCTCCTTCACCAGTTCCCCCTTCAATGGATCCCCCCTTACCGGTCCCCACGGCTGGTCCCACCTTCACTGGTCCCTCCTTTATTAGTCAACCCTTTACCGGTCCCCATTACTGGAACCCAATCCTTCACCGGTCCCCCATTACTGGTCCCACCTTCAGCAGTAACACATCGTATGAATCCGGAATCCCCGCGCATGATGAGCAACGTCGGTAACATGTCTTTTCAAACCGGACGTTTTTTTCTTGACATCGTTGACACGTCGTGTGAATCCGGAACCCTGGCGCGACATCGGTGACACGTCGTCTGGATCCGGGTAGTCCTTTCGCGACATCGCTGACACCTCTTCTGAACCCAGGCACCTGATGAACGACGTCGGTGACATGTCTTCTCAAACCAGAGTGCTTTGCTTGACATCGTTGACACGTCGTGTGAATCCGGAACCCTGGCGCGACATCGGTGACACGTCGTCTGGATCCGGGTAGTCCTTTCGCGACATCGCTGACACCTCTTCTGAACCCAGGCACCTGATGAACGACGTCGGTGACTCTTGTCAAGCCGGACCTGCTTTGCGCGATATCAGTGACACGTCGTCTGAATCCAAACACCCCTTGCGCGACATCGTTGACACCTCTTCTAAACCTGAACGTCCTTTGCGCGACATTGGTGACATGTCATCTGAACATGGACGCCTGTCGACAACTACAACAGTTGACAACTGGTGACAACTAGAACCCCCCCCCCCCCTCCCCATGCTTCCTCCCAACACACTCCTTCAGCACTTCTGTGCAAACAAACAAACAAACAAACAAACACACTCACTCACCCACAGACAAACGACCGTTCTCGCTTATATAGTAGGATTTGTTTCGATACGCGAGCAAAGGTCGCGTTTAAACACAATAGCTGTAAAAATTGAAACACAAATAACAATCGAAACAGACAAACAAAATATTGGATAAAAACACAAAAAAATATATTAGCAAGAACTCCAGAATGAAACCTAAGTAGTAAAATATTAGCAAAAGAGCCGCGGTACGCAACTACCTGAAATCAAAATTGCATTTATTTATGCTTTCGGTCAAAATATCTCCTAAATACACTACCCCTGGCATTTCGAGTAGAGTGTCATTTTTTTACTGAGTGATAACAGTAGCGTTGAGTTGAGATCTTCCATTATGGACGTGTTGGTTATAATGTGCCACTGTTTTGAATCAACTCTGTTATTGTAAGAGATTCTAGCAAGTGCTGTGCAAATTTTTCATTCATCCAACATAGCGAATTAGGATCGAGAACAAAAACACGTTTTATTGAGTGACATCGATTACTACGCAATGAGTTGTATACCGTCATCGATATCAATGCATTTGTAGTCCAAGTTTCCAACATTTTTCGATTCACCAACCGGCACCTAAATCATCATTTGTCAAAAAGCTGTTAAGGACACCAGTCAGTCACGTGGCGGTGCCGCAGCGCGAGTTCTAGAGGTTACATTCACTTCCGCTGCTTCAAATTATTAATGCATCTCATACACTATAGTGCGCTTCTACCGTGACGTGTGACGTGTGTCCTGCTTGTAAAGCACAGCAATTAGGGCACATGTCGCAAAGGTGAGCAGCATTGATAGATGGGAGCACGCCACCCAACAATAACCAAGCCGAAGACAGATTGAACACTACATATGCTCTCTGTGCTCTCCCAAAAATTTCGAATAACCGAATATATTCTAATAGAGACGGTTTTCGAATATTCGAAAATCGAATAATCGAATCGAATATAAAACAATATAAAACGCGGTTTTTCGAGCATTCGATTTCGAATAATTGAATTCGAATCTTCGAATATTCATTCGGGCGCAACTATCTTTTTGCTAGGGAAGACCATTTCATCAAAGCAAATATATTGATGACATGTGCCCTGACCCCCTGTACGTGGGCTTCGCACCAGCCTGCCTCGCTTGATGTCCTACTTTCCTTTCGCTGATATATGGGTAAGATCCCCCGCACTAGGATAAATTGTATCGTCCAACCCATGAAGTTCCTTTTGGTTTAGCTAACGTTATGGCATTGCCGTAATCAGCTTGCTCGAACCCGTTCAACGTTGCAAAATTCAAATCTTAGGCAAATGGACTTTACTATGCGATTGTGCGACTGATATGCCGCCCGTCTTCCAAACTCCCCACCGCACCAGTGCCAGCTCTAGAAGTTTGTGCCACTGTGTTCGGCAAACCACATGCCGGCCGACAAGGGTACCGACTGTACAGTGTTCATTATATTCATCATTCCTTCAAACTATCCATGCACTATAAAAACGGGATCAGTATTCCGATCTCGCTATTAGTGGACAGTCTACCCTCGTCGCTAGATCATTGTACTTCTTATTGTTGCGGTGTCCCCTCTATGGAAATATCACCTTTAAGTTGTCATTGTACTGCCGCCAAATTAGCATCTGAGGAAAGCACTCGCAGTTTGGCATTATTAAATGAGTGTGCCAGTTTACGCAAATTTTGACACCGAACGACCCTCTCCCTCCACATGAAGGGTGCCTTCGTCTGGTTCGTTAGCAGAGTCAGCATTGGATGGACCTGGAGGACGATCCTTTCAAATCTCGACAAACGAACGAGCTTAAAGGTTCGTGCCCCTTCAACCGGAAAAGCTTGTGCTGCTTTTTGATCCAACTTCAAACGCACTTGACATGAACCACATACTGTGCTGCTTGAAAACAAAAACATTAAAACAATGAACCTCATCTCCTTCTGGTGTTATGCAGCCAACGTACTCAGCGCGCCAACTCCACTTCGAGGTAATGCATTTCAATATGTAATTACCCTCCGTCTAAAATAGAAGTTGTTGCCATTTAGTTTCGCCAAACGTTAATAAACAACTGAAAACAAACCCATTTCTCTCCGCTAGGATGAAGTGTTCCATCCTGGCCCGAACATCTAATGACAGGACCATCATTGTAGACAGGACTGGGTGCTACGAATTGAATCGATGCAACAACAGTGAGAAGAATAAGTGCTTTCATCTCCTGAATTATTTCATTTGCTCGGATACCCTTGCTACTCAGTGTTGTCATTCCGTTGAAATCGTTTCTGTCCACAGCGCCTCCACAAGGTGCGTTTTTTTGCACGTCATTATCGTTTGTATTCGTTTGTAAATGTTTTCATGTTTTCATGTTTTTTTCTCGGATTCTACATGTCATGTTAATCGTGTATAGTGTTTGTTTGCATCTCCACACTACTTCTTTCAGAAACGGTAAAGTCTTGTTCTCAAATAGGCGCAATCTTGGATCTAAGAAAGGCAGGACTTTCTGTTCCCAACATCGCTCGCTTGCTGAAGGTCCACAAAAGGACGGTCTGTCGCTGTCACGAACGTAACTCTCTCTTTGATCGACCCCGACCTGGCCGTCCGGTATCCATAGCTACGAGCAGTCTTCGAAAAATCGTGAAAGAACGGATCAAGCATGATCCAGACCGCAAGCATGAGAAAGATGGCATTCGAGCTCAAGGTATCGGCTACGACAACGAGGCGAGTTGATAAGAACGAACTTGGACTATACTCAAACAGGCTTCGTCAACTGCACGGACTGGAGCCTGTACAGATGGAAGGAAGGAGAAAAAAATGTCGAAGACTGCTCGAGCGGCACGACCACTGCACGACGCTCTTCACCGATGAAAAACTTTTCCTAATTGAGCAGTCTCTTAATCGCTAAAACTCGCGGTTACTTGCTGAAAGTGGTGATGCAGACAGGAAGGGAACAGCCTTTCCCAGAAACTCTCATGCAGCTTCCCTAATGGTTTGGGTCAGTGTTTGCGCCACAGGACGGACACCGTTGGTTTTTTTAAGGAGCCAAGATCATCACCGATGTCTACGTAAACGACATTTTGAAGAAAATGATGCTTCTTTGGGCTCAAGAAACTTTGGAAATCCAACATGAACCTTTCAACAGGACGGCGCACCCGCTCATATTTCCAAAAAGACTCAGGACTCAGTGCGCGAGGAACCTTCCCAACTTCATCCCTGATTCTGTTTGGCCGGCAACTTCGTAAGATTTGAATGTTATGGATTGCTGCGTTTGGTCCTTCTGCAAGAAAAAGCCTGCGCAAAAAAGCAGACTGCGAACCAATGACTGAAGTCCTTGCTGTAAAAATCATGGAAGGAATCTCCGCAACTCCGTGCCGTCGTTGAGTCATACCATAAGCGTGTTCAGGCTGTCATTCGTGGCAAGGGAGGTGGTATTATGATATCCACTCGTTTGTTAAATGGATTGCTTATAAATTGTTGACGAAGTTTCACTGTTTCCTGTTATAGCGTGAGCAATTCGCTTTTTATTGAGTGACCATATTTATGGCGCACCCTGCATATCCTCTAAGTTTTTAACCATCTGCACTGTTATCTTATATTTGACACTTTTATTTATTTATTTATAGCTGCATCTTACCCCTCTCACAAAACATGAAAGTGACGAACAAAGCAATCCTGCAATATAGAAAGGTCGCGCTGGATCAATGGTGCAATGAACGCAAAAGTGCGCTCTCTTTCGATTCCGTGATGTCGCCACTCATCGGTCGCAAGCGCGTGCATAAATCCGGTATCTCGTAAAACATAAATCGTAATTAAGAAAAAATCTCGTAAATCGTAAATCGTAAACTGTAAATCGTAGGTGGAATATGACATGTAGTTGCACTATATTACTTGTTTTTCTGCTAACGGCACTTGAAGGTAGCCCAGTATTTGTTAATATGTAGAGGTGGCCTAGTGCATCCAAAGGATTCTTTAGTGCCGACCTTCGCATTCTACTTTTGTGGTTCCACGACTGTAGGGTGTTGGATTTGATTGGTGCCGCAACTGTATCCTTACAGCGGTGATGTGCGAAAAAATTTTTGAGAAAAGCGGAACACGGAATACAGAACGGAAGAGCTCAAAATGGGCGAAAAACGGTACAAGAAACACGGAAACAGAAGTAACTTTAAAAACTCATCACTAGCAACTCAACTAAAAACGCATTGCTTCATTTAATTTCTTATAAATATATATCCACAATGATAGTAATAACTGACAAGGGAAGGATACTACATAGGTGGCCATGGGATTTTGAGATAGGATGCTTATCACGGGATGCGGCTTCGAACGCTCATTCCAAATATATGTGCCGTTTCTGCTGTGCGCATCTGTTAACGGAGTTATGCCATTTCCATAGCAGGCTCCTTTGCCCTCTAGTTGCACGCAGTCACAAGAGAGCGAGCTTGGGGGGGGGGGGGTTGAAACTGCGCTGCTGCACGAGCAGCAGTGGCGTATGGGGCAGAGGAGCAGATTAGTGAGACGGGGTGGTTTATGGTTCGATTCCCTTGTGGCGCAGCATTTTTTCACTTCCTAGAAAAAATCTGCCGCGATCAACCAAAGCTCTCTATGTGAATTTGGAACGGAAAAGGTCACCAGGAAGAACTCGTCTTCATACTGACAACTTCATACTGGCACGAGGATACAATTCATCATGAATAGTTGCTAAAAACATGGCGAGAAGACAAACAATGCCTTACACTAGCAAACGTGAAATAACACGACGAAATGTTCAAAACCTTACAGCTGTTGGCAATGACTGCTGGGGATAAAAATACACCAGTGCAGCAGCTGAAGACCAGTGCTCTACGATGTCACTGGGGAAACAATATCGAATTGGTGCTATCCTCATCATCTTCCTCCACTGACCATGTAGGATCGTCCTCTTCTGATTCTACACTGATATCTTTTTCATAGGGGTGCGTGCGCAGTCCGAGGAGATGAGTAACGCTATCCTAAGGGATGGCATTACTCAATCTCTTTTGGTTTTTTCCTTATGCTTTATCTTCTTCATCCTCTACCTCGGTGCTCCCGCATTGCGCATCTCACAAGATGGAAGCGAAACTGCTTGCCACCTGCTTCTCTTGCCTTGAAATATCGGAAGGTCATAACTTATCCAAAAGGCACGCCAACACAAAACTGGTGGGAACATAGTTTGGATGATAAGTCGGGAGTGTTGTCCTTACCGACCCCGTGTGTCGAAAAAAACTCGCCCGTGGGTTTAGGGCACTGATCACCCACTTGTAAGTATGGGTGGTGGGATCATGGTAATCGATTTCGCCCAAACTTCGGTATTTGACATAGAGAGCTTTGGTTGATCGTGGCAGATCTTTTTTAGGAAGTGCAAAAATGCTGCACTACAGGGAAGACAAAACATACCCGTTCTGCGTGGTGCTAGAGGGCAAAGGAGCCTGCTGTGAAAATGGCCCATAACTCCGTTCACAGATGCGCAGAGCAGAAACGAAACACAAATTTGGAATCAGCGTTCGAAGCCGCATGCCGCAATATGCATCATCTCAAAGTCCCATGGTTAACTGCAGGGTGCGTAAAAAGTACTGACGCACCAAACGTAAACCTTAGAAATAACAACACGTTATAAAATTTAACAAGTTTATACACGAAATGTCAACAATGATCTAGCGAACAGAACAACATCACTTGTATTTTATATGGGTTTCTTTGCTGCGAATGCAGTGGCGAAGACGACGAGAAAAGGCATCGACGGTGCGCCGCAAGCAGTCGATTTCGTTCTATGCTTTGACCTTCAGTGACTTGATACTTTTGTGCATTCAACCTGTAAAGGTGTTACACATTCTTCAAGGACCTCCAAAGTGCTAATTCTGACGAAAGGCTCGCTGCAAGGGAGGCGCATCCGGCAAGTATCATGGTTTGTGCATTCATCACAAGCGCCTCTCGTTTTCGTGAATGCAGAACTGAAGATAAATCGGTACAACTATCTGTATTGATGTCCTAAAGGAGCAAATAGTTCCTTGGCTTAAATCCTACCTTAACAGCAGGCCGTATGTCTTCCAACAGGGTTAGACTCCTGCGCAGGGTCGAGGATTGTTCAGGACTGGTGCCGCGCCAACTTGAAGGACTTCATTTTGGCACAGGAACGACCTCTGTATAGACCGGATTTGAATCCGCTGAATTACTCTATATGGGAGGTTTTGGAGAATAAGGCTTGCGCTACTTCCCACAAATGTATGAAGTCAGTGAAAGATGATCTGGTCAAAGCATGGAACGAAATCGACGTGGGCTACTTGCGGCGCACTGTCGATGCCTATCCTCGGCGTCTTCGCCACTGCATTCGCAGCAAAGAAGCCCATATAAATTACAAGTGATGCTATTCTGTTTGCTAGATCATTGTTGACAGTTTGTGTATAAACTTAATAAATTTTATAATGTGTTGTCATTTCTAACGTTTATGTTTAGTGCGTCAATACTTTTTACGCACCCTGTAGTATCCTTCACTTGTAAGTTATGGTTTGAGAATTTACAAAGCAGGCTAGGCGCCATGCCACTTTTCCCCAGCAACATAACAATCAAAAATCCTTGCATTCGTACCATTACTAATCGTAAGATGCCTTTTCAAACACTGCTAGTGTAACAAATCGCAGCTTATGCAAGAAATTTCTGTAAATGGGAAGAAAGTATTTTAAACGCAATGAATCCAGCCGACGAGTAGGATGCCAGAGATTTTGCCATTCATAAAACTTAACCGGTCTTTGTATGTCCCGATTTTCTCTCTAATAGGAAGGGGCAGCGACAAGCCATATATAATACTTTGTGGACACGTCGGCGGCAGTGCTGGACGGGTGCTATGCAGTCCGTAGCAACCCGTGCAACACTGCCCCGACAGCGCCGCCGGGGGTGTTATACTCCCCGTCGCCGACACTGTCGCAGACAGCTTGTCGCAGTGAGGAGCGCTGCGACAGATTGTCGCTGGTGCTCTGACCGCGGAAGGTGCTGGCCCAGCATGACGAGCTAGAGAGCCCGCATCTACTTTGATTCTCTCGAAAGAAACAAAGTGAATGTGACCTCTCTAGCTCATAATGCCGGGGCCCCCGCGCTATCGGCGACAGGTTGTCGGCGACGGGTCTCGGCGGTGCCAACGTGTCGCCGAAGTATGACTTATGCCTATGGTTACAATTGTGTTCAGCATCCCACGACAAGACATCCACTCTCTAAGTTCGTATGAGCACCATAGTGTTATCTGGCAGTAGCTGAAGCTGTGGGATAAACTCAAGGAAGGAGGTGGAGAGGCAGCACATCGCATGCCCTCCTCCGACTAGGACAGATGCAATTTTCTCTATGAAAAAAATGGAAGCAACCTAAGAGTGCTTATAGAACTCTGATCTAGAATTGGTGCTTCATGTCAGACCTAAGGTTAATAAGTAGGAAAGATAGGTATGCACCGGACAAGGAATTTGGGTGCAATAGGAGTTGGGGGGGGGGGGGGGGGAGGAGGGTAGTCCATGGGCTTCGACCTCCTTCAGCGTAGCCGTCGGATATGGTGATGTGGAATTTTTCCATTGTACACGAACTGTCGCCTGCGTACCTGCAATGCAACTTGCAACGAGAGAGAACTAGGTCGAACGGTACGTTTCGCGCGAACAAAACGGGTAAAACTCATCCTACACGTGGAAAACGCACGACACGTCGCTGTTTTTGAGTGCTGATGGACATCCTCTCCCCAACCCACAATGCGCCAAGAATGCCTTATATTTTAAAAGTGCCAAAAAATTCATTATCTGCTCTCTGCATTGGAGCAAATGAAACCAAGTTTTTTGTTGAGGTGCAATCCTAGTTGGTGGTGGCCACTCTAAAGCGATTTCATAAGAAATGAATGTGTTTAGTATTGAAGCATATTGGACCTGTCACTCCTTAGAAAACAACTGCACTAGAAAAGTTTGGATAAATAACACTAAAAATATGAAGATATATAACATTTGCAAGCTTGGTCGGGAGGTTTGCAATTGATTGGCACGTCAAGTACATTGCCTTGTCAGTGTCCAAAACGTTGGTTAATGGTGTCTTGGCCTAATTTTGTTTTATTTTACAGATGTTATCCTGTTTAGCTCCTTGAAATTGATCCTCAAATATAATAAGAAGGTCCTCCCATACTAGATTTGCATCGAGAATGACCCTTTTTAGGTTCCCCTTTTTAGGTTTTTTCTCCGCTATCCGTTATCCAGGTTTCAAAAATTTGTTATCCGCTCATCCCAGGTGTTGATACAGAAACCGCGAGAAACCGTGTTTTTTTAAATTTTTTTACAAGTGCGATCTCAATGCGGGCACCAGCCTGTTAAGCACCTTGTATACACTTTCAAACATATATGATATTTTGGTTCTGATGCAAGTCTAGGTAGTGGATCGTGTATCTCTTTCCCAGTTGGCAGCTAGTCCTATGCACACTAATATAATACCGATATCACGTGACTGAAGCCTTGACTTTTGCGTGTCAAGACGAATGAGTAACGTTGGAGCAAGCGTACAGAAAACTTCTAAAACTGCACTTGGTGTATAAATAGATTAATTCGACTAACACTAGAAATTTTGGTAAGGGTAGCTAGAAGGACCGCATCCCAGAGAACCATTCATCGCATAATCCTTTATAACACAACTTACACTTCGTGGATGAGCAATGTGAACAGTTTTGGCACGACTAGCTAGATGGACTGCATCCAGTTTCTTCCCTTGCCTGATTCTGTGCTCGAAGTGTGCAGAACTCAACTGTATTCTTCACAGATGACCAATGTGACCAATTTTGATTCAAGTAGCTAGGTAGGCCACATCCTGGAGTTCCCTCCCTTGCCTGGTCCTGCACTTAGGGTACAAAATCATCAAACGGAGAAATATGCAGCCTCAGAGTTAGGCGCCTTTTATACTTGCGCCGCCGCGCGGCGCGGCGTGATGGTCGGCATGGCTATCGATTTTTCGCGCCGCGAGGCGGCGCCGCATCGCTTTTATACTCCGCCGCCGCAAAACACCACACTTGGGATACGGTATTCGGCGAATAGCGCCGCTGAGGGGAAGGGCGCGGTGCGGCGCGATCAGCCGCGGCAGACTCGGCGTGGAGTGGGAGATTTCACCTCTTCGACCAAACTTCTCCTATTGGGAAGGAGGAGGGGGGGGGGGGTTAGGGTGCTGGTCATGAATCTGACATCGTTTTTGAAGTTACGGGCGATTACGGAAGGATCGGTAGATTAGGGAGTTTGGGCGAAATCGGTGACCATGACCTTAGTCCGTACCTTCTCCGTAACCTAGGAAGAGAATAGAGATCTGTAGACATTCACGAAGCTTCATATATTACGCTGAAGATATGCTTAGTGCACAGTGACCCTAGAATGGCCATATGAGAAAGAATTTTGAGTGATTCTTGACGATGGGTACGTTCCAGCAGTTTTACTTTTGGACCCGCACATGTCGCAAAATAAAGAGTGGTTTAGTGCCGTTTGCATTGCAGGGGATTCGACTTAATACCACACTCACCAGTTTCAACCGTAGGTTGAGCGAACGACTTCGACTCCAGGCTTAAGAGAGGATTCGTCGCTCCCCACAGGAATCCCACGACAAACATTGACAAGATGCATTGCGCTGATCAGCCAAAAAATCCTTTCTGTTTTGGTCCCTCAACGACTCGTGGACCGTTTCCGGAGCACGGCCGTAGTGCGCAGATGCTCGTGGCCGCGCGTCGCTGACGCTCCCCTTTCTAAGAGCAATCGCGCAGCGGCGCGTCAAATTCGGGGCGCGACGCGACTGGCCGCGCCGCTCCCCAAATTGACGCGCCGCGCCGCAGCGGGAGTATAAAAGGCGCCTTAAGCGCTCACGCTCAAGGAAAGCCGCGCCCTAATCCGAGTTTCGCGATCCAAAAATCTATCCCCTTTCCCATACATATAAATAGTTTAAATATCCCCATCCGTGCCAACCACTGCCACCCGCTTTGGAGCGTTATGGACCCCACCTCCAGAAGCTCGTCGCCGGATAACGTAAGCATGGATGACTCACTCGCTCCTCTTATCCGTCTTTGCTGCCCACACTTCGATGGAGAACTGGAGTGGTGGAACTACTCACCCACTATCTGTAGGCGCACAGGAGCAACTGAAACGCCTTCTCTAAAGCGATAAAGTGATAAAGTGACGTCATGGTGAGGTATTCCACCATGTTTTTAGCAAAGTGCACACGGTTCTATGTTGCTGGGAACTCCAACAGAGAGCAAACAGGTGCACTTGGAATAAAGTCGGATTAACTCCTGCTACCATTTTTGCTTAGCGTTTTGCATACAGTACCGTCGGGAAAATTCCGCAAAGGCGCGACCGGCGGCAGATTAATCCGTGTATTCCGCCGCTTTACCATAACTCTCTTCAAAGTTAATGATGTCTAATGAGATGCACATCGTTGGAATAAGAACAACATGATCTACGGATCTCCCTCGATAGAGAGCCTTCGGGCTCTCTTGTTAAGAGGGATCTCGGGCCGCTTGTCGCAGGGCCACGTGGCGCGTCCACGGGTGGTGGATAGGGGAATTAAACGCGAACCAAATGCGACCGTGTACTGCCCAGAGACGCAGGTGGGATGCAGGGGATGGACTCCTTGCTCCTGCTGTGTCGGGTCGAGGCGTTCCTTGTGCGTGGAAGCGGCATGTTCGTGCACTGTGTGCGTAGATGTGTCCGTGACTGTGCGGATTGTAACTGTGTCGGCTCGGCCAAAAGCTTGCACTCGGTAGACTGGGAGTACATGTAAGGCGATTCGAGGCCGCCTTAAGTCTCGCCCCGTCCCTTCGGGCAGTCTGGCTGGCTCCGGAGTACCCCGCCCGCACGACAGAGCCTGACTAGCTACCCGTGTTGTATTCCAGTCAAACACAGCAGCACTAAAGGGCCTCATTCCCCTGACCCCGAAAGAGCCCCCATTTCTGCAGCGATTGGAAGGACGAGTACGGAGAGGCTGCTAAAATCTCAGGGCCTAACCAGGCTGCGCAAACTGAGAAGGACTAGGATGACGATCTGTACTTACAACGCCCGCACGCTTGCGTCGGAAGCATCCGTCGAGGACCTGATGATGCAAGCCAGGAAGATCAAGTACGACGTCATCGGACTGACCGAGACGAGAAGACACCACCCCCTACACGCCGCCTACGACTCCGGAGAAGAACTGTTCCTCGGAACATGCGACAGCAGGGGAGTAGGCGGCGTTGGTGTCCTCGTCAACACGCACTTGGCCATGAACATCGATTCGTACGAGTCTCTGACAAGCCGAATCGGACGTCTGCGACTGAAGCGATGTGGCTCCGTGCCAGCCTTGACTGTGTTCGTCGAGTATGCCCCAACATCCGACTACGACGACGAAGACGTCGAGGCCTTCTACGTGGAGCTGGAGAAGTTCTATAAGGAAGATCACACCTTCTACAAGGTGATCGTCGGCGACTTCGACGCCAAGATCGGGCCAAGAAGGTCGCCGGAAGAACTTCACATCGGAACCCACGGTTTGGAGTGGAACGAGCAAGGTGAAAGGCTGTCTGAGTTTATCATGTCGACCAAGACCATCCATGGAAACTCGCAGTTCCAGAAGCCTCCCTCCCTACGATGGACCTGGGAATCCCCCGGTGGCCAGTTCCACAACGAGATCGACCACATCATTTTCAATCGCAAGTATTGCCTGACCGATGTCTCCGTTGTCCCCAAGTTCTACACGGGATCGGACCACCGCCTCCTTCGCGCGAGGTTCCGCTTTTCGCGTCAAGGAGAGAAGGCCGCGAAGTTCAAGAAGAGGAGTCCCAGAACGACCATCAACTGGGATCTCTACACCTCTCTTGCCGGCCTTTGGGAAGATGCCGTCATGGACAACGTCGACGAGGAATACGATCGCTTCGTGCACCATCTCCACGATAGTGCTAAGGGAGCCGACAGCTTGAAGACCACCAAGAGACGCCTGTCTCCGGAAACTCTCGAGCTGATACGCCAGCGTGGAGCAGCACGAGCGTCAGGCAACTATCAACTGACGTCCGAGCTTGCAAAGCTATGCAGAGCGGCGATAAAGGAAGATCTGAAGGAGAGAAGGGCGGAAGTGTTGGCTGAAGCAGCAGAGGCAGGGCTGAGCATCCGCAATGCCCGCCGGAACTTCGCCAACTTCAAGACCAAGATGACCGCTCTCCGACGTCCTGACGGAACCGTCACCTCTTCCAGAAGGACCATGGAGAAAGTCATCCACGACTTCTACTCCGATCTCTTCGATAGCCACGTCCACCTGCCCCTGCGCCATCTTCCGCAGGATGGATACGTCATCCCCTCTGTTCTCCCTTCCGAGATCCGACACGCCATCTCGTCGGTGAAGAAACGTACAGCACCCGGTCCTGACAGGATCAGAGCTGAACACCTGAAGAACCTCCCGCCAGCGCTTATCAACACCTTGGCGCGGCTCTTCACACGCTACCTGTCCGAATGCAAGGTTCCATCTCAGTGGAAGACCAGCAAGACCGTCTTGCTGTACAAGAAGGGAGACGTGCACGACATTGGCAACTATCGCCCGATCTGCCTGTTGTCCGTAGTCTACAAGCTGTTCACTCGAGTCATCCTGAATAGGATTAGTAGAACGCTGGACGAAGGACAGCCATGCGAACAAGCAGGATTTCGGAGAGGATTCAGCACGATCGACCACATACACACCATTACGAAGCTCATCGAAGCGTCCCGAGAGTACAAGCTGCCGCTGTGCCTTACGTTCATTGACCTGAAGAAGGCATTCGACTCCGTCGAGACTGAAGCGGTCATGGAAGCCCTGCTCACCCAGGGCGTTCCTACTCAGTACATCAAAGTCCTTCGAGAGCTGTACAGTGGATTCACGACCAAGATCTCACCATTCTACAACGACGCCGTCATTGACGTGAAGAGAGGGGTTCGACAAGGGGATACCAGATCCCCGAAGCTCTTCAGCGCCACCCTCGAAAACGTCATGCGCGAACTAGAATGGGATGACATGGGAGTGAAGGTCGACGGCCGGCAACTGCACCATCTTCGCTTCGCTGACGACATCGTTCTCATAACACCGAGCATCAGTCAGGCGGAGCGAATGCTGGCCGACTTCGATCGTGTATGTGGAAGCGTTGGACTGCAGCTGAATCTTACGAAGACGATGTTCATGAAGAACGGATGGGTTTCTGATGCCCCATTCTCGCTCAACGGAACGAACGTCTCCGAATGCTCCAGCTATGTGTATCTGGGTCGCGAAGTCAACATGGCCAACGACCTAGCACCAGAGCTGAGCAGGAGGAAAAGTGCGGCTTGGGGAGCTTTCAAGAGCGTCGAAGAAGTCGCGATAAAGACGAAGAACGTCCGACTCCGTGCCCACCTATTCGACTCCACTGTTCTTCCTGCCCTAACATACGCCTCAGAGACCTGGGCTATACGAAAGCAGGATGAACACGCCATCAACGTCGCGCAGCGTGGAATCGAGAGGACGATGCTCGGAGTGACAAGTGAGAGAAGGCCTCCGGAGTTCCGAGCTTCGCCGGCGTTCGATGATCAGAGACGCTGTCGCGTGGGCCAAGTTGTCGAAAATTAGGTGGGCCGGCCACGTAATGCGGACACCCGCTGGACGAGAGCCATCACCGACTGGATTCCGCGGGACGTCAAAAGAACACCAGGACGCCCACCAAAGCGTTGGTCGGACTTCTTCGTTAAAGCCCTGAACGACCGATATGACGCTCTTTGTGTCCCTCGAGTGAGGAGGATGCATTCGACCACTCTGGCACGCGATAGGGATGAATGGAGACGCTGCTGGCACCCGCTCGAGCAATTCGAGGATCAACGGGACGACAGGTGATACAGGTGATCATGGAATCATGAGTCCTATGACAAAATATTGTTTTTAGGGTATTTTAAGTTGTTAAAATGTGGCATCTTTTGGATCTGTTCGTGTAGAAGTTGCGTCATGCACTAATGATCCATGCCATTTGTTGTACTGATTGTGTAAGTGCTGCTGACATGGAGTCCCACACGGCATTTTTCGCCTTTTAAAAACTATTTGCTTTTACGTGCTTTCAATTATTATATTTAATCACAAAAATGCCGAACGGAGAACGGTGTCTGAATGCAGAAACTGATTCAAACGTTTTGCGACAGAACTGAGGCATAAATGAATTTAAAACCCGTCCATAACCTCACACTCATACTGTACTCATCTTGTGCTCACTTCTTTGGATCTAGAACGAAATCAGAGCTTATGTGTTTCGGACGTAAAATCGTATCAGGTGATCACGAAGAACAAAGTTAGAAATAAAATGATTCCCGAGTGATTTTGAAGAGCATAATGTTACAGACGCCCTTAATCAAACTGAGAGCACTACGTTAAGGATATTAGCGATGCACTACATTAGCGGATTCAAAGGTGACTGATACTTTTATGTCTCTTACTAATTTTTGAAAACTAAAGAGGAAAAATAGTCAGAGCTAGAAAAGCAGCTTCAACTCAAAAGGAAACGATCATTGGTGCTAAACTGCCAGCAGTCATTTCCAAACCGGAGGTGGAAACTGATCCTACCCAGAATCATTCTATGTAGGACATGTAGTTTCACTTGCAAGCGATTATTTGAACTTTTACTACACTAACTACACTAATCACCGCGCCCCGCCACCGTCCGCGGTGCACCCCTCGTCCACGGAGGTTCCGCGGATGCTCCCGCGGGAGTATAACAAAGGCCATAGATTTTCCGGAAGGGCGGGAATCGCGCCGAGATCCCTCACCTGGCCAATCACCGCGCCCCGCCACCGTCCGCGGTGCACCCCTCGTCCACGGAGGTTCCGCGGATGCTCCCGCGGGAGTATAACACAGGCCTATGTTTCCAAAATCGGTCGACATTGATACAATTCGATAGCGCTCTTCAAGCAGAACAAAACGACGTTATTGGGAGTGTCGAAAACCCAAATATGGACAAGTAAGAGTGCAGGAAACTTCAATCGCTAAGTCCGCCGCCCTAAAACGGCAGATACGGCTAAGGCAGTTTAGGCAGCTGAGAAGTTCTGATCACTTCATCGTAAAGTACCGTACCTTAAGCGCTCTGTTCGCGTACGCATTTCGAGGCTTTAGCTCGCCGCGTCTTCTCACAGTGGTTAACCGAATTCGGAAAAAGATGCATCACGCAAGCCTCACCTGCATTTTTGCAACGCTGTAACATTGCCCCCTCCTAAGCTAAGCCATTCTACTTTACTATACTTATATATCGTTCTACTGCCTCTGCACAAGTTGCAGCCGAAACGGTTCGAACTCGACAGAGTTATTGTGCTCCGAACACGCCCGCGCGTGCAATTTAGCGCAACAACGGCAGACGCTCTCCGCGCTATTACCGCCCAGATTACAGTTTTTCCCACTCTAAATGAAACGATTCAATTTAGTATGAAAAGCTCTATCGAATGGTATCAAGCATGGCCCAACTCGAAGACATCGTTTTTTCGATGACGTCATCGTCCTTCAGCCGCGGCCTCGTCCTCTATGCTAAACAGTCAAAAAATTGATGATTCCAAAATCGGTCGAAATTGATACCGTTCGATAGCGCTTTTCATGCTGAACGGAACTGTGCCATTCCGAGTGTCGAAGACTCAAATCTGGGCGAGTAGGAGCGCAAGAAACTCTAACCGCTAGCTTTCGCCGCTCTAAAACGCCAGCCGAGGCTAAGGCAGTTTAGGCAAGTGAGGAGCTATGAGCATATCGTCGTAAAGTACCTTAGACACTCTGTTCACGTACGTATTTTAAAGCCGTCAGCTCGCCGCATCTTCTCGCAGTGGTCCACGGAAATCGGAAAAAAATGCTTCACACAATCCTCACCTGCATTTTCGCACCCCTATAACATTGCCCCTTCCTAAGCTAAACCATTCTACTTTGGCGTACGTACAGAACGTTCGACTGCCTACAAAACCTACAAGCTGCAGCATGAAAGGTTACAACTTGACAGAGCTATTGCGCTCCGAACACGCCCATTCGTGCAATTTGCGAGCGGTCGCCCCCTTCGGTTGAAAGGTTCGAATCCGTATGTATTGTTCAATCGCACTTCAAAGGCTCGCTAGACAGCCTTAGAGCAACTCCTGACTAGGGCGGCAAGAAATTTCTGATAAAACTCCCCAAACGCTCAGCCTACAAGCTGTCCCCCCTCCTCGATTGAAAGGTTCAATTCTGTGTGCATTGTTTACGGCGCACACCAAAGTTTCGCTGGACAACCTTAGAGCAACTCCTGACTAGGGCGGCAAGAAATTTCTGATAAAACTCCCCAAACGCTCAGTCTACAAGCTGTCCCCCCCTTGATTGAAAGGTTCAATTCTGTATGCATTGTTCACGGCGCACACCAAAGTTTCGCTGGGATAGATTGGAGCTAATCCTGAGTGGGGAGGCGGGAAATTTCTGATAACATTCTCCAAACGGTTCGAAATAGTCTTGAAAACGTCGCAGTTCCCAGTGAGAGAAGATAGAAGCGCAGAGGACATGCGCTCGCCCACTCGATTGATAGGTTAGGTTCTGTGTGCATTGTGCACGGCGCACTCTCGGGGCATTCCTGGCATGACAGAGCACTGGCGACGTACGCCATCTTTGAGATACTCCGGAAACACGCATATCCTGGGAAATAAGCTGCTCTAATCGGCCGTCCAGCCAATTTTGGACCACCCACGGCGAAAATACGGGTGTTCCGGTAAAGTTTTACACATGTTTGTGTAGATCTCGAAGAGGCGAATCGAATGGTACCAACCTTTATTCAAGAAACCTAAAACTGAAGGAGTTATGAGCGTGCGACCCTTTGCGACGCTATGTTGGCGTTTTTTCGCCCACTTTTGACCGTGCGGCGCGAGCGGTATTGTATATGTGTTGCCCAGAGAAACCGTCGATAGGATTATTTTCCACATTTTTGATGGCAAGGTTAACCCCAGTGATCGATTCCTGCAGAGCCTACGGCGATTTTGGCACAAAATGATTAAGAGCAGGAAAATTTCATTCACGTTTGGTTTCGCTTATGTAGTGATACACTAGTGATACATTAAATACTTCACGAAATAAATAAATAAATAAATAAATAAATAAATAATATGATGATGATGGAAGGGATATGCTTGATCTATATTCTTTAGCGTCTGTGGATTCAAGAAAGCACTTTCTCCAAAAAAGTTGTCCTAGAAGTCCCTTCAGCCACAATCTCGTGTTGTTCTGTGAACAATCAAGCCAGTATACAGCATACAGCCAGTCTGCTGAGGATCATTTCTAAGTGGGTGTTGTGAGGAACATTAGTGGGTTGACGTGGAAGCTTCCAGCTATGCGGAATGTAGTCCACTTACTAGTAATGGTAGCCGCGAAGAACAAGACAAACTAGGGATACGATAGATTCTGCCACAGCCAGTAATACTCACCGAGTCTCTGAACAGCTTTAGACTTACTACGAGAATGCGTCTATAAACTTAAGCGATTGAGTTGCAACATGGAAACAGTGGTCAACGAGCTTTCACGGTGTGCGGTACTCATGCGATAGCTAAATCCATCATTTATGAGCTATTCTTTTTGCACCTCTCCTCTTTAGCCCAACCTTTAAAGAGCCATAACATTTATTTTTCACAGAAACGCTTGCAGTGCGACTAATTATGTAACCGTGACCGCCAACTACAAAAGGAAGCTGTTTAGAGTAGCATTTCACACTTCAAATGTCGAGACTTCCAGAACCCTTGTGTCAAGATTAGCAATTCACTGATTGTATTCAATTTGGAGTTCAGTAAGAATTTGTATAAGCGAATTCAAGTTAATCTACGACCACAGTTTCTAGTCCTACAAAAGCGCTTGTTGGTGGAACAATGGATCACTGGATAGAATAATTAGCTTGCATGATAATTTCGAAATTTTCTGTTTTCCGGCGTTTTTGGCCTTTCTTTTTCTGCTTTCTGTTTTCTGACGAATGCGATTTTATTTTTTCTGGGAAAATTGTCAAATTTTCCGCCCATCCCTTGTACGAACGAACGGCGTGAAATACGAGGCGTTATTTGAAATATTCTGTAATTGCACAACCTATGGTGCCTAGAAAGATTACGGTTTCAGACACTAGGAGGGTTCACCTGCAGGTGAAAATGACGTATTTTGACGTCACAGGTGACCTGTAGGAGCCATTTTGGGGCGAAGTTTCAGTGAGCGGTCTACACCGGTTATTTCACCGCTCGAGTGATAAGCCCCATTTTTACTTCCGACGCTGAGCGACGCGATGGCATGTATAGTGGCTAAATTGATCGACCGCGTCGCATAATCAATATGGCCACCATACGTGGCGTCATGCCGCTCGGCGTCGAAGTATAAGCGGGCCCATAGCCATCTGGCATAGCTCCGAGTCGCTCCAGCGACTGGTTGCGGCGATAGTGTTGCAAGGGTAGCTACGCAGTTCGTAGCTACCCGCGCAACGCTATCGCCGATCATTAGCGTGGTAGGTCTTATTCGAACAGACGGTAGGATGAAGTAAATGGCATAATCGGGTTAGTTTCTGTGGTTTCTGTAGCCTTTTGAGTTTAAAAAAAGACCTATTCAGTCTATTTAGGGAAAACATAAGGATCAAACAAGAGTTTAGAAATGATGTTCAGGTGCGGAAAGGGTGGTTCCCGAAAAATAGTAGAATATTTTGATGAAATGTTTAAACCACGATATCTTATTAGTGAACCCTTGAACCCACCGAAGTCTCCTCTTATCACAGCGGTGGGTACTTCGTGCCAAGTTAGTGAAATGATTATTTTTCAAATTTTCAGCTTTTTGCGTTCGAATGAGCAATTTTTCATAACCATCCAGTCAATTTTTAGACTACTTTTGATCAAAGAAGAAGTAGGTGGTTGTTTTGCTTTACAAAGCCTAATTGATGTACTTTAGGTGGATATGTTCAGAGATACGGAACCCTACACAAATATGGAAGTATATTTCAATTGCGAAAAGAAGAATTATGTTTATGTACACCAATCTGGTAAGTTAGAAAAGGCATACGGGTGAGGGCATACTACTGTGAAATAATCATGGTTATATCTAAAAGACCCAAATCGTTCACTATCAGCCTTATCAAATGCTCGAAAATCTGCTCCACGAAACTTCTATGTGGCGTGCTTTACAGAAAGCTCTGTAAGTTTGTTTTTTATACTGCAGTGGTGTTAATAGAACGAGCATTACACGTTTGATTCTATTGTTTAGGAGTCATGAAAGGTCAAAGCGCGAACTTTAATGGGAGATTCATGGTTCTGGCAACTGCGTCGCGAAGAAGTTGAATTATAGATCCAACACGTTTATGGTCTCTTTTTCAAGTAGAATTATGTTTTTTGTTGCTACTGTTAAGGGAATAAAAATCTATTAGTCATCTATGATGACAACTACACACCTCATTGGATAACGGTATACACCAAATCTTAGCATGCTAAAGTTTAGCAGGCGTGAAAAGCGTGGCGAGTTTCACGTCCTCTGCAAAAATCCTTTAAATTCCCGCCTAGGTACCGTAATCCGGCTATATGTAGGTCTTTGACCTAGGTTGAAATGAGGACACCTACAAGCGCATTGTTAATTCACCCATTTTTCACCTGCAGGTGACCCAGTGTCTGAGGTGTAGAAATTGTGCCGGTATGGTAGAGTCATCCTACTATATATAATCGGCTAATGTCACGTGTCCGTCACGGAGAGGGGGACTGAAGCCAAAAGATGCCTACGACAGTGCGACGTATGCCAGCCGGGCTTTCTTTGAGCTTAACCATGGGCGATTGCTGGCGAACTATATCCTTGGCGGGTGATCGTCTAAGTTTACGAGATATTCAAGGGACAACGCGTTAGGGTATGAATGGGGATCGAGTGCACCATTAGAGGGGAGCGTCAATAATGGGGGGGGGGGATGGCGGCAGCATTTTCCCTCAACATCGTTCACTGTGTAGCGCATTTCTAATGACGGCTTACAGAAGTCGTGTTCGAGTGCAGGAGTGTCATTGGCGTCGTGGCAACGTAGGGACACGTGAATAGGTACTCAGTGTCACATGTGCGTGCTTGACTCTCACTCCGTTTCTTTGCCAACACATAGGAAAGGAAGTATTTCGGATGGGAGTGGAAGGGGTAGAGGAGTGACCATGGGATTCGGAGGAGTATCACTGCCGTCGGACAGTAAACGGTGTCGACCAATATCGATTAATTTTAATTATGATTTTGCTGATTAAGCACCGGATTGGGGCACTCATTACCTGTTTCTCGACACGTAGAGAACGAGCTCTTCAGAGAGTAAATCGCGTGCATGTGATGGAGGGTGGATGGGCTTCATATGCGCAGTGACAATTCTGCCCTACCACATCCCACTGAACTAATCTATACCAGCGTCCGTCGCCGGCGAAGCCGGCGATTGACTCTGGACGTGCGGGCCCCGGTAGGCTTGCCGGCTTCGCCGGCTTCGGGTACGGTGAGCCACGCTAGGAACGTAGCCCAAACCTAGATGGGATTCCTTACTCACCCAGCGCCCGTCGTCGGCTTCGCCCAGGACTGACGCTGGACGTGCGGGCCACGCCAGGCTTGCCGGCTTCGCCGGCTTCGGGTATGGTGGGCCACGCTAGAAACGTAGCCCAAACCTAGATGGGATTCCTTACTCACCCAGCGTTACGCACTTCTGAGGAGGCCGCTCCAGGTTAGTAGGACCATTAGAGCAGTTGCTTGAAAAATAGAATAGAAGAGACAAGAAAAAATTTAGCCACATTTTTTACTCGAGGAGCTGGAGGAATAGTGGAGCAGGTCTGGGAGCGAGTACTCGATGAAACTGATTGCGTCTCCACAATACGGGCGTCTTTTGCACTTTTCGATTTCGTAATTCGAGGTCCGGTGGGATGATGGCAGTAGCGGGAACAAGGAACCAACCCATAATCAAAATACTCCATCGGGGCGCGTTTTCTGTCACCCTCGGTTGACACTGATAATGCGCAATGATGCGGCCCTGCGGCCGGCGCCGGTTGTGCACAGCGACGGGCTGTCATTGACGTGTGTGGCAAAGGTATTGCCACACACGTCGTCTGCATCGCCGGCAACGTCGGGGGGTGAAGTTCTAGTGGCCACACACCTAAATGACATATAAGAGTACACGAGATCCCATAACACATTAGTGTGGGATCAGATGACTCCAAAGGAAAGGCGGCTGAGCATTGGAAGGGGACTCAAGAGAGAGAGAGAGAAAATAAGTTCATTTGGTCATGAGTTGCACAAGAAAAGGAGCTGGAGCTGTATTGCCCACAAAAAAAATTATCGACCGAAACCCCGAATGCTGGTGTAATTTTGCTAAAAGTCTTACCACAACTTCCACAAACGTGATCGTTTCGTCGGAATTCTAGACAACCTACTCAATGCAGACCATAATAGCTAGTAGAGTAGAATTCAGCATTCGAAATGATGCTGAAGTCTGCCGAGCAGGAATGTGCGAAATTTCCGTTTCCGTGTTCCGAGTTCCGGTTTCCGGCCATTTTGGGCTCTTCCGTTCCGTTCCGTGTTCCGTTTGTTTTTGGGCCGAAAGGCGGAAGCACACTAGTTTTCTGTTAAACACAATCAGCTTATCAATTGAAAAGAGCTTTCCTTCATATAATTGTGAGAGAAATACTGCTTGGCAACTCCAGTATTAATATTCTTGAAATTGGATAGACTATCAAAAAAGCACACAAAAATGGCAACGGCTGGGTGCAGGGCAAAATTACAGTACCTGGCATGCCGCTGCGTCCAAGAAGGATGAAAAGCGGCGCAAAGGGCGCCGGAGAGCGCCGTTTTCCGCTCGCAAGGCGTCGGGTGTGACGCAAGTCGCGTTAGGGCGCTGCGCCGTTAACTTCTAGACATTAGGCTGATGGAAGGAGCCTATCCACGCGTTTGGACGAGCATGGCCTACTGTTTGGAACTAACAGCCGGCATGGCGCGCTGTGAACAGTGCATATAGGCCCGGCAGAATCAATCGAGTCGGCGCGACTGCTCGCTGAGGGACGATAGGCTGATGGGCTGATTGAAGGAGCCTATACACGCGTTTGGACGGACATGGGTTACTGTTTCGAACGAACTGCTGGCATGGCGCGGTGTGAACAATGCATAGGCCCAGCAGAATCAATCGAGTCGACGCGAGAGAGAGGAGCGGAAAAATTTCTTCGAATATCGATTTTTTGATAATTTCGCATCGAGGAGAAAGCCGCAGCGGAGGGCGATGACGTCACCGAAAATCAATGTTTTCGAACTTGCCTTAGGGTGCCGTTCGATAGCGTTTTTGATGGAAAATTGAACGGTGTTACTCACAGTGGCGAGAACTGTAACCTAAGCGAGTAAGACCGCGAAGAACATCGACCATTGATGTGCCAAATTGCACCGCGGTTGTGTTTGGAGCGCGATAACTGTGCCAAGTGTGAATCCTTTTCTACAGCTTGCGGATTTTGAAGAAGGTAAGAAGTTCTACCAGCTTTCCAAAGCATAGCGATATAAGTTAAGAGCAGACAAACTTACAGTGGCGCGAAAATGCAGGATAGGCTTGTGCGACGCAATTTTTTCCGATTTCAGTCGACCACTGTGGTAAGACGAAGCGGGCAAACGGCATGCAAATCCGTGTAATAGCAGAGCACTGAAAGCACTTTACATTGACGTGTTTGCAGCTTCCCAGCTGCCTAAACTACCTTAGTCTCATCTGCCATTTAGAGCCGCTGACGGCAGCGGTGAGCTTTCTGCCGCACTTACTCGCCCACATTTGAGTCTTCTACACTCTCGATGGCACCGTTCCGTTCAGCATGAAAGCTCTATAGAACGGCATCAATCTCGACCAGTTGTAAGAATCGATTTTTTGACAATTTCGCAGAAGAGGGCGCTTTTGGTCGCGGCAGACGGACGATGACGTCATCGAAAACCGAAATGGGCCACGCTTAATACCGTTCGATAGAGCTTTTCATGCTGAATTGAACGATGTTATTGAGAGTAGAGAAAACTGTATTCTGAGAGAGTAAAAGCGAGGAGAACATCGACCGTTGTTGTGCTAAATTGCACGCGCGGGCGTGTTCTGAGCGCGATAACTCTGTCACGTGTGAACCTTTCCGGTTGCTGCCTGTGGATTTCGTAGCCAGAAGAATGTTTTAGTAGTGTGCTGAAACACAGTAATGTAGCTTATGATTGGACAAAGTTGCAGCGCTGCGAAAATGCAAGTTAGCCTTGTGTGACACGATTTTTCCAGTTTCAGTCGACCACTGCGGGAAAACGCGGAGAGCTAACGGCCTACAAATGCTCAGGCTAGAAGAACGCTAAAGGTGCTTTCAGGTGAGACTGCTCTCAACTCCCTAGCTTGTCAAATTACCTTAGTACCAGCTGCCTTTTAGGCTGACGGGCTTAGCGGTGGAAATTTCCTGCGCTCTTACTCGCCCAGATTACAGTTTTTCCGAAACTCAGTAAAACCCTTCAACTCATCACGAAAAGCTCTATCGAATGGTAAACAACTTGGCCCAGTTCGGAAACATCGATTTTAGATGACGTCATCGCTGCGGCCTTGAGCGGCGTCGTCCTCGATGCGAAACCATAAAAAAGCGACTTTTCCAAAATCGGTCGGAATTTATACAATTCGATAGCGCTTTTCACGTTGAACAGAAAAGTACCATTGTGCGTGCCGAACACTCAAATCTTGGCGAGCAAGAGCTCAAGAAACTCTAACCGCTATCTTCCGACGCTTTAAACTGGCAGCTGCGGCTAAGAAAGTTTAGGCAGTTGAGGCGTTCTGAGCACGTCGTCGAAAAGATCCTTAAGCATCCTATTCGTCCACACATTTTAAGCGCGTTAGCTAGCTGCGTCTTCCCGCAGTTGTCCACCGAAATCAGAAAAAATGCGTCACACAAGCCTCATCTGCGTCTTCGCATCTCTGCAACATTGCCTCTTCCTAAGGTACACTATTCTACTTTAGTGTACTACTAGTACATTTTACTGCCTACAAGACCACGAGTTGCAGCCGAAACTATCTGAACTTGACAGAGTTATTGTGCTCCGAACTGGCCGTCGCGTGCAATTTAGCACAATAACGGTCAATGTTTCCCTGCTCTTACTAGCGCAGATTACGGTTTTTGCTACTCTTAGTAGCACCATTAAATTCAGCACGAAAAGCTCTATCGAATGTAATCAATTTGGCCCTGTTCGGAAATATCGATTTTCGATGACGTCCTCGCCCTCTGCCGTGACCTAGGCCTCCTTCGACGCGAAATTGTCAAAAAAATCGATTCTTACAACTGGTTGAGATTGATACCGTTTGATAGAGCTTTCGAGCTGAACGGAACGGCGCCATCGGGAGTGTGGAAGACTCAAATGTGGGAGAGTAAGGGCGGCAGAAAGCTCACCGCTGCCGTCCGCCGCTCTAAATGGCAGCTGGTACTAAGGCAATTTAATAAGCTAGGGAGTTGTGAGCATGTCAGTGCAAACTAATTTTAGTGCTCTGCTAGCACACGGATTTGCATGCCGTTAGTTCTTTGCGTCCTCCCGCAAGGGTTGACTGAAGTTAGAAAAAATCGTGTCACACAAGGCCAACCTGCATATTCGC
>OX375865.1:81343036-81440411 GCA_947359475.1 Heligmosomoides polygyrus bakeri | reverse complement strand
CATATCTTCGTTGCAGTTGCAGCACTCTTTCACGATATCAGGATTGCATTGCATGCATTGCATGTGATCTAGCAGCGCTGTTGCTGGAATCCTGCCCGGAAAGCAGAGGGCGCACGTACAAGTCCTGCATGGTGCGAGAGTTCTGACAACAAACAAAACATCATGTGACAGCATATGACGTCTATATCAGCTGCTCTAGGCTTAGAACAAATGTGTAGGATATTGCTTTGAATAATCTGATGCACACCTTCTGTCGTTTGTGATAGAGGAAATCTCCCAACATTCGACATCTTTTAGCGACTACCGGGAGTCTTATACTGTGCTCAACATATTGCTCACTATGACCACTTTTGTGGGCCGCGCCCCGCAAGAAAAACGTCCACATGCATCTAGTAACATTGTCGCACAGGCACTGGTCAGAAGCGAGGTCTAATCGGTGACGCGGTCAGCATCTTGCTCGTCTTCATTTTCCGTGTGGTGCCGTAACTGAGCCCGGGTCGCGTTATAACCGGAGTCATTTTGAACGCAGAGTTCCTCCCAAAACCGCGCTATAACGGTAGTAGCGTTGTATCCGAAGCGTCTTAAGCGGAGTTGGTTTGTACTGACGTAAAGGTAAGCTGGCCGGAGCCAGAGAAAATCTACGTTATATCGAGAGTCGCTTCTTATCCGGAGACGCTATAACGGGAGGGGCTGTATATATATATATATATATATATATATATATATATATATATATATATATATATATATATATATATATATGAGTGCTCCGTCACGCCTATCGGCGTGCCTCGCACTTGCCCCCTTCGCGCGATGTTGCAGTATCACTAAGCTAAGGAGAATCACATTAAGTTAGCTGCTCTACCTGTATACAGCTTTCCTCCCTACCTAGGAGTACAAAACGCTCGCAGTACGTACAGTATATAGTGTGATAGGGCGATCTATTGGTTCCCCACTACTGGTCCTCCCCTAGTGAAACGGTCCCTCATTACTGGCACTGGTCGCCTCAATGATGCACCCTTAGCGGACGACGTCTTCGGCACGTCTATCTGAATCCCCAAACACGCTGAGCGAAGTCTTTGCACGTCCACCCAGGCACGTCACGCGACGTACTCCGCACGTCTTCTAAATCCCCTGGCACGTAGAAGGCGCCTGGGTATTTTTCGCTATTTTCACGCTCGGTAACTTGATCAATATTCATTGATGGCTATCGATACTTCAAAAAACAATTTTCGGATTCGTATTTAGAGACTTGCACCACCTCCAGGCTGAAGTTCCCAGGCAGGGAGATGACGTCTGGGTATTTTTCGCTAGTTTCGTGCCGTAATCCACCCTTGCCCCCTCCTCCCGATTTCCCCACCTCCCTTTTTTATGACTAAATCCGCACAAAAAATCGACAATACGGCCTAAATGGATTGATGGCGATGGACGCCTCATGTGCGGACTTCAGGCTCGCCTTCAGCGACCAAGACTACCCCGGTAGAGATGTTTCAGACGCAAGAAAGATATCCACAAAAATCGATAATACGGCCCAAATGGATTGATGGCGATCGACACTTCAGAAACGCACTTGAGGCTCGTGTTCAGTGACGTCGATTAGTCCACGGGCGGGAGTTTGGACCGCAAGAAAGATATCCACAAAAACATCGATAATACGGCTAAACTGGATTGATGGCGCTCGACACTTCAATAACGGTATTCAGAGTCGTGTTCACGAACCACTATACCCCGAGTACTGAAATTTCCGACCAACACAGCGACATCCACAAAAAATCTTTAATATCGATCGTTATCGACTGGTCGACTTCAGATTCGTGTTCAGCGACCTCGATTACCCCAGGGCTGAAGCTTCAGGGCGCTTGCACGACATCCACAAAAAAATCGATAATATCGATCGATGTCGAGTGCCTCCCCTGGTGTGAACGCCCCCATCGACGATCTCTAACGGCCCAGGCGCGGTTACCGACGTGTTCGGCACGTCTACGGCTCGCCATGCGTGGTTGCCGACGTGTTCGGCACGTCTACAGCTCGCCATGCACGGTTGCCGACGTGCTCGGCACGTCTACGGCTCTCCATGCGAGGTTGCCGACGTGCTCGGCACGTCTACGTCATCGCCAGGCACGCTTGCCGAGGTGTTCGGCACGTCTACGGCTCGCCAGGCACGCTTGCCGAGGTGCTCGGCACGTCTACAGCTCGCCATGCACGGTTGCGGGCGTGTTCGGCACGTCTACGGCTCGCCATGCGTGGTTGCCGACGTGTTCGGCACGTCTACGGCTCCCCATGCGAGGTTGCCGACGTGCTCGGCACGTCTACGGCTCTCCATGCGAGGTTGCCGACGTGCTCGGCACGTCTACGTCATCGCCAGGCACGCTTGCCAAGGTGTTCGGCACGTCTACGGCTCGCCAGGCACGCTTGCCGAGGTGCTCGGCACGTCTACGGCTCTCCATGCGAGGTTGCCGACGTGCTCGGCACGTCTACGGCATCGCCGGGCATGCTTGCCGACGTGTTCGGTACATCTACGGCATCGCCAGGCACGTAGAAGGCGCCTGGGTATTTTCTGCTATTTTCGCGCCCCTGATGTTTCCTCCCCGGATGTTCCCGCCCCTGATGTTCCCGCCCCTATTTTTGACGTGCTCCATTGCTAATCGCTTCACTTATTATAGAGTATGATATATATGTAACTAGTGTCACTTTCTATGGCCATCGACTCGGCGTACTGACTGCAACTCTGACGAGAAACGTCGATGTCTCCGTAATTCAAGTATACGCCCCAACGGCAAACAGTAGCGTGGAACTCCATGACGATTTCTATGAAGAGCTAGATCTGGTTAGAGCACAGAAGAGCAGCTATGTAGTCGTAGCTGGAGACTTCAACGCACGTATCCGACATCGTAGAGCTGGTGAGCGTTTTATCGGGCCTTGTAGTGCGGAGTCCCGCAACGAATATGGTGAGAAGCTGGCAAACTTTTGCGAAATACATCATCTGTATCACGGCAACAGCCAGTTGTTTAAGTCGTCATTCAAGAGATGGACACGCTCATCTCCGAACGGACAGCATCTCCACGAGCTGGACCACATCTTGTGCAGCAGAACGGCCCTAACAGATGTTGAAGTCGTCCCATCCTTCAATACGGGTAGCGATCACCGTCTCTTGCGAGCTAGACTTCACGCGGATCGGTCTCATATACGCCCTTCATGGATGCGATCGAGGATTTCGAAGGCAACTGTTTTGAACACAGAGGCGATGTCAGCGATTATTGGACACAGGTGCCAACAAAAGGAGTCTCAAGAAAACAAAACGTGTTCTTGCAGAATATCGCCATGTGATTCCCTGTTTAAAGGCTCCTGACTGAACGCGATCTTCATCTAGGCCAGAAATGGAGTCTATAATAACGGACTTCTACACGAACCTTTTCAAGACAAGACGCCATTCCACCGCTGCACGTCTACCTCTTGGCGACAGTGTTCCGACGTTCCTGCCATCCGAAGTGCGTCATGCGACTGAGACGATGTCCAAAGGTAAATCCCTAGGCGCCGATGGAATCACTGTTGAAATTCGGCAGGCTTGTAGTCATAAGATGTTCAGCGCCTTGGCGCAGCGCTTTTCCCGCTAGGTAACACAATGTGAAGTACCGTCTGCATGGAAGAGATCCAAGTAACGTAACGACGTCCTTTATCCTTATTTTATACCCAGACTTTTAGGGAAATCAACCTAAACCAACCTTATTGATCTTAAACGACTGGACATTGTCACTGGATAACAAACATGCGTGTGATGTGATGTATTTCGATTTTGAGAAAGCCTTCGACACTGTCAGCCACAAGAGGTTGCTTCTCAAAGCTTAAATTTCATCATACGATTGCCAAATCGATAGGACAGTGCTTAACTGGTAGAACGTTTCAAGTCAGATTAGGTTCGAGTCTTTCTCAACCACTGAATGCCACCAGCGGTCTTCGGCAAGGTGGAGTTTTACCACCTATTTTGTTCAACGTATTTATATCAGATTTGCCATATAAGTTGCACTCAGATGGTGCCAAATGTAAGACTTATGCAGATGATGTGATGATTTATCGTGAAGTGGCATGCCCTCAGGATGAGTACTTGTTACAGGACGCAATTGATAAAATGGTATAATGGTGAAAGAGTGGAAGTTGAGTGGAAGTTAAAGCTTGCTCCCCAAAAAACGGCTCACTTACGAACGAGTTCATCTGATAATATTTTGGAATACAACACTGAAGGTAATCTTATTGTCAGACTACATCAAGTACGGGACGCTGGCTTTTTGTAATGATAATATGATAAGCTGCTTTTTGTAATGATAATATGATAATGATAAGCTTGACTTTAGTGAACACTATAAGGAAATGTCACGAAAAGCGACAACTCGCACGTTCCAGATTTTTAAGGGTTTATCAAAAATAATAGAAATGTACTCTTGTTAGCTTATACTACTTACATCAGGCCGATCGTGGAGTCAGGGACTACTGTTTTCGATCCCCATAAAAAGAAAGATATAATTCTTTTTGAAAGAATTCAGAATAACTTTACTCGGAAACTTCTTATAAGAGTTGGTGGCTTTTTTACTTTAGAATACTCCGAGCGTCTGTTAGGAATAAATACTTCAATATTTTTTCTCTTAGTTCAAGAAGGGATTTTTTTGATGTTTACATGGTACACAAAATCGTAACAGGGAAAGTTAATTTCGACTTCACGGCTTTCAGGATTGTTCCGTCTATCACTCGTGGTGGATAAAACAAAATTGCCTTTGATAGAGCTAAGACTTCACTTAGGGCCGATTTTCTTGTAGACAGAGCTGGCTCTATGTATCTGAAACTCACTAAAAATGCACCTTTTCCTGACAGCCTGGGATGTTTCAAAAGTAAAGCCTCGAACTTCATCTTGAAGGCAAAGTGATTAGTATATTAGTGTTTTATTACAACGTTCAATTCGTTGGTTACCATTTTTTGGTTCTATCCTTGGCGCGTGTCTGAGTTCGTTATTGTTTTATTTTGTTTTCGTGTATATGAAGTTTGCCTTAAGCAACATAATAAACTTAAACTTAAGCTTAAACTTAACATGCTCTTTATTTGTTTTATCGTCGCTATAATTGTTAGGCGTAGTTCGAAACGTACTTGGCTGTCCGCAGACAGACTTTAGAAAATAATGAAAAATTTGTTTCGCCCCTTAGTGTTAGATGAACGCATACCTATTTTTTCCGGCTTTTTTCGACGTTATTTCAATCCGCCTGTGACGTCATAATGAGTCACAAAATACGGTAGGTTGCACGTAGGCGGACCCAACAAAGGCCTATGTTATACTCCCGCGGGAGCATCTTTGGTGGATTACCAATGGGGTGGCTTTATTATTCAGTGGAACAAAGGTTTATTCTCACGATTTTATAGTAGAACCCCCAATAGTGGTACATGCATCGTATATATACACAATTTCCTTGGGCGTAGCCACGGTAGGGCGACATTCTGGCCGCAATCGGTATAACAAGTGTAAACCTAAAAGAGAGTGCCGTACTCGAGATTACGTTCATGAGTGCCTACTTACGAGTTATGCCTGTGGATGATATTCAATGGTGCTTACCTTATATTGCTTGCCTAAGTATCCTAAGTCTTAACATTCAAATCGAGATGTCCTATATTATAATTATACTACTATTATAATTATACTTATACTAAATTATACTACTGTAATACACTATATTATATTACAGTAGTAGGTTAATATATCTGGACATAGATCTAGTTGGGTATCATCCGCGGACGGGCGGGAATCGCGCCGTGAACCCTCACCCGGCCAATCACCGCGCCTCGCCACGCCCTCCGTCCGCGGTGCAACTTCCGTCCGCGGACGTTCCGCGGATGCTCCCGCGGGAGTATAACATAGGCCTTAATGTGCGCGCGACGCTCGACGCGATGCCATGTGTAGTGGCCAAATTGATCAATCGCGTCGCTCAATCAATTTGACCACTACACATGCATCGCTTCGCGCGTCGCGCGCACACTAAGAGACCCCTATAACACAGGCCATAGGGACTAAACTAAAACACTTTGGGAGCAATGGCCATACGGATGACCCAAAGTTAGCCCTGGCAGAGATGACATAGCGCCAGTTTGAGATCCGTCTTGCGAATAGTTTGTCCGAGTACTTCCCGCCGGCGGAACGGCAACATGCAGTGCCTAAAACCCGCTCCATTGCGACGCTGGCGGCCTGGGTCTACGATAGGTGTCCGCGGCACATTTCCCGTCCGCAGCTGTGCCGCGGACTCTCCCGTGGAAGTACATAGGCCACACGCATTCTGGAGCATAGAAACTTCGCAAAAGACACTCACTGGAATAACTAGCCCAGTATAGTGTGTAGAACAGCACAGAGAAGAAGTCGATCTGCTGGTCTATGACGGCGATAATGGTGAAAGAGAGCTCTAGCTCGAGGCGATGCAGCAACTGTCCTAGAAGGGTATGCTTCGCAGAACTTTCTTTATCTTTCAGCCGCGGAGCCTCACATATGTAAATTTGTATGGAGGAGATACGTGGGAGTCAAGAAGCAAATTAAAGGCTAACAAGAAACCGTCTACTATAGCTTGACACTAGAGCTCCCCTCGCGAGGCTACCAATTACACTGTTATTTTGGGCATATCTAACAATAAGAACCATTAAAAATGACTGTTTCGCTGTACCACAGCCCTCTTACTGCTCTCATTGGGAAGCGGTGAGGTAGGGCGATTCCGTGTCGACAGAGCTGTTCACCGCAGCTCTGCAGTGGATAATGAAGTCGTTCCACTGGAACGAAAAGGGCATATGGGTGGATGAAAGAGTCCTCTCAAATCTTCCTTTGCTGACAACATCGCACAACCAGTGAAATCAGGCAGACTTCTGAACATATTGGGAGGCATGATATAAATCATAGGCTCGCTGTCAATCTTGCAGTGCAACTTCTACTAGATAAACTTCAATTTGAAGTGCTGCTCCCCTCTTTGTGAATCTACGCACGTTGTTTTCCGAAATCAGAATATGAACAAAATCCGAAAAAATGACCACGAATTCACCTCCTTGCAGATCCTTGTCTTGATCCTTGATTTGTGGGGTATGCGCCAGAGCTACTCCGTCGGTGTATACAGATAACAGATCAGTGATCATTGGAAGCTTCATTCCTCCTAAATCAAAGTTTTTCAAAGACCTCCATTGATACATTTTTATTGTCTACTACATACAGTGGGGCTTCTCAGCGGATGCCGTGGCCCTTTAGCCTCCTTCAAGTTTCTAGAAAAATCATTATCCCTTCGACGTAATTATTACAAAAGGGTTGTCATTCGAAAATTTGTAAAGATTACTTTGATTCAAGGTCGGGGGAGGGATGTGAGCAACTCTGTGTCCAGTTTCTTCTCAACAACTAAACAGAATCTCTCGTCTCCCCTTCGAAAAATCTGCAGTTTACTACACCTCCTAAGCATAGAAAGCTCTACGAAAAGCTCTCTTCCACATCGGATCTCCATCATATCCCAGGAGCATGGCATAGGCACCTTGACCAAAGCACCGATCGGCCTACTCCTGGCATGCTGGTGAAGGATACCAGATGTACCATTGATGACTTCAATAACGATGTTGGTCTGCTCGTCTTTGTTTTCGTTTGCTCTGTATTTTTGAAAAGTAGAGACAGCATCGCAGGTCCCACCCATTCCTGGAGGGGACAATTTTGAAAGCCTCTTCATCATGTCAGCACATTATTTTAAGATTTTTGGGGTACACTCGAAGTTTTCATGTGGAAAATCGCGTAAACACAAGTTCCACAGGATCAAAGGGATGTTGCTTGGAGCAAACAAACCACTTCTATACCGCATGTCGAAAATGGTGCTTGAAATAACCAACCAAGCCAGGCAGTTTTGACTCATTCGTTTTGTATTTTGAAGAGCTGTGGAAGTTCGGCTTTAGATACCCCATGCCCCTTCTAAGGTAGGACGAATGGCAGCGCAATCGGAGGAGGTGCCGGCTGTTGCACCCGATTCCAGGTTTTTGGTTCGGATTTCCCGCTCAAGCCAACCAAGCCTACCACACCTCCGCGCCGGTGGATTGGTACCTGACTTGTCCGATAAGGATAAAATGCCTAACGGGTGGCTTCCGGAAAGTCATTTTATGGCTAAATACGCATTCAAATCGCCTTCACGACATCCCGTAGAAGTAAAATGGTAGAGATATAATGTGTGGTGCATCCCAAAATGGGAATCGGTAACGCCGTCTTCTATCCTTTTATCCCTTATATTTTACTCCTCATCATCAATATATTAAAAATTAACTCATAGACTACGTCAGCATTCTTTATGCATTGCTTTTAGGAAACCGATTAAAATGAAAAAATGAGGGCAGGTGCAACAGCGCTTAGCTACCAGATATGCGATATGAGATTAGTGCCTATCTACCACCTTTGCCGGGTGAGCTTCCTTTGGTGCGTCCTGCATCAATCTGAAAATGAACGAAAAGATCAGAAACTCGCTCGAGAAGGATTCAGACTTCGCACTGATGGGGAGACGCTTCGTCAAAAGGGCATTCCATTGACTATAGAGCATGACAGCGGTGAAGGTGTTCAGCATGCACAGTACTGGCACGTAGAACAGCGTCTCAAATACCATGTCAATCGCGTCGTAGGTTGAGTCCGCCTAAAAGTCACAGAACGATGCTATGTGATTAGTGCTCGTCCACTCAACTTTCCCTAGATAGCTCCTCAGACTGATTGACAGCTAGAGGGAGGACAGTTCGTAGACCTAACTCAGGATCCTTCATCTCCACTAGTTCTATTCGTCCACCGTAGTACTGTGAACGACAGCACGGGTCCAGCATCGGCAGCACCCAAACCAGCGGTACCAACCAGCTGAGTACAACGAGACACATCTTGAACACACGATTGCAGAACTGAAATTGGACTGGTTCCCGACAGTATCTTACGATTAGATAGAATGAAAATATTTCAAGCAACTGCATAACTCTTGGGGACTCTTGCATAAATAGACGCTTGGCTCCTTAGTTTTCTTTTCAGTAAATCGCCTATGTCGCATTTCAGTTTTTTAGAGAATATTCGTGTCCAACAGATAGAGCAAAGGCCGTACGATCATATAGCTGGGATGTTAGATGCATTGATGATGGCCGAAATGTCTATCTCATCTGATCCAAACAAGCGCAGGACTTCCGAATGGTCACTTCCTCTTCTTTCTCCCCGTGGATCTCGCCGTTCTGCCGCTCGATTTGCGAAATTTGTCGAGACATTTCTGAGAAACGGCGCTGAGGTTGTTCCAGAAATTTATGGCATAGACTATTTGCTGCCCCCTTTTGCTCTAAGTTTTCAACGAGAAATCGGAGTAGTTTACATGACATCGGTTTATGAAATCTACACTCATTTCCCTAACCACCTCCAGTGGCGGTGCGTTCAGCAGTAGAAAAATCACTCCGCATTTTCGCCAACGTTGACTTCAAATTTGTTCCACACAGATGATCAAATCCACCAGCTCAGCTAAGTTTAATGGTCGGACTTATAAGCGCGAGCCTAATTATGATATTGTTCGTATTGATGATATTGTCCAGGAGAATCACGTCATTCAAGGTCACAAACAATTAAATTACGAATTTCTATTGATGGCACAGAGCATGCGAAGCGTTGCTGGATGAAACACCAGTCGCCAAATGCTCTTTGAGTCGATTCCTGGCTCAAGTTTTGTCTAACCAGGATACTATCTCAACGGTAGGTCGGAACGGCGCAAGTGTTGTATATAGGCAGAACCGCCTCTCCCTGGGAAGAAACAAACTGAAGGTATATCGACCCCAATACAACTCTGCGCAGAGTTAGGGGCGACGCAAGTCGCGTGTTGACGCCCTGTTGGTTCACGTGCTCCCCAGCTGACGGGCGCGCGCGGGATGAGCGCTCGTATAGCGGCTCAGTGCAGTTCACAGCTCTGGAAGAGCTCGGGCTCGCGAACGAGAGGTCGGGGGTTTGGATCCCGCAGACTGCGTTTGTTTTGCACTTTTGCAAAATCCATGTTTACCATATAGGTAGTCCACCTAGGGGTACTATAGTGTGTTATAGAGCATGTTTACATATAACATATGCTTCAAACTACAGATTAGCTAAAATGCTCACTTCTGTGTGTCACTTATTTTAAGCCTATTTTGTGTGAAGCTATAGTTATGTAACGATAGATGTTTTGTGGCACTAGGTAAAAGTTCCGACTCCACCGACAAGACTTCGGTCAAAAAAAATTTCGCTGAAACTTTGTCTAGGGGGGTTATTTGGGGTGCTGATCACGAATCTGACATCCGTTTTTCACGACTCGGTCGGAGGCCACCCATTCCGTTAACAAGGGAGGTCCAGGCAGGGTCACCGATTTCGATGAAACTTTGTCTAGGGGGGTTATTTGGGGTGCTGATCACGAATCTGACATCCGTTTTTCACGATTCTGTCTCTACCTGCCATCACCGGCAGAAACTTTAAGAATGTAATCCTGTGCCTTTCTGTAACTATATTATCCAGCCGAGTCGTGAAGAACGGATGTCAGATTCGTGATCAGCACCCCAAATAACCCCCTAGACGAAGTTTCAGCGAAATCGGTGACCCTGCCTGGACCACCCTTGTTAACGGTATGAGTGGTGAGTGGTATATGAGTGGTATATGTAAACATGCTCTATAACACACTATAATACCCCTAGGTGGATTACCTATATGATAAACATGGATTTTGCAAAAGTGAAAATCAAACGCAGTCTGCGGGATCCAAACCCCCGACCTCTCGTTCACGAGCCCAAGTTCTTCCCTACTACACCACTTGTGCACTGCGCCGAGTCGCGATACGAGCACTCATCCCGCGCGCGCCTGTCAGCTGTGGAGCACGTGAATCAACATGGCGCCAACACGCGGCTTCCGTCGCCCCTAACTCTGCGCAGAGTTGTATTGAGGTCGAGATACCTGCAGTTTGTTACTTCCCAGGGAGAAGCGGTTCTGCCCATATACAACACTTGGGCCGTTCCGACCTACCGTTGAGATAGTATCTTGGTAAGGCCTATGTTTACTCCCGCGGGAGCATCCGCGGGACGTCCGCGGACGGAAGGTGCGCCGCGGACGGTCGTCGTCGTCTCGGGACGGCTAGCGTAGCATTGGAGCGCGTTTCCCGCGCCGAACTCCATGGGACGACACATTCCGCGGTACAGTGCACCGTCCCGCGGACGGGAAGTATAACAGCCCCCGTCGGCGGCGAGGTGTGGCGGGCCGCGGACGGTCCCGGCGCGATTTCCGCCCATCCGCGGATGCACCCGCGTGAGTACAACATAGGCCTTAAAGCCCCCACAGAGTTCTGCGGCAGCGCCGCGGTCCTATGCTTAACCATAGGGCAGAGACGCAGAGCTCGCCGCCGGCGGCGTCCCTGCCCTATCCTTAACCATAGCGGCGAGCGGCGTTGCCGCAGAACTCTGTGGGGGCCTTTATACTCCCGCCGCGCAGCGGCGCGTCAATCGGGACGCGGCGCGGCCAGTCGCGGCGCACCGCGAATCGAATTCGCGCCGCTGCGCGATTGTAGTTAAAAAGGGGAGCGTCAGCGAAGCGCGGCGACCAACTTCTACATACTACGTTCCGTGAGCCATAAAGGACGACGGAGGGGACGGTCCATGAGTCACTGAAGAACAAAAACAAAAAGGTTTCATCTGGCCGATCAGTGGAATGCATCTGGCTAATGTTACTGGTGGGATTCCCGTGGGGTGCGACGAATCCTCTCTTAAAGCTGGGGTCGAAGTCGCCTGCTCAACCTACTGTTGAAATTCGTGAGTGTGGTATTTAGTCGAGTCCCCTGCAATGCAAATGGCACTAAACGACTCTTTATTTTGCAACATGTGTAGGTTCAAAAGTAAATTTGCTGGAAGGTACTCATTGCCGAGAATCGCTCAGAATTCTCTCTCATATTGCCATGCCGGGGTCATTGTTTACTGAACATATCTCTAGCCTAGTAGGTAAAACTTCGTGAATGTCTACAGATCTCCATTCCCTTCCTAGGTTGCGAAAGGTACGGGTGACTAAGGTAATGGTCACCGAGAACGGATGACAGATTCGTGATCAGCACCCTAAACAACCCACCTCCTCCCCCCTCCCCCGGAGAAGTTTGGTCAAAAAACTTTTTCGACCTCTCATTGACCTCTGAACTCCTGAAGGTACAATAGTGCCATAATTTGACTACACCTTCCTTGGCTTGTTAGTTGAGGAGCCAAAACAAGGAGGACATAGCCAAATGATTCATCTCGGTGGTGAATCTCCCACTCCACATCTAGTCTGCCGCAGCTGATCGCGCCGCGCCGCGTCCTTCCCTCCAGTGGCGCGATTCGCTGAATACCGTAACCCGAAATTCCGTCAAATGTGATGTTTTGAGACGGCGGAGTATGAATGCGATGCAGCGCGAAAAATCGATAGTCATGTCAGCCATCACGCCGCGCCGCGCGGTGGTGCGAGTATAAAAGGCGCCTAAAGGCCGCCACAGACTTCTGCGGCGCCGCTCGGCGGCGCCGCTGCCCTATGCTTAACCATAGGGCAGAGACGCAGAGCTCGCCTCCAGCGGCGCCGCCAGCGGCGCCGCTGCCCTATGCTTAACCATAGGGCAGAGACGCAGAGCTCGCCTCCAGCGGCGCCGCCGAGCGGCGCCGCAGAAGTCTGTGGCGGCCTTAAGGCGCCTTTTATACTCCCGCTGCGGCGCGGCGCGTCAATTTGGGGAGCGGCGCGGCCAGTCGCGTCGCGCCCCGAATTTGACGCGCCGCTGCGCGATTGCTCTTAGAAAGGGGAGCGTCAGCGACGCGCGGCCACGAGCTTCTGCGCACTACGGCCCGTGCTCCGGAAACGGTCCATGAGTCATTGAGGGAGCAAAACATAAAGGATTCATCTGGCTCCTTATTTTGCGATATGTGCGGGTCCAAAAGTAAAACTGCTGGAAGGTACTCATCATCGATAACCACTCAAAATTCTTTCTCACGTGCCCATTCTGGGGTCACTGTGCGCTAAGCATATCTTTAGCGTGGTATATAAAGCTTCGTGAATGTCTACAGATCTCCATTCTCTTCCTAGGTTACAGAAGGTACGGGCTAAGGTCATGGTCACCGATTTCGCCTAAACTCTCTAGTCATCCAAACCTAGTAATCGCCTGTAACTTCAGAAAACGATGTTAGATTCGTGATCAGCACCCTAAACACCCCTCTTCCTTCCCAATAGGAGAAGTTTGGTCGAAAAGGTGAAATCTCCCACCCTACACCGAGTTTGCCGCGGCTGAGCGCGCCGCGCCGCGCCCTGCCCCTCAGCGGCGCGATTCGCCGAATACCGTAACCCGAAATTCCGTCAAATGTGGTGTTTCGAGACGGCGGAGTATGAGTGCGATGCGGCGCCGCCGGGCGGCGCGAAAAATCGATAGTCATGCCGACCATAACGCCGCGCCCCGGGGCGGCGCAAGTATAAAGCCCTCCGCACACTTTTGCGGCAGCCGCGTACGCGGCAGAGGCCAGAACAGCCGCGTGCTGGAGTTCATGCGGCACTCCTCCCGCTCGCTCAACCACCAACACGGCAATGCAGCAACAATGCCTTGAAGAATTACTGCTGCTGCAACCGCGTCTGCCGCGTAGGCGGCAGCGCGTCTGCCGCATCTGCCGCGTAGGCGGCACATCAACGGCAGGCCGCGCGAGGCTAGTTTTGCCTCGCGCGGCGACTCTGCGTCTCTGCCCCATGCTTAAAGATAGGGCTGCGGCGTTGCCACAAAAGTGTGCGGAGGGCTTAACGCCAGTCTTCACCTTTACCTAGCTATATGAAAGGCAATGGCTTCTCTCAAAGAATTTCTGCAAGTGGAAGGTAACTAGTTTGAGTGGAGACATTTGCCGCTGCTTATTTGCACTGCTGCCTAAACCACAGTAGATCGACAGCCAGTTTGGTCCACAGTGCAGGTACTGCACCTTGGTTATGCACAGGTCGACATAGAGCTTTGTTGAAGTCAAAAAAATGTGTTTTTAAATTAAAATCTTTGGTTGCCATCCGTCTTCATTTGGCTTGTTGAGTCCAAACATTTGGTCGAAATGACATCCCTACAAGTGAACACAGTGTATGCTCACATGCCACAGTCACGCAGAGCCATACCTGCCACAGGCCGCATGACCTTTGACAGTCGGAATGATCACTCTTACATAGTTCCACCAGTGTTAGGTTCCCAGTGCACTGCACTGTGGCATGCTCCCGCTGAACGGCGGGGTCGACGCCCTATCACTGGCGAAGTGCCGCAAAGCTCTGCTGTGGGTCCCTCACTTTTCTAGTGGACAAGAAGAATAGGAATTTCAGCATGAGTAGAAGGCTGGCATGGTAAGAGGTTTCGTATAAAAACGCACTATTAAAATGGTTCCCTCAAAATTTAGAGCTGTGTTCGACAAAGTGTAATTCTTAGCAACGTAGAAACCCTACCCATCCATAGGACCTCATGGAGACAACCATCACTGCTCTGTCAACTGCAAAAACGAGTCCCGACAGTATGATGACGTAGTTCGTGTACCATTCGCCAGCGTTTGTGACTGTGGCAAGTGGCTGAAAGAAGCGTTGGGTGATACCTTACGGTTCGTGCAGTGACGTAGTTACAGTGATTTCATGTTTGTTGAAGCCGTGGCGGCTGTTATTGAGGTGATGAGCTGCTATGTTGATGTAGAGTTGTGAACGAAACTATTGTGGATGTTACTCGTGACTATATGAAAATTTACTAAAGTATACTCGTCATTAAATTGTTCACATATGTGTACGTTTATATTCATGAAACTTTGCTTTTGTAATTTAATACAAAACTTAAATCAATCATTTAAACTTGAAAATAATAAATTAAAGCCAAAAACAAGATTAAGATAGAAAATAATCTTCTTCTTCTTCTTCTTCTTCAGCGTCTGTCCCGCTTAGTAGCGGGGTCCGCTATTCTGGTGTCATGACGCCACCTCTCCCGATCCAGCGCTAGATCAGGGTGGACACCAGCAACCTTCAAGTCCATATGTAACGTGTCAGACCAGCGCTGCTTCGGACGCCCTCTAGGCCGTTTTCCTACCACCTCGAACTTAAGGCCTATATTGCGGACGCTGTCTTCCTTTCCACGCAGAACGTGGCCGTACCATCGTAAGCGAGCTTCGCGCATCTTGTCCGCTATCGGCGCGACACCGAACTTCTGCCGAATAGCTTCGTTTCGGATGCGGTCCATGCGCGTGACTCCAGCCGTCCAGCGCAGCATCTTCGTCTCCATGATGCTGAGGCGCGTTTCAACCTCCTTGGTCGCAGGCCAACATTCAGCACCGTACATCGCTACCGGCCGGACAACTGTTCTATATATTTTTGACTTCAAGCGCTCTGGTATCTTCCTATCGCAGAGCACGCCAGTCAACGAGCGCCACTTGGACCAAGCTGCACTCACGCGTGAGTTCACTTCAGTCATCAGATTGCCATCAGATGCTACTGCTGATCCCAAGTACTTAAAAACCGAAGTGCGTGGGAGCTCGATGCCGTTAACCTTGATGGAGCTGGACTCAGTAACGTCTGTCGTTAGACATTCGGTCTTCTTCACGTTCAATCTGAGTCCAAATCGCTCCAAGCGATCACACCAAGCTTGCACCTCTCGCTCCAGTTCATCTTTATCTTCGCAAGCGAGCACTACGTCATCAGCATAAAGCAGTGTCCAGGGGACAGGCTTCTGAAGATCTCGGGTAATGCTGTCCATCACGACAACAAAAAGGAGTGGGGAAAGCGCAGAACCCTGGTGTACCCCGACAGAGATGGGGAACTCCATCGAGGTTCCGGCTGCAGCTTGAACTCTACTCTTTGGGCAAGAGTAGAGGATTCGCACCCACTCTATGAGCTCTTCAGGAACTCCATGTCGTCGCAGGGCGTACCATATCACTTCACGCGGTACGCGGTCAAAGGCCTTCTCCAAGTCGAGGAAGGCGATATGCACTGGCTTCTGTTTCTCGCGGTGCTTTTCTATCAGGAGGCGGGCGGCGTGTATGGCATCAACAGTGCCACAGCCAGCCACGAAGCCGCACTGATTGCTGGAAAGCTGGACGATGTCACGAATTCGTCCGTCGACAATTCGCTTAAAGATCTTCATGCTGTGCGAGAGCAAGCGAATCGGACGGTAGTTGGAGCAGTCTGCAGGACTGCCCTTCTTCTTCCAAATCGGAATCGTCGTACTTTGGCTCCAACAGTCAGGTACCTTCTTTTCTGCTACAACCTGATTGAAGAACTTAGCCAACCACTCAGCCGGATACCAAAACTTTGACTTCCACAGGTCAGCCGCCACGTCGTCGGGCCCGGTCGCTTTGCCTGGCCTCATCTTCTTCAAAGCCGCTTCAATCTCCTCCACGGTGATCATTTGAACGGGGCCGTGGGTTGGAGCCGTTGAAGGGATGGCTGGATGAGGAAATTCTACCGTAGAGATTTCCTCAAAGTAATCGCGCCATCGCTTCAATGCTTTCTTGCGGTCCATAGTCCATAAGAAGATGGCCGCTCTCATCATTGCTGCCGAAAAACTTTTCAATGTCCTCGGTCTGCCGATGGCGATTCTTAGCAAGCCGGTACAGATACCGCTCGCCATCGCGTGACTCGAGTTTCTCGTTGACATCTGCATAATGAGTGGCTTTTGCAACAGCCACGGCCTTCTTTGCAGCTTTCCTCGCTTCTTGGTACTTCCGCCAGTTATCGGCTGTCTTTTCGCCGAGAAACACGTGATAGAGCGACTTCTTCTCTCGCACTTTTGCTTTCACGTCGTTTGTCCACAGCCTTGTCTGCCTGTTGACCTTCCGTCGCCCAGGCTTCGTAATGCCAAGTTCTGACTGTGCAGCTTGACGAATCGCGTCGGTCGCCTTCTTCCAAGTTTCGCCGACAGTCGTGACTGTCGGTAACCGCACGCGAGAAATCACAGCTGCTTCCTTCTCTCTCATTCGCCACCACTTTATTCTTGGTGCACCGCATCGCTCGACCTGCTTCAGCCTCGGAGGGGCGATCTTCAAAGTACAGATCAGCGGTCGATGCTGTGGGGCGACCGTCTCATACGGCACGACCTTCGCGTCTGTGACAAGACTCCGGTCACGATCCTTAACAAGCACAAAGTCTATCTGAGACTTGGAGCTCCCACTATAATATGAGATGAGGTGGGAATCGCGTTTTCGAAAGACGGTGTTCACTATGGTGAGGTTATGCGATTCCGCATAATCAAGAATACGCTCACCATCGGCGTTACGTGACCCGTACCCGAAACCACCATGACAGCTGTAACCGTCCTTCGTAGCACCTACGTGCCCATTAAGGTCACCAGCGACTATGATGACATCTTTCGACGGTATCTCTGCTGTCTTCTCATCAAGTAGGCTCCAAAACTCATCCTTGGCTTGCTCTGAGCAGCCGGTCTGCGAAGCATACGCAGAGAAGAAGTGATAGAGTCGCTCCTTAGCGGCGACAACGATCTTCACTAACCGATCGTCAAAGCGTTCGACGCTTACAATCGAGTCACGAAATCGTTCGGAGACGATTACACCGACACCACTGGTGGTCCTGGGACTTCCACATAGAACGGCCTTGAAGCCACGTCCTATGTCCCTTGACTTGCGGCAGGACCACCTCGTCTCCTGCACCGCACAGAAATCAACTCTTCTACGCTCCAGTGCTTCAACCAACTCGCACGAGCGGCCCGTCAACGTACCCACATTCAGCGTTGCCACGCGGGTCCTGCTTACGTTACGGGACTTTCGGACTAGCTCAGTTGCCCCCCGATGCCGTCCTCGCATCAGGGACCCTCGCATACTTCTCACACTCGCCGGGCTTTGTGAGTGCGCGTCGGCTCCCGCGGACGCCGTAGCACTATCTCGAAATACTTGAACTGTCATACACTATGTGATGTGACATGGGTCTTCGTAGGCCGGCCTGTCACAAGGGCCTGTCGCCTGCATTCGAGTGTCCGTGCTTAGCTTAGCTCACCAAACGAGCTGTCTCCAGTGGCACCACGAGGAGGAACGGACATCGCCACTTAAGATAGAAAATAATGCCGCCGTGATATCATTCCTAGCAAAGCAAAATGACTTACACTGTGGAATGATACGAGTTATCCGCTCTGATAGCGAATACTGTACTACAGTTGAGTTATTTTTGTCAAAGCGAAGACTAGAGTCAGCTGGTCGTCAGCTGATCGACCAATGTGAGTTCAAAAACCTTTACAATTTTAACTTAATTCCAAATGTTGGTAAAATAAATTATATATCAATATAATAAACTTTTAAACTAAACATAAAATATAAAAATAAAATTTTAAAAAATTTTAATTTTAATAAACATTAAAATTATCAGAAATTGAATTTGTAAATTAATGATTTGCACGTCCAAAAATGTTGTAGCACCTTCCTCTTCGCTGATGAGCCACCGGGAAGGTGTTATAACAAAAAGGTTCGTCTGAAGGTAGGTGGCGAAACGAACCTTTTTGAAAAAAGAAAAATGTGTAATTTTAATCACTACGCTTTGAATTTTCTTTATTAATTACAGTAATTTGTTGATACGCCCTGATTCAGAGCACCTCGTTTTCCTGCGAAAAAACATAGCCTTGCCCCAGTTAATGTATCTGAAACGTCAACAACTTCTGGATTTGCACAATCAACTAGAAAACTGACCCTGAAGCATCCAAATGAGACCGAGAAATTTTAAGCTTACGGCACGAGTACGAACCTATAAACATGTACTCTTCCTAAATATTACTTTTTTCCAACACTACATCTGTCGCACCAGCTACTTGGGAATAACGAGATGAAAGGGCACCACGATTGTGACGATTATGAATTGCTCTGCGAACATCACAACATGAGCCCCTCATTTTGCACAACTTCAGGAGTAGATTTTCCAGCTGTTTTATCTCATACTATTGAACTGAGCACTTTACAACCATAGGGGCCGTTCTGACCAGTTTACACCCACTAGTGATGGTGATCACTGTTCCAATGCAATTCTCCTTTACCTAAATGGTGCATGAAACAATTATGAATAGAACATCATCGTTCTATGGAGCGCAGCAGCTCTCAGCTCAACTGAAGTGTTTAAATAAGGGAGCTGGGAATATTCTGTGATGTGACGATGCTAGCCCGAACATTTCGACGTTGGCTCTTCAGAATCTTGTTGAACACGGAGTGGAAACGCTTGTGTGTCTGTTACATTCTACAAAACTCTTCCGAAGTTACACCATTTTGGCACGTGTCTCCTTAATTTCTCCCCAACAATATGGTATAAATATTGAACGATAGATGAGGCAGACCTCCGCGAATTTACCAACTCCAGAAATATAGAGTTTCACGTCACACGGACTGTAAGCAATTGTCAGCACTCTATCGGAAAAGACATGAAGATTCAGAGAGTTTTTATTTCGACTGGAAAGTGAGTGGTCTAATGTGGCGGCTCAGACACGCTATTGTCGTCATAAGCTTAACCAAATCGAGCTTACTTTGGAAACCCAACAGCAATAGGCATTGGACAACCTTCTTGAAAAAAATGCGAGTAGTTATGAAATTTTTTATGAAATTTTTATGTTAGACAAAATGTTGACTACTTCTTCGCTATCCAAAGGTTATGCTGTTAAATCTAGAGAAGATGTGTTCGCTAAACATTTGTTAGAACCTGATTTCTAGATTCCGGAAAATTTCTGTAGGTGAATGGAGCAATTTCGCAACGACAAGTGGTAGCAGTTCAGATAATTTTTGAGGACAACCATCCGTTGCGGGGTTTCAACCGGAACGGTTTTGGGTAACGTTTCTAGAGGAAGGACTGCAATAACAATGGGCTTGTGAAGAGAATTGGCACATTCATATTGGTCTGCCTCTCCCAAAGGATCAGAGATTGCCTGGTCACCTTGGCATATTTACCATATAGTTCAGGTTCACCAATAACCAAGCCAAACGAATGTTATGCTCAAAACAACACTCCTTCCGCTCCGTCCTGTTGGTCGTTCCGCTGTCCTTCTCATGCTAAATCAAGGACCGAACGAATGTCAGCGTAACTTACACAGATTCACAATCACTCCAATTTTGTACGGAACCCTCATCGGAAGCTATCCCATTCAGTAAATTATGAGAGTGTGGAACTTTTGAAGATCGCTTTGCTCTAGCGGAAATGTTTCACACCCTTAGTTGGTGAACTTCGCCCGTCGTTGCCTCACTTGCCTCATCATATTGAGTGATTTGTGTCGCGAATTTCATTCAGGTGGCTTAAAACTTACAAAGGTATCCCTGTCGAAGTCTACTAGTCTGGAGTGGTTGCTCAAGATCAGCGCTGGGACGTACTTCGTGACTACTCGAAGAATCACGGCCACCACGTCACCAATGCTCTGCGAGAAGAACAACTGTAAATGTGGGTGGTGCGACAAACACTAGAAAATTCCAAGTCATGAAAATCGCTATTTTAAATTTTCAGACCGATCGAACACATGCACTTCAAAATCTATGCCATGAAGGTTCCATTTAAAACTTCACGAGACCTCGTCGAAACCATCGCATTTCAGCGAAGGTGTATAGCTGATAATGAAGAGAAGTCCAACATGCAGCGTCGCCGAGAAGACGCTTATGAAAGTCTTGCAGAGAATAACGGGGTCCTTCATCTTACGCGGCCATCGGGGGTGAAGGACGTGTGGTTGTGTGTTTGTCAATGGAGACATCGGCGTTTTCCGGATGTCGTAATCGGAGAAGCTTTCAAGGCAGTTGCACTCGTGGTCAGGTCTGATCGCAACGGTATCAGCAGAAGGCAAACAAATGCATAAGGCGGCAACGTTTGTGGCACTATATCTTGAAGAGGGCTCTAAATGTAGCCCGCTTTCTATTGTTATTGACAGCGAAGGGAGAACTTCCAATGCTGGCGATACGCATTCTATAAAGGCTAATAGGAGTCCATTGCGGTACCAGAATAATGCTTCCTTTAGCTCCTTTCGAAATCTACGTTCAAAATTTACTAAAATTAGATGACTTAATGTGAATGCTGCTGTTGAATACTGCAGCTGCAGAACAGTTCGTTTACTGTGTCATCGATGAAGACCTTTGAACACAATCAGGGAGGAGAATTCGGGACGTCATCGAGATGAGTAGAAATTTGTGTGGTGTCGTTTTCAGCTGCGGAACAATCGACGCAGTTCACTCCACCAGATTATTACTGAGGAAAACCGATAGAAGAGTAAGGTCATGCATTTCGCCTACCTGGATCTGGAGAAAGCCTTTTACCGTCTTCCTCATTAAGTAATTGGTTTGCACCGCAGAAACATGGTGTGCGGCAAAGTTAGGTGGGTCCAACTTGCTGCACGCGAGCGTCAAAAGCTGTGATCGCTGCAGGGACATCTCCTCGACTCTTGGTGTTCACCAAGGCTCTGCACATTCGTCACTTCTGTTCAACCTCGTCATGGACGTCGCGATCTTTTACAGCTAACGCCATGTACGCTGCTTCATGATGATGCCTCGAAAAGCCTAGTGGCAGAATCACGTGCGGGCTTAGAGTGAACGACTCGCAGCGTTCGGATTAGGTTTGAATCTCAAGAAGATGGCGAGCCTGACGATGCACTAGAACGACAAGACGGTAGTCACAGTGAACGGTGTCCAACTGCCAAGAGCGGATGTTTTCAAATACGTTGGCCAAACTATGACCAACAGAGGGGGATTGCCTCACGATATCAGCCATCGCATAACTCTGCGCTGATATCTGCGTGGCCCAAGTACAGAAGGATCACCAGATTATTCTGTAACCGGAAAGTCAGCGATAAGCTGAAGCCTAAGATATGTCGCGTGCTAGTTCGACCCATGGCATTGTATAGATCTGAATGCCGGTACGTGGCAAAGGAAGCGGAGCATCACCTAATTGTAAGGCCTATGTGGCCATCGGCGACGATGTTGTCGGCGACGTCGGCGACAGTGTAGCGCGGACTGCTTCACACTGCGTAGCACCCGCTCAACACTGTCGCCGACAATAGCGTTGCCGAAGTATAACATAGGCCTAAGTGTCGTGGAGATGAAGTTGCTGCGTTGGACTGCAGACACCGCGAAAATGGACCGCCGGAACGATGACATGATTTCGGTACGGAGATTCTGAACGAGGCCTATCGCAAAACTGTTTCGTCTTTGCTAGATGCCCTTGGGAGTCCCAAAAATGACAAAAAATGGTATCACTTCAGTGCGGGTTGAAACTGTAGAAGTGACATCTCGAATGCCCTTTGCCTGTCATACTCAGAAATCACTCTGTTGCTTGTTGAGTTACTAGAGGGCGGTCACGGTTCTGGAGATGGGCCTTCTTTTGCAAAAAAAATCGACCGGAAATCGAACCACCTCCCCTATAAAGTCTTGTTTTAAAAACTGATTCTTATAAGGTAAGAAAACATTCTTTTCTACTTTTTAAAAAGCCAGCAAGATTTTCGAAATTCGAAAAAAGTAGCGGAGTTATGAACATTTCTGCGAAGTCACTCCAATGACGTCGGTGAAGGGTCGACAAGAGCCTCTGGGAACGACTTCAAAAACGATCATGACGCAATTTGCAATTTACAATTTTTTGGAAAATCCCGGTAGCTTTTTGTTGTAGTGGCCCAGGGTAGAACAGCTTTATTGCGAAGATCAGCAGCCAGGAAGAATGAAAAACCGATATAGGACAATCGTGCTATTTATAGACAACTCAGGGTCCAGTTATTACGTGGCTAGAACGTGAACATGACGTAGGCAACACAATGCTATGATGTAGAGGTAAGGTGGCTATGACGTAGGTTCGGTGACGTCACTAGGTAAGGATCGATATGCTATTACTTCTCAATGACTATAACACATTTCAAAAAAAACAGAAGAAAAATTCTTTCTTACCATGTAATAAGCTGTTTTCAAAAAAAGAAGCCTTCATGCGCGGCGAGGGGGTGATTTTCGGCAGTATTTTGGCAAAAACGACCAGAAATCGAACCCCCTCCTCTGCCGCCCATGAAGACTTCTTTTTAGATAAGATATCTTATAAGGCAATTAATTCAAGGCAAAGCAATCTTTTCTATTTTTTGACAAGCTAGTGGGATTTTCGACATTCGAAAGAAGTGGGTGCGTTATGAACATTTTTTGAATGTTCATTTTTGTTGCTCCAATGACGTTCGTGCAAGGTCGACCGGAGGTCGATTCAACCTGTTCGATTCAAAACGCCACGAGTTTTCAGCGGGTATTCTTCAAGACTTGAAGTTTTTGTGGTAGAATTTTATCTAATCATATCGACATCGCAGCGGAGAAGGTTATTTGCTGTAGATACGCAGGCTTGAATATTTGTAGGGCACAATTTTTTATGAATGTTTCCTTCAGATGAGAGAAAGATATTTCAAAGGGAAGTCCATCCTTCGTATGCGATCGACGAAATTGGAGAGCGCTGTTGCCGCCCGTAAACTGCCATAAGTTGGAGGTTTTTGAAGCCTCTGAAAAATTCATAAAGTTTCAAAACTATAAGAAATCTGAATTCTATACTTTAAAAGCATAGAATTGTTCTAAAAGTGTTCTAAAAGTGACAGCTTTCATGTGATTAGGGGCGTCGATTTTTTGGACGCCTATTTTGACAAATGATGCAAAAATTGAGACCCCTGTTCATATAGGAGGTCGTACCAAAAAGCATGGATCACAGTGTGCGAAGCAGGGCTTAAAATTTTAGGGGGCACAGTTTCGCCTTCTGATGGTGTTCCCTTCAGATAAGAGAAAACTATTTCCGTAAAAAGTCCATCCTTCGGTTGCAACTCTATTAACGACTTGAAGCGCTTCAAAAAAATTCTGGGGAAAGCACTGAAGTTGACGTTAGTAATTAACGCTCGAAATTTTATATAAGTATATCGTGTGCCGTGTGTTGTGCCCCTGACATCCTGAAAAAAACTTCAACTTATAGAACATGAGCCTTGGTGGTGGGGATTCGAAGTCTTTATTTTCAAATGTAGAGCCATCAGCGCTCAAACCTTGAAAAGAATTTTATTCTGACAATATGACTGTCATATTATAATATGACAGTTTTGGTGGTTCACCAACGGATGCGTCTGTAGCTAATTGTAATAAGTGATTTATTATTTTACAAGTGGTACGACACGCCTGTCGGCGTGACTCGCACTTGCGCGCGACCTTAGAGAGTCACTAAGCCAAGATCACTCACTTCAAGCAGCTGCTCTGCTTGTGCAGCCTTGTCGGCACCTTAGCAGTAAAAAGAGGTATTTGAAAACCTTAATAATTTCGAACCTTGGTCTACCTTCTTAAGATCAGGTGAGTAGTTCTTCGATATGAAGCCATCCAGCACTCCCTCCCTCCATCCTCAACATCTCTTCAACGTCGGCACTATCTTCAGACAGTTTAGAAACGTAATTTATTTGCGTTAATCAGTGCTTTCGTCCTCAGACTGTTGTGGAGCACTCCTTCGGCCATAGTACTCGCGTGTCTCCCACCCCCCCCCCCCCACCCCGATCGGATAAATCTGGGAGAAAACCACCGGTAGGCGATCGATAATATCGATCGATACTTGCCTCCACATTGAAACCTTCCACCTGATGTGGAGCACTCCTTCGGCCATAACACCCGCGTGTCTCCCACCCCCTCCCCACCACGATCGGTCAAATCTGGAAGAAAAAAACCGGAGTGTCCCACCCCCTCCCCATCCCCACCCCGATCAGCTAAAACTGGGAGAAAACCAACCGGCGTGTCTCCCACCCCCCCCCCCCCCTCCACCCTGATCGGTTAAATCTGGGAGAAAATCACCGGTCAGGACCTCGATTAGCCCCAGGGACGAAGTTTCGTGCCGCTAGAACGACAGGCACGGTTGCCGACGTTCCTTGGTCTTGGCATATAGCCAAAAACAATAGAGACGTCTTTCGAGACCTCGTCATATGGGTGCCACCACCGGTCTGGCAGTGAGACATCGATGGTAAACAACAATGTTGGACAATTCGGACACTTACAGAAAGAAGTGCACAAAGTCCAAGGGGCTAAATTCGGACCAAAAACCCTTCCTCTTTCATAGAGCGATTTGATGGTCACTCATTACTCCCCCTTAGTAGAACCCGTCCCCGTTACTACTGGTCCTCCTCAATGATCTTCCTTAGCGGACGACATGTTCGGCGCGTCTTCTGAACCCTCAAGGACGTCGGACAACGTCTTCGGCACGCCTTCTGAATCCCCAGGCACGTGGGCGACGTGTTCGGCACGTCTTCTGTAATTTGTTCAATATCGGTGGATGGCAATCGACACTTCAAAAACAAACTTCATAATCGTGTTCAGCGACCTCGACTACTTTTAGGGCTGAAGTTTCGGACCGCTTGGACGACATCGATAAAAAATCGATAGTTTGATCGATATCCATTGAAAGTGATCTACGCTTCAAAAACGAACTTCATAATTGTGTTCAGCGATCTCGATTACCCCCGGGGCTGAAGTTGGCGACGCGTTCGGCGCGTCTACGGCTCGCCATGCACGGTCGCCGACGTGTTCGGCACGTCTACCGAGTCGCAGGCACGTTTGGCGACGTGTTCAGCTCGTCTACTGAGTCGCCAGGCACGTAGAAGGCGTCTTGGTATTTTCCGCTATTTTCTTGCCTTAATTTGTGCCCCGTAATCTCCCCTAACCTCCCCTATTTTATGACTCATCGCTTAGCGGATTATTATATAGTATGATAACTATCAGAGCGCAACACGAGTATCACATCACAGCACGTTATGTAGACAGTATGCAGAGGGGGAGCTACAAATGTCTCAGATAGTAGCCAATGGAGCCAACTACCTCTGGTCTTGAAAGGTAGCACCGCGTCTAGAGTGGACCACTTGAGCGCAATCTCTATTACCTACTTGCGGTAACCCTAAGTTATGCCTGTGGATGTTAATCAATGATACTTATCTTACCAGGAAAGTCTCTCAGGCGTATGCATGAACTGCGAAAACGAACACCACTGTGAGATTCTCCACCCTTCAAATAGTAGGAACGGACCTTTGCAAAGTCCTTGGACCCAAGGAGCTAGGGACCCTCAAAGTTTACTATGGGATCGCTTGTACTCGCACGTGGTTTGAACGGCAAAAACGAATAGTACAGGTAGATCCTCGACTCTTCAATTAGTAGGAAAGGATGTTCCATTTTTGCAAAATCCTTGAACCCAATGAAATAAGGGTCCTTGAACGACCAGGAATGTATTGCACTGTCAGCATCTAACACGTATGTGCGTGTTGCACGTGAAGATAAGAGAAGTGGTGAAATACGTCTGGCTCCGTTCTCGAGGCAAGCTGCTCGACGATGGCTCAGAGGGAGTCCCGGTGCATCGAAGCCACAGGGAGGGATGTTCGATTCCTTGACCTCGAAGTAGATTTGCATTTTTAGTGTTCATTCTTTTTTGGTATCAATCACCTTCCCAACTTTTCCTATGCATGTATTTCACTATAGGTTGAGAAGTACGTGTTCAGTAAGAGATTTTCATCAGCTGCCCCCTCTTATGCGACACTTTGTATTTTCTGCTGATTTTTGATAGGACCCTTGGCTACATGGGGGAATAAACCTTCTCAACTAGACATAAATAAAGCAATTAGAAGAGCATATGATGGCACCAGGCCACAAGTCGATAATGGCTGTCCAGTCAATATCATATCATCTACAGGGTGCGTAAAAAGTATTGACGCACTAAATGTAAACGTTAGAAATTACAACACATGGTAAAATTTAATAAGTTTATATAGAAAAGTCAAAAATGATCTAGCAAACAAAATAGCATCACTTATATTTTGTGTGGGTTTCTTTGCTGCGAATACAGGGGCAAAGACGACGAAGAAAGGCATCGACGGTGCGCCGCAAGTAGTCCACGTCGATTTCGTTCTATGCTTTGACCTTCAGTGACTTGATATTTTTGTGCATTCAACCTGTAAAAGTGTTACATGCTCTTCAAGGACCTCCAAAATGCTAACTCTGGCGAAAGGCTCGCTGCAAGGGAGGCGCTTCCGGCCAATATCATGGTGTGTGCATTCATCACAAGCGTCTCTCGTTCTCGTGGATACAGGAGTGAAGATAAATCAGTAGAACTATCTGTATTGACGTCCTAAAGAAGCAACTTGTTCCTTGATTTGAATCCCACCTCGAGATTAAGCCGTATGTCTTCCAGCAGGATTAGAGTCCTGCGCAGAGTCAAGGATTGTTCAGGACTGGCGCCGCGCCATCTTGAAGGACTTCATTTCGGCAGAGGAATGACCTCTGTATAGACCGGATTTGGATCCGCTGAATTATTCTATATGGGAAGTTTTGGAGAACAAGGCTTGCGCTACTTCGCACAAAAGTATGAAGTCAGTGAAGGATGATCTGGTCAAAGCATGGAACGAAATCGACGCGGACTACTTGCGGCGCACCGTCGATGCCTTTCCTCGTCATCTTCGCCCCTGCATTCGCAGCAAAGAAGCCCATATAAAATACAAGTGATGCTATTGTGTTCGCTAGATCATTGTTGACATTTTGTATATAAACTTGCTAAGTTTTATAATGTGTTGTTATTTCTAACGTTTACGTTTAGTGCGTCAATACTTTTTACGTACCCTGTAGTATGTGACCCACATGATCAAAGAAGGGCAGCCGATCATTGTAAGTCCAGTTGTATCCTACTGCCAGTCGAAGGTGTACTAATGAACTAGACACACTAATGATGACGGACTGGTAGCTACTGCAGTCCCGGCAGGCCAGCGAGTATAGGTCACCGTCATATTCTAAGGTATCGCTAGACGGCTGCACGTTGGTCTTGAAACTCCTCTGGTGAACCGACCAATTAATATGTTACATATAGGGAGATTTTTTATTGAAGATAGGGGTACAGAGACATCTTTCAAAAAGTTGATCACGATGGTTCGCCGTGACATGAGTGTACGCTCCCTTGAGAATGCGATTGTCAAGGGTAAATCTGAAGCGGCACTATTGAACTTTCGCAACTCTTAGCCCCTTGGTCGAGGTTGAGAAGGGATAGAAAAAATTTTCACCCAAACTTTACCTAAGAGGGTTATAACGGGTGCTGATCACGAATATGATATCCATTTTTGAAATTTCGGCCGATTACGATAGCTTTGCACGTGTGCAAGCGATCCCATAGTGAACTTTGAGATTCCCTAGCTCCTTGGGTTAAAGGACTTTGCAAAAATGGAACATCCCCTCCTTCTATTTGAAGAGTGGAGAATCTCACAGTGGTATTCAGTTCAGACATACATCTGAGAGATTTCCCCGGTTAGATTGTTCACCTAAGTAGGCTAAGCCTTATCATTCATTCCTATTTGCTCTATATTATCTGCTACGCATTCATAGATGTTCACCTTAGTTGGGTATTCACAACACTTCTTCACCTCTGCGCGATTCTCTTCAATATCGAAGGCAGTTGTGGAAAGAACAGTTGCAAACACCGCCTAAAAAGCTGAACAATTTTGTGTCAAACACAGAGGAAGTAAGACCCTCCCCCTCCCCTCCCCTAAAACTAGGTCTCAGTTCCCCCTCGTGTGACTCACTACATAGTGTAGTGTGTGGTGAGTCACACAGAGAGGGACACCAAATCACGTACCACAGCGTACCAGTAGCGTACCACAGCACTTGCGAATGTGACACACGGATTAACCGCTTCAGATTCCACTTTAACATCAAATAAGACACTATTTTAGACAAGTCTGACGGTTCTGAATCAAACTGTACATCATCCAAATCAAAGCGAGCACCTTCCATGTTAAACTAGAAAATCTCCAAAAACGTTGGAATATTTCTTGTTCAACCTTTGTATGATTCTCTTTGAAGTTTTAATTCACCTGCTAAATAAGAGAACACGTTGCTTGAAATTTTATAAAATTTTCATTTCTTGAGGAGAAGCGATGAATTAAATACTGTTATACGGAACGTTTACTCACTTTTGACCGCGCTGGCCGCCGCGCGCATGCCGTCTGCGCGACATCGTCCGCCATTCGCTGGCGGTGCGGACGAGATTTCCTCAACTTCTTCCTTCTCCAAAGGGGCTGCTTCACACCAGAATTCCTAAGCTGAAAGGTATTCTTTGCACCCATACCCGTTCGGAGAGTATCAGTGTAGAAGTGATTTACTCTAGAGCATTGCATGAATTCGGAGCATTTTATTTTTATGCTGGCTCGACGAAAATTTCCCAAACTCAGCCCATAACGAATCACCCTTCTTCGCTTTGTGGTAAGTTATACACCATTTTCTTCTAGTAGTCTGCACCGTTAGGACTCACACCACGTTTGCGTTGTACTCTAACTTCGCAATATTTTACGTTGTATTAATTCATTTACGTGAAGTAGCTCTTTGCCGATCAGTACTACCAGTCTGTTTATGGAAATATCGAGGCCACACCTCTCATATCGATTTTGAAAGAGCGGGGCGAGGATTGACAATTTGCCAGCCGCCGATAATCAGTAAGGACCGACGCGCATGGAGCCCACAAGCCGTACGCGTTTTCGTCGCACCATCGCGGGCTTGGGCAGCGCGGCAGCGCGACAGGAGGTACACCACCCCCCCCCCCCCCTTCCTGGGGGGGGGGGGGGGGGGGTGACGTCAGGAGGTACAGCCGCTGTTCTGCAGACCGGAAACTTTTGTTTTGCGTGTCAAATGTTTCGTAAGGCAGCCGTCAAACACGCACAACTCGGCTAGGGAAGGGATTCCGGGGTGTGGGCCATCCAGGCGGCTCGTGCCAAGAATGCTTTCGTCGCTGAGGGGGACATCGGAGATGGGTTGTGCGCTCTTCGAGCGCACAACTCGGCTAGGGAAGGGACTCCAGGGTGTAGTGCGTCCAAGGTGCTCGTGCAGGAGCTGCTCCCGTCTCCCAGTGCTCTCCTGTAGCGGCGGTGGAAGAGCCGCGATCCGCCACCGACCGCTCAATGACCCTCCTCCATATCGACTGACCATGGTGTCGGTGGATATCGAAAATGGCCACGTCGATATGACGCGATATCAGGAGAATCTGGCTAGATCTAAGTAAGACCTGGGACCGTATGCTATTCTCTCCCCAACCGTCCCCGGCCGGGTATGAGGCGGTCTCCGCCCACATACCCGGTATGCACATCATGCGCCATCGATTTTTCGCGCCGTCCCCGTCCCCGAGTCCGGCCTCTGGGCGAGCAAGGGGGATGAGAGGAAGGTCGCACGCCCCCAAACAGGGGGCGGGTGTACCTCCTGGGGCCGGATGCTATTCTCGCCCGACTCGGGGACGGTACCCGGCGCGAAAAATCGATGGCGCATGATGTGCATACCGGGGATGTGGGCGGAAACCGCCTCATACCCGACCGGGGACGGTTGGAGAGAGAATAGCATACGGCCCCTGACCGCCCCCCGCGGGCTTGAGGCGCGCGACCGAAAGTGATAAAAGTTCCCACACCCCAGGAAGGCGGACATTTCTCAGTGGTAAAAGAAGGAATTGGGCTATGCCGTCCTCCGGCGACTTTTATTCGATTGATAGAAAAACTTCTGTTTGAATGAAGTTTTACACCTGTAAACGATAGAACAGAAGCATTTGTAAAGAACACGCATATCCGCACCTTGATGCTTCGTGCAAGCAGTATTTTCACTACCAAACATATAAAAATCGCAACGAACGAATGTAGTTCATGGCACGATCTCTTCTTTTAATGCATTAAGTGATCGCTGCCCTGCTCCTGCTGATGTTTAAACTAATTTCTCAAAAAATACAGAATAAAATTATTGCCCTCATTCGGGCAGATGCGTTAAAAATGACACTTTGTATAACACCTTCACGACGCCAGAGGTCGAAAAAAATCTCGCCTAAACTTCATCCAGGGAGTTATTTGTGGGTTCTGATTACGAATCTGACATCGGTTTTTGTTAGTACGGTGGCAGACTACGGTAGGTGCGGATGACTAAGGTCATGGTCACCGGTTTGGCCCGCGCCCGCACGTTAGGTACACCCGTCGGTTACGGTAGGATCATCGACCCTCCACGATTACTGTGGCGCGTCCGACTTCTCAGAAAAAAAAAAACAAGTTACTTGCGCCTTTAGACCTCGAAAACAAGTTACTTGCGACTTATTCCTCGCGGTTAACTAACTTGCAAGGTTGCACCCAGAAATTTTAAACTTGCACGCAACTAACTGCAGTGCAAGCTTGCAAGAAACTTTCGTGCAAGCTAATTTTCGCGCATAATTGGTTTGAAACATTTCGCAGGCGTACTCACACGCGGCGTGTGAGGAAGCGTACGCGCGCGCAATCATGCGATATATCTGTTCAAACCGGAGCGGCGTCACTCTGCTGACGCTGCTTTGCCGAGCCGGACAGTCCTGCCCTCCCTTCTTTCACCTTCCTTATTTTCCCCTCATTCACTCTCGTGTGTGTGTGTATGTGTGTGTGTGTGTGTGTGTGTATGTGTGTGTGTGTGTGTGTGTGTGTGTGTGTGTGTGTGTGTGTGTGTGTGTGTGTGTGTGTGTGTGTGTGTGTGTGTGTGTGTGTGTGTGTGTGTGTGTGTGTGTGTGTGTGACTCCGTCCATCCGTCCGTCGCAACTCGTGTGGAGGCACTGCGTACTGGCCATACTCAACGGTTGATGGTGCTCAACAGCGGCTCGACTTCAGCCCTGGGGTTATCGAGGTCGCTGAACGCGAACTGAAGTATCGATCGCCATCAATCGATATTGATCAAATCATCGATTTTCTGTGGATGTCATTCAAGCGCGCCGGAACTTCAGCCCTGGGGTAATCGAGGTCGCTGAACACGATTATGAAGTTCGCTTTCAAAGTATCGATCGCCATCAATCGATATTGATCAAATTATAGATTTTCCATGGATGTGGATACATACACTCCATTACGAAGCTCATCGAAGTGTCGCAAGAGTACAAGCTGCCGCTGTGCCTCACGTTCATCTTAACTTAACTTAAACTTATTATAAGGCAGCGCAAGTCGGAAAAGGTGCCATTTGAGGCTGAGGACAGAATGTTAGCCCAGCCAGAAATACCCTCGCTTCCACTCTAGGCTTGCATCACATAGTATTATTCAGTAGAAAGCAGACATCGAGTTTTATTTTTAGCAAGATTTGGCCGTAGGAATTCGTTATGCTACCGTTTATTTTATTACCGATTATTACATTTTCACAAATGGTAAAAGACGTAGGTCTATGTGAACGAGTACACTTATAGTTGAGATCTAAACTAGGCTTATACTAGCAGGAGGTTACCTGTGATTTACAAGGGTCCTCGCTAACTTACATGCGACATCTTGTCTAGCTTGCAGCAGCTTACGAATGACTAGCAGGGGTCTTCGTGCAACTTACATGTGAAATCTTCTGCTAGCTTGCAGCAGCTTACGAATGACTAGTTTGAGGCAATCTATTACCTGAATGCAGCTTGCAAGTAACTTGTTCAAAATTTTCTGAGTTTTCGGTCCGCACCGGACGAGTTTAGCGGAGGAGCAGAGTTGACTTTGCGACATAGGGCAGACCTTGCGCCACAGTGATAGGGAGCTTTGTCTGTTTTTTACCCATCTTTCTCTGATTTTTATTGTTTTGGGGCCCTACTGTTGCTGTTATTTTGACTCTTCACAGGTTTAGAACCTTAACAGGTAGGCTGTTATGTGCGATGCTGTGTAGTGTTCCGCCATCCATAGTGTGAGACATTTTTGTGTGTATAACGTCTTCGATTCTGTCTCTTTTTTGTAGAGCGAGCGAAAGAATGGACTTACTACGAAAGGCTCTTGTAGTATTTCATTATTTACGTCTAATGCCTTGTTTTAGTCTGTAAAATCGCAAACTAACCAAGGAATTGTCTCAGGCGTGTCTGAATGGTTAAAATGAGTAATACCACCACGAGAACCTCCGTCCTCGATATAGTAGGAAGGTATGTTTCATTTTTGCATAGTCCTTGAACCCAAGGAGTTAGGGGCTCCTGAAAGTCCAGCGTAGAATTGAACGGTCAGCTCGCACCTAAAACGTTTGTGCGCGTCCCACGTGAAGATAAGGGAGGTGGTAAGAGACACCGGTGTAAGCAGCTCGGTAGCTTAGCGGGGAGGGCAGTGGTTTATAGGTGTAGAGTCAGGGGCTCGATTCCAGCGCCTTGTCGTTGTTTTGCATTTTCATTTGTTCATTCCTTGCTTGGTATCCATCACTTTCCCAACTTCTCCTATGCATATATTCCACTATAGGCTGCCAAGTGCGTGTTCAGTAAGAGGTTTTCATCAGCTGCCCTCCCTTTGTACGATACTTCGTATTTTCGTTGAAGTTGAACCCTACTGCCCGTCGAAGGTGTACAACTAGACAGACAGATGATGACGGTTCGGTAACTACTGAAGTCCCAGCAGGTCAGCGAGCATAGGTCACCGTCATCTTCTGGCGTATCTCTAGGCGGTAGCACGTTGGGCTTAAAACTTTACTGGTGAGCCGACCACTTAAAAAAGTTTTAAATATACACAGATTTCTTATAGCTGATGGATGTGCAGAGATATCTTTCAGAAAGTTGATCACAATGGTTCGCAGTGATATGAGTGTACGCTCTCCTGAGTATGGGATTGTTATGGGTTAATCTGACACGGCACTACTGAACTTTCACAACCCCTAGCCCATTGGTCGAGGTCGAGAAGGGGTAGAAAAAAATTTCACCAAAACTTTGCCAAAGGGGTTATCTTGGGCGATGAAGATATGATATCCATTTCTTTTTTGAAATTTCGGCCAATTACGGTAGTTAAGCACGTGTGAACGCGATCCCGTAGTAAACTTGAGAACTGATTGCTCTTTCGGTTAAAGGACTTTGCAAGAATGGTACCCTTTTTTCTACTATGTGAGGGGTGGAGACTCTCATAGTGGTGTTCATTTTTGCCGTTCAGACATACGCCTGAGACCAGAGGAGCTCCCTGGTAAGTACGACTAATAAAGTATTGACGTAACAGTAACGGTCAACTCTACAACTGCAGACCTCAACGCAACTCAAAACAGCATGAGATAAAGTGGGGCAAAACAAACAAAAAACGACCCTCCATTTATACGCGAAATTCGTTGCAGCGCGCAGAATCTGGGCGACGCACCTCGTCTCCCGTGGAGACTCGCCCAAGGCAGGCACGCACAACCGTAGTCGGGGCGGCCGATGACACTACCGTATTTGATCGAGCCTCTAAGGCCGCCACCCAGCGATGGTTGACAGATGAGTTTTGCCTTGGCTACCGGCCACCACAGCTGTCCCCAAACGCAAGCCACTCTTAGTGAGTCCTCGCTACGGAAAGGGAAGCCTCCGGAGTTGTTGCTCAAGATCAGTGCCGGGGAGTAGTCGGCGATTACTCGAAGAATCACGGCCACTACGTCACCCATGGGTGTTTGGCTTACGTTCGGCGATTGCTGTGATGGCTGGTGGCGAAAGCAAAACTGTCGGCTGGCGCTAGAGGACATCGTGGCTAGGGAGCCTTGTCTGCCACCTTCTCTTACCGGTACAGTGCACATTTTCCTGGTAGAACCATCGTGACGTAAGGCACGAATGGAGTCCTATCCTACTATATATTAGGGTGTCCCATAATTTTCTGGGCTATTTGAACCATAAGTGTTTGGCGCGTTATAACTTCTTTATACAAGATCCAAACGGGGTGTTCTCTTGGCATAAGAAGGCGATTTGAATATGTTTCGCAATAGCATATCGACTACCTCTATCGGCCTGCTGCCCGCACTTTGGCAATTTCTCAAAAATGAAGCAGAAATCGACGTTTCGCGACCTGCTTCTTCATCACTTCCGTTCTGGACAGTCTGCGTACGCTGCTCACAAAGCTATCGTTGCTTTGTTAGGTACTGACGTCTGCAGCAAGTTCACGTGCGAAACTTGGCTCAATTGTTTCCGGAAGGGAATGTACAGCATTACGGACAAGAAGCATATTAGAAGAGCGATCGGACCGAATGAACGACGAGTGCTTGCAGCAGTCAGGAGGCAATCTGCCAGAAGCGTAATGACGATATCGTAGGCTATCAGTACTCCACGTGGCACTGTTCGTCGTTACCTGAAACAAAGCGGAAGAAGGGCAGTCTTGCCAGGATGCACTAACTCCATCTCAGAGGCGAGAGTGAGTGGTCGCCTGTCAGAATAATCTCAACCGCGCAAGCGCGACTGCGTAGCTGAGCACGACTGTGGCACAGGACGAGAAGTGGTGCATGTACGATAACACCACACGGGTGATGCAGTGGCTTCTGAAGCACACAAACCAGAACGAATTCCGAAGCCGTCCACACATGGGACGAAGATTTTGCTTTCATTTTGGTTCATGAGTCGGGAAGTCCTGCACTACTCGCTTTTGCCGGTTGGGAAGGCGATTACAGCAGACTTGTTCGTTGAAGACATGCTGGAGACGAAGCGTAAGCAGCTTGAGAAGTACCCTAGATTCGGTACTATTCGTGTGTTAGTGGATAATGCACAACAGCACGAGCGAAACGAACGCAGGAGACGGTGGGGAAGGAGTGTATCTAAATTGCGGCACATCCTGCGTATTCACCAGATATCAGCCCTTGCGGCTATGCTGCATTTAGAGGTTTTGATCCTTTTTCCATGAACAAGCGATGCTCGTAACGTCAAGAGGTTCAGTGCGCAATCGACGAATGGATCGGCAGCAGGCCAGTTTCATTCTGGTATAATGCAATCAACTCTCTGCCCAATCGTTGGAGAGGTTGTGGCCACAGATGGGGAATATATCGATTGACTACCCTTGATCACTATCTTGTTGTAATAACTATTGTTAAAGATGGTATGATGGCCCAGAAAATTGTGGGACACCCTAATACCGTTTCCACGTCAACGTGGACACTTCTAAATAGACTCAACACGCGCAAGCATGAGATAAGGTGGGGCAAAAATAATTGATGCTTTTGAGATCAAAGTGGTCGTCTTCCAAATCAAAACGAGCTACAGACTCTCCAAAATGGCTACAATAATCGGTTATCGTGCCTGCCTTGGACGGGTTTCTACGCACTCGAGATGCGTCGCCCACCCCACTTTATCCTATGTTTGTGTGTGTTGAGACCTGAAGATGTAGCGTTATGTAGATACTTTATTAGTGGTACTTAGTTAGCGATTTTACATTTGAAACAAGGCAATAGATGTAAGCAATCAAACTAGTTATGAATATTTTTGTGAAATCACTCCGATGACGCCGGTGAAGGATTCAGTTCACGACTTGCAAAAATTGATCATATCTCGGCTATTTTTTCAAAAATCAAAAATCCCGCTCGCTCATCAAAAAATAGAGCAAATATGCTTTCTAACCATATAAGAACCGTTTTCCAAGAAATGGGTCTTCATGCGGGGCGGGGGGGGGTTCGATTTTCAGAACGTATTTTCGCGACATGGAACCGAAATTGAACCCCCCTGCAGCGCATGAAGAAACCTTTTTTGAAGATCGATTTTTACATGGTAGGAAAGCGCACTTTGTCTAGTTTTAGAAAAGGTAGAGGAATTTTGAAACTTCTAAAAACTTAACGAGTTATGAGCATTTTTGTGAGATCACTCCGATGACGTCGGTGAAGGGTCGATCCGAGATTCAGTTCACGACTTCCGAAAACTGATCATATCTCGGCTATTTTTCCGAAAATCAGAAATCCCGCTCGCTCTTCAAAAAATAGAGCAAATATGCTTTCTAACCATATAAGAACCGTTTTCCAAGAAAGGGGTCTTCATGCGGGGCGGGGGGTTCGATTTTCGGTACGTATTTTCGCGACATGGAGCCGAAATTGAACCTCCCCTGCCGCGCATGAAGACCGAACTTTTGGACATTAATTCTCACATAGCAAGAAAGGGCTCTTCCTCTAGTTTCTGAAAAGCTAGCGGGATTTTGAAACTTCGAAGAATTGGTCAAGTTATGAATATTTTTGTGAAGCCACTTCAATTTTTTTCGCTCAAAAATCGAACCAGCAGCCACGCGTGACGACTCCTTTTTTGGAAAAGATTTTTACACTATGAGAAAGAGCGTTTTATCTTCTTCTTGACAGGCTAGAAGAATTTTCAAAATACGAAAAACTTACCGAGTCATGAACCTTTTTGTGAACGTTTAGTTTCATGCTCCGATGACGTTGGTGCAAAGTCGACCTGAGGTCGATTCATCCTGTTCGATCCAGAAAATCATGATTTTTTTCACTGTGCATTGATCATGACTTGGAAGTTTTTGTGGCAAAATTTTATTCGTGTGGGTGGTCTGCTGCGGCTAAAAAATATTTTTTTTCACGAAAAACGAGAATTTTGCTTACGATCCATCCTAATCATATCGTCATCGCAGTTCCGTCATCGCTGCGGAGAATCTTCTTTTTTTGCTGTATCATGTGCAGATCTGGGGTTTTTTAGCTCCATTTTCGTTTTTTAAGACGTTTTCTTAGGATGGGAGAACATTATCTCCGAGAGAAGTCCATCGTCCATCCTTCCTTTTTCCGCTCCATAATCGATTCGAGGAACGCTTCAAAAAATTTATAAGGAAAGCACTTAAGTCGTCGTCAGAAAGTAATACTCAAATTTCTATATAACACAATTTCGGAGCACAATTTCAGATGCAAACGTCGCTACTTCATGTAGAAGAATGTTCCGTGTTCATGGTGTCCTGAAAAAACTCCATAAATTGAACAGTGATGATTGGAAACTGCTACCAGAAGATCTTTATTTTGAAGTGTCGAAAATAGCGTTCAAAATTTTAAAGAATTTTATTGTGTTTTGAAAACATTATTGATCAGGGAACTCGTTTCATTGTCCTCTTCAGTGCCGAAGCCGCACCTGAAAAGAAGAATCTATTAAAGAGTTCAAACTGCACAAGAAACCTTGAAAAAATCAAGAAATACAAGAAATAGAACAGTGGAAGAGAGAGGGAGGGGGTCGTACAAATTCCGCTTCAGAGGGGGGGTCGTAAATTTCCAGCAAAAATCGAACCCCACGCTTGACCCTGTTTGGGGGTCTTGTACGCCTGCGATGCTTCTGCAGCCAGTGGCTCGGAGCGCATGTGGGTACAGGGTTGACTCATGCGAGAGAGGTCAGGAGTTTGGCTCCTCTGCGCTGCTGCACTTTTGCATTTCAACTGATTGGTTGAGATTTGGGGGATTCTGACGTCTATACCATTTTCAGACGTTTTCTGCGCATTTTTCCAGCGGTACGTTGTGGTATTCAACATGGTGATGTATAAATGTTCAACACCAGTGATACACAGGTACAAAGTGCATGAAGCACCACTGGCCCCTTACGGGTAGCGTATGGGTCCAGTGGCTCCTCATAGTCTGTTTCCATACATGGACCAAAGGCCTCGGGAAAAACCATCCTGCTCGGATTTCCAAAGGAGACCACGCTGTGACGTCGGAGGTGGTTCAAATGAGAAATGAGGTGTGCGGATCCCGCAAATTAAGCTAAACGGCATCGATACACTCTTTCCCTCATGTCTGTCTGTCACCTGGAAATCGGAGGTCTGCTGAAGGTTTTCTAGAACCTAACACCAACAATGTCCGCCGACGGTCGAGTGGTGATCCACCTGCTCACGATGAATTGTGGCCCACCTTTAGACAAGCAAACCATCAATCGATATTGGTCGCCCAATTGAACCCTACAACCTGCAGTGAAGTCGACCTACCGGCCATCAAAATCGCGTGACTCCCACTCCAATGGAACAAATCTGAGCGAAAGCCAATAACTTCGGCGGAAAATCGATAATATCGATCGGCATTAGGCGTCCAATCAAGTCCCTCTACCTTTTTTTTGAATCAGACCATTTTCGTCCATTTTCATCGATTGCACGTGAGCGTAACCTTGACAGGTTTTACATGTACGTTTGGGTTACCTTCACATGTTTGACACGTTTCACAGCCTTACACAGGTTTGTGACACACGGACACACGGACACACACACACACACGGACAGACGGACTAACGCTTTTATATTAGTAAGATGCCGGAACGCTACGCGGCATAGCACATAACAACCTACCTACTAAACTTCTAAGCCGATGAAGGGTTAAAATAGCGGCTACAGTAGGACCAAAAACGATTTAAAAAATCAGAGAAAAAAGGTGAAAAAGCGAACAAAGCTCCCAGTCACTGTGGCGCCAGGTCTGCCCCATGCTGCAAAGTCAATTGTGCTCGTCCAAGGCGAGCCCAACAGTCGGTCGCGCCACCGTAATCGTGGGCGGTCGATGACCCTACCGTATCGACGGGGGTACCTAACATGTCAGCCCGGGTTGCCTACCCCCCCCCCCCCCGGCGGAGGAACACCTTCGCGGGTGGTGCGCGCCGATCGATCGCCGCCCGGAGCAGCGGGCGCGCCGCGCTCCGTGCGAGACGGCCCGACCCGTCGTCGCCCCGTCGAGCCTCCTGGCAGTTTTCCGTTTCTCTTTGTTGCCTGTATTCGCACTGCTGCTGTCTGTTCGTTGCCGGCAGACCTCTCGAATTCTCTGGTCCCTGCTGCGCAGTCCGTCGCTCCTCCAGCATGGGTGTCGCGAGAGTTTTGCCCTATTCGAACTGCCTCCGTTCACGAACTCTGATCGCGAAGTGGCGTGTCAACTACTGCTGACTGACTCTGTTTCATTCTGTAGTATCGATGAGTCGGTACCGCTCCGACAGCTCGGATGACAACCGCGGACGACCCACGACTCGCGCGACCAGCGACGGACTGTCGGCCTTCTACAGGTACGTCGTATCAGGTGTTTGAGGCGCATCTACTGCGATGTGTTAGGTACTTGGCGATGGTCGCCATTATTCGGAGCGCAAAGCGGCTCGGAGGGAGCCACCACGTGAAGCAGTCCACCAGACATTTCGTGTTGCACTAAATTGCAAAAATTTATACAACACTGGTGTGCTCTATCGCTGTAGTGTACTGAGCTAGGCTACTTCCGTGGCAACTGAGCATTCATGTGCCTTCTAAAGTGGATAATCACTGGCAGCAAGGTGACCCCATCCGAGCCGCTTTGCGCCTTGTTGGGAACCGGTGACAGTCGCGGCACGACGTCGCGTGCGTCACATTGCGGCGTCGCGTTTGCTGCGCTGCGAACTCTCTTCGTAGCCTTGCCGCTTTGAGACCGTAGAATCTGCCGTATTAGCAATAACTGGGCCCTAGATATTTGATTTTTACTACATGGGTACACATGTGTACAATGGTTAAAAAGAAAACACAAACTCAATAAGGAAACAACAACATTCCGTTTATTCCAATTAGACTGCAATCTAAGGTCCTACAAGGAAAGGACAACCGGTTGTCAAGGGGCCTTGGAGTAAAATGCGCATCAACAGATGCAGCTCTAAACTAGCGGCTAAATCGCCAAAGGTAGCGACGAGTTGTCCGTCAAGAATTGGACGAGACGCCTCACAGTACCCAGGTGGCCGTTGTGGGACTACTTGCTCCGTCAGCTTGCCAATGGATAGGATGCGCTCGGTGGTGAGACCATCGGTAGAATTCTAAGTTTTTCTTTGTGTTTTCTTTTCAGTTCAGCCCTTTCTGTCGTGTTTATTTCGTATTTTCTCTTTTTACGCGTTGCTCAGCTATAAAGGAAAAGCATATAAAGGATAAAGGATAAAGGACGGCGTTACTCAATCCCTTCTGGGATGCGCCAGCGCATTCTACTTCTACGGGATGTCGTGGAGGCGATATGAATGCGTATTTGGCCATACAATGACTTGCGGTGGCCAGCCGATTAACAAGTCAGCGCTCTATCCTTCCCGGACAAGTCTGGTACCAATCCACCGACCCCGGAGGGATGGAAGGCTCGGTTGGCCTGGGCGGGAAATCCGAACCAGGAACCTGGTATCGGGTGCACGCGACAGTCGCGCCTCCTCCGACTGCGCTACACGCGCCCATAAAGGAAAAGCATATACGGTACAAAAATAGTCGAGGAACTTTTTAAAAAATGCAGCGAAGAAAAAACACGCAAGAAAAGAACTTCGCAGGGAACGTGAAGCTGCGGAAAAGATTGCGGGACGGTACAAGGAAGAGGAAAATGGAGAAACAAGAAAGACGTGCACCAGTAACACAATAAAGAGATATAAGAAAGAAACATAAAACGAAGCGATAGAACGGCTCTAGCCAGAAGACCTGAGAAGCGAAAATTCCACCGACGTCACCACACCGAGTATGCTTCGTCGGTCGACAATCTGACAAAGCAAGTGGTCCCGCAACGACCGCCTGGGTACTGTGAGACAACTCCAATTCTTGACGGACAACTCGTCGCTACCCTTGGCCTGTAGAACCGTATGGTGCTGCATAAAACTTGTGATTTCGTACACGCAGAACGTTGTACAGGGTTTTCCTACAAGGTGACACCTCCAAGCATATTTGCGTCTTCCTTTATAGCGAGCCATTTGAAGGTGGATATGCTTTACAAACCAATGTAAAGAGCAATGAGAGACCAACATTCTGTCCAATGCAAGATCGTTCATAGGGAAAGCATTTGTTGCAATGTGCTGCAGTAGATTTCACGTATCGTGTTGTGCATATCAAAACTCACTTTTTGTGGTTATTATTATACATGTGTTTCGCGTGTGCGATTCTACTGTAATTCATATATATTAAAAGATATAGGTGTTCTCCCTCATCCCTCATGCCCATTGTCGTGTTATCTCAATGCTGTGCTCCTCGTCGATTTTATTTGCATTCATTATGCAGTTCGGTTCACCCACCCGAAAGACTTTGAGAAAGGAGCCGCAAAACACACAAAAAAACGCGGAGGGATGAGAAAATTTGGAGCGGCTACGGCCTACTTAACACTATCGTGTATTGATTGGACTAGAGGACCGAGAGCGTGCGTTGAATAACGATTGTGGCACGTCCTTTGGATCCAAACACACGTTGCACAACGTCTGTGGCAAGTCTTCTGAATCCCGGCGTACCTTCTATGTGTCTCTGACACATCTTCTAAATCCAGGCACACGACGAACGACACCTGAAACGCCATCTGAATCTAGGCGCTCGATGCATTGCAGCCGACTGGCATACGCCCCTCCCCCCCTCGCTGTGACAACATACATGACACACGGTTAGCTGAATGTGTAGTAGGGCGTTGTTTCAGAAAACACTCTATGCTTCATCAGGTCTTCAAATCAGAACTGGACCACTACTTGAATGCGCGATTACTATTTCACATTTCACATACCGGCAAAAACAATGCACGTGGCAGCACAGTCAGGGGAAGGGTTGGCCGTCGTCTGCACCCTGTTCCGAATTCTTGGATCAGGTTTAACGCCCAGGTCAGCCAATCGTTCCATTCATTTGGGGTATCAGATTTGTCTGGGAGGGTTAAAACACGGACTTGTCCAGGCTGGCTCCGCAGGTCACATAGGCCAAATATGTTTTCAAATTGCCCTCACCACATCCTGCAGTAATATAGATCATGGCGCATCCCAAAAATGATTAATTCTGTTCTTCATCCTTTATCCTTTATACACGTTGGCTAGGTCTCCATTGTAATATTTTTTTTGTACTGTGAACTTACATGTGCATAACATAACAAGCATAACAAAACACTTCTGAAAATCTAAATGTATTTAAGAAGGCAGTTGACGATTCCTAGTGCACGTGATGATATCTATGTTCCATGGTTTTTCGTCCGATACCTTTGTTTTTTAGGCCAGTTTTTTATTTTAGGTTAGGTACTCCTTGTCTTTTACTTTATCCATGAACGTTCTCTTCGATGTTATACTGCTTAGTAGTTATCAGGTGTCAGAGATGTACTTACATTTCTAGACTTTCGCTATTGTTAAAGTTATTGAGTTACTTATAAACACATTTGGCGGGCCGGTTGGCGGAATCCAATATTTCTTAGCAGTTCTTACAGGAACTTTCGGCATGTGGCTCTAGTGACGTTGTGAGATTGCAATTCAGTCTGTATTCAGTGGATGTCCACCACGTAGGAGTCGGAAAAGCAAACGAATATTTACCTATGGAGGCGGTCCAACAGAAGGGCATAGCACACCAGTGTGGGTCAAAATTTCTAATTCGTATGTGGCTGCTAAGGGGTTTCTCCAAGGTCACCTAGTGCTTCAGTATCCTGTACAATCACCTCACCTCCACTTCAACGGCAAAAATGTCTTATCTTCGTTGAACAACCTCTGACCGTGGTCGATGTTGAAATATCCGCGCAGAAAACGGCGAAACTAAGTCATTGTATGAAATCGTAGAGATATCCTCATGTCACGGGCTACCGAATTTTTCGAACGTCAGGATTTTCAGAAATCCCGTGTGACTGTTTGGTTGGATCCCGTTTATGTTTAGTGAGAGAAGCTATATGGTCCTGTGCTGCTCTAGTAGACGACCTCATCCCGTGTTCAATTCTGGCATTCAAGATTATGGTTCTCCCTTCTTGCTGCATTGTGTATGCCTGCCGTCGTTCGTTAATAATTGCAGGTAGCAATGGTAGCAATGTCCTAGATCGTCAAACACATACGTATTCCATTCAGTATCAAGCGATAATGCCAACGGATTGTGAGGAGGCATTAGGCTTTCGTTGATATTTCCAGCTGTATCGTTGAGGGCAGTTTTGCTTAAGGCTCCCATTTGAAGGAATGCTCGTAGCAAAAGTATAGATATCTCACTGTTTATACGTTCAAGGTAGGAAATGCATCAGTTATAAGGACATACGAATGGGATAGAACCTGCTGCCTGCAAGCAGCTCATGCATTTGAAGTGTTACAGAAGTAGCAGTGCGAACACGCTAAAAGTAATCATACCGATCTTGCAGGGAGCGGTTTGGCAGTCATTCTCCAGAGGAGTACATGAACCTGAGAATATCGGGCTTTGACGACAAACTCGAGAGAGATGAAATCAAGGACATCCTCTCCAGCGAATTCAGGAAATTTGCTCCATTCGAGGTGAGTTCATTCCGCCGCACTGGAATTTCTTCAGCTACTCGTAACGAGTCGTCCTGTTAACATGTCCTCGCTCCCACTTTTCAACTAATGCAAACCTAAACGACTGGAGTGCCTTTTCGGCTGTACCGAAATACAGCTTTGATAGAATGTACATAGTGGTCTTGGTCTTCGAACTGAGCATAATCTAACATGAAACGATAATCTGAAACAGTGATTTACGGAGAATATGCTAAGTAGAGTTCTCCCTAACATTGGTGTTTAAAGTTTTCTATAGATGTTTGCTCAAATATTGCAAAATAGCGGTTTCATCAGACACATCTGTACCTCAAAAATATTCACCACGGATAAGAATGGACGACAGCATTTGAATTGGATCGCAAACGTAGTCCGCATAGTGTGATCTAAATGATGGCCAGAAAACCCCATAGATTTCTTTTGGAACGCCTGTTGAATTGCTAAGCTGTATTGTTTCCAGATCAAGGTGGTTCGTAACCCTGGAGATGACGAACGGCTGGCTTACGTAAACTTTGAGCGAAGAGACTGTGCAAGGAAAGTCAGGTGTGTTGATTCAGAAAGCTTCGCGTTTTTGGCAGTTTCTAATGGATTTCTGTCCAGGTATACAGTCATGGATCGCTTGAGGAAGGCACTTGGACGTCGAGTTCTTTGTGACCCTGCAGGGATTCTACGAGATCAAGAAGGAAAGTACATTCCCGACCGTTTCAATCGAGCACTGCAGGTAACTATTTCGTTGTTTGTAAAGAGTGTATGTTTGAAGCTTTATTTCGTGTGTTATGTGTTATACAACCAATAGTTGGGCGGCATTCATCAGCTACTCGTACGAATTCCTTCGATCACTGCATAAATCTTAGAGGTTGAAGCATTAGGAGACATGTTTTAGATTAGACCTGCGAAATGAATAACGATAATGCCATAATATCTAACAACATACGGTAATATTTTACTTAGTACTTATTTCCGCAAGAAACGACTATGATATTCGTTCTTTCCATGACAGATTACCCCTGATAGACTTATTTTGAACAAGATTAAGTGGGGTACAATAAGTGCAATAGTACCCTAAATTTTATTAATATATTTTAATGTCACTAATTAACTCAATTGACGCCTCCAGTCATTTAGTACTATAGCTTTTCTGAGGGTAAATTGTGAACTTTTGGCACGTTCTTTATTCCTTTGCTTTAAACACACATAAGACAAAATATGAGATGGCATATATTTAAATTACACTATTCTCATACATATTTAATTAGCTTTATACAAAGATTTATTCTAGCCATTTCCTAGATCAACCCTACTCGTCATCATTTTTTCGCCGCTTTTGTCCGTCACTTGTTCCACTAGGCGAAATTTCTGATGCATTTCGTTGGTTGAGAGGTATTAGCCATCTCGTTTCTCTTGTACAGTCTTGGCTTTGTTCATTCATTTCTTCATTTCATCCGGTTGCCAGGACTGTTCCACCGTTCGCCACTTAAGCTGCATAAGGTGCTATTCAAATTGGGTGAGGCTGGAAACTTGACGTGACATAAGGTAGCGAGGGATGAGGGTATGCTTGTCATAATTGATCATACAGTGAAGTCTTCTGGTAAGCAGTGCAGCTGCATTCAGTTTTTTCCAACCTAACTCGAATTCCACCCTGCTTGGTTCTTGTACTGCCATGACCTTCAATGGATACGGCACTAATCAGTCCATTTTGAGATCCGCCACGCATCCTACTTCTGCGGCCTGTCGTTGATGCAGTTTGCATATTTCGTCCTAAACAATGAGAAGCGGAAACTAGCCGATGAACAACTTAGTGTTTTCTCGTTCAGTCTTTTATCTTTCCCAAATAAATCTGGTTCAAATTCACCAACCTTCCAGTTACTAGTGGAGTCCCTCAAGGAGGCCTACTCTCACCAGTCCTTTTTATTATCTACACTGCCGAAATTCCCTCTCTGATTGATGAATACGGTGTCACTTGCAAAATGTTTGATGATGGCGTAAAAATATACAAAAACGTTGTTGAGGAGGACGACCACGTTGCTCTCCAAACTGCAATTAACGCAGTAGACAATAAGCTTTCCTTCAGAGAGCATTGCGAATGTACGGCAAAGAGAGCTGGAAAAGTTGTGCATAATATATTTAAATCTCTAAGAACGAACTAAGTAGTACACCTATTACGTGCATACAAGACCTATGTGAGGCCTATGCTAGAGTATGGTCCTACTTTGTTTAATCCTAGTACCAAGCGAGAAATCGCCAGATTGGAAGCGGAAGCACAACTGTTTTACAAGAAAGCTCTGGATAAGAGTACATGGATATGACTACAATAGCATCCCCTTGCCATCTGAAAGAAAAACTCTTTAATTTACGCTGTCTCGCCTGTCGCAGGAAAAATATGACTTAGTCACAATTTATAAGATGATAAATGCTACTGTGGGTCTTTCTGTAGACGATTTCTATCCAATTTCTCAGTCCAACACCAGGGGTGGCCCATGGAAAATCCAAATTCCTAGAGCTAATAGTTATATCAGATCTACTCTCTTCACAAACAGAGCAGGCACTGAATTCCTGAAGCTAACAAAGAAATTAGTGCTTCCAAACTTCCTAAGGGAATATAGAACGATTATTGACACGTATCTGCAAGAAATTCCTTAGCACTTTGTTTACTTTGATCACATTGTTTCTCTAACTTCATGCTAGCCCTGGTTCTATTCTTGATATTATCAGTGTTGTGATTAGTTTTTTCGTATTGTGTTGTCGTTGTTTTTTGCGAGGATTTCCACGTATACATAAATAAATAAAAACCTCGGGGAGACCAACTCTCCTTATGTATATATTCGTAAACAGCCTAAATCGCGAAAAGAGCTCTGCTTCGTTGATATTGCTCGATTAAGGTAGCTAGTTTTAAAACAAAAAGGCTCGTGCACTTTGTTTCCCTGCTTTACCAAGCAGGGAAACAAGTGCATGAGCCTTGTAGCAAGGTGTCTCTTCTGCGCTGGTCTAACATGTGTGTTTTCAGAGCGAACGGAATGGACGTCGTTCTCCTGACCACCGAAGGTCTCGCCCAAAAGAGCCACCACAGTGGAGACTGAAGGAAGATGACTCTGATGCCACTAGAACTCTCTTTGTCGGAAATATGCCATCTGACATCAGGGAATACGAGATACGGAAGGCGAGTATTCTTGGAGCACTCATTTTTCTCGAGATTGTTATGACATCAACATTTTATTTTAAAAGGGCAGTGTTAGGCTTTATGAGAACATGGCCTCTATTCGCTATTACCGTTGCATTTAAGGTTTTCGAGAGGTACGGTAAGATTGAGGACATTGATATAAAGACTCCTGCGAACACTGATGCTGCATATGCCTTTGTCATGTTTCAGGTAAATCTGTTTGTTGACGTGTGGATGTCATTTTGTCTGTAATTCGCTCTATTTTTAGACCCTAGAGCAGGCAATGGAGGCAAAACATGCTGAACACGATCGCTCAATACGACCCAACTCGGTGAGGTGCAAAATCGGTTACGGGAAGAGCCAGGTTAGGATAAATGGACGTGATTGCCGCGAAGACTTTTGCATTTAAACATGTTGTACTGCTCATCAATTCTAGACTTCCCGTCGACTATGGGTAGGTGGTTTGGGTTCCTGGACGAGTGCTGATGCTCTTGCAAAGGAGTTCGACAGATATGGGCCAATCGAGAAACTCGAGTATGAGGTAGTCGTTGTCCTTCTTGTGTCCGTCACAGCGACGTTTTCCATGATTTGAGCTTCAGAATGGAGCAGAATTTGCCTACATTCGGTTCGCCGATACCAATGCAGCCACGGACGCTTGTAGAGCCATGAAGAACTTCCCACTCGGTGGCAGGGACAGATGTATCATGGTCGACTTTGCAAAGTATGTGGTTTAGATTCGCTCACATGATTAAGAAATTTTGGTGCTAAGCGGGCTGGTGCCCGCTGTAACCGGCAAGGTATCTTAAAACGGGTAAGTTGGATCAGCCGCACCCCGGAGTTCCATCCCTTGCCTAGTTCTGCGCTCTCCTCCGCATGAGCGGAGGAGAGCGCAGAATGATTATTTGAGTTTTCCACGACCATGGTCTCATAACGGAGCAGGCACCAGCCCGCTTAGTACCGAAATTTTCATACCTTTGAAGCTTCCTTTTACTTCTGTTTAGCTTGCTTCTTGTAGGGGTCAACACGTTGAGTAACTTCCTCTCCGTTGGGCCTCTACTATATTTAAGTGGCCTTTTCTTTCTCGCTTTAAACATCCTAGTAGCCTGCTGCGCTTTTTTTCACAGTCTAGGTACTGGCTTGTGTCCAGGTGTAGGATGCGCATCACTTATTTAGAATTGAGCAATATTCTGTCAAATTATGTGCCTGCTCTAGGGACGACACGAACAAGGACGGCAGCGGAGGAAGTGGAAGGAAACGGCGAGCCACGAAATCACCATCTGGAGGACCTCGCACACCGCCTGGGTCTCCTAAACCTGTCGTAAAGACCTTCGAGGAGTTAGACGAAGAGTATGCAACGACTTGGCAAGGACAGGTGCGTTGTGTTCACTATTATTTGAATTTAGGAAGTCGCGGTATGTGAGATTGCCTCTAGAAGAATCGATAATATTATGTCAGTAGCGTGTTTCTCCGTTCTAATGAGCGGTTTTGGCTCGTTCTATTAAAAAATCTTCAGGTGTTGCTAAAGAAGGCGGAGTATCACATCAAGCTGTACAGGATAGGCGGGACAGAGAGGTTGATCCAGAAGCTACTACGTGATGATGATGGCAATGCGGTCAAATTACATGTTACTCAAAGGCAGGTTCTTCTTTTCATTCCCATAGTTGCGTCTTGTGAATGTTCACACTCATTGAAAGCCTGAAGATCATATGTTCTGCCGTGGCAACAATTTTTTGGTGCAATTCAAATTGGGTGATTCAGCATAATGTGGCTTAGGATGACGACGTAGGGTGAATGCAGATCTGACGGATTTGAACACAGGATAGCTCTTTAGAGGCATAAGTTTGTTGGACACTTCTGTTGAAGATCGTAGCTTTTCTTATTCCAGGTTGGCGCTGTCTGGCCAGGAAGGACTCCTGGAAAGGCTCATGAATTCGTCGAGCAAGCAGCTCAGTCTAATGATTGCAGTTGGCAAGGAAATTGATGGCATTCGGCCGTTGGTACGATATCTCACCGAAAAGGATGCCGCAGGTGTGTCTAAAATAAACACGCTTCTCGCTGCTTTTGCCAGCAGGTGTACAGCGTATGAGTACGATGGACGAAGAATTCATTGATACCCTCAAGTGTTATCGGATGGATTAACTGCTACTGGGCGACTGATATTGCCTCCACTTAGGTTAAACACTTAGTGGCTTGAAGCTTGAAGTCTGTCTTTTTTGCATAAAAAAATGTTGTTTATAAGCCACATCTGTTCATACCTAATCAGCAGTATAATAAATGAATCCACTGAGATACGTGATTAGCAACTAACTTGTTAGTAACAGCAACATGGTAGCGTAGTTGGTGGAGTCGCGTGAACTCCGAGCCAAAGTTCGTGGATCGGCTCCAGCCCTGGCCAACCAACTTTCATTCTTCCGGTTCAATGAATTGCTGGCGAATTTTTTCTGAGGAAGACCGATACTAACTCGCCCATCGCCTGACCTCCGCAAATCATTGGGCCAAATGTATATTCAAAATTGCCTCCGTAATATCCTTCAGAACTAGAATGCGTGGCGCATTCCATTAAAAAAGTGTTTACACCTAACCTTTGTTCTTAACCTTATGATTAATATCGGAGATTAGTATTACGGTAATGATAGGTATACGTTTTGTGGAGCATGATTCATATCAGGTATAGAAGTCCTCAACGATTTTCCTGAGTGATCATAACTGTTGCCGCAGACTGCTTCTTCCAGGTGTCGTCACTGTGACAGGCGGTCTTCTGTACATATTCCCGCACAGTGAGATGTCAACCAAACTGATGAATCATTTCGCACCCACTGTGCGCCTGATGACGGAAGGCTGTCCCTTCCTATTCTTCGTTCTTGGTCTGAAGACGTCCTCGACTGCTACTTCTCCTGATCACTGACTGTATTCTCCGATCCCTCTAGGGAAGGTCATGAAGCAATACGAATGTGAAATTCGCGATTGCCCTGGAGTATTCATACTTATTCACTGTCTGAATGTGTGCATTCTGACCGAGCACATGTTCCGATCGCAGAGAGGCGGTCCTATTCTAAATTGGCCAAGTATTCGCCACATATTCCTTGAGCCTGCTGCAGTCAATATTCCCTGTTCTATGTGACTGTGCTGTTCAGCTACTCATCTACTGGTTACTCTGTCTCTGCTACAGCAGTATTCATGTTACTAACGTGAGTGTTGTGTTGTCGTAGTCGTCTACGGAGTTTGTTACACTTTTCAGTTGTATTCGCTGCTTCTCGTTCTCCTGGAGAGACTACTACTGACTGTCGGCTGTTTTTCACAACCACATTTCTCGGACTGTACTAGATATTCGAGAATTCTGAGCACTGTGCAATTCTCACGGTTGATATTCTGCTACATTTTCTACTGTTATTCTCGCTTCTGCATCTGTTTTAGAGAATGTATCACAGAATTTTACTTAATGAATCCATATTCATTCTCCTTCACAATGTACATTATTTTCTTCATAAAAAGACTGCTTTACTAGCGCTGTTGTGGTCTGTGCCTTATCTTCTAAAATAGTGTTCGAAGGCATCATCTTATTCATCAGTTGCTATGCTTTTTGAACGCGCGCTACTTAGCAGTTGAGTAGCTTTCCGGTCATTCAAAAAAAATTCTCGAAAAATAGGGGGAAGACGGGCGGAAGATCTCGGTCTTTTTACGTCCACTTTCTTCTAATGGGGCTTGGGTGCTCCGAGGTATGGTAGCTGATTCATCGTTATCGCTCGCCTGAATCATTTTTTTAAAATGAGTTTCTGCGTTACCATACATGCCGTCGGCTTTCTTTCTCCATTGGTTGAATACCGAACATCTTCGAAATCAAAGCTAGCTCCTTGCACATTAAACTAATCAGACTCCAAGAAGATTTGAATAATGTTTTGCTCAAGGAAAACTTAGCATAACTTTCTTAGAAAGTCATTATTTCACCTGCCCCAATAAGTGAATACAGTGTTTAAATTTTTTAAAAACCTTCATTTTTTGGGAAAAAATAATGGCTGGTAGTTTGCTCTAGTGTGCAAAAAGCAGCAGTTTTTTGGGCGAATTAAAGGAACAGGTCGGGCCGCGCACTCCAATGGGTCGTCGCCATATTTCTTTGATTCATGGTCTACATGCTGCTCACTTAAAACAGCGATATGAGGTTATGGAATTCTTATAACTGTCCTTGTTGCACTGTTTACATTTGTGTTACGCACGCAAGCAGAATTTTTGCGGTCAGTCAAAAAAAAATCGGGACAATCTAGTCGAGTGCTGCGATCTTTTCCTTTTATACACTAACTGATTGCCTCCTGCTCTTTAAAACAAAATTCAATTCAATATTTTTCCCTACAAAATAAAAATTTGGGACTATTTCAAACATTAGGCTCATTTGCGAATTTGAGCAGGTGATTTTTGAAAATTTTGAAAATCATACTAATTTTTCCTCGAAAAAATGCAGTTTCAAACGTCTGGTCGGGTCTCTATTTTAATGCGGAAAAAGCTCGCTTTGAGTTGGAAGACGTTCACTTTGATTTCAGAAGCATCAAGTCTGTTTAGAAGGGTGTCCAATTTGATTTGAAAAGTGTTCGATTCGACGAGATACTTGTGCATACCAACAAGAGTGCAACACTCGTTGCCTTAGATAACTGTAGCGCTTGCGCGAGAATTTCAAAAAGCGGAAGAGTGTAGATCTTTGAAGGTTTAGACGTTTTTTGCAATGACGCTTTTTTGCTACCTCTCTAATTTCTGCCATATGTATCATTCTTATGCTTCATAGACGCTTCAAGGTTAGACACTCACTCGCGTGTTCTCCAAAATAGTGTAGTGCTTGTACATGCCACAGAGGCGCAGCGAAATGCTATGTAAGAGAAGCATGTAGTGGATGAGCTCCTTGGCATTCACTATTTTCTGCGGTTGACTTCATCCGTTCTTTGAAGCTATTACTACCGACGTTTCCGAGTTCAAGCATTTCATTTTCGACGTTCACTCTCAAAGTTACCGGCGCTGCGTATTGTCAACTACTCTTCGAGTTTTAGCATATGTCACGACTGCCGTGCTCATCGAGTGACTGTACACAAAGCGCTGTGGTGAAGAGAGCGCTGGATGAAGCGACCCTCTGCGGACCGTGTTTCATAGAACAGTTCGAGCAGGTAGGCCTTGATTAACGTTTGGCACCACTTCATTATCCTGAATTCCTGTTCCTTATCTCTTCTTTCATTACACATGCTAGCAACATTGAGCGATTGAAAGTGTGACAGCATTTTCTTCATTCTTAAGGTTAACCGTATTATATATATATATATATATATATATATATATATATTTATTTATTTATTTATTTATGGGAATATATATTACGTGTAACGCCACATGTAGTTCTACCTTCATAGATCTTCTTTTATGGGAATTAAGACGCTTTCGTTTGAATCTGATATGTTTCAAGTCTTGCAGCCTTGGTTGGGGGGAGGGGTTGTGTACCAGCAAAGTCTCTATTTTTCCACATCATGTGCCGTACTCTATCGGGTAACAAAAAGAGCATTGCGTTCCTTGAAGTGGATCGGCCAGTGTTGGATCTTAACAACCCAGCACAAGAATGGTTACAAATGACCCTAAGATCCTAGAGGAATTTGAGCAGCCTCCAAGTCTCCTTCTTCAAACCAGTAAGAAGGTTTTGACGGCTGTTGTTGGTATTGAAGAAATTTAAAAGAAATCCCACTCGTTTTGGGAAAGTGGAACCTTGAACAAATCTGTAACTCATTTTTGTTGTGAGTTTGTGACAACAAGAGTCAAAAGTACCGCATGAAGACAATGATGCCACCACTCTCAGTACTTTAATTTTATTCCAGCAGGACTTCGTTTTATAGAACGATGTTCGCGAACACAATAGATTCAGCTGGAGCAGCAACAGAGTACGAATCATGTCAATCATCATGCATCTACATGAAGTTTTTTCTGAATTACATTTCCAGTTGCCTACTGTATTACTCTGGTCTTACGAATCGGTGTCCCACAGAACAGAAATGACAGAAATTCTCAAGGAAAGAGATGCACGACCACTATTCTTGCATTTAACCAGTGCAGCCGTTATGTAACGATGAAGGTTGGGCCTATTCGGCGGTGTCCAGATAATTTCTGAGAGAATTTCACACTCATATGTAGCTAGTATATGTTTCCAGATACTGACAATCATTAATATCTAACCAGCAATTGTGATGAAGAAAAATTAATCCGTCCAACATATGGTGTGCATGCGTCTACATATGATACACGTTGAATAGCGGGCAATAGTTCATACTGTGAGACCAAGATTGTTAATCTTCTTTGAATTGTGATCAATTCAAAATCATTTCTAAGATCACTGTTCAGCGTAATGCCAAGATTTAGGAACTGTTGAGTATGGAGTGTACTGGACACAGCTTTTCCAATCTAATTTCTCGGAATTTTCAAATAGAACAGTGAAGACTAATAGAGCTTTTCTACTGCGCAGGCTTCAATTGTAATCACAGCACTATACGTCTATTCGTGCAGAATATATAACTACCTGTTCCAGAGTGCGCTTATCCTTATTACACATATGTAGTTCAAAAATCATTTAATGCTACAGCATTTTATAAATCTGGCCATTTGCATTCTGTTTAAGAAAGTCCATGAAATGATCATCTCCACAAAGCTGTTCCATCGCGGTGAACGCATTGCGATCGGTGCATCGGGGGGCAAGGACTCGACGGTGCTTGCCTACGTCATGAAGGTTGGTTCTTCAGCTAACGCTCCTCGACGTCTGGTTTTCATGGCATTCTTCTCCTCCACTGATTTTTCAGACTCTTAATGAACGACACGATTACGGCTTGGATTTGGTGTTAGTATCCATCGATGAAGGAATTAAGGGATATCGCGACGACTCTTTGCAGGTGAGCTCCCCTTTGTGACTTATTGCCGCCACCAGTTACCACGAAATTTTCTTTGACGGATAAGGGGCCGGGAATGCTGAGAATACACCTTACTCTTATAAGTAGAGCACAGGTAACGCATCTGAAGGATATTAGGGTGTAATATACAGTGTTTCTCTCAAAAAATGTATACACTGTTTGAAAGGTTGCTGCCAGCAAAGGTACTAAAGAAGGTAAGGGCTCGTATGAAAGCGCAGGAAAATAGAAGTTTTCTGACGTATGAGCGGTAAGGGTTGCGCCACGCACTGGTCTGATTTGTTGCATTTTACACTCGATTGATTGTGTTCCGCTTGAATACTTGTGGTAATTTCTCCATAATTATGGTCACATCGACTGATTTGGGTTTTTTTTTTAATGTTTGATACTAAAAAACACATCGTAGCTTGCGGCAAAATGTAGGGAGTCCTAAAAATGCAGGTACTGTTTGAAAGATTCCAAATTGTCGCTAGTGACGTTTTTGGAGATGTCTGGGTTTCATCTGAAAGCAACGAATAACAAGAAATCTGTGGCATGCAAATGGTCAAGATTATTTGGCCAAAATGACACAATATTAATTTGGCGCAAAAATTACAGTCTGACATGAAAAATATTTGTGGCAAAAATCTTTATTGTATTATGTGCCCAATTTTTTAGTTTCCAATAGAGCGAGATTGGTTCGCTTGCGTTGAATCTTTAAATGTAGAAATTTATTTGGTTCAGTCACTGTTCTTTGGGCGAGGCGTAGCCTTCTGCTCCTTTTTCACTTGCTCCACCAGATGAAGAGCTCTGTCGACCTTCACCACCGACTGTAGTACAGATTTCGTTATCCGTACCTTGGTCGCCCGTAGGTGATCCTCCGGTTAAAGTGCTGATCGTGCCTCCACCGGCATGTTTTCCCCCGTTACCACAATTGGATGCAGCGTAGCCTGAGGCTTCTTTTTCACTTGCTCCACCAGATGAGGAGCTGTGCCGTTATTGTGCTACGCACCCGTCTGAAATCATACATTTCAGAGTCGATTGGTTGGGCATGGGCTGAATGTTTGTTACAGTCAATAGTTGATCCTTTAAGTGGTACTGGACTTATTTTAACTTGACAGTGCACTACAACCTTATGTGATCCCGTGACATTTCCAAGACCTTCAGTAGCAGTAATGGTATGGCGTTCCATGTAGCACTTTTTTTAGGATAACCCGAATTTTGTCACCACTTTGTAGTGGACTGTCAAGTTATAAACCTTAAAAGAAGTGCACTACAGGTTAATGTGGTCAGTTAATGATGAGATTGTAACAAGCATTCAACCCGTACACAATCAGTCGAGTTCGAAATGAAAAGCTTCGGACGGGTGCATGGCACAATCTTGACCACTTGCACCTCACGGAGTTTTCGTTTTTCTGTGCTTTCATATGAGTTTCAAACATCTCCAAAAGCATCGCTAACAGCAATTTAAAACCTTTCAAACAGTACCTGCCTTTTTAGGACTCCCTGCATTATGCCTCAATCTGTAATGTTTCTCAAGTTTTAAACTTTAAAAACGCACAAATGTGTCGATACGGCCATATTATGGAGAAATTATGACAATATTCAGGTGAAATGCAATTAATCGAGTGTGAAATGCGAGAAATCAGACGAGTGCGTGGCGCAACTCCCACCCTTCATATGTTTTCAAATTTCTAATTTCTTCTGCTTTCATACGAGCTCCTATTGTTAGCTTCTTCAGCAGCTTTGAAATTATCATCTTTAAGACGATGTGTATATTTTTTGAGACGCCCTGTACTATAACTGGGCGTGTGTTAACGCATTTGAAACTACTGTCTCCACGATATCTTGAGTACCTTAGGTCGGGTTTCCCACTTAAGCCAACCAAGCCTTCCATGCCTCACGTATCGGTCAATTATTAGCAGTGATTATGGGGAAAATGTTCTGGGAAATCTGGGACACCTATACATTGGTTGGTAACCCCAGTTTCTTGTTAGGCCAAAGACGCATTCAAACTGTCTCCACGACATCCCATAGAGGTGAAATGCGTATCGCATCCCAAACAGGAAGTAATTAACGCGGCCTTCATCCTTAACAAGCAGCAGCTGTTAATCCATATTTCTAGGCCGTAGAGCGAAATCGGGTGGAATACTGCATGCCTCTGACTATACTCAGCTATAAGGATCTCTACGGCTGGACGATGGATGAAATTGTGGCCAAAATAGGAAAGAAGAACAACTGTACATTTTGTGGTGTTTTCCGGAGGCAGGCATTAGATCGGTATGTGATAGCACACGTTCTGTAGGTGCAGGGGAGCCGTGAGCTATTAATCGCTTTCCTTTGAAGAGCCGCCTTCAAAGTTGGTGCGTCCAAGCTAGTTACCGGCCACAATGCGGATGACATGGCTGAGACGGTGCTAATGAACGTTCTCCGAGGCGATGTGGCTCGACTGCAGCGCTGCACTAATATTCTAACGGGAGAGGAAGGTGAACTTCCCCGCGCGAAGCCGTTGAAGGTTTGTCGTTATACTTGGATTACGTAGTCTTCTGTCCGCCTTAAAGCGAGTTCTTTGTTGGTATGCATGCTTCGGCATGGATAAGTTAACGTTGGGCGACTGCACGCGATACCCAGGAGTGGTGGTCCTTTTTGTACAAAGAAATTGTTTCAAGCGATTGTAAAAATGAAAGAAAGAAACGTGAGTTCAGGAATCATGCCGTCCCATATACGTGGTATTTTGCGATTTTTGAACGGTGGCCAGGCCCAACTATAGCCTGGTTCTTCGATTTATTGTTGGCCTACTGTTGGTTATTTTGGTTATTATAAGGGTATAGGGTGTTCGGTCCCTGACTGTTTTCATCGTATTTCAGCCTAAGAGCCATAGTGGTCCCAAACGCCGTGGTATCCACTACTTTGTGTCACTTGTGTTTTAAATTCAACAACCCAAGTCTTTGTGAGGCGCAGCCCATGACTTTTAGTTAACGCGAGTTTTTGTGTTAGAGATGTTTATCTCGTTGCTAAAAAACTATTTCGCTGTTCCGTTTTCGTTGGAGACACAAAATTTTCAATATTCTTAAATACACGAAAGTTGTCTAGGTGAAGGTCCCGAATGCTTAAACTATGAAACAAAATGCATAAAAGATAAACGACCACGTTACTAAATCCTTTTAGGGTGCGCAGTGTAACTTCTGTGCCGTGGAGGCCATTTGAATGCGTGTTCGGTCTACACAAAGATCTGCGGTGGCCGGCCGATGGGCTAGTCAGCGCTTTATCCTTCCCAGACAAGTTGGGTACCTATTCGCCAACGCCGGAGGGATGGAAGGCTTGTTGGCCTGGGCAGGATATCCGAACCAGGAACCTGGTATACGCGACAGTCGGCATCTCCTCCGACTGCGCTACACGCGCCCGCTCGAAATTGACCGTATGTTTATTTCGCTTCCTTAGCTTGGGTAGGACGTGAACCAAAGCTCTCGCATTGTGATGCACTCGACCTCCGACCGCGCTACCACACGCCAGACCACATATTAATTATATCAACAATTTTAATATTTAATATACGTATTTAATACACGAAAATTGTTTTGCGTCTAAATCGTCTAAATCTAATTTTATGAACTATTGCCTAGCGAATTCATAACAGTTGAAAAGGTGTTGATCTCTTTTTAACTGCCTGTAGACTAAATCTGTGGTGCAGTACAAGTGCAGAGTGGGCAAGCGAAGGATCTATAGAACGGAGCCAATTTTGACATCGGTACGTTAGATGGATCATATTCTGGAGTTCTACGTGGGCGCATGGGAAGGATGCCGTTAAGAACCGTTGTTTCTGGAATGTTGCGGCCGGTTACGAGGCTATGACGTAGCTGGCAGGAGGACGATCTCGCACGCCGCCTCAAATCGATCATTGGTTCGTTTCAATTCCGGCCAACGAAGCGTTTCATCCCTCCGTGATCGAAAAGTTGGTACCGTACCTTTTGGAGGCCCGTGGTAGCGCAGGTGGAGGAGGCGCCAGCTGCAACCTGCACTCTATTCCAGGTTCCTGGTTCACATTCCCCGGTCAGGCCAACAAACGCTTCCATCCCTACCAGGTAGGTGAATTGTTGCCAAGCTTGCCTGAGAAGGAAAAAACACTGACTTGTCCAACGGTCGGCCATCGCAAGTCATTGTGTGGGCCAAATACGCACTCGAAACTACCTCCGCATCATCACATAGAAGTATAATTCTTGGCGCACCTTCACTTTATACTTTTCGAGGAAGGGTAAGAACTCTGAGTTGTTGATGAGCTGGCAACACTCCAAGTTGTTGATTAGGCCAAATGCGGTATATGCCGCATCATAAAGAAAGCAAAGTTTACACTCCAAAATTCCTGATCCGTTGTCAGTCCCTACCAACTATGAGTAGCGCTGGCTCTCTCACGCTGAGGACAGCGGGAGACCTTGGATGTTGATGACGGAGGATTTATAAGGGTTATCGTACCATAGATAGAGCGCCTACCATTGAGAACGTCATGCAGGGATCTCTAACACTGATAGCGTTTATCAGTCTGCTGACATTGCTCGATGACTCCACAACTGAAGGAGTTTCTTTCAGTATTGCTTCGAGAAGGACATTGTTATGTACGCCAGACTGAATAAGCTGGACTATTTCTACACGGAATGTATTTATGCGCCCGACTCGTATCGGGCATATTCAAGGTGAACACTCTACCGACGTTAACGAATGCGTTTCTCTGCGGGCTCTTTTTGTGACTAGATGTCATCATCTACCACTTGTTGTAGCTTCTCTCTACTTCAGGAAATTCATAAAAGATCTCGAGCGAATACGGCCGGAGTCCATCGTGGCGTTGATAAAATCGGGTGAATCTATCGTTGTGAAGTCAGAGGTCGCCTTACCTACTTCTATTAACTGCAACAGGTCAGTTCACGAAAACATTCCTGACTGGAAACTCTCCCATGAAGATCTGGCGCGAAAAAATCTCGTTACAATTTCTTCTAGGTGTGGCTACATTTCGAGCCAATCCATCTGTAAGGCTTGCCTGCTCCTAGAGGGTCTGAATACGGGATGTACCGACATAGGAGTGAAGAAGGTAGGAAGCTCCTCTGTGGTTGTGATCGACAGTGTAAGAAGTTAGCTGCTCTTTGTTTTTGAGACCGCCCTGTTTAGAAAACGAAGAAGATTGCCATTGTTGACGAGGTGAGGCCTGCTGGTGGCTGTGGAGGTGGATGTGATTGCGAAGAAGCTACGACTAATTCTTTTTAATATGTATCACTTGTAGATCCAGTGGTTGACCTTCATTGTTAATTGTTATTGTTAATGCGGGAATAAATATAAATATAGTCAACCTACACCCTCGTGCTTGGCGCAGTACTAATATATGCAGTAAAGTATATTATTTCGCTCATTCCAAATTGTGAGAACGTTCCGTGTTGCTGCCATGAAAACTGGAATTAATGCTCTTGGAGATAACATTTCCTTGACTTCATTGCAAATTCCGGGTAACGACAAATGTACGTTGAAATTCCTAACACAGACCTTCTATAAATAATATAGAACATAGATATGTACGAGATGTAGACCATTTCTGTCAATGAGACTAGCTAGTCTGATTATATGTAAAATTGTTTCGTTATTCGGTGCAATAAGGCAATGAAGATGCATTTCTTGATCATTCACGTAAGTGGAAAGCGCTAGAACTATTGAACCGCTCTTCTGAAACCGTTCTTCAGTGCCGGTTGCGCATTTGCCGACCGCTTTAAGCAAGCCAACTGTTCATCCAGTGTCGTTTATTACCAGACACCATGAAAGGTTTCGCGGCAGCGTAGCTGGAACAAGAGGCGGCTGTCATGTGCACCTCGATTTGTGGTCCTTGGTGCCGCTCCCGATCAAGGCTATAAGGCTCACATCCCTCCGGGCTCGGTAGAATGGCACCGTGTTCGTCCACAAAGTGTAAAACATTTGGGCTGTTCATCGGCTATGCAGCTACAAACTATAGCACAGGCAGCACACACAAATACGCATACGAAATTCAAATTGCATCCACGATAACTCGTAGACGTAGAATATGTGCGTACCTGAAGCAGTGAGCTGACGAGAGCGGTCACCACTGGATTCCGCACGGAATGTCAAGAGAACATCAGGAACCAACGCGCTGGTTGGGCTTCTTTGTAGAAGCGCAGAACGAATGCTATGACGCCCTTCGCGTCCGTCGGGGAAACATGATCCACTGGAGCACTCTGGCACGCCGTAGAGATGAACAGAGACGCTGCTGGCACCCGCTCGAGCAACTCGATAACCAACAGGACGGCAGATTGGCTAACGCCATTCTCTGACAGCAGTGCTGTACGAATGCGTACTGGGTTTTGTGGGATAAAGGGCTTGGTTACTCCTGGTCCACAATTAACTTTGTGTTCGCGTACCTTGTTGTTCTGCCATCTATCCCGTAGGTCGGAAAGCTTTTTACTCATTTATTTATTTATTTATTGTAGCGTGTCCTGGGTGAACATCGACGTAACAAAACTTGCACACATGAAGGCGCAAATAGACAGTATTGGTTTGTTGTAAGCATTGAGGGTCTAAAATTGACTACTGTGATCGTGAGAAAGCGTGATAACAACAAACTAATATGCGCAAAGAAATTGGCAGCACGCGGACTTGAACTCAATAGTTCGCCGGTGTGTTCCTATGAGGCGGCATTCCTACCGACCACGCCACTGAGGCACATCCCTTGCAGTGTCATAGGGATTGATGAGTGTCGCACACATGTTTTCATATCTCTTTTTCAGGTCTTTAAAAAAAGTTCAACAAAAGCTAACTGTGCTTCTGAACTCCACTCGCAGTACCCCACATCCTGTCAAAACAGCATCGCAAAAGCTCACCTTGAATTGGGAACCTCTCCTTATAAGAAAAATAGCCAAGCATTTACTAGAAAAAAAATCCATTGCGGTATCTAGGGCGTCGGGCAAGTTAAGCAGCTCAACAGCGGAAACACTTTTCATCTAAAGAAAAGTTGACATTCCGACCCATTTTAATAATAATGCAGCTTTAGCGGAAAACTTAGACGTCCTGGCGTGAATCGTCTGCTCTTTCGAGTCCAGTCCAAAAAAAAACAACAATTTAATGTGTGAAAACGATCTACGAACACATGTTGACCAGGGATGCGTGGGATTTTCTTCCATCTTCCGCTTGTTTTGGATCGGAAAGCAGAAACAGAAGCTGTCACTGTTAGACATCAATTTTATACTGTACACTAGTGAGCTCATCTCATCAGTTGAAAATGCTGTCCTCCAGGCAACCTTGGGACAAATACTGTCCTACAAATCAAATATTGGTATCGTCAAAACAAGTTATATAGTAGAAGACATGTCTACGCCTTATCGCGAACAAGAATTGATTGTGCTATACATGGGCAAGGGCTCGTGGAGCGCATTCGTAGAAGGCTGTAACGGGCACCTGACACCACGTTCTTGGTTCGGATTTTCCGCCCAGGCCGACCAAGCCTTCATCCTTCCGGTGTTGATGAACTGGTATCAAATTTGTCTGCGAAGAAGAAACCACTGATTTGCTCATCGGCAGGTCTCCGCAAGTCATTCTACAGGCCAAATATACGTTCAAAACGCCTCCATGACATCCTGTAGAGCTAAAATACGTGGCGCATCCCAAAAAGGATTGTCTTTTATCGACTAAGTTTTCGCCGCGCGCGCGGCGGCCTCTGCCGCACACGCGACGAGCCGCCACCGACGCTCCTGGACGGGCTGTTATGGGAAAATGGAGCTCTAACAAACTCCTGAGTTATGCTGTAATATATCCAGATATGTGGCTTCTAGAAAGAAAGACTTTTAGAAGCTTCTTGTCATAAAGGGAGACTGAATCTTTTCACTATGGAAGGATTTGTATATTTCTTCGATTAGGACATCCAATTCCCTCTCGAAATATCCATCTTCTCTGATTAAGTGCACCGGTAATTCTCAAATAGCTGAGCAGAGGTAGCAAAAGAAGCTTTTACAGTTACAAGAGCATTAGACTTCGTGACTGTAGCAGCACATGCTATGCAGACGTCGCGCTTGCCGCAGCAGTCGCCGCGGCTGCCGCGAGCTTTCGTATGTCCAGCTTGCTCCCCATGGGCATGCATAGCACATTAAAAAATGCACTCAACGTTTGATGTGTCGAATTTATTCCCAGTGTTTAGAAATAGCTACAAAAAATGTGTAGGCTCATATTGCAGTGCCATGACGCAAAAAATTCTATGAAGATTGTACCCCATGTGATCGCTTGTCGCGGTTTGGGCTCAAATTGAACGTGAACAAGGCCAAGCATTTAACAACGGATGATACGAGTCCAGCTCCATCAAGCTTAACGGCATCAAGCTCCAACGCACTTCGGTCTTTAAGTACCTGGGATCAGCAGTAGCGTCTGATGGAAAACTGATGATTGAAGTGAATCCACGCATGAGTGCAGCTTTCTACAAGTGGCGCTCGTTGACTGGCGTGCTTGCGATAGGAAGATACCAGAGCGCTTGACGTCAAAGATCTATGGAACCTTCGTACGACCAGTAGCGATGCACTGTGCTGAGTGTTGGCCTGCGTCTGGAAGCTAAAACGCGCCTCAGCGTCATGTAGAGAAGAAGATGCTGCGCTGGACGGCTGGAGTCACGCGCATGCACCTGTTGTGGCAGTGACCCAGACGTTTGACTTGATGGCTGAGTCCGTGTTCGGCAAGTTGGACGCCGATGACCATCCAAGGAGTGGTCTCCCGCTAACAAGTAAGTAGATCGCGAGCAGGCGAGGCGGGAAGCGGACTGCATAAAATGCCGGCAGCAGGAGGCCTTGGCATGCTAAGGTCGGGTCCACGACTCCCCAGTTGTGGATATTGTTCTCCTCATCTTTCCCTTAATAAATCTTCTCTACTTTTCTCTCTCTCTCTCTCTCTCAAAGTGCTCTCGGAGCAGACGGGTCGCAGGAAGGAGACCCAGCAGATTTGTATACCAGGCAGAGAGGTATACAACAGTGGTGATCAGGATGAGATGCCACGAGAGGTGTCTCAGATTGGTTTTGATGAAACAGTGCTTACACTGAAGCTGCTGTTTGACTTCAAAACATCAGAGTTCACCACGAGGTACCAATGTTTGAAGTTGGAGAAGAGTGACTCCAAAGACTACCTCACCTACACGGGTAGAGTGAACGAATTCTGCGAGAAGGCGAAAATCCATGAGCTGGATTCTGATGGAATTAAATGTTTGCTATGGATTTTCGGTCTGAAATCCCAGAAGGAGGCTGAAATAAGACAACGGCTCATTGCAGTGCTAGACAGAGAGTATAACGAAGGAAGGAAAGTGTCACTCCAGGAGTTGCACAAGGAATGTGAGAAGTTCTTGAGTCTGAAGAGGGACAGTGACACTATTGCTGGCAACGTGAAAGTTGTAGAGGAAACTTATAAGGTTGAAAAGAAGCCGGTGGTTTGCTGGAATTGTGAAGGACAGCATTATGCGAGGCAGTGTAAGTTGAAGCCCTGGTTTTGCAAGAAGTGTAAGGAGACTGGACATAAGGAGAAATACTGCGATACCGTCTCCCGAGGAAATGGTGCTCGCAAGAGTGGCACAGATGCAAGACGTCGCATTAAAGACAGTAGTAAGAGGACTAAGCAAGGCTCCAAAAGGCACGTTAGAGTGATCATAGCGAATGCCGCTGCTGATGTCAATTCGACACGCATGTATGTGGAGGCAGTGGTAAACAGTCACCGAGTGGAGTTCTTACTCGACACTGGCTCGGACATAACCCTGCTAAATGAAGATGTCTGGGGGCAGATGGGAGCTCCAAAGCTTGAGAGGACAAATGTCGTTGTTAAAAACGCCAGTGGAAGTTCCATGAAGATACATGGAAAATTGTGGTGTGAATTCAAGATGAAGGGCCGTAGAGCGGAAGGCTACGCGTATGTAACGCCCTTCAACTCCCTTATGGGACTAGAGTGGATCCAGAAAAATGAGGAGATGATGTACCATATGAAGATGATGGTAGCGCAAGTGAAAGTGAAGGACTCCGATCTGGGAGAGGAATTGAAGAAGATCTTTCCTAGTGTTTTTGAAGAGGGTCTGGGACTCTGCACAAAGGAGAAAGCTGAACTACAGCTTGTGCAGAATGCTCGTCCAGTTTTTCGAGGTTGCAGGCCAGTAGCGCATGCTGCAGTAGAGTACGTCGACAAAGAACTCGATAGTACTCCGAGGTTCTCGATTTTGCCGCCGTGTCAGGTGTATTTTAGCTCGTTGTTCTTGTCGGTTTCCATTCTACCGCCTTTCAAGCGCTTTCACATACCTTATCGAGGTCGATGATGGTGAGGACCAGAGCGGCAACAAGGCGAATCAATATCCCGGAATCAGAGGACTGCGAAGGGGTCACGGAGGCGATCGATCTGGTGAAAACTGATGCATCCCTGCCCGTTCACGTTAAGGACTTACTGCTTTATTTGTGCCGCCAAAAGGACCAGATAGACTACTTGATCCAGAAAAACAAGGAACTTGAGGTTCAAGTGAAAGTCCTTACTGATGAAAACATTGATCTGAAAAGGCAGTGCTCTCAGTTCTCTCAACCTTCACAATTTTCTGAGCCAATATCGATCGATGTTAGTTTTGCTGCTCAGTCCTCTCTTCCTCCTGCTCCACGGACAGATTTAGTTGTTGAAACTGAATCTGAATTCGAAAGGCGGCGATCACTCGTCCTCGCAGGTGTTCCAGAAATTAACTCCTCTCCTATTCGTAATCGTGTTCTGTATGACTACAATACTGTTTGTCATGTTTTGCATTTTCTAGATGTTGAATGTTATCCAATTGCCGTATATAGACTAGGCAAGCCACATGTTGGTAGAAACAGACTGCTCAAAATTGTTTTACCTTGCTCTGCTTACCAGAAGGTCGCAGTCAGGAATGCTCCTCGTCTTCGCTTCTATCCTGGGAAGGGACTCTACTTAAGGGAGTCCCTTCCTTTGGAGGTTAGAAAGTTGAGACGGGAAGCTTCCGCTTCCTTCAATGGGGCTCGGCTCAGCGGGGATCTCTCGCCCATTCCTTCTGCTGATGCGGTAGGAGGGCCACGGAGCCCACACAATGAGACGAGCTCAACTGGAGGTTTAAACTAGGTTCTGCTCTTCGGCCTTCTAGGAACGCTACTGGTCATAACGCTCGTTCCTTAAGCCTTGCGATTTGTCACCGAATGAACTTGAAAATTGTCGTACCTCATGTTTTTACGCAAACGTTAGATCCTTAGTTAAGAACTCCTGTTATGTGGACATTCTCCTTGGCTCTCAGTTCGATTTGTACGCATTTTCTGAATCTTGGCTCAAAAAGTGTCACAATATCTCTACCGTGTTCGGGTACTGGCTGAAGCATTTTGACGTTATTCTATGTGATAGTTCTAGACTTAAGGGCGGCGGCGTTATACTTTTCATCAGGAATTGTTTTTCACACGCTGTCGTACTGTCGGAATCAGTCGAAGACGGGTATGAAATTCTTGCCGTGGACCTCTTTAGCAAGGGTAGTAGCTTCCGATTTGTGGTTGTTTATAGGACTCCTTCCTGTACTGTTTTTAATAATCAACAACTTGTTAAAGCCATCAGTGACGTTGTGAGCTGCCAGCACCACATAGTAATTGTAGGACACTTCAATTTTCCAGAAATTAACTGGACCACCTTGGACGCACAATCTCCAGCTTCCACTTCTTTCGTTGACATGTTGCAGACTCACGAACTGCAACAATTGATCACTGAACCAACTCGAAAAAATGCTACTCTCGACCTCCTTATTACTAGTTCCACTGATTTCTGCAGTAATGTCTCAGTCCAGGCTCCAGTTGGAATGAGTGATCACAATAGTATACTTTTTAACATAGTGGGCGGGCAGCCTGAGCAACCACTAGTTTATCGTCGGAACTTTTCGAAGCGTAATCTCGAACAGTTATCCACTTATCTCTATAGTATCCAATGGATTCAGTCTTTGGAAACTTTCCGTACTGTGAACGACAAATATGAGATGTTTTTAGATATATTACGTCATTCCATGGATCTTTTCGTGCCTTGGACTCTTGTACGTGCAATAATGGGAAATCTTCCAGCGCATCTTGAAAATATGCTCCAACATCGTGAATGTCTATACAATTACGCCAAAAGAACTGGTTATTGGACGAGCTATAAAGAATTTTCGGACAAGTTCCATAAGGCATTGACGAAATATAATAATAATGTTGAAAAGAGAATTATTCAGACCAAAAATAAGAATGCGTTCTTTAAATACGTGAAGTCTAAGCTTTCTACGGATACAGGAATAGGCTGCTTCAGAGTTGGTGATCAGGTTGCTACTACAGATAGTGAGAAAGCCGAAATACTGGCTGATCATTTCGCCGCGGTATATTTGGAAGATGATAACAGGCTTCCAGTTTTTGATTGTCACGAATCTGGCCCTATGGTAAGTTTTCGGTGGTTTCAGGAGCAGGATGTTCTTCAAGTGCCAATGAACCACAAAGCATCATATTCTATGACGCCGGATCTAATTCCCTCAGTCTTTTTTAAGGGTGTACCTCCGGCAATAGCTAGTCCTTTGACGTATATTTTTAACCAGTCAATGATGTTTGGGGAAGTTCCTACACGTTGGCGACATTCGTTTTTCACTCCAATTTTGAAAAAGTAACCGTACAATGCTCCTAGCAACTACAGACCTGTAAACATTACTTCGGTTTTTTGTCGTGCCTTTGAGAGAATTCTCAAGGCTCACATAGTAAAGCACTTGGAAGTCAACAGCATAATTTCACCTTCTCAACATGGGTTCGTAAACGGAAGATCGGTTGAAACCAACCTTCTTGAATGTGTAACTCAGTGGTTGAAAATACTAGAAGATAAAAGTGCATGTGATGTTATATACTTTGACTTTGCTAAAGCTTTTGATAGGGTTAGCCACACCAAGTTAATTTATAAAATCCAAAAGCTGAATTTTCACCCAGTAGTGATCAGATGGATTGAAGCATATCTGAGTGGCAGGACTTCTCAAGTGTGAGATCTTCACGATTTGATTTCGATTTGCGAAAAGTGGTGTACCGCCAGGTGGGGTACTTTCTCCGATTTTGTTTAACATCTTTCTAGCCGAGTTGCCTAATTTGTTAGGAAGATGTGGAGTAATATGCAAACAGTATGCGGATGATCTAAAAAATTTTCGCAGAATTGACTTTTCCTGGGACTGTTGAAAAATTCAGGATGCAATCTCCACTATATTTCAATGGTCCGAAGAATGGCAGCTCCCCTTGGCTCCTCATAAAACAATGCATTTACGTATTGGTAGCTCACAACACAACAGTGTCTACAGGATAGACGGCGAAGTTATCCAAACAGTGAGTTCTATAAGGGATTTAGGTTTCCTATACAACCACAAACTGGATTTCTCAAACCACATTCAAAACATACAAAATAAGGCATACCTACGTACATTCCAATTGTTTAAGGCCCTTTCGACTACTAGTACAAAAGTATGGTTGAAGGCATATAAGATTTACATCAGACCAATTTTGGAGACTGCCGCGACAGTATTTAATCCCAGCAAAAGGAAATTTGTAGTCGCCATTGAAAGGTGTCAAAACAATTTCACGAGAAAGACATATATACGTAGCTGTGGATTGACCTATCACAGTATTCCTAGTGCTAGGACTCGCAACATTCATCTCAAGCTACCGTCCCTTGAATCTAGAAGGAAGCTAATTGATGTATCTATGGTGTACAAGATACTCAATGGTTTGGCAAATGTAGATATAGAACAGTTCTTCTCTCTTAGACGCTCCAACACCAGAGGAGAGGTTTACAAACTAGTAGTAGCTAGGGCACGATCAGGTGTCATGGCTAGCACTTTTGCCACTAGAGCAGGGTCATCGTATAAAGCACTGATGAGGAATACTCCCCATTTCACCCGGTTCTCTGCTTTCAAGGATTTCGCAGCTGGCAAGCTACTTACAGGTTAGTGGTGCGAATGTATGAGCCGAATTCAGGGAAAGCACTATCTTGCAGTCGTTCCTGTGCTGTACTTTGTCGCTCGTTTGAATTACTACTCGCAATATGTTGGTGTCATCGCTACTACTACGTTTACTGTTGGTCTTTTGCTTTTGTTTAACGTTCGTCTTATGCGACGTAATAAATACTAATACTACTACTACTACTACTACATAGACTTCTGCAAATGGGTGTGATAGCCCCGGTGAGCCACAGTGAATGGGCTGCACCAATAGTATGCGTAAAGAAGCAGAATGGGAAGTTGAGAGTTTGCGCAGATTTCTCAACGGGTCTTAACAAAGCATTGCAGTCTTTCGATTATCCTTTGCCAGTGCCAGAGGATATCTTTGCGTCGTTAAATGGAGGAACGGTGTTCTCGCAGATAGATCTGCCAGATGCCTATTTGCAGATAGAGTTATCTGAAGATGCGAAGAAGATGGTGGTGATCAACACGCACAGAGGATTGTTTCAGTACAATCGCTTACCGTTCGGGATAAAGACTGCGCCTGGAACCTTCCAGCAGATAATGAATAAGATGGTATCAGGTCTGAGAGGAGTAACGACTTATCTGGACGATATCCTTGCGTGTGGTAGAACGGAGCATGAACACAAGGAAAACTTGTTTGCGTTGTTCAGAAGAATCGCAGATTACGGATTCAAAGTACGCCTGGAGAAGTGTGCGTTCTCCAAGCCAGAGGTACGATATCTTGGTTTTATCGTACACAGAAACGGTAGAAGGCCAAACCCGATAAGGTGGAAGCTATCAAGAACATGGTGGAACCGACGAATGTCAGCCAACTGAGAGCATTCCTGGGCATGATTTACATATTATTCCGCATTCATGCCAACGATAAAGGAATTACGAGGACCGCTAAATGTTTTGTTGAAGAAGGATGTCAAGTGGTAGTGGACATCGCGGCACCAGAAAGCGTTTTGTGACCTGAAGGCAGCACTATCTAGTGAACTGAATCTCGCTCACTACGATCCTAGGCAGAAGATTGTCGTTGCGACGGATGCATGCGAATACGGCATCGGAGGTGTCATTTCGCATAGGTACTCAGATGGTTCTGAGAAGCCTATTGCACACGTTTCTCGATCATTGACAAGCGCTGAGAAGAACTACTCGCAGATCGAAAAGGAAGCACTTGCGCTTGTGTTCGCTGTCAAGAAGTTCCACAAGTATGTGTTCGGCAGGAAGTTTCTGCTTTTGACAGACCACAAGCCGTTGTTAGCCATTTTCGGTGACAAGAAAGGAGTTCCGGTTTACTCAGCGAATCGACTTATGAGATGGGCGACAACTTTGCTTGGATATGATTTTGACATAGAGTATGTCAACACAGCGAAGTTCGGTCAAGCAGATGGCTTGTCAAGATTGATGCAAAGACATCGTTATGAAGAAGAAGACATTGTGTCGCTGCTGTAGAAAGTGATGTGTCTCTGTTGTTGAAGGATTGCATCAGGAAGCTGCCTGTCACTCATGAGCACGTAGAGACGTGTACGGAAAGGGATCCAATGCTCAAAAAGGTCAAGTCATGTGTGAGAACAGGAAGATGGTCCAAAGGAAATTCCGAGCTGGTTCCGTTTTACAACCGAAGGGAGACACTGTCAGTTGTAGGAAAGTGCCTTATGACTGGAGAAAGAGTTGTAATCCTTAGGGAACTACAGGCGAAAGTCTTGAAAGAACTACACATAGGACATCCTGGGATTGTGAGGATGAAGAAGTTGGCAAGAAGCTATGTGTATTGGCCGAGCGTTGATAAGGATTGTGAAGACGTAGTAAAAAGTGTTCAAAATGCCAGGAGAATGCGAAGTCTCCTATCAAAGTGCCTTTAGAGACTTGGCCAACCCCAACTCGGGTATGGGAACGAATACACGTCGACTTCGCTGGACCGATACATGGATATTACTACATGGTAATAGTCGATGCTTTCAGTAAGTGGCCAGAGATGGTAGAGATGAGAAATATCTCGGCGATAGAAACCGTGAAGGTTTTGAAGAGCCTGTTTGCGCGATATGGACTACCGCAAACCATTGCGAGTGATAATGGTACACAATTCGTGTCAGATCAGTTCACGAGTATATGCGAAGAAGGAGGAATTGCGCACATTAGAACTCCCCCTTATCATCCGCAGTCGAATGGGCAGGCGGAACGCTTTGTTGATACTCTGAAACGAGATATAAAAAGCTTAGAGGGGAGGAGAGACCTACGGAGGAAACGTTGAACGTAGTGCTAGAGGCGTATAGTACGATGCCAAATTCAGCATTGAACGAGAACACTCCCGCAGAAGTGTTCTTGGGGAGGAAAATTCGGACGCGGCTAAGCTTGTTGATACCGCTGAAGCAGGAATCAGAAGATCCTCGCGCAAGAGAAAGGCGAGGGACAATGGAAGAACAGTTCAATAGGAAGCACGGAACTGTTTCGCGTAAGTTCAAAATTGGTGCCAAGGTATTTGTACAGCAGTGGAAAGCACCACATTTTGTCTGGACGAAAGGCGTGGTGAAAGGGCGTGTTGGAGCCGTGAACTACGAAGTTGAGGTAAACGGAAAGGTGATTCGGAAGCATGCGAATCAAATGCGCCCACGCCTTGATGGAGATGACAGTCTTAAAGACGATTCGGCACTGAGTACATTTTTGGATGTCCTCGAGCTACAAGATGATCAACGTCGCGCTGTACCTCTTTCTCAACCCGTCAACAACGATGCAACCAATGCTACGGATCGCCAACGCCACTCTTCTCCTCAAACGCCACCTCCTCTGCGCCGATCAACGAGAATCAGACGACCAGTCCAACGATATGGATCTCCTACCGCGTAGTTTCTGTTGTTGAGTGTATTTGTCTAAATTTCATTTGTAATTCTGATTTTTGTAGCAGGATAAGTATTTAACAGTTTAAATTATTTTCCTACTAGGGAAGGTGTTGTGGCAGTGACCCAGACGTTTGACCTGATGGCTGAGTCCGTGTTCGGCAAGTTGGACGCTGATGACCACCCAAGGAGTGGTCTCCCGCTAACAAGTAAGTAGATCGCGAGCAGGCGAGGCGGGAAGCGGACTGCATAAAAGGCCGGCAGCAGGAGGCCTTGGCATGCTAAGGTCGGGTCCACGACTCCCCAGTTGTGGATATTGTTCTCCTCATGTTTCCCTTAATAAATCTTCTCTACTTTTCTCTCTCCCTCACCAAGTGGCTCTCGGAGCAGGCGGGTCGCAGGAAGGAGACCCAGCAGATTTGTATACCAGGCAGAGAGGTATACAACAGCACCACATCCGAAACGATGCCATTCGGCAGTTCGGTTCGCGCCGACAGCGAACAACAGACGCGAAGCTCGCCTGCGACGGTACGCCCACGTTCTGCGTGGATAAGAAGACAGCGAAGATAGGCCTTATCTTCGAGGTAATTGGAAAGCGGCCTAGCGGCCAGCGCTGGTCTGATACGTTACATATGGACGTGAAGGTTGCGGGTGTCCATCCCGATGTAGCGCTGGATCTGGAAAGGTGTCGTCATGTCACCAGAATAGCGGACGCCGCTACGAAGTGGGACAGACGCTGAAGAAGAAGAAGAATACGACAACGGCTGCACCCCATGCTACGTTCCGCTTCAAAATTACATCGGCACTCTTGATCGGTGGTGTAAACTTCATCGACGTGGAACAGAATGTCATTTAACGGCTTTTAAGAAGTCCGAGAAAACACCTCGGCTAAATCGAAATATTAGTGGATTAAGCGTAATAAACTTAACACTCAAAACCAAGTCCCGCAGCGATTCTACGGATGACTTTAGGGACATCTTATCCGAGCTGTCTATCCTGCTCGATTTGCGTTACACATGAACTGAGCTGAGCTAACCACGTTCGAACTGGGGAAGCCCTGGCATTCCCAGTTCGAACCTGGCCTTACTGCATGGTCCCTCTGAATGAGTTTGTAGAGCCAACCGTTGTAGCAACATCCCAAGCTTTGCAGATGAAAGGAAAAGGACTCCGTCCATTACGAGCGTGACAACGAAGCCAATAAACGTTTGCCATGTTTATTTTTATGTTAGTCATTCTCCCTACAGCCTCTGCTATTCTTTGCATTCGTGAATTGAGCGCAAAAGGTAGTCATCAGTTAAATGCCTTGAACAGAAGCTTTCGGGGTAGCAGAAAAGTACTGACCACAAACGGACGTTAAACATTGCCTAAGCTATGCCGCAACCAACTACGCGACTATGAAGGACGTGGTGGAGGCCGAACACATTTCTCACGTTAATGATGGGTAAGAAAGAAAGGAGGTAAGCACATCTTGCTAGCTAGAATTAACTCTATATCACATCGACTAGCGAACCGAATGACAGTCACCGTGGCATGTACAGACATCGGGAATCATTGAAAGAGATGGAAAGAAGAGTGAGGCTAATTCGGACCTAACAGTACATGAAAGAAAACCCCTCTATCACAAGCTGTGGATATCATTTCAGAATGAGCTATCCAAATGAGGAATCATAATAAAACGCTGACTGCAACGGCCTCAGAGCACGACGTTTCGCTTGTCCCTCTGCTTCCCGCGCACCTGGTTTCTGTACTTTGACGCTGCGTCGTGAGCTGCCATCTAAACAGAACCTCATTACTGAACATTCCTAAGTAAATCCCATTCATTTTTCTTTTTTCCATTCAAGAAGGAGGAATAGCATGGGCACAAGTAGCACTCAACAGCCATTTTCAACGAGAGAAATAACGTTTTCGAGGTGTGTAGATGTACACTGCAGCACGGCGCGTATGGCTCAGTGAGATGAGGTGCCAACTATGATCGCCATTATTCGGCACCGGCGGTTGCCGCGCCGCGACTTCGCGTGCGGCACATTGCGGCGTTGCGCTTGCTGCGCTGCGCGCTCTTTTCACAGCACTGCTGCTTCGAGACCGTTGAATCTGCCGCAATGAGAATAACTCCACTCAATAATTACACTCAATTGGTTCCAAGTAGGCTAACGCTCATTCAGGAAAAGGAAAACGAGTGGTCACGGCACTTTGAGGTGATGCGTGTCAGCGGATGCAGCTTTGAACATTATATGGATGTTTATTTCCTCCCTGAAACAAAGTTTGGGAAAAAGAATGACGAAATGTACTTCCACAGACTATTGTGAGGCGGTAATGGATGCGTATTCAGATTACTACACAAACAGCTAACCAAAAAATCTGTGCTTTATGTTTTTCAGAGAAAGCTGGTACGAATTCACCGCCCTCAGAGCGATAGATGACTAAGTTTGCCTGGGTGGGTAACGAAACTTGGATCAAACTGAGGTATACGCGACTGCCGGCGCTTCTTTCTACATTGCTGCACGCGCCTTGATTCCAGGAATATTTGTTATGCTCTCGCCCCTTCGTAAAATCACTGTACATATTACCTCCAAGTGTCACTGCGACCTGGTGTGTCCTTCTCTCATTAGTACAAATAATGGGTATAGGTTTCTGGTGTGATTGTTGTAGTATTCGCTGACGATTTCACGAGTATTCGACGGTTGCTTATGCTTAACAATTACGAACAACCCCTTCGAAAAGACGATTAGTTGATCATGGACCCAAAGTCGCTGATTATCTGAGCTGGACTACAGCTATTTTCCCAATACAATATACTGCTGGTTCGAGCTCTTATGGACTGAAATTTTGTACTTCAGTTATCGACCAGTTAGTCAGCCAGCAAGCAAGGGCGGTAGCCATCATTCTGACAACCGTGGTAGAGATGCGTAATGTTTTCGTGTAATCCACGCATTGTAATTCCCACCAATGTAGAGAGAGGTTTAGCCCAATGTTCAATTCACGGGTCAGAGTACTCGAGTGTTGGTGGATCGCGCGCACGAAACAGCTGAGTCATTGCGCGGCGCGGTTGCGTCGCGGCAGCCGCCGGTGTCAAATAATTGGGACCGCCAACTATCGCGTACAGTCTCGACCCTATGCCGACTAAGCCTTCGGCCGCTCCGAGGTCATACTTGGAAAATCGTCAGAGTTTCCATGCGAAGTTATGACTCTACACGGACTACATGGTTCCTTACAATCACATGGTCTCGACATGATCCCTTACAATCACTTCAAATCTACGCCTCCCGCATGGTGGGCGGCACCACAGCCCCGTTCCCGCTCTACCAGAAATAACCGCCCTATATTGAGCTAACAATAAGATCGGAGAGGGAAACAGTTTGACCACCCTTATTTGGAAACAATTGTATCATGCTTTACAGTGAACACAGTTGCAAACTGCTTACCAAAATTATAGAGACACCTCACTTTGGAAGGTTGTAAGCGGATGATCGAAGTTTTGGTTCCCTGTTGCATTCTAATTTTTTTCCAAGGAAACTGCTTTTATGATATCTTTCATTTTAAGGACTAGTTCTACGAGACGAAGACACTCTTCTTGATGGTTTTGAAAATATCAAGAATTGGTGGAAACGAACAGGCTCATCGTATAGCGCAGCGTAAGCACCCAGGCTCTTTGTAGCCAACTTCAAGGACGTCCACAGTGAGAAGATGAACCCACGAGTTAGCGTGGCATAACACAGCATTTTCGCCAATGGCGGCAGCACATGCTTTTACTCTCGTCATCATCGAAATTCAATATTGGTTCTGCATCTTCGTCGACGTCCGATTTTTCATTTTCCCTTTTTTCTGGCTTGCTTACTATCCAAAAGCACGGGATACGAATCAAATAAACAGCAACGACAGCAATTGTATTCCTTCCAAAAGCCATTTATACAAGACCCAATTATTGGGTACATTCGATGCTTGCAATTTTGAATCGCAGGGTGATCTTATATTATAGTCTTGTTAAGAAGTCTCGGAACAAATCAAGTCCGTAAATCTGGATTTAGTCGAATCCAATCCGATTGCCTCTTGCCGATGAGCCGCCAGAAGCAGCCTGAACCGCTTCTGTGATTGCTACTTGACATATGGCGGCTGTATTCGATTATATTGTCCATGAATGACCAACATTTTTATTCCAGTAACTAACTGCACGTAGATGCTAATAAAAGCTCAGATTATTAAGCTAACCGATGACAGAACCCGGTGACTGAATAGTTAAACCACACTAATCCCAAAGGGCAAGGAACGCCTTGCGAGAATAACAAATAAAATCTTTTTAAAAAGACGAATAAGGAATGTAAATAAAAAATGCTTTGAGTAGACAAAAAAGATTTATGAGCCAGAAGCCCCCGATACCTGCTGCCGCCTTGCTAACACAAATGCTAGATAGGGCACCAATAAAACGAAACCTGATCTTCAGCCATCGCAACGCTGGAATCGTGTAAGACAAGGACCCAGATTATCGAAAGATGAGCCAAAAGGCAAAAGCTATTGAGAAATGAAGATATCCTAGAGCAACAAGGGAGCTACTGCCATGTTTGGATGTTTTTTATTACGAGAAACAAAAACACTCTTTAAAAAGGGTCCAAACTCTGTACTTTACTGTATTGCAAACATGAGACTAACCTTTGCGAACTTATTGACCTTCTCCTGCTGTTCCACCTGCTTTACCGGTCCCAAATCAAACAAATCTCGGACTAGCTCATTATTTTGCAGTTGTCGCAGCATACCACCATGAAGGAGCTGGAAATCGAATTAGACGTACACACGCCAGTGTCGTGGAAGAATAGGCGACGTACCTCACAGCAGAGGTCATACAACAATTTGGAAGCGCACGAGTCTAACACGAGCGATTCGCGGTTAAACTTCACCGTTATTGAAGGCGTCTCTTTGTCTACTATGCTGGAGTAGACCTGCCTGTAAACAATAAACTCGTAGTCGGGTAGTGCAGGCAGCAGTAAGAAAGTGACAACGGTACCTGAAGGTGAAGCGTTGAGCTCGCCTGTCTTTTTTCGCTTTGCCTTTTGAACTGTCGCTGCATAGGCCGTTCAGAATCTAGAAGTCTTTGCGAGAATATAATGGCCAGTCTTTTAGCTATCGGATGATATATGATGAACGAACATCCACAATCTGCTGGTGGTTTGCTAGCCTGAAGCCAGGGCGGGTCTCCGATCCAAGTTCGTAGAGGAAGGCCAGCGCCTCTCCGGCAGCTGTTCGGATGTCAAGCTGGTCTGCTTCCAGAAACGCGGTCAGTTTGGAAAACTCGCTAAACGCAGAATTGACAGTCGATGCATCGGTATCCTGAAATACGGTGTTACCGAGAGTTTGACCACATTTTTGTACACGCGCCGATACATGCATGTCTTTAACTCATTAGGTCATGTCTACCAAAACTACATCAAACAGCAGAGAACTTGCTCGACAGCATCAGCACTAGCATCCTCTTGCGCAAGTGAATAATAGGTTTCTTCATGTACTGTCTTTCAGTTAGAATTACTCACACACTTCACCACTCCGAGAAGATTATTATTTTTGCAAAACTGGACGAAATACTGGCGCTTTAGTTACGAAATCTTTGTCATGATACATCGCAGCACTTCTCAAAGTAGGAAAATCAAGGGGACGGTCAGGAGGTACACCCGCCCCCTGCTGGGGGCGTGCGTTCTTCCTCATATCCCCCCTTGCTCACGCACCCCCAACCCGTAGGCTTCATCAAGAGCCTACCGGCCGCCTTACGAAACCTTTGACACGCAAAACAAAAGTTTCCGGTCCGCAGAACAGCGATGTACCTCCTGACGCCACGCCCCCCCCCCTCAGCAGGGGCGGGTGTACCTGTCGCGCTGCCGAAAATTAACCTATACATGGTCTTTTTACAACTTACCATTAGATCAGAGCTTTTTTCTGCTATGTATGAGTGTTTGGGCACATCTGTGGCGGTGGCGTTATAAAATAAGTTCATTGACCATCCGAAGAAATAGTGTGCCCAGGACGATATAGACTGAGCCTCTAATCCAATCGGTCTTTCCTGACAGCTTTATTAGTGAACTCTTCAACCACCCACCTGTAATAACAAAGTCCAGCTTGGCAAAGCAGTTGTGAAAAGTCTCGTGCCCTGAGCAGTCACTTTGATACCGGCCCATGTGGATCGCAGGGCCTAAAATTATTCATCTCGTCACTGATGTTTGTTCCCATCCTTAGAGCAAGCCAATAACCCTTGACTGTTGAGATTTTTTATCTGGGAAGGACATTCATACGATTGGGGTCCACTGAATGAAGATCAAAGAACAAATCAATTGTGTCACACTTTTTGTCCATCTTTATGCACACAGCCACTGTTATAGAAAAGAGGTCAGGGGCTCCTTCAATCAGAGCGTTTGTATCAGACCTGACCCTTATCCTTGGTATCCAGACGGGATAGTATGCCATTAGATCACCGGCTGGGTTTGATCGAACACAGCACTTCAAATTTCATGGACGACTGCTGATAGTCATAAGGATACCGTGGATGCTATGAGATATCGCCGGAGGTGTAGGATTGCAGCATCCTGTCCGGAAAGCGGTAAGTGTAGGTTAGAGTTCTTTTTCGCGCGAGAATCTTCATCGAAATAAGAATCCTTGCAACATCCATTGCCTTATCTGTGTGCTATCGCAAAACTTCAGGAAAACCATTCTTTTTAAAGAAAACACAAGAACACCGGACAGGAAGCCTAGTGGTAAATTTGAACAAGAGCTAGCAACAAATTCACACATTTAGAGGGACATACTCTTTCTCTTGGCTCAGTTGCAAGTTGTGTGCCACTTGTTCCCTCAGTTTGAAATTGGTTGCCAAAGTGTTGCCACTGCCGGGTGATCTGTTGTTCTGGTGTTGTTCTTCTTTTTATTGCATGGCCATTTCATATCGTTTTATTCTAGCGTATTGTGTACGTCTATTTGACGTATAAATAAATAGATAAATAAATATATTTCACTGAGCAGCAATGTGGACCAAAAGGGTAAAAATATATTTCTTAAAGAAAACTTTGTGCAAGTCTAAGGCAGGGGTCGAACCTCCGGATCCTGTAAAAACTTTTAAAACTACAATGTTAAGTACAGTTCCGGGTACATAATGAATGCAGAGGGACACGTAGGCTTGCTGCAACTAGGATAAGACCATCAGTTCAACCCAACCAAAAGCCTCCATTTCCAGCGCAGAATGAGCAAAGGATGGGGCACCAGAAAAAAATGGTAGATGTGATGCCTTTGTGCGCACAGTCCCCCTACCCTATAAGAACCTTATTTTGCCTTTGTTATAGTGTAGATTTCGACTTTAAACATTTTTCAAGTGTTCGGTTTAAAGTGAAAAGCGTCCAATTTTAAAATGTAAAGTGTTCTACTTAATCTGAAGTGGCCGATTTAAAGGGAGAACTATATACAGTACGATTTTAGCAGATGTCCAAAATGACTATGACGCGTTGCAGTAGTGGTAACAAGAAGGACAGCTCTCTCCTTCGTTATACACACTATACACCAACCTTAAACAGAAAAAGCTGTTTTCCAGCCAACTAATGCACCGTTTTAAGTAAGAAGCCAACCTTTATACTTGCTGATATGGACTCGTCGTTTATGCAGGCCACATGGCTGGTAACTGCAATGGAGAGAGCGCACAGTGCTCGCAGCTGTTCTGATCGTGCAGGATCGGTCACTAGGGTGCGAAGAATGGCCAGCGGCTCCTCTATGTCGGGTCCTAGTTCATCACCTGAACAAAAGACATTCATGTAAAGAAGACAAGTGGTATTCGATGCTTAAAGGCAAGGTGTAACAATGAAGAAACCTATTTGTAACGATGCAATAGCTAGCAGGACAGCTGATACCGCTATTTCTTCGTCAGTCTTCTTCAGATTCTTCGCGATAAGCTCAAGCAGAGTCAGCTTCCACTTTGTGACGAAATCTGGGATATACTGCGAGCACATGGCCAACTGGAGATGTCTTAGTGCAGCCATTCTTATCGAAATGCTACAATAAAAACCGTTAGGCTTTGCATGATTTCTCCTAAAACATGGAAACGCACTTTTTGTGGCTGGCGTTTTCTATATGTTCGCCAAGCGTATCCAGGAAGTTCGGAGCATCAAGATCCTCAACATCTTCACCTTAAGAACAAGCTTATAATCCCACATCTCCTCCCAAAATAGTTGGTTTCTCGATGCACAAGCTTCCGATTTCACTTAACTCGTTCTTCAAAATGAACTTCTTTTTAGCACAACATAAACTTCGATGTTATTCAGTGATCGAGTAAGGTTTCTCAGAGTACTTGTTTAAAAGCATGCGAATTTGAGTTCCATCAAAGGTGTAGCAAATATACCTTGAACGCTTCTCATATCATCATCGAATGTAATGTGCGAGGCCACAGACTCCTCACTTTCGCTTTCTTCCCCACCTAAATTAGAATCAAAAATTGGTGCGTCTTATGTCTTCCACTAATACCAGGGTTGGACAAACAATGCACATATCTGCATAAAAAAGCTAAAAGGCTAGAAGCCGACCTCTTCCTTTCCGCGTCGGACCCGAGTATGTATCCTTTTCCTTATTTTTATTCCGACCTTTGCCCATTTTTCTGAAGGAAGCGGTAAAAGAACGAATAAGCACAAGTACCTTCACGAACGAGGCAGCGTACAACACGTCAAAATGAGAAAAAAAAAACGCAAAAAGGTGATACGCGAACATTGTGATGAAGAGGAAAATCGAGAAAAAGAATGTGATGCCTGTACCCAAAAGGAGGTGAAAATCTGACAACGCAAAAAGCACAATATTGAGAAGAATTTAAGGTTCAAATAGTCACTTCTTGGATCTTCTACACCGTAGGTTACTGTTGTTAACATATTGGGGAAAACTAATTTTCATTCTTTCAAATGTGCAAGCTCTACTTATGGAAAAGCGTAGCACATTCCGACTCTACGATGATCACCTAACCGTCAACATTGGTTTCACTCGAGGTGATGCGAGATGTGCCTGTTCATACATCGCGACGGGAGCGAAAACTGCATGCTTTCAGCAAATGATTAATTTAATTAGTCTGTAGATAAAAGAATGCGTTGCAAGCAAACTGCGGATAAGCAGCCATAGTACTACTAGCTGGCTCACATACAAGACAGTTTTGCAAAAGTACAAAACGGATTTAAACCCCTGATGTCCGCCATGAGTCTAGATCGCTATCCACTAGGCTATCCGACCCACACACTGGTTGGTAATGGGGACGCACAATCCGCAGAACCTCGTAAGCTGCTTAGCACAAGCATCAATAGGCCGTTAACGGTCCTACCTTTGTCGACCCTAACCTTACACTGTGTTGTACCCAGGATCCTTCAATTAGTGATTTCTGAGAGTTCTCTGTTCATGTATCAAACTTAGGCTTTTTCATTCTAGCGTAGAGATAGCCTTCTGGTAAGAACGCTTCCTGTTAGCTGAAAGGATATCTCAGTGTTCAGCTCCTGGACAAACTACAAACTACTACCATGCAGGACTTGTACGGTCCTCAACCGTACAAGTCCTGCATGGTGCGAGAGTTCTGATCGCAACAAAACATCATGCGACAGCATCTGACGTCTATATCAGCTGCTCTAAGCTCAGAACAAATGTGTAGGATATTGTTTTGAATAATCTGATACACACCTTCTGTCGTTTCTGATAGTGCAGACCTCCCGACATCTTCTAATGACTACCGGTAGTGATATACTGTGCTCGACATATTGCTAACTATGACCACTTTTGTGGACCTCGCGCCCAAGAAAAACGTCCACATGCATCTAGTTCATTGTCGCACAGGCACAGGCACGAGGTCTAATCGGTGACGCGGTCAGCATCTTGCTCGTCTTCATTTTCCGTGTGGGACCGTAACCGCGCCCGGGTCGCGTTATAAGGGGAGTCATTTTGAACGCAGAGTTCCTCCCGAAACCGCGCTATAACGGGAGTAGCGTTATATGCGACGTCAAGAGAACACCAGGGGTCGGATTCATCAATTAAACCCGCGGGTTTGCGGGTATAGCGGGTAGAGTCAAGGCAAGCTATAGAGATGAATGCTTCATCGTGGGTATCTCCACCCCTTATACCCACGGATTCCGGGTGGGCCACATAACTAAAAAGTATTATATGTAACAGGGCGCGTGTAGCGCAGTCGGAGGAGGCGCGACTGTCGCGTGCACCCGATACCAGGTTCCTGGTTCGGATTTCCCGCCCAGGCCAACCAAGCCTTCCATCCCTCCGGGGTCGGTGAATTGGTACCAGACGTGTCTGGGAAGGATGAAGCGCTGACTTGTTCATCGACTGGCCACTGCAAGTCATTGTATGGCCAAATACGCATTCATATCGCCTCCACGACATCCCGTAGAAGTAGAATGCGCTGGCGCATCCCAGAAGGGATTGAGTAACGCCGTCCTTTATCCTTTATCCTTTTATTATATGTAACAAATTCACTTGAGACTTACCGAGCGACTCCTACAGAACAACACAGGACCCTAAACAAGAAAAACTCACCAAGAAAAAAAAACGAAAATTACATTTGTTGCGGTTGTAAGCCGGCAAAGTTGTGTGCCCTCCTCACCATGTTAGATCCTGACTACAACATGTCAGGCGGTGGTCAGTACGCGGCAGACCTCCATTTCCTTACTCTTTGCCCGCCGAAACGGTTGTAAGAACCGCGGCGGTTTAATTTTTTTGTTCGCTCGTTGGTTTTTTCTTCCTTTTAGGAGTCGGACAGGTCCAGTGTCTAACTGTCTTCGTGGTAATCCTGCCGATTACTGTAGGTGGAATCGGGTCCGATATCCAGCCTACTATGATTCCGATGCCGGAGCAACGAGCAGGAAGTACAATTTATTACGGTAAAAATCAGAATGATATAATTAAGACAAGGACAAGGGGCAAAAAGGAGACTAGAGGAGAGCTAAGCCAAGACTGAACCTAGTTGCTTAGATCTGGGAGCTTTTATGGACTCTCTTAGAGGCGTGTCTACCGTGTGCTCCTCGGACTCTCCGTCCGGTACGGTTTTATGGCTCTGGGGCCGTTGCTGGCATATCCGCAGGAGCAGGTCGTAAACCTCCCTGGATACGTTCCGCCACCTCATGCTCTTAACGAACACTTGCAGAATACACCGGTCCCGGTATATTCCACATGGGGGCCCTCAGAGAGACAAGCGCTTCCACTGCGCTTAAAAAAATCGTCATGAGCAACGACCTCCGTCACTCGCGTCTCAATGAGCGGTTCCGCTCACTCTTTGGTGGGAAAGCACAAGAGCACTGCAGTTCGTCTGCCCACCGCAGGCTGTCCCTCTACACAGTTTCAGCGACGGCTTCCGTCGCTTAAAAGGAGCGGGTCCGCTCGCACTTTCCAAAGGAAAGTTTAAAAGACTGGCCTCTGTAGTGCACGAGTCTACAGTAATTAGTCTGCTAACCGCAGCCCGAACCATTGCTTTCCGAATAGTTGCAGCGACGACCTCCGTCGCTTTTAGAGGAGCGGCTCCGCTCACTCTTTCCAAAATAAAGGGCAACTCAGTGATCTCTGAAGCACCAGTGTTGATATACTAATTGTAGATCAAACTTCCTCTGGTCGTAGCTGGTATGGGTCCACACCAGGTCGAAGTCATCTTTCCGACGGCACTTCACTTCTCCTTCCACAGTGATCGTATAGGGTAATGATGCTTATAAGGCCAGCCAAAAAGGAAACTCATAGATATGAAAAATGACAACATTACAATGTAACGTTCGTGCGTCTATCATGCACTCGCGTTTTAGTCACAACAGCGAAAATAAGGACAACTACTAGAAGGACGGGGTGAAATTGGGCAGCTTTAGAAGACTCCTCATTGTTTCGTCGCTAGCGCGTTCATAGCGTCGTTGCATCACTTCTTTCGTACTGGCATGTCCCCAGTAGGCGTAATCAGCCTCTTCGTTTGTTGGCAGTGTAAGACTAGAATTATAGAAACAAATTACACTGACATTTTTCATCGTAAAAGAACCCATTCTGTTCTTCCTCCGGCACTTTCGGCGCCTAATTTTTTCCATTTCTGGGTCCTTACCACTATCATTCCAAGCTGATAAGAAGCTAGCCTTCCGTTCTTTCGCATAGCCAAACCGCTTCCGATCTTGGTGATACTCGCTTCCGCCGCACGGCTTGCCTGCAGCACATCGCTGCTTCTGTCGAAAGCGTTCCTTACCTCGAACACTCTTGCACCAACCGTCAAGTTGAGCGATAGCAGAAATTCCGTCTGCGGCGCTCGATGCGCGGCTTTCGCCTGCAACATTCACCCCATCCCGGGTGTTACGACTTTTCTCCACATCTCGAACCTTATTTGGACATTTTGACGCTATGTGCCCAAAATGTCCACACCCGTAGCATTTAGGTGAGGTTTTTGCCGAATACTGACCACCCAACTGGTGCGGAATTTCGGTTGCCCTCTCGAGATGGGATTCATCTGTATCGATCGCGCTCCGATCGATACGTTTTTCTGAAGAATTGTGACCATCAGTCACGTTTTCAAAGCCTACCTGTACCTTTTCCAGTCGCACCGCTACTCGCTTAACCTCTTCATACACTTGGCCCTCTTCCGCATCCAGCGCGGCCCTCATGTAATAGGAACTCTGCCAGTGCTGAAGGCAAGAGTACAGCTTGGAACCTCTAATGAAATCTCACTCCACACTGGGGTGGATCCTTCTAGAAAGGTCTTCCATGCGGCAGAAAAAATCTACCAGGGACTCATCTTCTTGCTTGCATAGGTTTTCCCAAGCCTTAATATTGCTTAAGCGCTCACAAGGGTTTTGGCGAGCCATTTTTAGCGCTCCCACTACATCAAAATATGTTCCTTCTCGAATATTTTGCGGCAAACCCTTAAAAATTGAAAGCGCAGTTCCTGCAAGGTGGTTCACCAATATATCGCGCCTATCTGGGTCCGACCATATCGTGGTAGGAAACTTTACTTCTAGCCCTCTCAAAAAGTCGCTTAGCGAATTTTTGCCATCATATTTTGGGACACTGGCTATACTCTGAGCCTTAAAAACCTCCCGAAATATGGCTAACATATCGCCTACTTGATCCGTAGCGATATGCTCTCTGCTCCTTTCCAAGCAGGTCACTGACTCACTAGTCACTGGTCCTTGAAAGGAACCCAGCGAGGACAAACGCGAAGAGGCGCGAGACTTTTCCATAAGCTCGCAACATGCCCCAGCGTTCACGGGTTGGGACGTGATCCGTCCCTTAACAGAACCTCTTACTCGACTGCTTACCAGCGAAGTATATTGGCTGCGGACCGCACGCCATTCTTTTGTTCTGCACCCCGCCTCAACTGCACCAACTTGTACCCGGCTGGCTCCAGCCTTTGAGTGCAGTGTTTCAGCTGGCACGCTCTTAACCTTTTCCTGTAACAGTCTCAACTGATTGCTATGGCGCTCCGCCATTTTGTCCTTTTCCGACAACTCATGCTCAAGATGTGACTCCACATTTACTATGTGATTCTGCAATTCCAGAACTTCATCACACTTAGCAATTACTGTTTCTTTAACTTGGTCTATTTCGCATCCCAAAATCAATGCCAGCTCGCACAATGCTTGGCTATGCGCACTTACCGTCGGCAAGAAGTCGCGCAGATCATCGGGAGTCATCCCAACTTCATTAAAAAATGAGATCTCCAATGCATGTGCCTCCACTCCTAAGCGCTTAGCCACTTTTCCTACTGTGTTTTCTACAGTACCTCTAACGGCTTCCAAAATCTTTGCTCGCTTTGAGCGAGCCAAATTTCTGATTTGGTCATCTAGCGCATTACCCAACCGTTTTAGGATATTCCTGAACGAAACATTCAAATCCTCTGACTGACAGCCCACTCCAAGCTGGAACCAGTCCTCCGGCGGTTGTGGAGCATTCTCGCCTACAAAATCCATGACGACTCCGTCTGTGGATCCGGCGGAACTATAGCTGGACATTTTCAACAGACCTTGAAACCGAAACTTGGATCCAAGTTACCGGCGTGGCCCCCAAGTCGGAGAGGTCTAGTGACTCGCTGTCGTCGTGGTAATCCTTCCGTTCTACTGTAGGTAGAATCGGGTCCGATATCCAGCCTACTATGATTCCGATGCCGGAGCAACGAGCAGGAAGTACAATTTATTACGGTAAAAATCAGAATGATATAATTAAGACAAGGGGCAAAAAGGAGACTAGAGGAGAGCTAAGCCAAGACTGAACCTAGTTGCTTAGATCTGGGAGCTTTTATGGACTCTCTTAGAGGCGTGTCTACCGTGTGCTCCTCGGACTCTCCGTCCGGTACGGTTTTATGGCTCTGGGGCCGTTGCTGGCATATCCGCAGGAGCAGGTCGTAAACCTCCCCTGGATACGTTCCGCCACCTCATGCTCTTAACGAACACTTGCAGAATACACCGGTCCCGGTATATTCCACATAGGTCCTCTCGAGTCCTTCAGGAGCCGCTCGGTAAGTCCCATGTCGATTTGTTAGATAATTTTTAGATATGCGGCCCCCCCCCGGACTAGGATCGTTGATGAATCCGGCCCCAGGACGCCAAACAACACGTTGGCCTCTTCGTGAAAACCCTGAACGAATGACATGACGTCGTGTGTCCCTCAAGCGAACATTCAATGGAGCACATTGGCACGACGAGGAACGAATGGACGCTGCTAGTGCCCGCTCGAGCAATCGAATGACCAACGGGGCAGTAGGTGATATCGTCACTGTTACGCAGGCCAAATGGCACTTCGCGACTCCGCTAAGGGCGTTAAGGTAGCGCCTCTCGAGCAAAAGGTGATCTGCGTTGTGGGAACTGCCTACCACCTGAGTCGTGTGGTTGACGCTGAAGCACGTATGTTTGCTCACAGCTCTTGTGTATCTCACTATCTCACGCGGTAGCACCAAGCTACATTCATTATTGTGAAGTACAACAAATTGAAAGTAGCACACGCAGAGTTAGTATGCGAGCAAGCACTACACCTAAAGAAAATCAGGAGGCACAGAAATTCACATTCAGATCACATATAGCAGCAGCAAACGGCACAAGAACAGGTGTTCAAGCAGGCATGTGCACCCACTGTGTGATGAGTACCCCTAGGTAGTTGGAAATTGAAGAGAAAGTAGCAATCCCTGACAGTTTTCGTCAGCGGTTGAGAAGCAACAATTACTAATCTGTACAACTGATCAACAAGAAATGACCAAATCAGGAGAAGTAAATTTACGAAAAGAATAGAAAAATGGTATCGAAACATTAATTCCCCTCACATGTAAGATAAAATCTTCAGAACGTAACAGAAATAGGCATCTATAAGGGATCAGTGGCAACAGGCGAGAGGGAATGTACTTGATAAGCACACACAGCGACAACAACTGTTCAATGAATTGAACACAACGCCAGCAAGGGGAACAGGTTCTCCCGGGCAGTTCGCGGAGCCTTCAAGAAGGAAGCAGCTGGAACAATCATGATCGAAGGAACCGCACGCAGTGGAGCCGACTTCCCGTAGCTTGAGAAGTGGATGAAATGAAGAACAACAGCAGATAAAATATGAGCAAATTGAGAAGGATTGTGAACTTTGCTCTTCTACAGAGTGTTTCATGGCTAACGCCGTCTTCGACAACCTCCACTTATCTGGCAACAGACATCGTAGTAGAGCTGGTAAACTATAGTAAGTGGAAAGGGCGTAGAACTGAAAGAAGCCGTGATCATCGACCTCTCTCTCAGCTCTGGTACCACTTCACCGACCCCGGAGGGAAGGAAGGGTTGGTTGGCCCGGACGGGAAATCCTAACCAACTCTGTCTCGTAGAACCCCTATACCTTTGTCGTCCTAATCGAACAGAAAGAGGGTGGTGAATCTCTGGACTGCAGCATTCCTTACAGCAATCAGCAAGGTAAATATAAGAACTGTTGTGCAACTCCAGGAAAGCCTACTGGTAGCTTCTTTACATAGAGTACTATTGGAAAATTTCAAGAGAGATGGGGAAGTTACGTAGCACAGCAGCTTAGTTAGGATTAGTTCCCCAGACTATGGATGCACCGAACATCCATTTACAATCAGCTGTTGATCACTCCTGCAATGGTTATGGCCTAGTGCGCTGCAAACTAGCTCAAGATGGGTGGGGTGGGGTGGGGTAACTACACAGCTTTACTGGATATCCGTGGATCTCCAGCAGAAAATGAATATCCTCCCTGGTTAGTATTCCAGAGTGGCTCATATAGAGGCACAACACACCGGCAAGGCATACGGTTCATAGTTCGCGACGGGAGTAGTATCGCGTGCAAAATTGAAAAACCTATTAAAACCGAGGGAAGAAGTCAGACTAGACCTGCGTTTAGTGCTTGGGGCGTAATTTGCAACCGCTAAAGATGGAAAGAGCTCCGCTCTCATCGCCGCGCCATTCTTGTCGCGGCGGTCGCTCCAATCGAGGACCATGAACAGACCCCAAACTACCGAATGTCGTGGCGAGGCGGTGCACAACGACCCCCGGAAGTCAATTAGTGAACCACGTTCACTGCTGGGCCATATCCAAGGACCCATTATAGATGCGGGGCAGAAATACCGCAAAGTACAGAAGGAGGCGTGTACCTTAACCCATTGACGACCGCGCGGGCCATTTTCGACCCGCAGTTTTTCTGTCGCGTGAGACCGCGTGGGCCGATTTTGGCCCGCGGTTATAAAACTGTTCGGTACGGCCTATTTCTCGGTTTTGCCGTAGTTTACGAGTAATCATTAGATATTTTGGATCCTAACAATGTTACTGTGCTGTGGTCCGGCAGTTATTTACTTCTAAGCACTGATAAAATCAAATAATAAGCACCACACACTATTCAAGCTGCACAAAGATCGGCACTATTCACAAACAGCTACTCATATCTTGTAAAAATAGTCATGCAGAGAATAACTAGTCATATTTCTTGTGAAAATTTTGAAAACAGTTTAGACAAAAATATGTCAAACACCTGCTACAACATGTAGTCACCTTATTTGCACGATTCAAGGCAAACGTGCATCTTTTTTCTTCGTAGGCCTTCTTACAAGAGCAAATTCATCTTCTTAGTTTTGCTTCAAACCTGTTCCGGCCTTCTCCAATATGAGAGGGAGCTTTTGGAGAGGGAGCTTCATTCGGAATATCGTGAATTAGTGTTTTCACGAGATTGCAGCGTTCGTGTGGTCCCAGCGCGCGGTCCCACGCGGCAGACACGCGATTTTCCGCGCGGTCGTCAATGGGTTAATACGAGTGTATGATAGGCTTGCGTCCGCAGTAATGGAGGGTGCTCGAGATATGACTGGTCTAACATACACATATTACGATAACTCATCTCTTCGCGTTTTTTTTCTGAAATAAAGCGAGTCACCACTATATGTAGGTGTATAACGCGGAGGGAAAATTCTCGATAGAGCATCCCTCTTGGGCCCTACAAACTAGGATTGCGCCGAGAATAGCGTGCAACTAGCAGTTGATCAAACCGTGGTGAACCCAGGCATACCGGCCTCAATGGAAATCACCCAAAAAACCAGCGAGAGAGACTGCCACAAAAGACGCGACAACGGCTGCCCGACGTCATGCAGTGGCCCCCGCCCAACAATCGATGAAATGCGCGACGAGGCCGCCTTTCCCACAACAGAGCTCCAGAGCGGAGCGAGTGCGGAAGGGGGCGCATGGACCGCGGAGGAGCCGCACGTGGGCGCGGGGCGGGGCGAGCGCTGCTGCGGCGCGTTTCCTCCTGCCGTGCGTCGCTGCTGCTGCTCCGGAGAGAACTCTCGACTCCTTGGCGACTGGGCGGTCCTGCCGATGATAAGCTATCGGTCCGGCATCGCAATCGCTCAGTGAACCGCGACCGCCGTCTGTGATGAGCAACGACTCGCTCACCCGTCCCAGAAAAATCGAATCGGTAGGTTTGGCAACGCTCGAAATTCTGGTACTATTGTACTTTTGGTACCCCACTTAATCTTGTTCAAAATAGGTCTACTAGGGGTAGTCTGCCATGGGAATAACGAATATCATAGTCGTTTTTTGCGGAAATGCCTTATAAGCCCGTTATATTAAGCTCTAATTGCCTAAGGCCTTGCGAGATAGCGCGCGCTGATAAGAGACGCAGAGACTCCGCCTCCTAACGATGCGCACTATTTTGCCGCCCCTAGCTTGCAGCAGAGTTAGCCAGGGCATAAGCCTTGAAATCTCGAAAAGGCTTGAAAGCTCTGTTGTGTGCTCTCTTTACTCACGCGAAGCAGAGCACATAATTAGACAGGGGATGGGACTCCGGGGTGTGGGCTCACTAGGACACCCGTGTTAAAATTGCCTTCATCCTAGAGGTCCCTCTCTTGCCCCGAGGAGATAAGACTGCATTTAATTCGCTGCGAGTATCTAGTCGCTACGCCTGTGCGCCATGGCATACTATGGTAACCCCCCCCCCCCCCCCCCCACCCGAGACGGCCGCGAATGCGTGCTGGTAGGGGCGGAGTATCTGCGTCTCTTACCAGCGCGCGCTATTTCGCAAGGCCTTGGGCGATTCCAACTTAATATAGCGGGCTTATAAGACATTTCCGCAATAAACGACTATGATATTCGTTCTTCCCATGGGAGATTACCTCTAGTAGACCTATTTTGAACAAGATTAAGTGGGGTACCAAAAGTACAATAGTACCGAAATTCTTACGCTACTTCTCCACCGTTGTGCTTGTGTCCGTCTACGGAATGTCTTGCCAGGGTAACACGTTTTCAAACCGATACCGTAGCAGCAATTGCTACGGGACCGCCACGTTTTCGGATAAGTGCTGGTTGGCATGATGCCAGGGGCCGTATGCTACTCTATCCCCAACCGTCCCCGGTCGGGTATGAGGCGCTCTCCGCCCACATCCCTGGTATGCACTCCATCGATTTTTCGCGCCGGTTGTCCCGAGTCTGGCGAGAATAGCATAGGGGCCCAGGGGTGGGTGGAATTTCTGTTTTCTAATTTCCTGGCCATTTCGGGCGATCTTTTAAAGTTTTCTGGGAAAATGGCTGAAACTAGTCAGAAAACAAAATAGCGTATATGTGTCTGGCCGTCAGAATTTAATCGGGATCATTACTTCGCAGCCTCGGCAGCAAAAGTGTTCCTATGCTATTCTAAATTCGGAAAAAGATTGTGCTTTACCCTTCATTAAGAGTCGCGCCATGCACGTGTGATAAGACGTCCTTACTAGACGTTCAAACCGTTACCGTAACAGCAATCGTTGCGGAACCACCACATCTTCGGATCAGTGCTGGCACCATACCAACTGCGCGCTAACCGATAATGGAGCTCCGGAACGACGAAATGAGAAGGTTTCATACTGTTTCATGAGGTTTTGGGAAGGATTACTACTTGGCTCTATATTGCTGGCCGGTAGGAGTCCTCACATTGAGTATTTTTATTTATTTATTCAATACGAACGCGATAAGCGCGGCCGCGAGATACACAGAAACACAATATAACAGTACAACAGAAGCGCAGCGTAAAAAACAAACTTAGGGATAAACCGAAAAAAAAAACATAGCAAGAAATCAAATGAAATGTCAGATCTGCAGCCAAGAATAGTACAGTACAGCGCACTTAACGCGCAACCCAGAGTCGAAAAAATATAAAACACCTCAGTCCTAAACATCATAACTCAGCAACGACTTTTGGACTGACCGCTTAAGCTGCCCCAGAGAAAAGGAGGATTGCATGCACTTCGTCACCCTAAGATAAGCGCTTGCTGCCCTGTGAGGGAAGAGGCCTACTTTAAACCTGCTCCTAGGGCAGGAGGGGAAAAATTTTTCTTGTTCTCCCTTAGTGTGAGAAGCTCGCATTGTAAAGAAACTGGATTCCCCACGATGCGGTTGGTGGAGTAACTTATAGACCATGCAAATGTCAAAGATTTTTCTACGAGATGCCAGGGAATGGAGACCTAGATATTTATTCCTTGTCGAGGCTCTAGGTACTCTAGAGTACAAAAAACCTCCAATACGAATAAGCACCTTGCGAGTAAAATTATTCTGTACCTTTTCCAGCGCGTTAATCAAGTTTTTCCTACTGGGGGAAAAGACCGTAGTGGAGGACTACACTAACGGACGCACATACGACTTGTAAGCCCTTACCAAAACAGCCTTATTCCTGGTAGTCAAACCTTTGAAAATCTGATAGGTTCTATGCTGGGCACGCCTGCAACAAATGGACACGTGCTCAGAGAAATCCAGTTTAGCGTCATAGTGGAACCCAAGATCTTTGACGCTACTCGCCGCTTGGATAGGGAAATTGTCAATATGATACTCATGATCCTGAGAGACTGAGGAACGGCCCTGGCGAAGCGACATGTACACAGTTTTGCTCGGGGACAGCGGAAGCTGCCACCTCTTACTCCACTGGACTAGCAGATCTACCGCCTCCTGAAGCCGGTTTTGACGGTTTTTTCCGGTTGTAAGTTTGATAAACTGATTAGCAAAGGGATAGGCAACTCGGTCCTGTAACGATTTCCCTGATTTTCACTCCGAAACTACGGTCAACAACTCAGACGGTTTTTTTCCGGTTATAAGTTTGATAAACTTACAACCGGAAAAAAAACCGTCTGAGTTGTTGACCGTAGTTTCGGAGTGAAATTCAGGGAAATCGTTACAGGACCGAGTTGCCTATCCCTTTGCTAATCAGTCGCTGCAGCTAGTGATATTTGCTTGCATGCTTCTCCGGCGCAAACAGGGTCGGGGGGGGGGGGGGGGGGAGGGGTCTTCCGATGGGCAGAAAATCCCATAAAGCGTCGTAGCGTCGTTATTGGCCTTCATCCCTGGCTCCAACGTCTAAAGACTGTAGAAAGGGCATTCCATGGTGAATAAAAACCATGTTGGAATCGTGGGCGTTGCACCCCGAACAACTCGGACGGTTTTTTTCGGGTTGTAAGGTATCGGCGAGTCTCACATTGTATCACCAAAGCTTAATGTGATAGGTTCGACGATATTTTGGGTTAAACAGATCGTCTTAACACTTAGCTGCAGAATGTGTATGAATTCTTTGACCCACAGAGAGGAAAGAATATGCTTTAATGGCCATCTACGGGATGGATCTGCCTCGGACTAGTGAATATCATACTATATAATAATCTGCTAAGCGATGAGTCACACTATCGATCGGCGATGAGTCATAAAATAGGGGAAGTTACGGGGCACAAATTAAGGCAAGAGATTAGCCGAAAATACTCAGACGGCTCATGCGCCTGGCGACTCAGTAGACGAGTAGAACATGTCGGCAACCGTGCATGGCGAGCACGTCGGTGACCGTGCATGGTGAGCCTTAGACGTGCCGAAGACGTCGGCAACCGTGCCTGGGCATCATTATCATTACCATATATAATCGGGAGAGGCATGAGTCACTGTCCGACGACATGTTTGCACTCTTATGTGAAGCCAATATGCACTCTTATGTGAAGCCAGCATGCACTCTTAAGTGAAGCCAACATGCACTCTTATGTGAAGCCGGCCGCGCACGCTGCGATGAAGCCCGCCGCGTCCGCTGCGTTCGCTGGGTCCGCTACGTCCGCTGCGTCTGCCGCATCCGCTGCGTCGGCTGCGCTGAAGCTTGCCACGTCCGGCGTGCTCAAGCCAGCCGCGCTCGCCGCGTCCGCCGCGATTAGTCCGCCGCGTCCGCTGCGCCCACCGCTTCCGAGGATGTTTACTGCTGACGGCGCATGAACTGTCGATGGTGGCATGTTGATCCCATCTAATCCCCCCATATATAAAAGAGGAAAGGGTTTTTTGTCCGATGTTAGCCACCCGCAATTCGTACACTGGCTAGCTAGCCGGTTTAATCACCCAAGTTTGCGGTGCGGTTGCCAGTTGTCCAAACGAAGACGCTTGACAGTTGTCCACCAATGTTGTTTACCATCGACTGCCATCGACTGCCTGACGTAGGGTGATTTCGAAAGAGGTCTCTTCCCAACCACCACTGTTGTTTACCATCGACTACCATCGACTGCATGACGTAGGGTGATTTCGAAAGAGGTCTCTTCCCAATACGTGTCTAGTGGTCATACCTCTATGTTCCTTCCCAGCCCTCCTGTGTGGTGCAACCTTCCACTATTTTTACCGCTATACTTTTACCACTACCCCACTACCAGGGTTGCTGCTACTACAGAAATTGAATCCTCTTCCACAGATCAGTATGACAACGGGTTGCTCCGTTCTGCATTTTTTTGCTATTTTGCCTCACATAAGCCGTTTTTTGTTTCAATTTACCTCTATGTTTGCCGCCATACTTTTACACTACCCCACTACCAGGGAAGCTACGACTCCATAATAAATTGAATCCTTTTCCACTGTGCAGTATGACAACCGGCTGCTCTTTTTTGCACATTTCTACTATTACTTTGCATCGCAGATGGCATTTCTTCCGTTCAATTTTCCTCTATGTCTACAGCCCTACCTTGACCATTACCCTGTTGTCTGTTGACGAATCTGTCCTCAATACCGAACCTCTCTCCATTGTGCACAATGACGGCCAGTTACTCTTCTGCACTTTTTCGCTATCAACGCTAGGAAGCATTCCTAGCGGGCTCGAGGTTGGGTTGGGTTTCTGACACCACATGGCTCACCACACACGACGCCGGCGAAGCCGGCTAGCCTAGCGTGGCCCGCCCGGCCAGAGTCGGGTGCGGGCGAAGCCCGCAACCGACGCTGGGTTGTGGGGACCCTAGCGGGCTCGAGGTTGGGTTGGGTTTCTGACCCCACATGGCTCACCACACACGACGCCGGCGAAGCCGGCTAGCTTAGCGTGGCCCGCCCGGCCAGAGTCGGGTGCGGGCGAAGCCCGCAACCGACGCTGGGTTGTGGGAACCCTAGCGGGCTCGAGGTTGGGTTGGGTTTCTGACCCCACATGGCTCACCACACACGACGCCGGCGAAGCCGGCTAGCCTAGCGTGGCCCGCCCGGCCAGAGTCGGGTGCGGGCGAAGCCCGCAACCGACGCTGGTGTGTTTATGAACAGACTGCCAAAGGGATGCAGAGCAGAGAACATTATGCGTTTGCTCTCGGTACGGGTTCATTCACCTTCACCCTCCATTTTCACTTCATTTCTACATCCGTCCCTTACTCCATTTTCGTCTGCATTAATGTATTTTCACACTGCCGCTGACCTTTTCCTCACCCATTTTCATTTCTGTTTCAATCTATGCACATGCTATGGACTACGTTCCTAGCGTGGCCCGTCATACCCGAAGCCGGCAAGCCTGGCGTGGCCCGCACGTCCAGCGTACGGCACCGGCGAAGCCGGCAAGAGACGCTGGCTGAACAAGCATCCCAAACTTTGTTAGGGCTACGTTCCTAGCGTGGCCCGCCATACCCGAAGCCGGCAAGCCTGGCGTGGCCCACACGTTTAGCGTACGGCGCCGGCGAAGCCGGCGACGGACGCTGGCTGAGGAATCATCCCTAGCTACGCTTGGACTACGTTCCTAGCGTGGCCCGCCATACCCGAAGCCGGCAAGCCTGGCGTGGGCCGCATGTCCAGCGTGCGGCGCCGGCGAAGTCGGCGAGAGACGCTGGCCGAGGAATCATCCCTAGCTACGTTTGGACTACGTTCCTAGCGTGGCCCGCCATACCCGAAGCCGGCAAGCCTGGCGTGGCCAACACGTTTAGCGTACGGCGCCGGCGAAGCCGGCGACGGACGCTGGCTGAGGAATCATCCCTAGCTACGTTTGGACTACGTTCCTAGCGTGGCCCGCCACACCCGAAGCCGGCGAAGCGGCAAGCCTGGCGTGGCCCGCATGTCCAGCGTACGGTGCCGGCGAAGTCGGCGAGAGACGCTGGCCGAGGAATCATCCCTAGCTACGCTTGGACTACGTTCCTAGCGTGGCCCGCCGTACCCGAAGCCGGCAAGCCTGGCGTGGCCCGCATGTCCAGCGTACGGCGCCGGCGAAGCCGTCGAGAGACCCTGGCTAAAGAAGCATCCCTAACTTTGTTTGGGCTACGTTCCTAGCGTGGCCCGCCACACCCGAAGCCGGCGAAGCCGGCAAGCCTGGCGTGGCCCGCATGTCCAGCGTACGGCGCCGGCGAAGTCGGCGAGAGACGCTGGCCGAGGAATCATCCCTAGCTACGCTTGGACTACGTTCCTAGCGTGGCCCGCCATACCCGAAGCCGGCAAGCCTGGCGTGGCCCGCATGTCCAGCGTACGGCGCCGGCGAAGCCGTCGAGAGACCCTGGCTAAAGAAGCATCCCAAACTTTGTTTGGGCTACGTTCCTAGCGTGGCCCGCCACACACGAAGCCGGCAAGCCTGGCGTGGCCCGCATGTCCAGCGTACGGTGCCGGCGAAGCCGGCTACGGACGCTGGTTTAGATGATCATCGACGGAAGGCCTTCACAGCAGGAGAGACAATCGATTTTATCGATTTTTTGCGGATGTCGTTCAAGCGCACGAGAGTTCAGCGCTGGGGCTAATCGAGGTCGCTGAGCACGAATCGGAAGTCGACCAATCGATATCGATCAATATTATTGGTTTTCTGTGGGTGTCGTTCAAGCGGCACGAAACTTCAGCCCTGGGGCTGATCGAGGTCCTGAGCGGTGGTTTTCTCCCAGATTTAACTGATCGGGGTGGAGATGGGGGGGGGGGGGTGGAACACGCCGGTGGTTTTCTTCCAGATTTAACCGATCGTGGTGGGGAGGGGGTGGGAGACACGCGGGTACTATGGCCGAAGGGGTGGGTAGGGGGTGGAAGACACGCGGGTACTATGGCCGAAGGGGTGGGTAGGGGGTGGGAGACACGCGGGTACTATGGCCAAAGGAGTGCTCCACAACAGTCTGAGGACGAAAGCACTGATTAACGCAAATGAATTATGTTTCTGAACTGTCTGAAGATAGTGCCGACGTTGAAGGGCTGTTGAGGACGGAGGGAGGGAGAGCTGGACAGCTTCATATCGAAGAACTACTCACCTGATCCTAAAGAAGGTGGACCAAGGTTCGAAATTATTAATGTTTTCAATTACCTCTTTTTACTGCTAAGGTGCCGAGAAGGCTGCACAAGCAGAGCAGCTGCTTGAAGTGAGTGATCTTGGCTTAGTGACTCTCTAAGGTCGCGCGAAGCGCGCAAGTGCGAGACACGCCGACAGGCGTATCGGAGCACTTGTAAGTAGATAAACAAATATGTCTTCATCCTCTTCAGGCATCCCTGTTCTAACGCATCTCCCTTTGAAGGCGATTGCTAGTAATAATCAGCTCTAACTTCTACTAGATCGTGGAACATTGTACAGCTAAGATGTTCAAGCAATATACCTACTACACATGTATAGTCAGACCTCGTTTAACATTCCTGATGGCTGAGACACATTTGCTATGTTCTTAAAAGTGTGAATGATTGTAGCAATGCAACGCAAGCTCGTTTACTTTACAGCAACTCTTCAGAACTAAAATAACGTGTTTGTTTTCGGTAAAAAAAATATACTCAGTAGTTCAAGCAAAGAAAAAGAAGCTGTTTCATTGACTATTTTAACATCTGATGAGGAAACTGTTGTTGCACTGTTTTCAGAACGCTCTCTTTGTAAACAGCGGAGGTAAGAGTGATTGAGCGAAGGAATGTTTTGCAAAAATATGATCAACAGGACCTGCATCACTCGCCGTTAGTTTCGCTAGAAAGGATTAGTGGCACTATTGTACTTTCACAACTCCACGGGTCGAGGAGAGGTCGAAAAAAATTTTTTGCCCAAACTTCGGCTAGGGGGGTTATTTGGGGTGCTGATCACGAATCTGAGATCCGTTTTCAAAATTACGGCCAATTACGGTAGGTACGGGTGACTAAGGCTGCCAAGGTCATGATCGCCGATTTCGCCCAAACTTCGGCTAAGGGGGTTATTTGAGGTGCTGATCACGAATATGACATCCGTTTTTCGTTTCACGCTGGAGTACGGTAGGTTACGGTAGGTACGGGTGACTAAGGCTGCCAAGGTCATGATCGCCGATTTCGCCCAAACTTCGGCTAGGGGGGGGTTATTTGAGGTGCTGATTACGAATATGACATCCGTTTTTCGTTTCACGCTGAAGTACGGTAGGTTACGGTAGGTACGGGTGACTAAGGCTGCCAAGGTCATGATCGCCGATTTCGCCCAAACTTCGGCTAGGGGGGTTATTTGAGGTGCTGATCACGAATATGACATCCGTTTTTCGTTTTACGTTGGAGTACGATTGGTTACAGTAGGTGCGGGTGATTAAGGTCACGGTCACCGATCTCGCCAAACTTCGGCTGTAGGGGTTGCTAGTGCTACGGGTGAGCACAGAATGCAAGCGGTCCCGCAGCGATCGCCTGAAAATTCGCAAATCAGCGGTAAACCATTTTTGCGGGAAACTTCGATAGGCGAAGGCTTAATCAAGAGATAGCAATCTAATCATCATGGCCCTCCAGGCAGTTTTCCACAATCGCCGCCAGGAAGAACTGCGCGACTTCAAGCTGAAGGACGTCTTTGACAAGCTAAACATGGACGCAGCCGATTTCCAGGAATGGCTTAGAAGGATGGGATTGCTCGCAACGCCTCTATGCCCTAATTGTAACGACTCCATGCAGATATACCAACCTGCAGGTATATGGAGATGCTACAAAAGGACGTGCCGGGTCGGCCCACGGCGAGATACAATCCCTAGTTTATCTGTTAAAAAGGGGTCATTCTTTGATCGAACCCACCTCTCAGAGGCAGAGGTATTCGCGCTGTCGTACTTCTGGGTACATCAGCTAGGCTCAGTGGCCT
>OX375865.1:81034836-81342836 GCA_947359475.1 Heligmosomoides polygyrus bakeri | reverse complement strand
ACGAAAGTGTTACATCACATACGCCATATGGGGAGGGGGACGTTCTGCCTGAAAGCGGCGTGGGCAAAGGCGCGGGACAGTGCCTGCGGAGACAATTAGCGTCGACTCGTGCAGTGACACCCGCCGCTTCGCGCTCAGCCAGACAGCCCTCGCCGCAGAGGCGATACTGACCCAGCCAACCCCAGGAGCCAGTAGGTCGACCAGATTTGGTGTGATTACAATCGTTAGAGGGATAGAAGGCTCAGACGGCTTGCATTGGCAGTCCAGAAACTGGATTTGATCTGAACCCTACCATCTTCTATATTAGAATTTCGAGCTCTATCGAATGAGCCAGGAAAGAATCTTGCCTCAATAACCCTTGCAACCCTTATTTCAGGCGCTGTTCAACTTTCTTTTAATATCAGTTTTTATTTATATCAGAATTAAATACGAGGCATGCTTCAAGGCTACTGATGTGAACTGTACCATCTCCTGTATTAGAATTTCGATCTCAATCGAATGAGCTAGAACTTACTCTGTCTAAATAACCCTTAAGGTGGCGTTTGGGCGTTGTTTATTTTCGTTAAATATCAGTTTTTATTTATATCAGAATTAATTGTGAGGCATGCTTCCAGGCTGAAATTGCGTGAGGAATATAACTGGATAGACGAGAGACCTTCTAAGAGCACCCCAAGTGCTCAGCCTTTTTGAAAACGACATTATGATCCTTCAGTGTGTAGAGCACATTCCCAGTTTTAAATTGCACGATGAGTTCGATTTGGCAGTCGGTAGACCTCCAAAGAACACCAAAGTACTCTAGTTTTCTCAAGAAATTTCATGAGTGTTTCCTAACTCGTTAATTGGTGGAGGAGACATTGGCTATGCAGGTACATTGGCTGTTGGACGCGAGGTCAAAAAACTGCTAGAAGCCACAAACGACTGGACGAGCAATTTGAAGCATTGTGTGATGAAATTTATTCTCTGTCAACATTAGATTCGATGAAGCACTTATCCAGTCTTTGTCTCAAATTATGTGATGTGTGCATTATAAGGTTCCATAGAAAAAGAAAAAAGTTACGAAATGCTAAAGAGATGCCCTGTTGAAACTAACGCTTCAAACTTCAGTTAAAAGAGCTCTCGTCTATCTAATTGAAATCCTCGTGCAACTTTATTAGCCTGGAAGCATGTCTCGAATTTAATCCTGATACATGTGAATAGAAATCGATATGTATCGAAAATAAACAGCGCATTAAAAAAATCGCTTAAAGGGTCATTGAGGCAGGGTTCTTTTCTGGATCATTTGATAGAGCTCGAAATTCTAGTATAGGAGATGGTAGGGTTTACGTCAGTAGTATGGAAGCATGCCTCGCAATTAATCATGGTATAAATAAAAACTGATATTTAACGAAGACAAACAACGCTTAGAAAGTCGCCTCATGGGTTATTTAGACAGGATATAATACAGGAGATGGTAGAGTTCACATCAGTAGCCTGGAAGCATGTCTCGTATTTAATTCTGGTATAAATAAAAACTGATATTTAACGAACGGTAAACAGCGCCTAAAAAAATTGTTGTAGGAGTTATTGAGGCAAGATTCTTTCCTGGCTCATTCGATAGAGCTCGAAATTCTAATATAGAAGATGGTAGGGTTCAGATCAGTCCCATATTCTGGACTGCCAATGCAAGCCGTCTGAGCCTCCTATCCCTCTATCGATTGTAATCACACCAAATCTGGTCGACCTACAGCCTCCCGTGGTGGCTGGGTCAGTATCGCCTCCGCGGCGAGGGCTGTCTGGCTGAGCGCGAAGCGGCGGGTGTCACTGTGCCGAGTCGACGCTAATTGTCTCCGCAGGCACTGTCCCGCGTCTTTGCCCGCGCCGCTTTCAGGCAGAACGTCCCTCACCCCTAATGAACAGGTCGGCGCTTCATCCTTCCCAGACAAGTCCGGTACCAATTCACCGATCTCGAAGGATGGATGGTTTGATTGGCCTGGGAGGGGAATCCGAACGCCAGGAACCTTGTATCGAGTGCAGATCACATCTAGCACCTCCCTCGACAAAGCTACACGCCCCCTCAGCATTGCTAACTGTGTCTAATTGTGGAGTGTAATTATGGGCAGATAATCTCGCCCGTTGACCCATAGATATCGTATTCTAAGCAGGGCCTCCTTCTAAAGTCGAGCCGCAGGGCTTTATCATCCTACTTCTTACCCTGTCCCGCTTACGAGAGCTGGTAGGTTGAGATATCTTGAGAAAATCGGTTTCATTTCCCATTTTCAGCCATAAACCTCATTTCCGTTTGGAATTACGCAGTTGAATTCTTCAGAAAACCAGAATCTAAGGTTGTGTGATCCAGCAAAGCATTCAAGGGTTTATACACTTCATCTGATACTTTAATATTGTATTCAGTATGATCAGAAACACGAACACAAACATAAAATCGTAGTCTGAGGAGTCTTTTTCATCACTCCCTATTGCATCAGACCCTGAGCAATTTCGGAAAAGTGGTAGGGCACAGGGGAGGGAAGAAAATGCCCCGTACTTAGTCTAAAAGTTAGGACTGCATCAGTCAGGATCTAGTCCATTATGCCCATAGGGTCGAGAATAAATTGAAATTTTCAGCAGCAATCCTTTGTTCCATAAGGGAGTTGCTCTGCTGCTCAGTATCTAGTTAACAAAAGCTGGGAAATTTCGACTTCTTTAATCAGCCAAGAGACCTAATCTTTGCTTGCTACAAGCTGGTATATCATAACGAAGTAGAATTCTTAGCACTAGTTGAAAATAAATAAATATTATAGTTTTAAGGGTGGCGATGGACATAGATACCAATGGATGGCTAGCTATTGCTGGGAAGAGAGAGATTCCGAAACGCATTTCTTGGGAGACCTGCTTTGCTTTGCAGACTGGTGCTACAGACTTCCTCATGGTTGTTTTTCTGAGAGCGATCTTTGAGCACCTAGCGCTGTTTTCCGCGCCCGCGTTCTCCGGTTCGATGTTTTCGTTGCGCGCGCCATTTTGCAATTCGCTGTTGCATTGCTGCCTCACCGTTCCGATGGGTTGTGTTTCTGTCGTTAACTCACCAGTTGTGAGGTGTTCTATTCAAATGTTGAGATGGTGATAAGAAATACTTTCAAATTTTTGTGCTTTGCGAATAGATGCCTAAAGCAGCTGTAGCTCACCATGGAAAAACGAAATATCATCCAAAAACTCACCATGTAAACCCCCCGTTTTATCATGACATCACGTGCTAGAACACTCATATCGCCTTTGCAGGATTGGTACATTTGTGTTGACGTCGTACGGTATGAGTGTGGTGGAGTCCTGCACGAAGACGGGCTTTCATCTACATCCAGAGGCGGGAAAGCTCTTCGTCGAAGCGGATCATGTCCAGTATTCGTCTAGCCATAGCACTACTATAGTCGACATGAGGAAGTGACGATGGTGAGATTTTAGCTCCTCCAGTGAAGCCCTACATCACGTATTTCCCGATTCTGTTCATATGAGACCTCTTCGAATACGATATACCCGATTATGAAGCATTTGATATTAAAACGTTATAAACCATTCTTCAAGAGAAGCGGGAGTGCGAAGGCGGACTTTACTTCGGATTTATTGTCTCTGCGTTCGCGTAAAATTCTTACGCTTTCTATACTATGAAGACATTTCATTAGAAGTTTTACTAAATTAGTTCGCTTGTGGTCTCTACGAATATCACCTTTTTACTCCGTTTAAGCGGAATGTTGTCCGACGTCAACGCGCGAAATCTGCAGTTCTTGCAGTCGTTTAGATTGTTCATTACTGGGAATGATTATTTTATATGTAACGTCCAAAACTGATGTTGTAGAGAAACGCGTGACTATAAAAGCTACCAGCTGGCGCCTTCACCGGGTGCCAGCTGGTCGACTGCGCTGTCACGTAATATTACTTTAATGTCAGAAAATACTCATTCTTCCAGTGAAGAAAAAGAAGAAACCATAGACTTTTTGTCCTGTTTTGTCAGATCGTACATCATCGACTGTATAGTTAGACTTTTCTCATTGTACAGATATAACCCAACAGTATTTTTGGATGTCATAAACACTCGAGTTGAAATGCTCTTCTTCTCGCTTTGATACCTTTTGTAACCTGTATTAATATTGGTCTACCAGACGCTCCGTCATTTTCGAGAACCATCTCTAAATTCGTCAATCGAGCGCAGTTTTTCGAGTGGTTAATTCTAGTGAAGCAGACTAAAATCTCGATTTTATTCTGCCTAATCCTTGGCGTGGTTCACTGATTTGTGAGGCGAAAGTGGAGGTTTTCTTCGCGTGCCTACACCCTGCATTTCTGAGCAGTGAGTTCATGCATGTAGACTGTTTTATTCGAAACCACGTATTTTCTCAATGTAGATATTCAAATACGGGCGTGTACTAGCGCATTTGGAGGTGGCGCCGGCCATTGGATTTGAGTGCATTAAGTCGTGTTTTTTGGTTTGGGTCCGTCACCAAGCCTGTCTCCCCTCCTGGATGGATGAATTAGACTTTTCTTACAAAGCTAGTATATTGACTTTTCCGACTGCTGGCCACCGACAGTTTTTTTGTTGGATAAATACGTATTCAATTGTCTTATCCCATGAAATTAGAACGCGCTGCGGTTCCCAGATAGTCGGCGTCCATTTTTAAAAACCTAAATGTCCATATACATTCTATACGGATTACCTATTATCCAAAGCACCTACACAGTATTGGGTAGAGGACGGGGGAATTGAAGCCACCAAATCGACCAAATAGTTATACCATTTTCACATCAATTTGGATACTTCACGTCCAATTGGACACTCTTGTGAGGAAGATTTAAATCAAATTGAACATCTACTTAATCAATGCGAGCTTTTTCACATTAAATTAGAGACTCCCAGCTAGAACAATTTTTTTGGTCAAGGAAAATGTATTACTTTCTTTAAAATTTTTTATTCATCTTAGCAAATAAACGAACTAAAAAATTTTTAAAAATGAAAATTTGAAAAATGATTGAAATTTTATAAAATGTTTATTTTTCGAGTTGAATGATGAATAAGTTTTGTTTTAAGCGCGGGAAGGACGCTTTAAAACAAAACTTAGTTCATATGGTTTGTCAAAGAGATTACGCCACGCACTTTACTAGATCGTCGCGATTTTTATTTGATTGATAGCAAAAATACTGATCGCGTGAATCAACACAGACATAAACGTTATATCAAGAGCAGTTATACGAACACACAAGTATCTTTCATCGCGTTTTCAAGTAAGCAGTACTTACACTGTCAATCAAATGGAGATCGCGGCGATCTAGTCAAGTGCGCGGCGCAATCTCTTCCTTTATTGTGTCAAAAAGTTGCTCCTTTCCTGCGCTTTTAGAAGAGCTCTAGATGGTTATTTTTTCTTCAACAATAAACCCTGTGCGCTCACATGCTCACCGTGGGTGTGATCTTACCTGGTCATAATTAATTATCTAGCGATGGCAAACGGCTGATGTTAGCTCTCGGGTTAGCTATCTATAATAACCTTTGCGCAAAAGACGGAAGCCACAACCCCAGTTTAGTGTTGATCAAATCTTGAGTGTAATTGATCTCAAGCTATGAATGTGATTTTCAGAACTGCATTTCTTCTTCGTGACAGTATGTGATGTCAATGGCGTCGCCTTCGACTTACTTCCGATTGGTGCCAAACGTTACAGAAATCGATTGACCAAAGGGATTGTGGGCGTGTTGGGAGCGATCTCATTTAGTGGTCGCAATAATCTAGTCTAGGCTTTGTACATACATTGTGAGTGGATTCTTTCAAAGTTGACGCTAGCCGAAAGTAATAAGGAGCGGAAGGAGTGGTGGCAGGCAGTGCACTTCTCGATTCGACATTGTTTTGGTTGACATTGATGAACGTATGTGTTGCTCGATCAAGTGACACGAATACTCGCATATACAGGAGTTAGATCTCTACTGAATGTTCTGTGAGATAGCGCAGAAGGATGTGTGCCAAATGTACTCACTGTCCTCGACAGTACGCTCGCGTAGATTGTTTCCCTTTGTATTACCTGTGTGAGAGAAGTTCTCTTCACATGCTTGCGAGACTTCGATATTCTATCGTGCCTTTTCATAATTGTAAATTTGTTAAATAAATATGGATAGCGCTTTTTTTAAAGCTGTGACACTGGGTTTGTACCCGCTTGTATTTCTGAAATCGATTACGTTGTTTGGAGTAAAAATTGCGGTTGTTTTACACTGAGAATGTTTTAGTTATGGTCGTTACACGTAGACGTTCGCAGAGGTTGCAGCTTTTGGAATCGGTTAATAAGGACGATTCGCCCAAAAAACAAGCTACCAAAAAGAAGGTCGAAGTGAAAAAGAGGACGTCCCAGAGCACTTCTCCGTTGACGGAAACAAACCAACAAAAACAGCCACGAAGACGTGGGCCTGCGGTTCGCAATGGAAATGCCGATGTCAAGGGGCAGAAGGCTACCACAAGACGGAGCCTTCCTGAAGCGAGCGCTCCTATAGAGGAGAAGAAGCCACGTATTGAAAAAGAAATCGCTGTGCCGCAGGGGAAACAGCGAAATCAACCTAAGGATGACAGCGGTCATGATGAGAATATCAGACAGCAGATATTGGCTGCCACAGATGGTGGCGCGAAGGAGATGGCTGGCGAAGAGCGGGTTTCGTCTTTAGAGGAGGAAGTCGAGCGCCGATCGGAGCAGTGGGAAGACTTCGGGAATACCAGCGGAGAGGTAAGTAGCTCTGAAATTCGTGCGAATTTTTTTTGTCTGCTGCTTCTGAGTGTTTAGTCCCTCACAGCCGCAGCATCTGGTGTTTCGTTGATCCGCTGCCTTTTCATACTGTCAAGGGCGTTTTCTTTTGCGGCGTCCATTTCAGTGAAATCTGCTTTGATGGCTTCCTTTCACCTTTTCTACAGGGTCCTTGCGACTCCTATTAGAATTGCTTGGCTTGAATTTATTGGGTGTTGCTTTCTGAGGTTCATTCTCGTCGCTTGGGTTTATCGAAATAGATTTAAGGCGTCGTATAGAAACTGCAGTTAAAAGTTTGATGTTGTGCTTCTTCCCTGGTTCTGTTGCTTCTAGCAGGTGTAAAATTCAGTATAATCCCAGTCTACGCAGCTTCTTTCTTAGGAAGATCACAGTGATGCCTCCGAACCACCTAAAAGGAAGACTAACGGAAAGGAGAAGAAACCATCGCGACCAAGGCCGTCTGATGAAGGTAGTCTTTCAACGCTATCGTTCCGTAGTCGCTTTTCCACCATTACGGCATTCTCGTTTCTATTTTTGGCGTGTTGGCTATCAAATTTTTCTCGCCCTCTGTGTACCTGCGTGCTGTTAAGCCTGCGTCAATCTTGTTCATTTAAATGCTATATGTGCATTACATATCATTTTCGCCATTCCATAGAACCCAGTAAGGTCTCTCTTCATGTGGAACGATTGGACTTCTCTTCGGAGTATCCGTTCCATTCCGCCGGTTATCGAGCTGGTCCTTTCCGTGTAGTGTCGAAGGCATGCTCTTTTTCAACCACATTTTATTCATGTTAAGGTGCTCCTTTGTTAAGGAAAATGTTTTAACTCCTACCGGCTGTTCTAGCAAGCAGCGGTGTACGCCGCAGCAGACGTAACGTGGCTCGGAAAAGCTATGTTCTGAAGGATGATGGTGATGAGGGGTCGTCCAGCTCATCTTCTACATTTGATGACAGCGAAGATGAAAGTGTGGCAGCTGTGACAGCGGCTGCTGCCGAGGTGCGGATTCTTCACTTCTTCCGGTGCCATCATAATAGTGGATCGTTATCGAAACGAAATCGCTGCAGTCTGAGAGTGACGCACATACCGTAGTGACCGAGGTCAATTCGGACAGCGATGCTAGCTTCTCTCCTTCGTCCCGTGTTAAGCAACCGAAGAAGCGAAGTGGTGCGAAGGACAGTGGTGGCGCTCGAGCAAAAGGCAGCAGAAATTCGAAATCAGAGAAGTAAGTTTGAGCCCTTGAGCCTGTGCATTCTACGTGATTTTCAAATGGCGTAATTCTAACATTGTAGACGAACTCATTCGATCCCTTTGACGAAATCGGATTCATCTTCATCAGCAAAATCGGCCAATGGAAGTAGGTATTTATTTGTTCATCTTGCTGGATCCTTCACGATCGTCTTTGCTGTCCTTGACTCTATCAGCTGGAAGGTGGCTCGAGACATGGGATCGGATTTCGTTGTAGCAAAACCTTTTCTGGGTGCTGAGTTATTATGTAATAATGTTCCGTTTTTTTTTTTGGAAATATTCATTGGTTGGGGCTGGGTTTCTGCTAGAGCGGAACAGGTAGTGTAGTTGAAGAATGTTGTTTGTTTAACAGAAGTCCTAGCAGCAGCTGAAGCATTTAAGACTTTGAAAACGGATTATGGGCCTTGTGTGGATTGCTCTATTGTTCGCGTCACCGTCCTCTTCATTTTTTCATTTTCAAGGGCAATGTCTTCTAATTTTAGGCGGCAAGGCGTCGCCCAGTGGTCAGCCAAAGGCACGTCCTGCTAAAGCAAAACCGCCCAAACCGTGGCAGAAGGTGAATGAGCCAGTGGTGCAGGGAGATATTGTAGTGCCTCCGAGAGAGCTGAGAAGAGGAGAGAAGAAGATGCTGAAGTTCCGGTGCGACAACGATAATTCTTCCTAGAATGATGTGTCCTTGTAGACTCCTCCATGATTTGAGTGTAAACCAAACAAGTTACACGAAAACAGGTTTTGGATTGCAGGATATTCGCCGCTGCGCTGGCCATTGGAAGAAATTTCGAGATGACGCAAGACCAAGCCAATAGAATTGTTGAAGAAATGAAAGCTCAAAGCGCTGCGAAGAAGACCTCAGCAATGCCACCATCAGCCATGGAAACTTCTGTTGGGTCGAATGATGGAGGTAGGCGTTCGAGCTTTTTGGCCAGTTGAAATCGTTTTGGTCCTTTGCATTTTGTTCTGTCGTAGAAAATATCTTCTCCAAGCACCCAGTAGGTTGCACTATCCTTTTTTTTTTCGGATGAGGGTATTGATGCCGATACGTTTAGAAAAGTCTTGTAAACGCTAGTCTTATAGCCATAAGTTTTAGAAGTATGTTTAGTATTATTTTTTGTTTTATACTTTTCACATCCTTGGAAAGGGATTTCACCACCGTAAACAGTAGCGATGAGTCTTTTTATGTAATAGAATTCCTCAAGCTTGTTGTGCGGCCAAAGGCGCGTGGTAACGCAGTCGGAGAAGGCGCCAGCTGTCGTGCGCATCCATTGCCAGGTTCTTATGATTCGGATTTCCCGCCCGGGCCAACCAAGCATTCCAACCCTCTTTTTAGGTGGGTGAATTGGTAACCTATATGGAAAGGTAAAACCCTAACTTCTTGATCGGGTGGCCACCGCAAGTCATTAGATAGGTCGAATACGCATTTAGATTGCATTCACAATATTCATTACAAGTAGAATGCGTGGCCTATCCCGAAAAGATTGACCAACGCCGTCCTTTACCCTTATCCTTACAGTTTCAGAGGGTCCCGACTATTTCCTAACAAAAATCTATCTGGAACTTCAATGCACATAGGAGTTGTGAACGCCGCAGTTTTTGTGTTTCAGCATCCTCGTCTGAAGATGAGTGGGAGGATATGGAGCCTGTTGACCTTGACGAGTCTCAAGGGAAAGTGGTACTCTTCTGCTCTTGAACGTTGTGTCTTTTTCCGGTTAGAATTCCAGCACAACTCGTTTCAGAATGTCCAAGTAACTCTACAGAAAGCGGACGAAAAGGACTGGTGGGCGCTGTACCTGCGGCAAGAGGTGAACAAATGTGTTCGTGAAAACTGGGAGAACGCTCACAAGGTATCGTATCTTACACCCTCACAAAGAATACTGTAGCACTATTTTGGAGGATCTATGTGCTCGACCATCAACTAACATTGTTAACCGCTGTGGGTTTTAGGTCAACATCCTTTGTTACATCGGGCATCTTCAGTTTTTGAAGAAGGTAGCTCTGGAAGAGAATCTCATTCCTTCGCTGATGCTGACAAAGGTTCTACCTTTTATGATCAGAGAAATCCTTGCTCTTTATAGCATCATCCTTCCCCTCTATCATAACCATATTTATCACAGATGCCATCCGGATATCAGAGCTTGGTGGGCGAACCGATGACTATCGAAAACGCGCGACGAATCGTCAAATGGTATCATAGTGCGTTCAGGGTGAGGTTATGTCAATTGCTTGCTTATTCTTTAATAGGCTGTTAATGTTAGATTTGCTGGTATACATGCCGTGGTTCGTTTAGGCATCTGGAGCGCCCATAAAGTTCGAGCCAGGCCTCTGTCGCTTTGACGCGACGACGCGCTACTCAGAAATGGTCGCCCAGCAAGAGTTTGAAAACGATGCTGACCGGGCTGTTGTGAGTGGAGAAATCCTTTAGAATTTAGCAGTCTTTAAAAAAGCTAAATGTTTTGTAGGTATGAAGAGGATAAGAAAGACCTAACTGAAGTAGTTGCAGAGATGTAGCAATTTGGGGTCTTACAAGGGAGGTCAATGAACGTCCCGTGGCAATTTTTGAAGTGACCTATTGAGGGTTGTAGGGGACTCTATGGAAAGCACCGCAGTGGTTTTCAAATTTCCTGCGGACATCTGGGTAGGTCAAAAATTGCGAAAAACCGTTTCACTTCAGTGCGGGCCGATGAAGCCAAACTGGCGCCTGGAATTGCCATGTCGTGGCTAGAATGAGACCTGCAAAAGGTTTGGGATGGAACAATAGCGGAATTACAGCGATTTCATAATTTGCTTTTTAGCGATACAGTGACCGAAGTGGAACGTTGAGGTGCTCACCACCAATGGCGTGGCGAACGGATGGCCGAGTGGCTATGGGGGCGGGTTTGCGGGAAAAGTGTCGGGGGTTCGGATTCGAAGGTGCTGCTTCTGCCTTGATGATCTTGCTCCATCCATTTTTGTCGATATAAAGTGTATCTTGACCACGGTAGTGTACCATACTGACATTATAACTTTATTTTAACCTGGATGATGCGATATAAACACAAAAATAAACACCCAAAGCAACAGCGTTCATAGCACATAATTCAATTGGCCATTGAGGAGGAGTAGGCGGCTTTTTTTGCCTACAAAATGGATAACTTCAGAACTCCAAAGATCGAGGAAAAAATATTATTTTATTTTTATTAATTATTTTTATTATTTATTATTTATATTTATATTTTAATTGGGCGCGTGTAGCGCAGTCGGAGGAGGCGCCGACTGTCGCGTGCACCCGATACCAGGTTCCTGGTTCGGATTTCCCGCCCAGGCCAACCAAGCCTTCCATCCCTCCGGGGTCGGTGTATTGGTGCCAGACTTGTCTGGGAAGGATAAAGCGCTGACTTGTTCATCGGCTGACCACCGCAAGTCATTGTATGGCCAAATACGCATTCATGTCGCCTCCACGACATCCCGTAGAGGTAGAATGCGCTGGCGCATCCCAGAAGGGATTGAGTAACGCCGTCCTTTATCCTTTATCCTTATTTATATTTTAATTAATTAATTGACTATATTTATGTTTGACTTTTTTTTGAACGTGATGTTAGCTTAACTTGAAAGAAGCGAAGGCTGTAGCCTGTTAGCCGGACGATGACAATGATGTGGGTGGTATTACGTCTCCTTGTAACAGTGAGGAGGACGCTGTATGTGACGGCCGTGAGACCACTTGCAATATGGTTGGTTGAGAATGAAGAAGACAGATTGGTACAGTTATACTTTCTCTCCAGAGGTCGAAGAGGGGTCGAAAAAAGTCAAACATAAATATAGTCAATTAATTAATTAAAATATAAAGAATAAATAATAAAAATAGCTAATAAAAATAAAATAATAATTTTTTTCCTTGGTCTTTGGAGTTCTGAAGTTATCTATTTTGTATGCAAAGAAAAGTCGCCTGCTACTCATCAATGGCCAATCGAATTATGTACTATGAACGCTGTTGCTTTGGGCGTTTATTTTTGTGTTTATGTCGTACCATACAGGTTAAGATGAAGTTATAATGTCAGTATGGTACACTACCGCGGTTAAGATACACTTTACATCGACAAAAATGGATGGAGCAAGATCATCAAGGCAGAAGCAGCACCTTCGAATCCGAACCCCCGACACTTTCCCGCAAACCCGCCCCCCCCTAGCCACTCTGCCATCCGGTCACTGCGCCGTTGGTGGTGAGCGACGCACCTCAACGTTCCACTTTGGTCACTGTCACGCTAAAAAGCAAATTATGAAATCGCTGTAAATACGTTACTGTTCCATCCCCAAACCTTTTGCAGGTCACATTCTAATCACGACATGGCAGTTCCAGACGTCGGCTTTGCTTTATCGGCCCGCTCTGAAGTGAAACGGTTTTTCGCAATTTTTGACCTACCCAGATGTCCGCAGGAAATTTGAAAACCACTGCGGTGCTTCTCATACAATCCCCTACGACCCCCAATAGGTTACTTTTAAAATTGCCACGGGATGTTCATTGACCTCCCTTGTTAGTGACATGTTTGGGGACTTTGTAGACAAAACAATCCATAGTAGGGCTTCCTAAAAGCTCCCTGAGCTCCTCATGTGCATATCCTATGTAGCTGGCTGCACCTAACCAAATGATGTGCTCATATGCAGTGCTCACTAAATCGATCTCTGTCTCTATTAATTGCAAGCAAAGCTGTGAGACACTAAAAATTTTTGAGGAGCCAGCCTTTATGCTAGGCGAGTTTGTAGATTGTATGTGAGTTCCTGGCTCACTTATGAATGAAAGCGATGATCTACTGAAGAAGGGTGTCTCAGATGCTTGAGAGTTTTAATGTGAAGACGACTTAGGGCCTGTGGAGTGAAAGGGGTCAGTGCATTGCGGAAAAGTTTTAAATAAATGGAGCCAATACATCGAAATTTGCTTTTGAGCGACGCTCCCTCGATTGCGGTCCTTTACGGTTTCCTTGATAGAGGTCTTGTGGCCACATATAATTCAGCGAAAGCGTTTTTTGTTGTTGTAAATAGGCAGTTATAGCGGATTCCTCTTTCTGCATAGGTCTCTTAACAGTCGTTGTCGCATATAAGCTGTCGCCTGCCATGACTGATATAGTAGAAAGACAACATAATTGGCTGTTGAGTTTGTATTCGACTGAGGATCTGAGCAAATGTTGTCTCGAAGTCCTTTAGTGCTAATAACTCCAGTGTTTCTGATCTGCCATGAAATCAACGCCTATTTATTTCAGTTGATATTTGCTCTCTTCGTTTCAATGGACTGCGTTACCCGCATATGTGTCAACACATTGCCTATTCCGAGGAAGTGGGATGAGGTGAGGTTCCGCCGTTTGCAAATGCTTCGTTTTCGAATTTGTTTGCAGAATTATCCTCTAATTGCTCTAAGAAAACTGGCCCACGGTGATTCGAATGTTAATTAACAGCGGAGTGAGTCTCCCCTCGGAATAATTTTGTGCTATTCGTAAAAAGCTGAACCAACGTTTTGACTGATCTGTCTCTTTTCAATATCGTAGGAGATTCGCTTTCAAACAAGCGCAGGACAGTGCAGTAGAAAGCCGAACCAGTTCCTCCAAACCAAGCCTTCTTTTTCTCTGGGGTCTATGGATTACTTCCAATCTTGCTTGGGAATGATCGAACGCTGAGTTGTCCTTCGGCTGACAACCGCGTCTCCCATTATGTTTACCAGATTCGACATTCGAATCACCTCCAAGATATCCCGTAGAAATGTAGTGCGTGGCGCATCCAGGCCAGAGATTGATTGACGCCGTTCTTTATCATTTCTTCCTAATCTGATAAAGGATCTTTTCAGAGTCTGCTGAAGGATATCGAAAAAATGAGAGAAACGTCATCTTCACCATCTTCCTTGGGGAAGGCGAAGAAGAAGGGGAAAGATGGCTCCAAGAAGAAAAGAGAAAGTACAGGAGGATCAAATTACCAAGGGGTGGTTCGGAACTATTGGGTCGAGTACTGGGACAAAAAGCAGAAGAGATGGATTTGTGAGTTTTTTTTCTGGTGAATATTGCCCCTCTCCTCTTTGCACAATCACTTCAGGCGTCGATCCACTCTATGCCACCGTCGACGAGTCGAATTCCATCGAGGACAACTTGTCGAAGCCCATTGTCTATGTTCTAGCTATTGACACCGGTGAGCTCATTCTCTTATTATTAGAGTGGGCCAAAAGTAATGGGACAATTTCAACAAATTTCTTTATCTCTTTATAACTCAATTACAACTCAACGGTGCTGAGGAATGTGTTCGCCATTAAGGTCAATGACCTTGCTGCCATGGATCAGCCAACTTCCTGATCCCATCCTTCAAGAAATGGGCCTGGTGCTGATCCACTGCTCGTTATAGTTCTTGAGGTCTGCTTGGGTCCTTGTGTCCCTTCCAACCATGAAGTCCGATAGGCTCAAGTAGTGGTAGTCGCATGGAGAGATGTCCGGCGAATACGGTGGGTGAAGCATGTGAACGTAGCCCAGCTGAGCAAGCTTATCCGCGGTCACTTTTGCCCTATGGGGTGCGGCGTTGTCGAAGAGGAGGAACTTCTTGAAGCGTTGAGACCGAAAAAGTGCGAGTTGCCGGTCCATCTCTTCCATTTCGTTCGCCATGGCCTTGGAGTCCATCGTCGTGCTTTTGGAAAACAGCTTCCAGTATAACGGTCCATGGACGCAGACTCAAAGTTCAAAAGGTGCTTTTCGCCGTGAACATCCCTCTGAACGAAGGTCGGTGACAGGTCACCAGGCATCCCCCAGACTCGCTGCTTGGCGAGGTTAAGGTAGAAGACGTACTTCTCATCTTGCGTGACTATTAAGTCCAGGCTGTTCGGGGTTGGGAATTGGGCGAGATTTGCGCTATACAGGTCGACTCGTCAGACTGTGGTTTCAGCATAAACAGACTAGGGTCTCGGCATGAGACAGACTGGGGTTTTGGCATGCTTCTGGAAGGAGCGAAAGTGGTCACTTCTCAGGTGGCCTTCAGTAAGTAGCAAACAAACATTCAAATACGAGAAGCACGAAACCGGACTCCAGTCACGAAATATATGGGCAAGGCATTGAGAGTCTCATTACTTTTGGCCCACCCTAATACAATCGCAAGCTTCTTCGTAGAATGTGCTGGTCATCAAATGTAGAGCTGCTTGAATGCATATAGCTTTCAGAGGGTGGTGTTCGCGAAGTAACCGCCCGCTATGCCTCCGAGTTCACACGTCCTGATTTCCGGCGCCGTCGAACCGACCAGGGGTGGCTGGCAGAAACGCTGAAGAAGAGTGTGAGTTGGCAGCGATTACCCCTTGACCCGTCCTACTGTAGACGCGTTGTGACAGTAGTCTGAGTTTAAGATGATCCGAGCTAATCGTGAGAGAGCTCAGTTAGAAGACATCCACATCAGACAAGAGATGGTAAACAAGCCGCTACCGACAACCCTTTCGGAATATAAGAACCATCCTTTGTAAGTTTGAATCGCTTCCGTTGAGACTCGCATCAGTGATTTAATTGCTTCCTCAGGTACGTTCTGGAAAAGGATCTTCTCAAGTTCGAAGGGATTTATCCGAAGCCTGAAAATCAAAAACCGCTGGGAGAGGTGCGTGGTCATAAGGTGTACCCCAGATCCACGGTATACACCCTGCAGAGCGCGAACAATTGGATTAAAATGGCTCGAAGCGTAAAGGTAATGGCGGCATATTGTCGAACCGTTCCGCACAACTTCTTTTGTATTCTCTTAGGAAGGAGAGAAGGCATACAAGGTGGTGAAGGCGCGACCGAACCTCCACGTTCCTGCTGAGGAGCGTGAACAGAGGTATTTAGATGTCTTCGGTTACTGGCAGACCGAACCGTATCGACCGCCAAAAGTCGTGAACGTGGGTCTCTCTGAAGATTGTTTGATGATGACGGCATTATTATCTTTGTGCATTAGAGGTCACAGCTGCGTGTAGCAGCACAACAGCTTCTATATGAAATTGAGACGATTGAGTTCAGGGGCGAATTCCGTGCAACGAGTTCGGGAACGTCTACATGTACCAACCATCCATGTGTCCTATCGGAGCCGTCCATTTGCGTCTTCCTGGCTTGCCGTCTATCGCACGTCGCCTGGGAGGTCTTGAATGTGTTCCTGCGGTGGTTGGATGGGACTTCAACTCCTGTACTAATTTTCCGATGTAAGTCTTCTGGTTGAGCACACGCGTGCTGTTTCTGTGACGGAAACATCTCTTCTTAGTAGATTTCTGCCCTGCTAATGCCTCAATCCCACCCATTTACGTTGTCGAGCTCCACACTTTCTACAGCATTTTGTAGCCGATCAACGAATAAGGATTAGAGACATGCAGCGTCTCACCAGTTGTGACAGCTTATGTCCAGATTGTTGGACCTAATGATAGAAAGGAATGATCAGAAAAGCCCTGTTATATAGGGATTGGTGCTGAGAGTAGTTGTGGTTTCGCCTGGTGATTACGATACAGTAGTTCCGATACAACTAAAGTTGAATTTGTGTGGCATTTGCGTAGATGAGCGACAGTGGCTCCTTCGGAAACTGGGCTGCCTGTAGAGCAACTATGAACACAGTCATTTGATGCCTCCTGAAACAGGATTAGAGATAGTAAGCATTTTCAGAATGGATGGCGCGTGTGTACTTGAAGAGGACGCTGACAAATTCATTAATGAATGGAAGCGACTAGAAGCCACTAGAGAGGAGCGAGAGAACAAGGTAAAAATTCCGCTCATTGGCGGGGAAATGAGGCTAGGGAGGGGAACGAAAGTGGCATCTGAAGGCTGATGTAGTCTGAGCTAATCATTTTGTTTGAGCGACGCTTGGATCGCGTACTAGGGAACTGGCGCAAGTTGATTCGCGGCATCCTTCGTCTTCATTACGTCAAATCGAAGTTTGGAGCAACAAAAGCAGCAAAGGTTAGTTCTGTGAATAGCTGTTGTTGCTCCTCTGTTATGGTTAGTGTGGCGAGAGTCAGCCAAGGACATGGAAAATTTTTAAGTCGAAAGTGGCTTACCCTGATATACTCGTGGCAGAATTTCTTAATGCTGCTGTGGTGGAACGTATTGCAAAAAAGCAGGGATGCAGTGAGGAGAGGTCTCGTAACTGTTTTTCATGAGCGGTTTTTGTACAGGTGCTCTTCAGTGTCTTCTTAAATCTAGGATTTATTTAAATTTGGATTGTTAGAATTTTAATTTTAAAGGGACGTTTTGAAAATTGTAAACGAAATGCTAGATTTTTTCAGTGTTTCCACTTTTTAAACATCCTTTTTTAAAGCGATTCTATAGATTTTCAAATGGTGCTCAAATGATAGACCAGTTTTTTCGAAGGTGTTTTCTTTTTCTAGTTTTTGCGTATTCCCTTGATTTTATCTTTATATGTTTAGCCCAAAGCGAAGAAGAAGAACGAGATGAAGGAAGCAGAACCAGTTAACCATGTCATCGATAACACCGTTATGGCCCATCGCCAAGTGTTTACTCATGATGATATGATGAGGCAGAAAAGCTAACCACTCCGTGTGGGGATAGCTCTTCGCGGAAAATGGTTTATTTCCAGAACAGATCTCGTTCCACTCCATTGTTTCATGAACGATATCGTATTTAACTTGTTCTAAATTTGGCAGTAATATGTGCGTCTTCGGGTAGGTACTTCGAGTCTGTTGAACACTCTATACCTCCATCTGTCTCGTCTTATTTGGGATTCATTGAGGGCAGTACTAAACGAATCTCTAGCCTCATCTTGGCACTACTGACGGCCATTTGGACAGCCTCATATTGCTTTTATAACTTTACGTTTCATTTTAAGCGTTGTTCTCCGTCTACACTTTGTTGAGTGCAGTTAGTTCCTTCTACCTTCTCTACTTTGAAACACCAACGATCTGCTTCTTATTTCCTTTTCATTTACACATATTCTTCTTCTTAAGATTTGTGCCTTAGCCCTAGTGCGATCTAAATCTTTAACTACCTGATCCCATACTAATGCAAGTATTTTGGTTCAGATCTTCTGTTTTACTACTTTGTTGCCTCCAGTCCTGTGTTTATACCCCTACCGTACGCTAATCTCGTTATATTCAGTTGAATGCTGTTCGATCGGTGGCAGCGCAACACTGACAGAGGGGGTGTTGACATTGCCCACAACTTGAAAGTGCGATCAAATGAAAAGGGAATTGAACCGAATTTTTGGTACACACTTGCTGCACCTTTTTTGGCTGACTAAGGCTTGTAGGGTCATGCTTGTTGCTGCTACTGATCTTGAGCGGACCATTGAATACGCATATACTACGAGTGTTGTTTGTGTTGTCTGGCTAGCTTTACCAACCTCGAAATGCTTGTTATAGAATCCTTGTAGATGTTCACCCATTGCCTTAAATGTATGTACAATTCTATAGATGGTTTACTGTGTATAAAGTGTAGAAGACCAGCTGTGCACTACTGAGCGATTTGGTTACAGGCTGCCGGCTGTTTTTTGGTGTTGTGCAGTGTTGTTGCATTCGCTGTTTTTTGTTCAAGACTTGGCACCAATTTTTTATTTTTTTAAAAGAATTACTTCGTTTTTAGAGATCGTCGGAGGCGCTATATAGGTGGAAGTCAGTGAACTGGTTCTCGCGCTCAATATAGGAGGTTGAGGTACCTTGTGTTACAAATTTCTATTATGGTCGACTGTTCGGGAATCGTGTTTCGCGAGGATAAATTATACAAAGTTCTATTTTCTAGCCGCATTTGTCTTCAGTGGGAGTGCGTGGCAGCACAGTCGGCCAACCAGCGCAGTTCATTGTGTAGGCCAAATATGCATTCAAATTGTCTCCATCATGTTCCATAGACGCAGAATACGTGGCGCATCCAGGAAATGGTTAAATTACGCCGATTCCTTCACCAGTTGTCTTCAGCCACTAAAGAATAACTTCCTAACCACAGCATTCCCTGTATCGCTGAAGTTGTCACAGGAAAGATTGCGAGCTGATACTAGTTGAACAGGAATATTTTTCTAGTGGGTGGTAAAACTAATGGTAAGGAACAACAGAGATTCGCCGAGAGGCGTTACCCATTGTGAGGTTGTGCAAAAAAGTAGGTTGTTTTGCATTCGTTAGTTGTGCTATGAGGAGTGCCTGTGTCGGGCAATTGCATCTACTTAAAGCAACATGTCTTGTCGCGCCTACATGTTAATATACTGTTTGAATTGGTCTGGTTCGTCATTCAAGAAAAAAGTTTGGGAGAAGATTGTTTTGAAGTCACGAGTACGCGCGTGCTTGCTATTCGACTACATACCGGGAAAGACTATGGAATTGTATAGCGCCATATGTAATCCTTTCGGAATTCCAGTGTTAGGGATGGATTCAGTGTTCCAAAGAGGGGAAAGAAAGCCTTGAAGGCAAAGATCAAGGAAGTCGTATACACATGGTTGTCAACAAAGAACGTCGGCGAGTAATCGTGCTTCCGGTGGAGCAACAAAACAAATGGCGGTGACCTACATGCGGTTAAGAACGTGCCTTGGTACTGAAACCGTGTGCTGCACAGCTCACCTTGATGTTGGGGAAGTGCTTCTTTGCAACGCCAGGAACAGCAGTTTCTTCATTTCCATCATCAGACCGTATAAGAATGGATCAACAAGGTTATTATGTGCAGAAAATGATAGTGGTTGGACGTCATTGAGCATCCAAAGGCAGGCCGAACGATCGTGGAAAAGCAGTCCTATTTTCCATGATCGACTGTCGGGAGGGGTTAAATCTTGGCATGACGTTGAGATCAACAGGAATGTTCGAGCGCTGTAGCCAAGATGGTTATCCACGCTTTATTCGGCTGACGTTTCGCCGCAACCGCCTTCAGAGCCTGGAAAAATCAAGCGGATTTCGGGTTGAAGTTCTGTGTATGTTATTCTACGGGAAGTTCTGTAATGCGATAAAACCGACATTTCGTTTCACACAAGTATCGTAGTATCGGCTTTCTTCTGACCCTTTCTCGGTTATTTTGTTCTCTGCAAATAGATGGCTACGATTATACTTCTAGGAGCGTTCCGCGTCGCCGCACATCGTTCGATGTCTTCAAATCCTCGCTGGTGGCCATACAGGATTTCCGTGGAAGAGGCGTTCAAGAAAAGCATCGTTTTGGTGATCGGCGTCGTTGTGGGTGCGAATGTGGTGTCGTATTACTGGCAACCTATGCGGGTAACATTTTACTCATACCTAGTATGTTTTATCGAAAAATAACGGATTAATCACGCATATAGGAGTCATCCAATAGCAAAGTGAGGACAGGGGTCAACGTTGATTAATCCTCGCGTAAGTTGGGCCACACAGTTCACCTCTACACGCGACGAACCTCTACTGTACGGCACTTACCGTAGTCTCACTCCACATCGTGGCAGGTGTGGGCGGATGGCCACTATAGGCCATACGAAGAGCAGAAGAACAGAGCGCGTTGGGTGTCCTTCAGCCAGCTCCCTTTATCATCACAGTAATATATGCGGCAAGGCCATATGGTTTCAAGAAAATTTGATTACTTCGCTACCAATCGCTTTCATAACAATTACATCGAGCTTGGGAGTACGAGCGCTGCAAAAGTTGTGTAAAGCAATCAGTTTGCAATCGAATTTCTAGAGTCATCTAAAGCGAGAAGGTTTCAATGACAAAGCTCGATCTTGGTTTCTAAGCGATATGACGAAGGTCGACACGTAGTAACCCAGTTGGGAGGCGCCGCTGTAGCGTGTACACTGAGTCCACTATGTTGGTTCGGGTCACGCCCGGCCAACAAAACCTTCCGTTCGTCCGAGTTCGGTGGATTGGCACTGTTGTTGTTTGTGGAGGATTAAACACCGGCCTTTCCTTCAGCCCACCACTGCAGGTCATTGTATAGACCAAATTCGAGTGCAAATTGCTTCTACAGCATCCCTTGGACATCTAGAATGCGCGACTCATCTCAAACAGGGATTGAGTAACTTCGTCTTTTACAATATGCAATGAATATGTTGGAGTAAAGTCGCAAAATGTTATTCATCCAGACAGCAGAATGCGACAACTTGAATGGGCCCTTTCTTGCAGGAATACGACGCGGAGCTTGATCGTGGAAAGGTCCAATTACTGCGTAAGTACAAAGCGCTTAATGATGAGCGGGTCGCAAAATCTCAGCAACAACAACAGTAGCGACGAGTCCGGTGGTGACAGGCGCAGTTCTGCTGAGGTACCTGTTCTGAGTGACACTCTTCTTTCAAATTCCTCTCATTTGTAGCTCTTCGGTAGCGGTGGCACAGCAGTTTAGGGAAACAGATCTGCCTAAATTCGAAAAGGGTCCACAAAGCCGGCCGAGCTTTTTTGACAGTCCTCAAAAACGTATTTTGGTTATTTTTCCTTTGAAAAGTCAACCCTAAGTCATGAATGAGGGAGCGTTTTCCTTGTTTCACATTTTTTTGCCTCTATTTTAGACGTCACCGAAGGATCACTACGGTAGTGATGACGATCTTCGATCTACAGTGTTTAAACGAATTTTTAAGACCTTCAAAAGACGGGTCCCTCCTCCAGATCTGAGCGGCGTTCTCGGTAAGTTGAGTACTGCTGCGCTTACTGTTAGATTGTAAGGAAGGCTATTTCAGTTTTTCAGGCTTTTATTAAAAAACCATAACTCGCCCCAGGAAGCACCTTTTAACACAACCTAAAAACTTTTTTTTGCGTTTTTCGCTCCTCTATCGATGCAGCAGATATTGTGAGATCGCATTTCCTTTAAAGGTGTAACGAATTATGGCGTTTGAAATCACTGGGCATCGTGTTGTTTCACAATCGTTGTTCTTCTAATGAAGGTAGCCGCTCTTTCGATAAAAAAACACTTGGTTATGGCTAGATTTGGTGAACATATTGCATGTTGACGTTCATTGATCTAGAGTTCCTTCAACCTTGACATGACTATCCTTGAAACGAGCAGACGGATCGTCATGCGAGAAGTATTGAATCACTTCATTCATAAGCTTCAGACCCAGCACCTTCAGTTCAGAATACGGTTTCTCTGTATGTCCTAGAGAATTCTGGGTTTCGCCGGGGTCTCGTTTGCCACCTTAATCCTCCAGGAATCGCTGGAATCTAGCACCAAGTTAGTGTTTTCCGGAGCTAACCAATCGGAGCACTACGCTCCGTTGGTCTGACGGTAGCATCCAAATTTGATGTGGAGTGTTACACAAACATACCACGCTAATTTGGAAAGGACATGTTTTTCAGTCTCCTAAGCGAGGTACTCCATATTCGATTGGTTCACTTTTCTAGCGGTTACTTCGCTCATGACTAGAGGGTAGATCTGCCTTGACTTTCACTTTGTCATAACTCACGGAGGTTAAATGCGCCACAAATCCTAGTGCACATGCTTTGAAAAAATGTTGTGGTAACCCAAAGATGGTAGAAATTCTTCAGGAACGAGTAGAGAAAATTGAATGGGTGACTTAAAACTACGTACGCTTTTATATCAGGAGCGCGAGAAAACTGGCATAATTTTCCTACAATCTAATGGAAAAGATGGTCTCCGAGATCATGACGTGACACCCATTGAATGGAACCTTCATAGATCCATCAACAAGCAGTGAATGTGGTGTCCTTCCGAACCACCTTTTGGATTGTGAGAACATAGCAACGAGCGAACTGGAGCAGCTCGGCTTGAAGCCCCTGTCAGACTGGAAGGTCAAGGCTCTGCCTGGCAGAGATGGTCTCTACATTATTCCCAATGTGCTCAGGTGACTCTTCCTTTCAAAGTGAAGGAAGCAAGCTGGTTGTGTTCGCGATTTTTGCTAGGGATGACCGCGACTTGCTCGTTTAGAGATGACGCGGTCGAGATGTGGCTGCGACGTGTGTCCCAGTACGCGGAACCACCAAGCATCACCAATCTCACTGCACATGGCACAAGTCCAAAGAGGTATCCACGCTCCACCACTTGATGGACTAACCCTTCAGCGGAACTGCTTCAGCGACGTTCTTCGCCTGGCTGGCAAGTCTCTGAGGTGGACGACACTGGGGGTCGCCTACAATTGGGACACGAAAGAGTATCCGATGACCGGCGATCCTCTACCCAAGGAGCTTGTCGACCTTGCCGATGTACACAACAAGCGTGGACTGTATTGCTTCGTCTTAAAGCTGCGTCATCGCTGCATTTTCAGGTCGTCACAAGATGTCTGCGGTTGGGTCCAATGCATGCGGACGCCACAATTGTGAACTACTATCCTCCAAAGTCAACGCTGTCACCGCATGTAGATAGGTGGGCTCGTTACAACCTTTGATTTCGGCTACAGGAGCACTCGTTTTGGCAAGATAGCTTGCTCTGTGCTGTATTTACGTTGCCGCTTCATTTAGATGCTGATGGCGGAGTCTCTTATGGCATTCATTAGCACTATTCGTCCCTTTCAACTTCAATCTTGGGATCTTCATTTAGCGCTCTAGCTTTGCAGTGATCATCGTTACCACTGGGTTCGTATTTCTTGTGTCCTAACGCCATGGAAAACCAATATCAGTCATCATTTCTTGTTATTAGCTTGCTAATAGACTGTAATTTCGATCGCTACCAACACGGCCACGGAGTTAGCAGAGCCACAGGTATCCAACGACTGCCATGCGGTTTCGGTTGTATAACCTCAAACTTGGGTAATTAAACCTTTTTATAAAATAACAATTAAATAATGTATGGCGATAAAGATAACCTATTATCCAGTGACCTATAGCCTAAATCTCCACCTCTAGTGCCCGTGAAAACGTTCTGTGGTGGTTGTGCTCCTGACCCTAGAAGTAAAATTCTAATACATACGAAAATACTAAGCTAGAAATTGTTCTAAAAGGTTACGAGACGACGAGAAGTGACAAAGACTGAGAATGTTACAATCGGCCTGGCTTATAAACGTCTGAGCATCAGATATCAGTAAGAATGAGGCGCGAAACGACAACAAAGGCTCACACGAGACAGCTTGAACGACAACAAAACTGTGAAGGTCACTCAGCAGTTTCGCTGTAGCCTACAGTTTAATACTGAACCCGGGTTCAGTATAGACTGAACCAAATACAAAATATAAGTAGAATTTTGTATTTTACACCCGGTCATATCGCATAAAGTTTTTGCAAAGTTCACTAACAAAAAAAATCATCCATGAGGATTTGAGATTCCATTTAGGAACATTCTTTTCTGACCTACAAAATGGGAAAATTCAAGAAATAAAAATGGTATTTCTTAAATTTTTTGTTTGTGATTTGGGAGCCCTAAGTAGCCCGATGGAGCCCGATGGAGCCTCGGACATAATTCGGATAGACCAAAGTGCACTCGGATGGTCATCTGGAGCAAATTGACAGCGATTTTGGTATCATACATTACATGGAGGGGATCAGAGTCCTTAATTAAATCCAGGTCACAAATGGGTGGAAGAACTTGATGAGGAACATGGTGAAAGACGTGCACTCGATACCAGGTTCCTGGTTTGGATTTCCCGCCCAGGCCAATCAAGCCTTTCATCCCTTCGGTGCCGAGGAGTTGGTACCAGGCTCGTTTGGGAAGGACAAATGACTTGTTTATCAGCTGGCAACCGCAAGTCATTGCATGGCCAAATACGCATCCAAGTCCATACATTTATTTGAAACTGGAGTTTAACACTTCACACATGGATTCTAATGAGTTTGCATGCGACCAGACGAGCACTGAGTAAAACGAGAACGCGACGTGTTTTTTTTTTGCGTCAGAAACTAGCCATTTGGCAACTGGACTGTCGCCTGGGAAAGAAGTGAGTGCGTTGTCTTGGAGCGGCTAGACTAGCCAACTCTGTTAGCATTTCTAGGGACCAATGTGCTCCCAGATGCGGATGGGGGAGGCGTCAACTCCCGCATGCAGCCTTAATCGAGATTCTTGGTTCGGTTCTGGCCCAAAGCATCCATGCCCTAGGTTCTCCCTGCGTCGAGTTGACATAAAAGCAGTCGGAATTTTTTCAACTCGGATGACCTCCTCAGGTCGTTGCATGACTTAAATACACATAACTTATTTTTATCACGGGATACGCCGTAGAAGTAGGGTGCATGGCCCAACCTAAAAAGACGATGACTAGTCCTTAATTCTTTTTTTTGTTGTTGGGTATATCCTTCATGTTTAGGAGCTTTCGAATTTGTTGTGTGTACTTTTCGACCGGGATTATCCGTTACAATATCTAGTACTCCTACGAGACGAACAAGGCAATATGAAGCAACGAAGCGTGAAAGGAGAGCTGAGAGAGACTGTCTAGCGCATGATTTTGGCTAGCACTTAGATGAGCTGGAAATAGAAACTCTGGTGCACTGAGTATGTTCTACACTTCATTGTAACTAATGGTAGGTACCATCGGTACTAGTCGCAAATATGGGCAGCATTAGGAGCTGAGAACGCACCAGCATACCAGGCCATCCAGAGCCACCGAATGGGACCATCCAGAGAGGAGGTGAAAGGTCGGCGCTTCGACTGGTTGGCGTATGTTCGACGATGCTCTTATTAGTTACCAGAAAACGGGGAGGTTAAAGGTGGTTCATCTTCTTGTTGGCGAGAATGTATGGAATCAGAAGATTTTATCTGGAGTGACACCGTGTTGCCTTCAAGCAGAACCATTTCAATTTCGTTGCAGTGCTTGAATTTCGATATCACTTCTAAACCATGCTAGAAGATACAGGGTGCAGGGTGCGAGGAGAATACTGCCGCCCGAAACTGACTGATGACTTCCGAAACGAAGCATCTTGAATTTCCGTTCATATTTCATTGCCAGATAGCTTTCTGACAGCAAACGTATGGAAGTGACAGCCGTTTCTTCTCACCGTTTTCTGGTGAGGATGCATTAGGAGTGAGGAATGGAGAAACCGCCCCCCCCCCCCCCCTCCTTTCCCCATTCGGTCTTACTTCGGAATCGATGACAATCGAATGCATGCGAATGTATTCAGGTCAGAGCGAACGATGGCTCCTCTGGTGTCGCTGTCACTCGGGCAGTCGGCCATCTACCTCACCGGTGGCGAGTCTCTCGACGATGACGTCGTCCCGCTGTGGCTGCGATCTGGCGACGTGCTGGTGATGCACGGCGCCCAGCGACTCGTCTACCACGCTGTCGCCGCCATCCACGCTGATCGTCGTTTCACCATCGCCGACCCCGTGCTGGAGCAGTTCGCAAACACAAGTCGCGTGAACATCACCGTTCGACAAGTGAACCCAGTGAAGTTGTCATAGCGTTTCCCATACTAGGGAGTGGTCTCAGGCGTTTGTCTGAACGGCGAGAATGAATTCCGTTTCAAGAATGTCCATTCTTCAAACGGTATGTGCCGTTTTGTAAAGTCCTTGAGCCTACCGAATTGCGCGCCGTGAAGTTGGCTATGAAATTACTATTATTATTATATTTATTACAGCCAATAACAACAGAGATTACAAAAAAGACCTACAAATTGCACAGTTGCAATACCTTCCCAACATCGAGTATGGCGGGAACATTCAAGTTTACTGCTTCATACATAGGTGCGGGGTCAGATATTCGATTCCTTGACCTTTCAGTATTTTTATGTTTTCTGCATATTCGATATTTGGGAGGTTTTATCGCCTTGTGCGGCTGTTCGTTTCCATAGCAAAGCAAACATTCAGGCCCCTATCTGCGAAGACGGAATGACTTTGCAAAAATGGAACGTACTTTCCTACAACTGTGAGGACGGGATTCTCGCATTGGTATTCATTTTCGTGGTTCAAACTACACCTGAGACGTTCCGTGGTAAGATAAGGATTAGTGTTCAGTTCTAGAGAAATTTGTTCTTCGCTGTTGATTGTTTTGTTGTCTGTTCACATTCACACTCGCGTTCGATATTTTGCGGTTTAGGTAAATGAATGCAATATAATAAAGATTTTTATTGGCGTGTTCCAGCATGAGGCAGAAAATGGAGAAAGTGTTGCTTTGTCTTTACAAAGGCCTGTGCCCATGCTTTCCCTCGATTGTTTAACGCCAGCGTCGGTTTCTGGCTTCATCTGCACCTGACGCTGGGTAAGGAGGCATCCCTAGGGTGGAATTCGTTGGAGCCTGTGGCTGTCATCACGTGCATCACCTGTCTTCCCGTTGATCATCGACTTGCTCGAGCGGGCGCCAGCAGCGTCTCCATTCGTCCCTCTCGCGTGCCAGAGTGCTCCAAAGGATCCTCCTCGCTCGAGGGACACGAAGAGCGTCATATCGGTCGTTCAGGGCTTTCACGAAGAAGACCGACCAACGCGTTGGTGGGCGTCCCGGTGTTCTCTTGGCATCCCCCGGAATCCAGTCGTTGATGGCTCTCGTCCAGTGGGTGACTGCGAATCGCATTACGTGGCCGGCCCACCTAATTTTCGACGACTTGGCCCATGCGACAGTGTCTCTGATACGCAGTGCGTAGCAGCCCGCGCAATACTGCCACACGTCGAGAACAGCGTCGCCGAAGTATAACATAGGCCATAGATTCGTACCTTATCCCTATTCTTCAGCATTTGTCCCGTTTAGTGGCGAGGTCCGCATTCCTGGTGTACTGGCGCCACTTCTCCCGACGGAATATCTAACCGAGGTGTATTCCAGCTGGCTTCAAGTCCATGTGCAGCTTGTCAGCGATGCTTTGATCTTCTTCCTGGTCAAGACCAGTCTTTCGAACAGTGTCACCTTCTGTGAGAAGGACGTGCCCATAGATAGATTCGTGCCTAGCTGAATAAGCTCGCAGCCCAGTGCCGGCCTAGCAGGTCTTCGTCGTAAGGCGCAACCCTGCCCTGTGGACGGTCTGTGCATCCAGTCGCATTATCAACTGGCTCGCACTTCCAATCGAGCGCATGGCATGACATCGTCATGACTTCTCTGGTATACTTATCTGCAGTCCATCTTAAGGAGACGTGTAACGCAGCTACACGTAAATCCAAAATGTACCTCGCACAAGGCTCAGAAACCGAAGGAGGCATCGTCCATTGATCGGAGTGGAGCGTAATGCACATTCGGGTTCAGCTATGTAGCGGTAAGTATTCAGTTCAACCATCGATGGGCCACTAGCTGAACATTCACAAAATCATAGAACAGATTGGTAAATTTTCCTGAACCCACTTTCAAAGGCAAATAAAAATTATGCATCTTTGGTAATCCACTGTGGTCGTAGTGGCTCGCTGATAACACTGTGAACTCGAAAACAGTCTTAGCTGAAGGCAACCAACTAACGTCACTTCTGGCTGAATAATGAGAAATGAGCCTGGTACCGTCGACCCTGGCAGAGAATTCAGCACGACGTAGAGCCGGTACTGGAGAAAAAAACATATAGCGCCTTCCGTAACAGAAATTATCCCAACCCAGCTCCCGTCCTGGCGGAGGATTCGATCAACTCACTGTATGCGTGAGCAAGAAGCGCCAAGAGGAAGTAAGCCTTGTCAGCAGTGCGGGATACGGGACGAAACGGAACAACCGCTTGCAGTGCAGCAAAAGAAAAAAAACCGATGACATCGGTCTAGGGTAACGACACCAAACTATCTAAGGCATTTACGATGAGGCAAACGTCGAAGTGAAAGCAGGGAAAGGGCCAGACGGCGAGAAACGATGGAAAGGAAAAGAACCGTCGGTCAGCGAGAGCTTAGACCCTTTCCTGCCTAACCTCGAGACGTAGGCTCTAGGTCCTGGCGTAGGCCTTTTCAACCTCCCAATCTCTACACGGTAGGCGAATAGGGCAGACGATGTAGCGTTTTTGTCGCATACCACGAACACACGGCGATGAGTACCTGGCTCGCAATTTGCGAGGCAGCAACATACGGGACGAGTTGTAGCCAATGTTCCCAACCATAGCCAACAAACAATAGGTTGTCGCACCATTTCTATTGAGGTCAATGTGGAGAAGAGGCCAGCAAAACATATGTAGCTAATTTGGTAGAGTGCCGTTCATGGAAACCGCGTAAAGTAGTTCTTTCGCTTCTAGGCGACCACTGCTTGAAAGATGAACCAAGGTAGGGATGAACTGTGGTGACGATTAGGGGGGCTCTCGGAGATGGGCGGCAGCCTTCCTGCAAGGATTTTCAGGGTGATCAGTGCTAGAAGCAGTGCTGCTGCCACATGACGAAAGACCGTAAACTTCGAAAGTGTCGAAAACTTCCAGATTCCACAAATCGACACAACTCATCTTACGGCTGTCAGAGGGCTCGACCGAATGTGTGGCTTATCCCGGAAAATGCCATTTCAAATCCCCAGCCCTGGACTGTAGAAAACTTCTGTCAGGTGATGTCACAATCACTGCTGACACCTGCACTCTCCAGCTGAAATGACTCGAGGGTGCGCTAGCTCAGAGACCGGAACAACCGAAGCTCTACTTCTTGCACTACGATGCATATGAATGTTGCTATCGGGGTAAGAAATTAGTAAATCCAAGGCGGAAGTTGCCACAGAAATCGCTCTGCTGGCAGGACACCGCACCAGCCGATTTCCACCCTCTACAGCTTCCCGAACGAACAATTACAGTTCTTACATCTGCAGCTCAGGAAACCGAATGGAAGACGACTTGAACTAGTTCTGCTCTCGAGAACGTCAAGAGATCTACATGCATGGCAAGCTGGTTGAAACTCCATTATTCATAGATGAATAGCTGATAAGATTCTACACCCGTAGACTTAATTCTTTAATGCCATTGCTTTCATGAGTAGTATATGTAGCTGGAGAGATATGGAGGTTGTCCTCGGTAACTGAACCCTAATTACCGTTACTCGATTTATTCCAAGCGTTAACAGGGAAAGTTCTCAAGGTAATTGAATTGATGTGCTTGGTAGCCGAAATCTATCATCCATTACCGTGAAAGGAGTAGCATCGACGCTGAAGGCAGGTGAATTCGGCAAAAAAAGCTGAAAGTCAGTCATGCGACATTTTTCCACTGAAATTCTTCTATTACGGTCGGTGCCTGTTTGAGTAAAGTTCTATGTTTTGAACTGATGGTGAGATCAGTTTCTCGGATTATGGCAGCGAAAGAGGCTTCTCAAAGAAATCATTAGTGTGTTTTCTCTTTTGTTTTTGTCCAACATTCGTTGTGTAGTCTACCAAGATTTTTCGAAAAACTTGGCTGATACTTTCTGTTCAACACAAACCATAGCGACAATATAGTCGCTTTCGTGTTCCAACGTTATAGTTTAAACGCGCGCCAGTTAGCTTTTACTATTTTTAGTCCTATCTTACCACAATTTCCATAGGTCACTTGTCGGTAGATACGGTCAGGCGGTATTTATGCTCGATTCATGTTCCACAAAGATCCTTTGCCGATTTCACACCACTGCGGTTCAAACCGCAAAGGAAGCCTACTGTTGCACCACTTCTCTCGGTGTTCATCTCTTGATCCCTTTCCCTAAGCGAAAATAAGAAGAATGCTTTCGTTCGCAGAATCGCAGGTTTTTTGAAGGCCGACACTGAACTTTGGAGCGTTCGCGAGTAGAAATGCTTCGACAGTGAACCGAAAGCGGTTTGGTCTCCGAATTGGTTTTGTCGTCGTCATCGAAGTGAAGTTTGAAAACACAATTAATCCGTAGTCCCGGTTCTAAATGACTGGGTTGAGTTGTTAATGCCAGCAGACCCATCAAGTGACGCAGTTAGGTCCTAGCAAACACACGTCATAGTGGGTCGTGCGCATAGGAGGGATTGCGCTAATTATTTTGCTAAAAATAGAGGGCTACGTGACATATACTTTGATTAGGAGGATGTGTGAACTGCTAGGTCGGTCGAAAAGCCTTCCCGTTTTCGCCTACTTAATGCCACTCTTTTCGATATACTACTCGTACAAAGGACCAATTGGAGACCATTTATTTGTCCGAAGCCCAATGCGAATGTGATATGTACATGAAGTGTTTTTCAAAAAGCAGAGGTTAGAGCTGTGTTTGTTATCAAAGAAACTCATTTTTACAAGGCTTTCGGAGCCAGTAAGGCCTTACACAAGACAGATCACTATCAAATGAAGGAAGAGGGGGGGGGGGGGGGGGAGGATGCGATTGAGGGTGTGAGGCTGAAACACCTATGATTAGTTCTAGGAATTCAGCTGTGGACGTGCGACGTCGAAAACGAAGCAAAGCTTGGCTGCTACTTGGCTGGTACTGGCAAAATAGGTAACTGAAGAACTGACAAGCCAAAGCAATTAGTGAACCAGACCCAGAGGTTCTTCTTCTAAATTCACAAAAGACACTAGTGTATCATAAGATAGTATTCTGTACCACGTTCATGCTTTGAAACAAGATAAGAAGTTTCGGCTCGCATGACTAGGTATGCTGCTTTAAAATGAGTTCAAAGTAGTTTTAATCTTCAGTGCTGAATGACAGCTTGTTGCATTATCTTTATACCTACATATGTAGGCGGCACCTCAAGTTCGATCACTGTTGATCCTAGGCTCTTCCTCCTCTTGAAGGTTCGGTGCCTTGAGAATGGGTTATTCTGGTCCTGGTAGCTTTGAGAACTACGCAGCGCTCTTAGGTGCTCTCCATTCTCCAACGAAGTGGTCTATATCACCTGTGTAACTGATCGCTGCCACACAGACCATCTTGTATACTACACACCACTTGTGGTAAAGCTGGCTGTCCTCTTCACAAACTAAGCAATCTGACCTTTCACACCGATTCTTGTAAAGACGCGACGTTGTAAGAAGACGCCGCAAAGATGTAGGTGGTCGAAGTACGAGACTTATAGGAAGCCCCGCTCGTTTTACCACGCTGTTGATGTCTTTGGGCGAAGAAATCCGTGATGAAAGATGTAACCAGAAGACAAGACTAGACTATTGAATAAATCGCTTTGAGGCGTTTCTTTAAACGGACCTTTTTGCTACAGCGTAAATACTTTTACTTTTCATCTCTTCTTTTGGTCAGAACAGTACAGCGGTAAGTTTCCTTCGAGGCAGTATTGTGGTGTTTCTGCTTATTAAAAGAGTTTTAGGTACGACATAAGTAGAACTGAGTTTGAAAGGGCGGTGTCCGACTTTTCCAACTTTGGAGGTGGCAAAACTGAAGAACTGCCTGGAAGAAGCGTAGTAACAAAATTGGCTGTTCTTTGAAAATTCCAAAGTCTTCGATTTGTGAAGAAACCTGAAAATAGGACCCCTGTTGAGATGCGCAATTCTCAACGGACCTACAATCGTTCAGTCTCTCCAAATGTAAGCGCATCTCCAGGAAGGCACTCTCTGTCTGTGCGATTTTTAATACCATCCCTTTCATATATTCATAGAAAATTCAGTAGTAGAATTATTGTTGTAAATAGCGACCATCGTAAACGATCTTGTTGTCAGATGCACCTATCTCCATCAAATCACGATTATTCTGACATTTTTCTTTTTATGGAATCCTCTGACTAACCAGGTCATATGGTTAACTCGGAACCAGCACATATAGGAACATTTCAGAAATTGGTCCAAGTACGCTGTAAAGTTATATGCCGCAGCCTCTGGGCTCCGACGTTTAGGGAAGTTCTCAATGGCACACCAGCGATAACTGCTTTTTTCGCTCGATTCAGTAGTTCATCCAGCGGTTGCTTGGAGAAGCGAAGCATAGTCACTCCTAATGGTCGAGAACTGTGCGCAGGATTTGGTTCGCCGACGGAATTTCCTGAAGTTACGTTCCATCGGCTCGGAGAACATCCTTCGAAAATCAGTGGTTCCTGTGGTGATGGGTGGAAAGCCTTCGATGTGGTTCGCCGACAATACTGAGCAGCAGTAACATTCTGGCAGGTGCTCTAATCGATGTCGGCTTTTCCCTCAACAACATGCACGGTGCGAGATTTCCCTTTTTGGCTGCTTTGTGTTTTAATAACGACGGCGCCTCCGATCTGCAGGATATGTGCATGCAGCTTACAACAGGGTGTAGCAAACAGCTTTTTCCCCTGCCGTCGTGAATTGAAGAGCGGTGCCTCTTCCCTCTCCGACAGCCTTGATTAAACGGTTGTCAGTGAAGAAGACGAGATTGATGCGTGGAATTATGTTTCTCGTTCAGGATTACGTCAGTCCGTAGACAAACGCTCTCATTATACCGGACGAATAAACGAACATGCCCAGCATTTTCATTGCAATTTTGCAATTTCGAGCCTACTGGAGTAGCGGAATAATTTGCAGCTACACACCGGTGGTTTTCATGTCCGAAACGCCGTTCCCCTCGGCGAGCACCGGCCGAGTTGAACGGAGGTGTTGCAGTGTAGGCACAAATGCCCTGCGAAGACTGACTCCGGTGAATTCTTACTAATTGATCTAAAGAAAGTAAACTATTGTAGAATTCCGGCAGATTATGATGTTGGTTTAGTAGATTTATCGCAGAATAATGTTAGAGGGTGAAATTTGAATTCCGGCGTTTCTCACTCGCCTTATGACCACAGGATACCGCTTGGATACTCCTCTCAATTACTGAAGCTGAGGAGCTTTAGCGACATTTAATCCGGCAGGCATTGGTATTCAGAGGATTTACTTCCTAAGGTCAAAAAAATCATGTAGTCAGGCGGTTTCGGCTGAGTAACTATCACGCAGCCCACCCTTCAGAGCTTTTTATCAAGTCTGTCTTGGGAAGGGTTCAGGCATATTTCCACCGCATTCAAGTGGGGCAGCTAAAGCTTGGACGATATGGTAGGGTGTAGGTTCAAAGCTGTAGCTCTTATCCAAAACTTTTCAGGTTGACATAGAATACCAGGGTTTGATAGTGCAAAAACTTGTAGGTGTTAGTATCGATGAAACATATATGTTCCTTTCTTTATGTTAAGAAAATTGTGGATACCCAAAAAGCACCCCATACCTGAATATCTGGCTAATCTGTTTATTCTTTCTGGGATGCGCCAATCTTTTTCCTTACTTCTATGGAATATCGTGGAGGCGATTTGAATGTATAGTTGGTCTGTAGGCGCGTAGCAGCGCAGTCGATGGAGGTGCGGACTGTCGCGTGCACCCAATACCATGTTCTTAGTTCGGATTTCCCGCCTAGGTTAAACAGGGTTTCCATGTCTTCGTTGTGCGTAAATTTGGCTCGTCTAGGAAGGACAAAACACTTACTTGTACATCGACTGGCCAACATAAGTTTTTGCATATACCAAAAATATATTCAAGTTTACAACCCGTGAAAGAGGAATGCGTCGCCCATCTCAAAAGCAGCGGAATAACGGCGTGCTTTATCCGTCGTCCCTTATTTGCCCTAAAGAAGAACCTGTGCTGACTGGTGGGGCAAAAAAAAGATTATTAATAATAACTTATTACGGCCGTAAAATACAGTCGTGATAACGAATTATAATAGAAAAATTTTCGGAATTTTCACCATACCGCATTTCATAACAAAAAAAAGAAACTTCAACAAAACATGCTAATGCTTGAAGACAATTCCTATTCTTCTTAAACATATTCTTTCTTCTTCGTAGACAAGTCGGGTGAGATAAGATAATCTGTTGCATACCGAAGGAGTGGACTGCTTGGTCTGACCGGGGGAATTATAACCATGGATCGATTTAGCAAGTACAGGCGCCTCGTACGAATGAGCATCATACGTAGAATACAGTGCATATCGTGGCCAAAATGTTTGCATTTAAATCAGTCTACAAAGATTCCGAAAGCAATGCAGTCTGTACCCAATTCACTGAAGGGAACTTAGACTACCTGGATATAAACAGCTAACTAGTCGACAGAACGTTGTGTCGCTTGCCACTAAGTACGTTTACGTCCCCATAACATTCCCTACATATTTCTTAGAAAAAAGCGCTGGATCTAACGCTACTTCTTACACTAATATTTAATACGTTCCTTCTTCATAGGGAAGTCCCATCGGTGTGGATCAGGGATGAGCGGATTAACCGTTATCCATTATCCGTTATCCGGTTTCCGGGGTTTTGCCCTATCCGTTTATTGTTCGTTATCCGGCGATTTCGTGCCGGATAGCGAACAAGAAATTAGCTGAATCTTAGCTTTGGAAGTGGTGATGGGTGTACTATGTACAGGATCCTTCACGATCATAAGAATGGTCGTCAGAAACAAGAAGTAAAATCTAGAAGGGTTAATTGAAGTTTCCTCGCTTGGAGACTGGCTACATAGCTTTAAAGATATCTAACTTTCAGCCTTACAGAAAGCCCGCTAAGCCTGCACCATACTTATATGAGGCCTACTTAGCTTAACATTGTTCATTCATCTCAAGTCATGTGCTGACCAAGAAGGCATACAAACTGCTACTAGCAATCGTCAAAAGTGGAGAGCTGCATCCTGGAAAGAATTTTTTACCGCTGATCTTTCCATCGTATCAATTGTGGTTACACGATTGCAGTGTGCTCGATTTGGTTGCAGGCGGTAATGGCACCTTTTTAGCCATATGCTGTCGTGAATTATCAAAAAATACTGCAGTACAGCAATGAATACTAGAAAAAGAAATAGGATTAATTCAAATACATAGAGTAAGCGATTTTTCCATTAAAAATTTTAGGCAGCAATAAACTACTGAATAAACATATCATCGTGGGTGCTGAAGGCATGTAGATTTGTTTTAAATTGTGAGTTCTTTTTTGTGAAACTTATCTGCAACATAGGGAACACCTCCGTTTTGGGGCTAGGTCGAATATTCTTCCTCTGCTCCAGAAGGGATGGGTCGGGATTCTTCTCCAGATCCAGAAGGTCTGGATGTCGTAACTCTTTAAGTGTGTGTTTGCCGTACACTACTGCTTGCAGCTACTACCCAAAAGTTAGTATTTCATCCATCCCAGATAATTCCACGTTGAAGTACCTTGGATCTTAGGATGCTATCGAGCAGCAACAACAAGAACGGTTCATAGCATGTGTACATAGGACAAGATCGTTATGTGAATTTTGTTTCGCTGGGTGTGTGCCTTCTTCTTCTTTCCAGAGACATCGGAAGAATTGCTCTTCCAAGGACTATTCTATTTTTCAACTGCTCTAATTGAAAAAAAAGAGTTAAGCGCAGAGTAAGGCTGATAATCCAACCGACCTCTTGGAAACAGGTGAAAGGCGGGTATGTTGCTGTGCGTTTGTCTTCCTATGGATGGGCAGAAAAACCCATAGAGCGTCGCTATTGCGTCAACTGCAAAACTTTTAAAAAACAGTACTAAAATGTCTAGAAATGGCTTATAAATTAACAGTGCTTTAAGCCCTGATCTGTTGTTGAAGTTAGCGCAATTTAAAACGAGTTTTAATTTTTGTTGTTTGTTCGGTATCCGTTTTTCCGTTATCCGCCCATTTTCGGGCAAAATTATCCGTTATCCGGTTTTCAAAATTTCCGCTCATTCCGGGATGGATATTTAGTCTCGTTAGACCTATGTTTAAAAAATGCGCAAAACCGACGTGAAAATTGCAGACTCGTCTGCTTTACCTCTTCCACTAACAAAGTTCTTGAAAAATTGTTTGTCAACGACTTTATGATTATCTTCATAAAAACAATCTAATTACTAATCATCAGCGCGGTTTCCTGCAGATGAAGTTAACGATAACAGCCCTCACTTCCCCTGTTTCCACATGGAATCAAATTCCTGACACCTGTGTATGCTACCATTTCCTACGTAGACTATGCTAAGGTTTTCAACTCCATTCCGCTATGCCTTCTCTCAAAAAAGCTTCGAACGTACGGTCTTAGTGGATGCTTGTTTGTCCCTCGGACGTTTCTATTCGGGCGCAGTCGACTGGCCATCGAGAAGACAGTGGGAGATTTCGGTGTGATGTTTTACGAAAAATTTTCGCACGAGGAACATATTGAGAAGATCGTATTGGTGGCATATGCAAAGTGAAGCTTCATCTTGCACGCACTCAAAACACGAAGTAGAGGGACACTTATCTAACTTTTCGAATTCTCTGTGAGGCCAATGTTAGAGTATTGTACGCCGGAGTGGTCTCCTACTTGGGTTCAATAGCAAAATTGAAAGCATCCAACAGATCTTTGCGAGAAACAAGTTCCTTCTCAAAGCCTGCTGCTCCTTGTGAGCATTGATTCTACTGAGTGGGGGTTCTCTAAAATTGGGGTGTTATACGATCAGGTTTTTTTTCTTCAGGCTACTTACGCGCTATGCTGACGTTAGCTGCGAGCTCCCGCTAATAATGTCTCTGTCCGTCATCCAAACAAGAGGTCGTCCTTCCTTCAGGTACTTCCAATCCTTCTTGTGCCGAGTGATAAAAACGTGGAACGAGCTACCAGCGTCACTACTTACTCCCTACATACTTAGTTACGTCGTCATTTCCAAATAACTTCATTCGACAACTAGAAAGGCTTTTAAAGCAGAGAGTTTTTTTTAATTTCTAGCGTATGATGGTCAACATAATAACCAATTTTGTTTCAAGAATCCTTCTTCCTTGTTTATTAAAACGTCAGTGCATTTTTCCGTATGTCGTTCTAGTAAATTTATTTACATGTCGCAAGATGACCAGCATTAAGCATAATAGGGAGCGTGCCGATGAATAATAACCGAGCAGAACACAGATCGAACACTGCCAACCGATCATGGTATCTACTGTACACGCGCTCTCTGAATGGCATGTCCATTCAATGTCGGTCTGATTGGATGGGAGGTTCCCATTACCAAATGCTGCCCGTGACATATACTTCGCGACATATACTTAAAGTTATTATTATTACTACTACAAAGTAGTAGAATGACGACCGAGAGCTAAAGCAAGTTTTCCTCAAAGAGTGAACCACCAGATGTTACCTGGGCATATGTTCTACTTCGGTTTTCCGTCGACGACGCTGTCGGCGACAGTGCTGAGAGCAGGTGCTATGCAGTGCAGTAGCAACTTGCACAACCGAAGTTATCGCTGGCCCTCTGGCGGTGAAGGGCGCGCGTCGGCGGCGACAAGTTGCAGGATCGCAGAATGGTCACACATGCCATAGGATTCATCTAAGGTAGTCGCTTTGAGCATTTGCATGTCATTCCTGTCCAACAGTTTCCTAGGAGGGCCTATAATTGCGAAACGCTCTATACACCTTGTCAATAGGCTAAAAAATGGCGGGGGTATATACATAGGTTTCTTCGAATTAGGTGTGCCGTGTTTTTCCCGTAGCAAATGTTGAAGTTCTTGCAGTGTTTGAGGGAGGTTCAGCGCTATCTGATTTTGGACTGTTTTACAATATACGCCGCATGCTCTAAATTTGTTGGCAAAAGTTATTGTTTACGGCCGCCGTTTCTCTGTTTAACTTGTCTCTCCAAGATGACCTATCGTGGAGCCGAACAACCTTGATTGTGGCAGTATCGAAACCTTCGGTTTTTTCCTCAGAGAACGACTCTCACTGCAACATTTACTAGGGCTGACTACAGTAGTAGGAGAAGAGTATTAGGAGAAATTGGGTAATATATATATCTTCTACTGGGTGGATTAGCCTTGGCACGGAAATTGCAGAGGTGTCTTTCTATAATTTCTGGTTCTCCTCGTTCGGAGAGCATGATCCTACGACAGAAGTCTTCTACCTTGGTCGATCCCACCTACGTGGTAGTGGAAGAGCACCTTCAAGGCAGCCGAAAATTTGAAGACGTTTTTATAGGGAGTGGAAGGTGTCTTCTACATGCGCTTTGAGATGGATTTGTGCGGTCATACACCTACAGCGTTTCTACATGTACCTGACCCGTATTGGAACTTCCCTGAACAAGCCAAACTTGTAAATCCCTCAAAGTTATTCTTGTTAGGTATTACCTCCTAATAGGAAACATGCTTTCTGTTTTCCTTGACTCACAACAGTTTATCGACAACTTATGTATAACAAGTCACAGGCTTTCTCTGTTTCTAATAAATTTCGCGGTCGCAAATGGATAGCAGCCCACTACAGTACCGTCGGTAAACATTCGCCAAAACGCGGCCGGCGGCGGATTAGTCCGCCGTTTCCGCCGCTTTGCCATAACTCCCTTCAAAGTCGATTATATCCAATGAATGAATATTGCTGGAATCAGGACAACATGGCCTACCCAATGGCTTAAAGATCTTGACAAAATTTTAAAATTTTTGAGTTCGAGATGACCTAAATTAAGCGAGCCCGTAGTTATCTTGACCTGACCCAGATTCGCTCCTGAGTCTCGCGTAATTATGCCCTCTGGTAGGTATGAATCTGCCCAGTAGAATTTTTAAAATTATAAGCGATATCGAAAATGTATTTCATACTCATTTTAAGTTTTTCCTCATCAAGGCGATCTATTTGATATAAAATTTGCCTAGTTTGGCTCCATGTACGTCATTCCATCCATTCTCAACTGCCGTTTTTCCATTTTCGCTAGTTAGTTGCAACGTATCAGTTTCGTTCTAGGGCTGATTTTTGCAAAATTTTTTGATGTGAGGTGTGGATTACAAACATGGGTTTTTATATTACAAACAAAAGTAAGACAGTAATCAGCCACCAAATTGGCAGTGCGGCGTTCCAAGGAGACATGGCCTACAAGGGCTACTTCACGCGTGTGTATCTGTGTTTCCACGAGGCAGATCAGTATGAAAGCTGGATATGTGATCAACTACTATGCGTAGATGCTGCCACACAAACACGATGGAGCTGGCAACTCACGTCTCGGAGTTTCATTTCCTTGAAAACGCAGTTTCCTTCAAATACGTCATTGGGATTTGACACTGACGTCTGTCCACACCTCGCAGAGGAGTTCCTACCATTTAGCAAAGCCCATATTTGCAATATCATTCAAGAATTTTTTCACTCGACCTCAATCTCATTTATTACTTAAGACAAGTCCGATACTAGAATACAGATTGCTGCCGTAATTGCGGAAACCTGACCTGCCCCACCAAGCATGTCCTTTAGACATACAATCCCTGCTCCTCTCCTCTCACTTCTCACACTAACCTTTTGCACTCCTTAAAATATGGGTTACTGAATACAATTGCCCTAATTACAAAAATTTTTCTGAACCGCTGTTACAATCTATGACCGAGTTGGAGGCTTGACTTGTCACGGAAATAATTGTCTTCCATCTGTAGGAAACAACACCAGAAAACGAAATTGTACCTCACAAAAATTTTCGACAAAAATCGGCCAAAAATTAAGACTTTCGACAAGCTTTCCGATTTACGACAGTTTAAGTGTAGACAGCAGCAATCTCTAACTTCGACGGTCGTATTTGATGGATTAACTTGTCACGGAAAAAGTTTTCTCACGTCAGAAGGAAAAACTTTGAAGTGTTGAGAAAGATCGAGTTGCTATGCAGCGATATTCTGTGTGATCACTAGGGTTTTATTATTTGGACACTTTTTGGAATAGAAAAAATCGAGACCCAGATCATATTGAAGGTTATTTCAAAAATCCATAATTTTTCGCTATATAGCAAAAGGGCAAAACTTGAATCCATTTAAGGACAAAATTTTAGTTATATATGCTGTCTGGTTTAAGAAGAAAATAATTTTATTTTCATAAACAACGACAATTTTGCAGACGGCCACCAAATTATATCGAAGCTCGAAGCTTGTTTTTACTGTGTGAAGAGAAAAACAAAAAACAGAAAATTAAATAACATTTGTAAGGAGAGCACGAGTACACGCATGAGTGATCACTAGTAATTAACACTCGATATTTTATAGAAATTCTCTTCCAGGTAGAAAATGTGTCGTCCATAACACCTTGGTAGAATCTGCGAAAATTGAGGACCACACTGATTTAAAGACTGCCGATATTAAAAGAATTGAATTTCTTGAGATGTACAAGAATCTACGAAAAAATACGACAAACTCCTCTGCCAAAACGAAGAGAAGTACGATACCTCCTACCAGATAAAAGACGACGTCACAGTACGACCTCACCCATTGGTTCTCGAACTTCAAGCTTAGTAGTTGATCACATATCCAGCTTTCATACTGATCTGCCTCGTGGAAACACAGATACACACGCGTGAAGTAGCCCTTGTAGGCCATGTCTCCTTGGAACGCCGCACTGCCAATTTGGTGGCTGATTACTGTCTTACTTTTGATCAAAGTAAGCCTAAAACATCCCATGTTTGTAATCCACACCTCACATTCAAAAATTTTTGCAAAAATCAGCCCTAGAACGAAACTGATACGGTTGTAACTAACTAGCGAAAATGGAAAAACGGCAGTTGAGAGTTTGGATGGAATGACGTACATGGAGCCAAACTAGGCAAATTTGATATCAAATAGATCGCCTTGATGAGGAAAAACCCAAAATGAGTATGAAATACATTTTCGATATCGCTTATGATTTTAAAAATTTTGCTGGGCAGATCCATACCTACCAGAGGGCATAATTATGCGAGACTCAGGAGCGAGTGTGGGTCAGGTCAAGATAATTACGGGCTCGACTCCTGCGGCACAAGCCTTCTCGGCCTACACATCCGCTGGTGCCAATCGTCTACACACCTCGTCATTCATTTCCATGCGGAGCAGACATCGCTTTTATGATCCTCTAAAGTTTTGTTGTGGTAAGCGACAATCAGCAGCAATTAGTGTCGTTTCCTGAACACGTCTGGAGGTGCTGTGTATAGGATTCGCCAAGAATGCGCGCACCAATATTCAGCCTTTTACTTCTGTAGACTTTATAGCGTTCAGCGCTCTATTTAAACACTCTAGCACGACCTCTCTCTCATATAGTTGAGTTACATTGTGACTTCCGTCTTTACGGAGTGCCTAGTCCTCACATCAGCAGAACTCTGGTTATCACATCGCCACCAAGTGAGAGCATTGTCTGAAACACTCCAATAGTTTAGAAAACCTCACAATTATTGAAGCATCTCGGTACTTTGTCCAACTGAACCGAGAGATCCTGGATTTTTCTGCCCAGCAGTCTAGAATTATTCCAAAGTGAAAACCGTGCTTCGCATGAATTTTCAATAAGTTCTGATTGAATAATGCTAAGAAAGACGAATAATACTACTACCATTTCATTTAGGAGTAGGTATCACTAGTCCCAAAAGTGGCACACCTCGGATATTGGCTTCTTTAATAAAATGCTTTTATATTCTGAAGAATGTTCGGCAACCGAAATGGTCGTGGCTACACTGGGAAACTCAGAAGCTCACAAGTAAGAGCAGGTTAAAGGAGACGTTCTCAATATCTTTTGGAATGCGCCACGAGTTCTACTTCTACGGGGTGTCGTGGAGGCTATTTGAGTGTGTATTTGGGCTGTACAATGACTTGCGGTGGCAGCCGATAAACAAATCTATCTATCCTGTCCTCTATCCTTCCCAGACTACTTTGGTACCAGTTCAATGACGCTGGAGAAATGGAATCTTGGTTAGCCTGGAAATTCGAACCCAGAACCGGTATCAGGTGCACGCGACAATCGGCACCTCCGCCGACTGCGCTTCACGCTCCCTTAACTGGTAAGAGAAGATAGAGAGGAAACTGCTATTGTAGCAGAAGATCAAAGCTTAATCCTTAGTGCAGGTCACCATGTGTTTGAATTTAAAAGAAACTGAAGCTATACAATGCAGAAGACAAGCAGATCACGGCACGGAGCAACTCCAAGGAGTCGAAAACAAGATGCCGCATTTAATACAAATCCTCCGCTTTTTAACCTAGGGCGGCACCGAGTTCCGTTTCGAAAATTTTCCGAAGATGACATTATGGCGCTTCAACTGCTTTTCTGTTGTTAAGAGTGCACGCTCTTGTGGGCCCGTCGGACTGTTGCTCAATTTTGACTCGTAATTTACTTACCACAGAGAGCAGCTGTGTGTTTTTTCGGTATTTCATTTCATTGCTCAATTCTCCGTGCACTAAATATGTTGTACAGCAAGTAACAATAAGCCCTTTATTACATTTGTCCAATACATGAGCTAAAACAAGTACATGAATTCATGGTGCAAAGGTCGTTTTGGATTGGTCTCCTCCCTGCTCTGCTGATCTCGCTCGCCCTCGTCGCTTAGTACTCGTCGTTGAACCATGCTGGGTCTGATCTCTGAAGAGAAGAGATTCAGTCATAGAATCCACCCCACGCACACACCCCTCCTGCTCCGTTACCAAGTAGCAAAGCCAACTTTACGACCGGGAGTCCCCTACGAATAAAAGCGGACTCCCATTTAGCGGCGACACTTCAGAAGCGCGCCACCAGCTGGGTGTACCCAATTATGTAGCCGTGAAGCTGGCTCGAGTGGCCACTCTGTACACAACACGTCTCTGTTTAGAAAACGAACCTTTTTGAAGTTGGGCTCGGCCATCGCGCTTCTCCAGTCACGACCGGTGAAGCCCGGTCTGAAGTTACCCCGCCCGGACACCAGCCCAGCACCGCCGGATGGGATCCACTTGGCCGATCGAAGGAAGAAGTCGGCTGAAAGCACAGTGTTTTGATGGTATTGCGGCTCGTCGGCTGTACTATTCAGCAGAAGCAAATGCAAGCATAAAGTGGTTTATAGCGATTCGAAAGGCTTTGAGGCCCAACATTGTTAAGGGCGATAAAATTACTACATATTGAAGGATTTTCGTTAGCAGCAGGTAACGTTGCTGTATCCCCCACCCGCTTCTGAGAGAGCGTATGCGCCCAAACTTCTTACATAGTGAACGCTACTCTTGTAACTACATGGCGCTGCCTGAAACCTATGATGAATAATTGACATCTTCAACAGAAGGCAAGTGAAGGAGAGCCAAGACCAGATGTCGGCTTTCTCCTTGGTGGAAGCGTCGAAGAAAGTATAAACAGCCAAGCCGCAGCTCAGTGTTACTTTGATACCAGTGTTCCCTTTGTGTTTGCCCTTAGAAGGCGATTCCTTGTGCGACATATACGAATCGTACCTCAGGCAGCATACGGTAGCTAGAACATCTGGCTACGCTTCCTGGCATGAAAACAAGGTTTACGGTAGGTAACTGCGCCAAGAAAAACATAAACCTCAATAAATCCTGGGCATTTCTGGACCGACCTTTAGAAATGTCACATTTACGGTGGACAACATCGAACTTTTTGTAATGAAACTATAATTTCTGGCTACAAGTCGCGAAGATTCACGGCATTGAGAGGTGAGAAATGGACATCCCATTCAAAGAGGACGGGCACGATTGGTATCCTGAATACGTGGCGTGAGTACGGTCGGTGCTGTACTTGGTTATGATTGGTTGGCGCGTTCCCTCCTCCCAACGCTGCACGCCTTTGCGACATGTTGAAAATTCTGTAACGCGAGATCTGTGATGTGTTCTTTTTCCGACTTTATGAGCCTTTGTCTAATTGAGGAGAGCAGCTTGGTTTCTTTAAGAGCGAGTAGTGAAGTTTAAAAAAAGCCATGAACACGCGTACCTTTAGACAGGAGTGGACTTAAATACCCTTCACAACTCTTCATGCGTCCACTGCAACGACCCACCCTAACCCTCGTCTTGCTCAGCCCATTAGATAACCCGCTCTTATTAAGGTGCCCTCTGATCCATGCAGGCTCTTTCACTTCTTCCTCGGACCGGATGTGCAACTGCTTCAGCATTGAAGAGCAGCATTTCCATACGGACACCCACATCGAACAAGCTTTTTCCGAAATGAATTTCAAATTTTATCTACTATTAATGACCTAAAGATTATTGTCACAAGAGAGTGACTTGAACTGTTGAAGGTCTGCACGAAGTAAACGGCAGTCGCCTCCAAATTTTTTTGGGATATTCTCGACAGCGCTGATAGTCTGGAATTGCAGTCATCGGCATGGTAGATGGCTATATATTTCATGAACAATTTTGTCAGTTTGTGAGTCAAATGCTTCAGTGTCTCTGATCTGATTGCGATGAACCCTTTACACTATGGTACCAATGTAGAACTTCAACTTATTCCGCAATTGTTTGGTTTTTGGCAGTGGAAACACTTACCAGGGAGTTCAAATGTTTGCTACCGGAGTTCTTCCCTTGAGCCTCAAGATGCAGCCAGATGATAGTCACAGCATGTCATAATAACCGCTACTTTTTAAATAAGGATCTATCCCAGTCGGAGAGGGAGGTAGTTCTCTGTATGTTCAAGAAATGCAGAAATTCGAAGGAAGGTTAGTATATAAATACAGCATAGTAAACTGGAACATGGGAGGAGAGTGACTACAATTTCCTACCCGGGAGTGCTATGCTTTCTTGCTAGTTTTTGATTCACCTTTTTAGCCCTCAAATTACTACAGGAAAGGCTGTGTCGAATTCTAAGTTTTGATACATGACAGGAAAGGCAGCGTGATTGAGTTTTACTATAATAGTTACCTCAGATGTATCTTGTATCAAGACACGCTTGTTGAGATCTAAAACTGTAGGCGGTGTGGGAGGTCGCGAGTGTCTCTCTTGCAGTGTTCCCAAAAAACACCAGTGAATTAGCATCATAAAAGTAGCGTCGCTCTCGCAATGTACGTAAATGGTCGCCCCACAATGTTTTAGTGCCTGTTTAGCTGAATATATCGTGACTCGTCACCAACGTGAGAGGAAAGCTTCGAAGCAGTCTTTGACAGTGCCCTTTGAGCGAAAGCGGTAGCTGTTGTAGAAGAAATGCTAGGAGAGTTTGGATGAACCTTGCTCCGGTGTTTTCTGTTGCTGTAATCGTAATGGAAACTGACTGTTGGAGTACGCTCCGACTGTTGCAAGTATGGCCATCAGAAGTCCGAGGATGATGTGCATTTCGCACCTGAAATCGTTGATGTCATAACACACTGCGAATCGTTTAGAACAACTGCATCCAGTAACGAAGAACGGCATAGGGCGCGGGATTCGAGGAGTGTTTTTGCTGACGAGAACTGAAGTTGCTTAATGGAGAGCTTAATCAAAGCGAGTCTTCGCTCGCGATATTGCTTTGTCGACGTGAAACTGCGATCTGGCAAGACCTTGCTTGACGGGTCAATTCATAGTCCATGATGCTGGCGAACACACAGTAATTCAGGACCATGAATTTCGAGGGTACCCAATGCCTTATTTTCTCATGCTACTCAAAGGAACCTCGAAGTTTTCAACGAAATGCGAATGACGTTAGAAGGGATCGAGTTACGGTTACAGAAACATCGGGCCCATCCCACCCTAAAATTTCACATGTTTGCAGATCAGTCGCAGAAGGGAAGCACTCCAGGATTGGGTTGGTCTAACTTGCTCGCGTTGACCCATCCGGCGATGCTGGCACACCCCGACTAACTAGAGAGTTAAGTTGAAAAACAAAGAATGGAGGAAAGTGGAAGACGAATAAGGCAACAGGCCTAGTTATGAAAAGATAGGCAATTTGGAAGGAAAACCACTGAGAGCAGAGGAGCAAAAAAGGATTCAAAATGCTGCCATTTATTATTCACCAGCTATAAAAAGAGAATGGTGCGTGAACCGCAGTGTAGGAGATACCGGCTGTCGCGTGCATCCGATAACAGGTTCCTGGTTCGGATTTTCCGCCCAGGCCAACCAAGCCCTCCATCCCTCCGTGATCGGTGAATTGGTACCGGAGTTGTCTGGGAAGGATAAAGCGCTAACTTGTTCATTGGCTAACCACCGCAGGCCATTGTATGGAGAAGTAGTCATTCAAATCACCCCCACGACATCCCGTAAAAGTATAATAGTATAGTATAAGTATCCAAAAAGGGATTGAGTAACGCCCTCCTCTATCCTTTACCTTTTAACAAAGAGACCTAAGGAAAAATCTAAATGACAGCGAAGTTATGCAGAAGTAGGAAATGAGAAAAGAAAGTAACAGGGGTGAAACGCAGTGTTGCGGCAAGATGAGGAAGGAAGATGAAGAGAGTAAGAAGTGGAGGAAGCATAGCGAAGCGGAGATGTTGAGCTGAGCTGTAGCAAGACCGGAGCGAGCGGCGAGCAATCCTGGGAAGGAGCAGCATTCCGAAGCACGGCCTCCCGTCCGACTAAATAGGAGGGTTCGGCCTGGTTCAGGCGGTGCTGCGTGTAACACCGAAGGGCTATTAATTCCTCGCGAATAGCTGATGTGAGGGCTGGCAAAAAGTGGTCAAAATAATTGGATCCGGCACATGGACTTGTCGGTACATCTCATCGTCTCCAGCGGGAAAACTCGAACGCGAAATGCCCGTCGGAACTTTTCTTTGACCCCCTTTTCAACACCGAAAATAGGCGAATGCGTCTACATCTACGAGCAGTGTCGTAGAACTAGAAAGAAGGGATAAGTGAGCAGTGATCGAAGTTATTCGACCTCTTCGGAGTGTTCCACTACGATTGCATGATGTCATAAAGACAGCCAGAGTGCATCGTCGTTTCCTGCGGGAATAATGCGAAAATGGGCATAATTAAATGTAATTCCAATGCGAGATACTGTTCGGCCTGCTTTGTGAACTGCAGGAGCGTCAGCTACTAGAGACTCTAGCGTCTTCTGGCTAGTCCTGGTGAACAAGTCATGCACAGTTCGGAAGTGACGGAATACCAGCGATTGTCTGCCATTGAATGGAATGCGGAGTACTCTCGGTCTCCTTCATAAACAGCAGAATGATGAGCTCGAGCGAGCGGTGCCTCGTACCAGCGCGTCACATCAAACATCGGAAACTGCGTTCAAATCGGTCCTTAGAGAATCGCCGCGAAACGGGATTTTGAGCTGACAAAATTGACTAATACACACCCTGAAGGGCATAGAGGCAGGACACCGCTCTGGATGGGCGTCTGGGGGATATCATCATCTACTCCTAGGGGAAGGTAATAAATCTTAGAATTCACGTCAGCGACACCCTCGTGGCGAAACGTCGTATCGTGAGAAATCCGTCATCGCCTACGCAAAGATAACCAACTTCAGGTCGTGGAAACACCTTATATGCTCCATGCTTATGTCAATGAGGGTAGTGTTGGACTAAACTTCGACGTCTTCATTAGTTTCGACGAGACGTGAAGTGTTGACCGAGATTTTACATTTTAAACAACCTTCATTTTGGATGGACAAGTAAACAGACCAGAGAACGGAGGAATTTTTTTCACCACGTGTTAACCATAGCCGCGAATATGTCGCCAGCTGGTATGAGTTTTTCTTCGAAAAGTGGATGAATAGGGAACCTCATAGAATGCTGTATGGTGGTGCAATGAGCTACACATTGTGCTAACGTATGAAAGACGTGTCTCAACGGTTTTGTCATCTGTGTTTGTTACGGTCCACTGTTAACAAACCGTTGAGAAACTTCAAGCTCGTGGATTTCCATCGTCCGGTTGCGTCATGAACCGACTACATTCACTCCTACAGCATGAGTATTTGAAGAACGATCCCTTTAATACCGATTTTCCTAAACGAGCAAGAAGAAATGATCTTGACGGAATATCTAGGCTCTTGGAAGTTTTCACAAGTAAAACGTACGCGGTCAAAAGGCGAAGATGCATGAGAGTTGTTGAACTGTGCAATTCAGAAGGTAAGTGAGACAGCTCTTCATATGAGTGGTTCAAAATTTTTAAAATACACGCGTCACAAGGTCAAAATTGCGACGGGAAACCACAAGTGCGAGGGGAGGGATAAAAAGCATCGACGAAGGTCTGCCGAGCCATTCAACACCATTTCTGCCAAAGTCATTCTGACAGAGTGCCTGGTAGACACACTAGTTCTAACTAATCCATGTGCGACTGTCCTTGAATCTCGGCATGTCGTTGAACAGTATGGAATAAAGTCGTACAGATGTCGTGCCAAGATTGATATCGAACCTTTATTCGGCTTACGTTACGTTTTTAGTTCTAACTACTTCCGATAAAGCACATCATTCGTTTAGAGATGGCGGTATTGGGTAAGATGCCCATAGAGAAACTGGCACAAGCTTCGCACTCTAAGAATCTCTGAGAGACTACCACTAAGTGATTAGCTTTTGGCGAGGTCAAAGGATTGACTGTTCTCCGAACCGGTATTGCCTAAGATGTCTTGAAATTATATACGTTCTCAACCTGGGCCTGAGATTCTTTTAGTAAAACATTTTGTAGTGAAAGGGGCAAGTGACACCTTTTGTTGAATTTATGAGTGCTTGAGGTTGTTGATCTTGTAAAAAAAGAAAGGAATAAAGTAAAGAGCAGATAGTTTTCTTACTGCACATGTCTTGAACGACCTTCGGCAGCTGGGGTCTTCACAGAAGAAAGGATGTGGTTTTGGACGCAATTGGAAGGAACTAAATATGTTGTGGTTCACCTATGTGATAGAAGAAATAAGACAAAGGGCGGTGTTAGTCAGTCTATGTTGGGGAATCACCCGCATTCTTCTTCTGCGAGGAAGGAAAATAGAATTTTCAAGGAGTGCATATTTGACCTATACAGACATACAATGGCTCGCATTGGGCGGCCGATGGACTGTTTTGTCCTTTCTGGGCAGTCCTGTTACCAGACCACCAGACTTCTCAAATATTAATGGCGATCTTCAGGCAGTAACACCTACCTGGAGGCGCGCACGTCGACAGCTTCCATTCATAGTGACAGATCTCTTTGTTAAAGCATAATAGCGAGGGTATTATGATGAGAGGAACAAGCGCGCTAGGTGAAATGAGTTAGGATAATAAAACTGTGCGTATCTTAACTTTTCAGCCACAAAGTTGCCAAGTTGTGCGACTACTCCACTACTGATCAGATTGCATTCTTGTCTTTTCTAGAGAGAAAGTACCAGAAATTCCCCATCATTTTCTGCGGCCCTTCCAAAGTGCTGGCTTCGTTAGGTCGCTAACGCTGTCTCTTCCGACGTTCTTTACGCCCCTTTTAGGAATATATGTAGCAGCCGTTATATTGAAGTAGATTGGTGTAAATCTGTTTTACGTGATAAGGACAGCTGCCTCGATTAAAAGTTGCGCCTGGACGGGACCGATATGCCCGATATGATTTTAGGATAGAAGATTACATTTGCAGGGTAGTGACGTTTACGAAAGATTTAAAGGACTGGAATACTTGCAGAATATTCCTAGACAACGCGAAGACATCTGCGTTTCTTAGGGCTGAAGCGGTCCCAGAAGACTTGGTTGAACAGTACATATATTGCTCCCTAATGTATTTGCTTGCTCCGAGAGCTGACTGGACACATCAAGAAGACTTTGTCGGTCTGCGTAGGCGCTGTAATTGAAATAAAGAAGTAATCAAGTGAGTAAGATAAAATCAGAAAACTTCAGAAAACACAAATAGTTCGTCATTAGTAGTCGAACGGAAGGATTCCGGGTCGTCAGACCTCCGAAATAGGGCTATCGTGATGGGTGGTCCTCAAAATATGGAGTACGAAATTCTGCCAGAGCTGGGCAGGAGCAAACAAGCAAGCGGTCTGAGAAGCCTTCAAGTGCTCAATGAAGAGATGATGAAGATGAGTGCCGTAGCTATGCGCGGAGAAACAAGCGGCATGCGCATCCTTATACAGCTGAAAGCGATGAGGACGAGCAGAACTCGGGCTCGCTTTATTTGTTCCAGTTATTTCCGCCTAGACTGTGGAGAATTAAAGGAAATATCCAGCAACGACTGAAAGTCGTTTTCGCTAGCGGAGGGATTGAGGAGGAATTGCGGTCTTGTTTTCTTTATAAGTGCGAAACACGCCGTGACAACAGGTTGAGGGTGAAGTCCTAACCGAGAATATTATATTTGCATCATAAGGTTTTATAATAATAGGAACTCAATTATTACTTAGCCTAACATCCTTATTCACCCGGAAACTTTTCGACTTACTTGGTGCGAACTGTGGCGGTTGTGAGAAGAAAAAGTGGGCAACCTCCCGTGGTCATAGAATTCCTTAGCGCCGTTCCAGGGTTTAAACAAAACGTGTAGAACGCTGTTTCTCGGGTGGATTTCATGGTCACTTAAACAGCGGATGCCTTATTGTGGCATATTGTACACTTCCGTGTTGCGAGTTGTGCTTCACACCCTTCAAGTAGTTATTGGAGACTTCCTTTCATGGCAATAGCAATTTAGTGTCGCTGTTTGTACTTCTTCTACAGCAGACAGAGGGACATTGATGTACGTCCTTTTCTGAGGCAGCCGCAGTTCTCTCTCTCATTCTTCTGGTTTCAAGATTTAGGCACTCTTCAGTAGACATTCTTCGTCTTTCCTCGCCTTCCTATACGAGTGCGGAAGAAAACCTTAAAAGGTGAACTGAAATGGTCACAGCCCTTAATCCGGAACACGGAAACGAAATTACATTCCCGACAATAGCAAATCCAAGATAAAGATCGAAAATCTGCTGAAACCTGTGAAGAAGCGTCTGCTTAACCGAAAAACAGCACATAAATGCGACCGTATTCCTCAGAAAGGCTAATCACATATGTATGTATTTATTGGATGCACACTAGATGCGATTAGGCTTTGAGTAACACTGTAAAGACAACAATGAAAACTCAAAAACAGACAGGAAATAAGAACATGAGTGAACTAATAGAGGATACATACATACACAACTTTCTTCTCCTTCAGCTCTCTCTCTCTCTCTCTCTAGCTACCTATCTCTCGTGTATTCTTATAGAATAGAGATTCGTCTAAAGAAAGTGGCGAAAGGAACTTTTTCCCTGCTTATTCCATATGTATGAATTTGCCTGTCATTTCTTCCTCGATCTTGTCGACTCTCCTTCCTTGCTTTCGCAATAAAACGTCCTGTAACAACTGATTAGACGTCGACTGGTCCGGTACTATGGAGAACGGAAATTTCGTGGTTAATAAGTTCTACTTTCAGTCGTGTGAAGAAACTCGCATAAAGTACGTTGACAACGTGAAGGCGCTTTGATCTGCGCTTATGTTGGTGTAGTGGTTTCAAGACTTCCAGGCACCTTTTTGTACTGGTCTGAAAACTGTATCAACGGCGCATCAGAGGCAAAAGTGTGCATCATAGGTGTGCCATGCAATGTGTATGGGTAAAATTAAGGCTCGCCACCCACCAAATGAACGGAGTTATGATGTTGTTCCTTTCCATCGTTTTACTTCATGGAGCGGCTTCCCCGACAGCGTTTTTTTTTTCTCAAAAATTCGCTCGGACATAGTGAAGTAATTGATTACTGAATTAGTTACCGCGTGTTCTTGCCGATGCAAAACATCATTAAACAAGGCTTGGGAGTACGTCTACACTCGTGATACGGCCTAAAAGGGACTTTTGAGAGCTTGTGTTTGGGTTTCTTCTGTAGAACGTTGATGGCAAACGTGGCATTCCGATGGATAGCCGGTTTTGTAAAATGGAGTGTATGAAATGCCTTTCATCAATAATGGGCAAGGTTTCAGAATGGGCACGTGTAGCGCAGTCGGAGGAGGCGCCGATGCCGCCTGCACCCGATACCAGGTTCCTAGTTCGGATTTACCGCTCAAGCCAACCAAACCTTCCATCACTCCGGTGTCGGTGAATTGGTATCAGACTAGTCTGGGAAGGATAAAGCGCTAACTTGTTCATCGGCTGGCCACCGCAAGTTTATTGTACGGCCAAACACGCACTCAAAATCGCCTTCACGGCATCCCGTAGAAGTAGAATGCGTGGCGCATCCCAAACGAAATTGAGTAACGCCGTTCTTTATCCTATATCCTTTAAGATTGCAGAAAGACACTCACCGTTGCAGTCAACAAAAGTTTTTGAAGGCCTGCGAAGTAAATGGTTGCAAAATGACTTTGAATTTGATATCTCCTAAAGGATTTCACAAGTGCACCAGTTAAGAGCAGAGGGGTAAAGATAGAAATCTGCTGGGAAGTATTGCCTCATCTCTGCAAAGCTGAACTGTGGAATGGCAAAGGAACGAACGGAGGTCATGGAGTTGGACATGAAGATTCGCAGTTGGACGTGAAAAAAGGCGATACAGATGCAGTTGGTTACCGCTGTTATTCTGAAGATTTTCTAGTGGTTAAATTCTATGGAAATAGCTGCTCTACTCTAAGAAAGTAAGAAATAATTTAAAAAGGTAAGGTAGGAGTTCTGAGATCTGCTCGGGCACACCTACACACACCGTTGTCCTCAGCAACGTACATATTTATGCTGTGGCTTTCCTCTTTAAACACTTCACTGCAGAATACCTGCCCATTAATCTACGTACGCTGGGGTTTCACTATGACCAAATGCCCGCAAGCAGTGTGCGAAATAACGTATTTGGATGGAGGTAGATTGCCCTTAGAAGAAAGCGAAATGATTACTAATTCATAAAATTGCATCTCCTCTAGTTGGCATCGAAATTACAGAACTACGGTATTGTTGAGAGCAACAAGTAGCCGACTACTACTACTAATTATAGTAATGATACCGCCGAATACAACTGAAGTCGTTTCTTCTTCACTCTTGAGACACTCTTGTTTTACGACAATCTTGTAGTTGCAAGGTGTTGTGTCCTTGGACGGTGGTAGACGACGAGATCCAGTAGTTTATTAGGAATACTGGAACACAAACGAGAAAAATGCCGAACGAACTGCAATGGCCGCTTATATACGGACCATAGATCAAAGATAATGATAGACCAGAGATATTTTCATTCTATACATAACACCTCCCCCCTTTTAAGATCACAAGGAATATCCTCAAGTGTTGTAGCTTCTCTGGCGTGGATCCATGTCGAAACGTCTCGTTGGTGTGCGTGTTGATCGTCGTGGTTGTTCAGCTTCCGGCACTGGAAAAGACGGTGGTGTAACGGACTTTTGGACCTTGAGAGCTGGATGAACTTCATGAAGTGCTGGTGCGGTAGAGTTCTGGATATTGGCGGGTCGACTCAGCGAGTGGGGACGTTCCAAACCGAACGTCTCGAAGAGCGTGTCCATGTCCTTTGTTCTGTGGTTGTCGGAATCGTATAGGCGCATTCTGAGCTGGTTGGCATGGCGCGTCCATAACTCGTCTTCAACTTTGATTTTGTAGAGTACTCGTCCAATGCGCTTGACAACGAGTCTTTCGGTCCAGCTTTCCTTCCCTTGGTAACGGCGTGCGTACACAAGTTGACCTGGCTTGAATGCCCGCGGTTTGGCTCCATGGTGATGATTAAACTGATTCTCCATGGAAAAGTTGACATGGCGCTCGGACTCCGGGACCGGTTTAAGTACTGAGAGTGGCGTGCGGAGTTTCCTTCCAATGCAGAGCTCTGCTGGTGATCGAAGTCCATTCGTCGTTTGAGTCGGAGTTGATCGGTAGGTAAGCAAGAATGTTTGATGAATTTCAGGGAGTGTTCCCTCCCCTCGTAGTTTGAGGAGACTTCTTTTGAGGGTGTCAACGAACCTCTCTGCTTGGCCGTTTGACTGCGGATGGTATGGTGGGGAAAACACGTGGTGTATTCCGTTTTCTGCGCAGAATTGAACAAAATCCGCGGAAGCAAATTGGGTTCCATTATCAGAGACCAAGATTTCCGGCATTCCATGTCTGGCGAACGTCTGCTGCAGCAGGGCGATGGTTGCCGTACGATCGGTGATGAAGATCTCCGGCCATTTTGAGAACGCGTCCACCATCACGAGAAGGTTGGTTCCCTCATACGGTTCTGCGTAGTCGACGTGGATGCGACTCCTGGTTTGTCGGGCACTGGCCATGATGCCAGCATCGTTTTGACAGAAAGTTTGGCGGCTGAAGAGCATCTTGTGCAGCGGCGGACCATATCTTCTACATCTTTGTCGATTCCTGGCCAGTACGCGAAGCTTCGAGCAAGGCTTTTCATCCGTACTATTCCAGGGTGTCCGATGTGCAGTTGCTGAAGAACTCGATGTTGTAGCGGTTTTGGCACGACTACTCGTTCAGCCAGTAGAAAACATCCATTTAGCGTGGCGAGTGAGTCTCTTCGGTTGAAGAAGCACAGCAGATCCGGTCTCGTAATCTTTTTCGGCCATGACCCTGTTGTATACTTCATCACCTGGCGCAGAAGGGGGTCTCTTCCGGTAGCTGTCTTGACTTCATCCGCAGTAACAGGAAGAGCTCGAACCGCATTCGTGAAGGTGTGTAGGATGTCATCCTCCACTGAAATAGCTGCGAAAACTCGGTCTTCATCGGGAGCTGAATTATCTGCAATCAGCCTTGAAAGTGCGTCAGCTTGACCGAAGTTTGATGACGTGCGGTACTGGATGTTGAAATCGTATCCAAGAAGCGTCGTTGCCCATCTTTGGAGTCGGTTTGCGGTATATACCGGGATCCCTTTCTTTTCTCGAAATATGGTTAGAAAAGGTTTGTGATCTGTGAGGAGGGTAAACTTGCGGCCGTGGAGCATCCTGTGGAATTTCTTTACGACGAATACAAGTGCCAATCCCTCCTTTTCGATTTGACTGTAGTTCTTTTCTGCCGGCTGCAGGGATCGAGAAGCGTGGGCAATTGCCTTCTCTGAGCCGTCGGGGTATCGGTGTGAAATGACGGCGCCAATTCCATAGTTCGATGCATCAGAAGCAACTACGATTTCTTGCTGAGGGTCGTAGTGCGCTAGGAGTCGATCAGAGCATAGTATTGCTTTTGCTCTGTTGAAGCTGTTGTGGCAAGCGGAGGTCCAACCGAATTTAGCATCTTTTGCTAGAAGGGCATCAAGCGGTGCGCGAAGGTCCCTCATTTCCTTCACAAAATTTCCGTAGTGGCTGAGGAGTCCTAGGAATGAGCGGAGCTGTGTGATGTCCTTCAGAGCCGGCATCCTTCGGATCATGTCGATTTTGTGGAGATCTGGTCGTCTGCCGTCTTTGTCCACTATGTAGCCGAGGTAATTGATTTGGGATGCAGCGAACGTACATTTGTCGAGTCGAACGTGTAGACCGCTATCCACGATTCGCTTGAAAAATGCATCCAGGTTGTGTTGGTGCTCTTCCATAGTGCGTCCGACTATTATGACATCGTCGAGATAGGCGACCACACCTTGCAGACCAGCGAGTGTCGCGTCCATGAGCTGCTGAAAAATAGCCGGTGCCGACTTGACTCCAAATGGCATTCGGTTGTACTGGTAGAGTCCTCTGTGGGTGTTGATTTTCAGCAGATTTTTAGATTGATCGTCCATTTCGACTGGAGATATGCGTCCGCGAGGTCCACGTGTGAGAAGTATTGTCCTCCATTTAGAGTCGAAAAAATATCCTCTGGCAGAGGCAGTGGATACTGATGGAGTTCCAGGGCGTCATTGAGTCCTGTCGAGAAGTCAGCGCAGATGCGTATAGTTCCATTTGACTTTTTGACAATCACAATAGGCGCCACCCAATTTGAGTAGTTCACTTTTGAAATGACGCCAATAGATTCCAATCGATCAAGTTCCCTCTCTACTGCAGGTAGGGCTGCGGTACCGGACGCTTAGGTCGGAAGATCGGCTTTACTCCTGGCCTCAGTTGCAGGGTGGCTTTGGAGAGCTTGTATCGTCCCAGACCGTTGTTGAAGGCCTCTGGATATTTCTGCTTTAGTTGCTCGGCTACGCTGATCTTCGGATCCATGGAGATGGTGCTTATTGTGGCGGGGGTAGTCCTGGATCGGTTCTGGGGAGTGAATCCATGATAGCGTATATCCCCATTTTTGAGACCCATTCTGATCCAAGCAAGTTGGAGGGGATGTCGGCCACGTAAAATGTTCCTTGAGCGGAAGAATTGTTGAATTTGTAAGTGCAGTGACTTTGACCGAGGAAAGGGATACGGTCTCCTGAAGCGCTGTGAGCGATGAGTGAAGGAGGTCGCAGTTCTGGCTTCCCCATGAGCGTGCAGGTGTCTTTGCTGATGACGTTTACGTCCGAAGCAGTATCAACTTGGAAGTTGATCTCCTGGTCCTGCACTTTAATGATTGCATAACGGCGATAAAGGCTGCAGTTGACACTTGAGACGGTGTAGATGGCTTCGGATCGTGCTGTGCTGCGTGTTAATTTGACCGATTGATTGGCCGTGAGGGCCGGTGTGGTTTGGCACGGCTCCTGACTGAATTGCACTATCCTTCCTTGTGTCCAGTTCTTCTGCATTGCGAGCACTTGTGGAGCCGGTACGTGCAGTATCGAACGAAATGCATTCCTCCATAGAGCCAGCAGGCTGATGGAGGTAGCCTGGATCCCGTCTCTTGACAGTTGCTGTCCTTTGTAGACGCGTTAGGTCGTCTCTGTCGGTATTGAATCGGCGGTTGTCGATGCGGTTGTCGAACGGTGGACGACTGCTCGATTGATTGGATAGCTGGAGTACCACTTTCGACCATCTTCGTGTCGTGTTTGAGGTTGATGAGCCTCTTGCACTCCACTGTAAGAGTTTGGATGGTGCAGGTTGAGTCCGCCTCTACTTTGTCCAGTAGATTGAGGCGAATGTAGGCGTCCTCGCTCGATTGCAGACCACACACGAAGATTAGGCATTTGAACTGGTTGTCATCACACTCCGACAGTTTAAACCGTCCACATTCCCGATTGACGCGTCCTGCATACGTCGCGAAGTCGTCCTTCGGGTCCTTTGAGAGCTTCATGCAGGCATAACGTATGCTGAATAAGGACTGCTGTGGTCCAAACAGGTCCTTCAGTGTGGAGACAGCGTCGTCGAACATAACATCTCGGGGAGTTTTCGGTAAGATGTAGTTGACGTATTTCTCGTAGGCAGCAGCGTCGAGTTTATGGAGCAGGAGTCGCACTCGAGTCGCTTCGTCCAGTCGCTGTGCGTCGATTGTGAAGATATCGTCGTGGCGGCGATACCACGCCTCGAAGGTAACATCAGCTTCAGGCTCGTACTTGAACTGAGCGACGCGTGCGGCCAGTAGGTCGAATTCCTTTGCTGGATCAGTCCTTGACGAAGATTGTTGTGGCTGCTGCACCATGGAACTTTGAAGAGTGTTGATGAGCGTTGCGAGGAGCTGCTTGAACTGGTTGTCCGTTATCGTCGTCATTGTGAGCGTTGTCGGCTTCTATGGCGTAGTGGATGAGGGCTGCTTGACGGTCCGTTTGAGCGTCGTTGGCTTCTATGGCGTAGTGGATGACGGCTGCTTGACGGTCCGTCTGAGCTGGAGATGTGAAGAAACTAACTAACTAACTAACGTAACTTCGGTAGGTGGCGCGTTGACGTGGCGTAGCTTCTTCCTTGATCGCCAGTGTTGTGTCCTTGGACGGTGGTAGACGACGAGATCCAGTAGTTTATTAGGAATACTGGAACACAAACGAGAAAAATGCCGAACGAACTGCAATGGCCGCTTATATACGGACCATAGATCAAAGATAATGATAGACCAGAGATATTTTCATTCTATACATAACACAAGGGAATTGTAGATCGTTAGAAGCTCGGATCGAACAAGTTGAATGTGCGGTCTCTCGGGTTGAGCAGTTTCAGGCACTGTTCTCTCTTAGACCAACACATTGGTAGACTGTGTTGGCTTTGAAAGCAGCAGTCCAATTTCAGCTTTACTGCTGTCATCACAGAGTGGGCAACCATTCCGTTTCCACTAGGGTTGATTGTCGCGACTCGCGACCTTCGCAGCCCCTTCCATCCTCCTGCGGGCGTTCGGGCCCGCGGCGCTCCGCGAGGCGCTCCTCGCGCGGCCTGCCCCCGCCTCCGCCGGAATCGATCCGCGGGCGGGGCGCGCGCACCGGAACGGGCATAATCCGCTTCCCGCGCGAACCCGACAGTTCATTCGACGCCTGCGCCGACCGTGAGCGGTTGCGCTCATCGGTCGGCTTCTCGTCACTTCAGCCGGAGCCGGCCGTGGGGCCTGGCCACGCCGTCGTCCCAGCACATCACGGCATCGACTGCCGATCGGATGGAGGGCGACCCTTCCAAGAAGGGTCGCCAGGGCTGAGGGCGCGGAGTGGTAGCCACTATGATGCGCCCGGCCCACTGTATCTCCATCCACCCGGTTGCACTCCACTCTGCCGGCCATGTCCCTCTTCTACCATTGCGTCATCGACTCTCATATGGTCATATCTTGTCGGCATGCTGGTGTGTAATAAATCCGTATTGGCCCTCGGTGTGCTACATGAAGGAGTGCGGTAAGTCCGTTCATACGTTGCAGTCATTCCGTATTCTGGTATTGCTGTCATATTATCTTGTTGGGTTGCTGGGATAAAGCCTGTCAAGCCCCTCGCGGGGTCCGGGCGGAGGGGCAGGCTCTGGCCCTCCGCCTGGACGCCGCGAGGGCAGTGTCGTTGTATCACAGGCTGGCAATTCATGCACGGGCTTAGTGTCTCCCCCACGGTAGTTCGCTGGCTGCAACCCTGGGCTGGAAGGATACAATTCAGTGGGAGGAGAAGGGACGGACCCGGGGAATCTGCGGTTCAGAAGTGGCACGTCAGGGCATGGTACAGTTCACCTCCCCGGGGTATCGGGCCTTGGCAGCTTCGGGTGCCCCATGGGGCAGGTTGGTGTCCCACGTGTTAACGGCACAGCCGCTGCACTGGGGCCGCCGACTTGCAACACTGATCACATTTATCTCCTCCAACGACTGTGATCGGCACCTACATTTTCCTATTTCCATTGACGGAGATGAACTATGAGGACACTCTTGATCACGGTTTTGGGTCTATGTAACTATGTTGGCTTGGGATTTTTTTAACTGTTAGGAATTGTGTCGGGTATGGCTTTGTAAACCTCCCATGTCCACAGTTTTGACGACTAAGCCGGAGCTCTAGAAGCGCCTGTCTTCCAGCAGAGCTCGCCAGTCTTTTATTTAGACAAATAGTGTTACTCCGGTATCGTCCTGTCAAACACTCGCTACGTGACGCTTCGTTCGTGCTATTGATTCAGGGCCAAGGTTTCCGCGATACATTATCAAAACTTGGTCTTGTGTACACGTGTGGTGCTGTAAGAAGAGCTGTGCAGAGAGCGGAGAAATATGTGCGAGAGAACTCCACCTCAGTATCTATCATTGAGTTGGTTCTGGACATGCTAATAATTGTTCTATTATAAAACAAACAAGCTGTTGGGGCCTAAGGCCCTATTTATACTTCACGATGGCAGCGACAAGAGCGGCGAGAGCGACGCGCGCGCAGCAAAGAGAGCGGCGGCAGCTCCCGGAAAGTAGGAACAGGCGACGAGAGCAACAAGAGCAACAAGAGCGACTGGAGCGAGAGAGTAGTGCTACACGTAGTTAATTACGTACTCCATACTCCCTCCGTCGCCCAGTCGCTCTTGTCGCTCACGTCGCGAAGTATGAACAAGCCCTAAGGTATCTACTAATTTCCACCTCAAGCAATTAGCCAAAAGCAATCGGGTCAAAATCGATAAAGTCCATCGACAATGGCTACCCAATCAATACTGTTTACTTGTTGTGAAGCCTGCTCAGCGCCTGTCACATCCACAGTCACCTACATGTTTTCCGCTTCAAATAGTCAAATCTGGACAAAAATCTTGATGATGATAGCTATTCGATCGCTACTGTTCATCTACTACTAAGTCAGTCAAGCATTTTTTATGTATCGCTTGATGGCTTGACCGCCTGATCACTTACGGGAGACGGTCGACCAAATTAGCTTTTATATTTGCAGTACGATAAGCCAAAAATGTGGCGGAACGTTGGCGCTCTCCACGTCTATCAAGCGAGGGGGATGGATTGCACCACTGTGGCACGCGCTAGGGAGGAATGGAGGCGTTGCTGTCCCTTTGTCAAGGAACTCGACGATCAACGGACGACATGTGACGCATGTGATACTATTTACTATTCGCCTGATTCCCGCCTCGAAAGGTTAATCCTGAGCAGAGACTAAAGCCTTTGGAAACGCGAAGAAGCCTTTTTCCGTGCATATTGTCGACTGAAGGAAGTGCGTATGGATAACAGGACGGACGCGGACACGACAGACGCGCAGAAGAGAAGACGAACGGATTAACTCCTTCATATATAGTAGGATATTCATGTATTTTTATAACGCATCTCAAATGCGCTCGCAAATAGTGAACAAAGCCAGTCCTGCACAATTTCAATCATCTCACGTCGATGAAACAAAAGTAAAACATAATATTATTACGCAGCGATATTTAGCAATGATCTAAGTGTTTTCAGCTTTTGAAAAGCTGAAGTACAAGTAGAATGAAACTGCGATCGAGCCTATAAATTAGAATAACAGTAATATGCATTGTATATAATGTGTGTATCAGTTGAGTAAGAATTTAGACAAAGTGATTCCATTGGGATACCAAAGGTTGGTTTGGCGAGAACTATGGCGTGACTCAGGGTGAATGAGGAAATCACTTTCGAGTGGCTCCGGAAGAAAGAAGCACCTAGGAGCTCGCTCATAATTCCGATCATTTCCAGGAGCACCGCCTCCGCACTACGCTTCCTTTCGATGCTGCCTTCATAGGAACTGAAAGAACAAAACCGTACTTTCATTAGAGCATAGTCCAAAAGAAGAGATTGATGCTGTGTTGTACATATATATGAAAACAATAGAGAAAATCATTAGAGATATTGGAGTAAAAACAGAAGCTTTCGTGGTGGGTTTTATAAGCTATCGTGTGCCGAAGTTCAAGATAGCCACTCAGATCAAACATAATAACATTGTAGGTTTAATGCTCACAATAACCATTGCGAAAAAACACAAGACATGAAATCTTATCGTTAGTACAATATCACCCTCTAAGGTGTACCTTTCCTTGTCCATAAGAGGGTTGTTACTAAGACGAGACACTCTCCAGTTTAACGAGGCCTAACCTCAGGTGCCCCTTGTAACGTAACGAAGACGATTTTTAGCTGTGCATTTTAAGAGCGCTCAAAAAGCATCCTTTTCTATACTACTCCTGAAAACACTCATATTGGACATTTCTAAGCCATCCGCAGAGAGCTTCTGTAACCAATCTTCCCAGAAGATGGAGCAAAATTAGCACTACTACTACTTTTTTGCTAGACTACTGAAGTAAACTTATAGACCACTGGTATTTCCACATGGCCTACTTACTAGCATTTAAAGTAGCTTTTCTTTTGAGAAATTTGAAGCAGAAAATCAAATCACTAAATACAGGCATATACTTCAAATAATCCAGTTTCGAAAATAGAAAAGGTTTCGAAAATACACTCTACTTTCCTAAACCAAAACATGCAGGTCTGGTATGCGTATGTGCACGAATATTTAACAAATTGTCAGGTGTGCTTTTTCAATCATGTTTTGGAGACCATTTGTTTGCGGATTCCAGATTTGTGACGCATATTCGAGCAGTGTGAGCACGTATGCTTTGTACAGCTTCACTAGTACCCGAGAATCATAATCACAGCCTAATTTTTTATTAAATTATTAACAGCGTCTCTCAACATGCCAAAAAGCGCCGAACAAGCTTCACGTACATTTACATCGATATGGGCATCAAATTTAAGGTTTCTATTCATACAAGACCTTAGGTCATATCAGTGTTACAAGATCTTTTGACATATCAACTTGTCCGCCAATATAAGCTTACAACGTTGCAGAACTTTGTTCGCTAAGGAATTAAGACGTTGCCAGACTTTTTGAGTAGAGTAGAGCAGCGAAAATGCGAACAAAATAATCGTAAGCACAACTTTTGTCTAGGAGGTGTAGTTGAAAAGAAAATATTGCTTGCACGGGACAAGGAGAAGAGAAACGAAAAGAAATAAATCAAAATTCTGTTCTCCTCAGACGGTGTTCTATAATATGTAGACTGCTTATAAATAGGTTGATAATAAGCTTTCGTAATCAAATGGTCGTATAATTACGCCTACCTATACGTGACCATTTCTGTTGACATTTGCGTTTGGTAGACATCATAAAGCACAAGGTCCGATTTGTGTGATGTGAACTCATTTTACTCGGAGAAAGTATGCATGACGTTTTATGCGTTTACGGAAATGCTTCTGCTCTGCAAGCCATGGTAGCGGATTTCTGACTGCGACAGTAGTTTTGAAATCATATAAAGATTTCTCCTCTGAAAACAGAGCAGCACGAAACATCGTTTCAGCAGCACTAAAGCTCCTTTTCCGTGTCCCTATAGCTCCAATTTCTGGAAGAGTGTGTCACAATTAGGCAAAATTTTAAAGTAATAATGCCAGGGCAAACATTCTGCCTATTTTCAAACCGCCATTTTTGGCATTTCGTGGACTATTGCATGGTTCATTGTAGGAGGCAAGAAGCAAGGCAGCCAGGGCAGCTGATTACACTAGGCTGACTGAGGAGAATTTGGGAACAATGCGAGAAAACCAGTTGCAGTTCTGCGTAAGTAGTTTTCCTGCACATAGTACAACTACAACTAACATCGCCAAGTTCACACGCACGAAAATTCCAGGATCTTTGCCAGAGGTGCACACAAAATTCTGTGCGTTAAATTTTTATACGAAATTTTTTTTAACGGAAAATTTTCGTTAAGTTTCCGGTAAATCGTTAAATTTCATTAAAAAATACCACTAGCTGCAGACCATTACCTCAAGTGGAAAAAATCAAGGAAAACATTACATGTTTCAATTTTAAGAGGTCAACAGCTAAAGTTCAAGGAATCAAATGTTACACTGCAATGTAAAATAAACAACTCAACATCAACAAACACAGAAAAATAAGCAAGCCTTCAGCAACAAGTTATCTGCAGGGTGTGGAATTAGAACAGTTATGGAATTATTAGTCAGGAGGATCATCGATTAGGCGTCTTAAACTGTGCGATCAGGCAGAACTCGGAGCTCCCCTCTCCTAATTCTTTGCGAAACCGCTTTGAGTAACCGTTTTATGAGCATATACAATTTCGATGCGGGCACCAGCCCATTAAGTACAGAAAGAATTAATAAAAATACAATTAGAAGCCTATCAGCGGAATGTTAGGCGTTGTCGATCGCGCGATTTTCGAGTCTGGTGCTTGGGAACAATAGATTTTTTTCGACGTTGGGACCGCGACACGACATCGTATCACATAGTCCCACATTGCCGAAAAGAAGTGGCAAGTCGTCAACGTGCTAACGTTCAGGAAAAGTAGCTTTCCTAATTACTGTTATTAGCGTTATTCTGAAGTAGTTTAAAATACGTCCAGCGGCCGAAAACTCGACTCGACTGTTCCAGGTGGCGAGCAAAAGTATTCTGGGATAAGCAGCGATAGGTGAGGATATGCATATGTTACGGGGATATTAGACCAGTATCTTTGTGACTGACGAGCTCGGGCTCGGCGAAAAAATGTCTAGCTCCAAAATGCATTAAAGGATAAAAGATAGAGGACCTCGTTACTCAATTGGGAGGCGCCACCATTCTACTTCTATGGGCTATTCTGGAGGCGATTTGAATGCGTATTTTGCCATGTTTGGCCACAATGACTTTCCGTGGCCAGTCGATGAACAAATCAGTGCCTTGACCTTCGAAGACAACTCCGGTTCCAATTTACCGACCCCGGAGGGATGGAAAGCTTGGTTGGCCTAGGTGGGAAATCCGAACCAGGAACCTGGTATCTGGTGCACGCGACAGTCGGCACCTTCTCCGACCGCGCTACACGTGCTGCCAAGATGTATTGTTTCCAAAAATTCAAATCAAATTCGTGAAAATATTTAAATATCCTGATTTTAATAGTTTTTCAGAAACAGCCCTATGATGAAAGATGAGACCTGCAACATTAGTAAAAACAAGGGGTATATGTAACAAACTCAATAAGAAAAATTCCGTTAAAAATTCCGTTCAATTTCTAATAATTCTCGTTAAGTTGTCAAGTCAGATTTTACCAAAAATGCCGTTAATTCGTTAATTTCGTTAAATCCTTAACCGTTAAATGTGCACTCCTGATCTATATGTAGTTTAACAATCTCTAAACATTTTAACACGTCGTGAACCATTTTTCGAAAAAAATTTATGAAAGGATCAGGCAGTTATCTTTTTAGATATGCGAAATTACAGTCTACTTCCATAATTCCTCTCTTTCGACAAGCAATGTGATTAGCAGTGAACAATAATATGACAGCCTGAAATTAAATGTCGACAACGGCTGAACTTCCGCTCCAACCTAATGCAATTCAGTTTTTCCAAACACCATTTCCAGTTTCTTTTAAACGACGTTGGGTTATTACCGTAACCAAACGAAGAGACCTTTAAAACGACTAGTGAAGGTTGTGTGCTTAGAATTCTCCCAAGCCGCAATATTATTGATATCTCGGCTGTCTTTACATGTCCTATTTTTATAGCGTCTGTCAGAGGAACAACCACCTGTGAACCCCGTTGTAGCAGGTTTTTCTTTTATAGAAGTGATCAAAAGAAAGGGGTGTGTACGCACAAAAAAGAAATAAAGGTCCCTGATCACTTCCTCGGCCACAATAAAATCTCTATCGATATAAATGTTTTACCCAGGACTCCATGTTCGACTCTCGATGAACCTTGGCATCCTTGATGTTGCTATAGACGAGTGGTTTGTTCAGCGTAGCCAAGATTGGTACAACTCTTTATTGCGGCTTACGTTTCGGCGTCGTCGCCTTTTTCAGAGCCTGGAAAAGTCGAAGTCATCTGTGAAGCTACCCTCCCAAATGCCATTTCATTCTGCAGGAACCCATTCAAAAGGCTAAGAGACTACGAAAACGATGCCGAAAGAAGTCGAAAACATGGCTAACCTTAGATGTGGACAAAAGGCGTCCACCGTCACCCTGGCTGGACGAAAGATGGGTGAATGAGCTTAGAGCCCGGGGGACCACCCGCCTTAGGGACCTAATGGGTCATGACCCAGAGGTCAAAACCCGCAACAGGTTTACCCAGGACTGTTTCGCACCAACTGCTCAACTCTGAACTTAATTTTCAAAGTATAGAGCGGCGCATTTCAGTCGCTGTACAGCATAAATACGGTGCTTCTTGTCGGTTCTAAGTTGTACAAATGAACCACAACAACCTGGACAGATTATAAGTAAAGGTGCACAATTGAGAACACGCGGTGGCGAATTACGTAGACCCTAACGATTAAGCGGAGGTAGAAGTGTGTACAGCTGTACCAATTCTCTCGTTAAGATGGATCAGCTACAGAATAGGAGCGACAAAACCTTGTACAAAAGGAAATGGCTCCGTTTTTTCTACACTCATACTCATTTCCGGTGGAATAGGGAGTTGTTTTAACGTGGAGTTAGACCATAGCATGGGTGGAGTAAAGATTGAGACAGGACTCCTTTGTTTTCCAGGAAGGTTGGTCTTACAGGAGGTCGCAGCCAAAGCTGCGCTTTATATGTAGTTTTGGGCACAGCTTACTTCCACTTTCCTTTGCGGGTCATTACAAACCTTCTGTTTCCAGTTTCCCACGAGGCTACATACGGTCGTGACGAAAGAAATCCAAATGCAGTGGGATGCTTATCTTCGGGTGCTGCTGGGAGCAGCGGCTCTGCTTCTCAGGCGCAGTTCCTTTTTTCCCTGTGTTGGCTGTTAACGGACGACCTTTTAAGGCATGGTAAAACTGGCACATTTTAGAAATCGATAGATGTTGAGATTTTTTCTGCTATTCGACGTCCTTTTTTCTTATGTTTCCTATTATGGGAGTCTTCTTCACGCACGACCACCAATGCACGGTAGAAAGGTAGAGGCACAGGTAGGTAGAAAGAACTGAAACAAGCTTTTCTCTTATACTTAACAAGTGCTCCGTCACGTCTATAGGCGTGCGTCGCACTTGCGCGCGATGTTGCAGTATCACTAAGCTAAGGACAATCACATCGAGCTAGCTGCCCTACTTGTACAGCTTTTTTCCTTACCAAGGAGTACAAAAGGCTCGCAGTACGTACAGTGTATAGTATGATAGGGCGATCTATTGGTTCCTCACTACTGGTTATCCATTAGTGAAACGGCCCCCCCCCCCCCCATTACTGGTACTAGTCCCCCTCAATGATCCACCCTTAGCGGACAACGTCTTCGGCACAGCTTCTGAATCCTCAGTCACATTGGACGAGGTCTTCGGCACGTCTACCTGATCCCCAAACACGTTGAGCGACGTCTTTAGCACGTATTCTGAGCCCTAGGCACGTCATGCGATGTGTTCCGCACGTCTTCCGAATCCCCTGTCACGTAGAAGGCGTCTGGGTATTTTCCGCTATTTTCGCGCTACGTAATTTGATTAGTATCGATTGACAGTGATCGATACTGCAAAAACTAACTTCAGATTCGTGTCGTGCTACCTCGACTACCTCAGGGTTGAAGTTTCCAGGCCAGTAGAAGACGTCTACGCATTTTCCGCAATTTTCCCGAACCACAATCTGATCAATATCGATTGATGGCAATCGAAACTTCAAAAACGAACTTCAGATTCGTGTTCGGCAACCTCGATTGCTCGAGGGCCGAAGTTCCCAGGCAGGAATATGACGTCTTGGTATTTTTCGCTATTTTCGTGTCGTAATTTTCCCCCCATTTTCCCCTGTTTTAATTCCGGATTTTCCCCTCTATTTTATAATTTCCGCGGCGGCGCCGATCGATAGTAGTGACTTATCGCTTAGCACGTTATTACAGAGTATGATGCCTTTAAAGTAAATAAAACAATTAATTTGCAATTAAAATTAGATTCTCAGTTTGCAGTTTCCATTTTCTAACCAAACGAAACTTTTACAAGTAATTGCTGAAGTTGTGTACGCTGAAGAGCATAAAACGGAACAATCATTATCAAGCATTCATAGTGGTATAATTTCACAAAGCATTCCTACCAGGTTGCAGGAAATGTGGGTTCGAATCTCGCCTGGGACTATGGTTTTGATCGCAACAAAAAGTCGTTATAACAGTGCCAACAATCCTTCATATGTGTCTGCAGCGGTTTTCCACTCGACCAGCGATCTGCTACGTAAGGCTTTCAGTTTATTGAGTTGGTGCCCCTTCTCAGACATTTGCGGCTCAAAATGTTTCATTTCACAATACTTAAACAACAGCAGCTTGTCAACTGACATCAACACCATTAGCTTTGGACGACTTTTGGCAGCTATTGGTAGGTTTTGCAAATAGGGCCAAAAGGCTAGGTCTTGAAGAAAACTTTAGATGCCTCTTCGATGTCGGTGCACGCCATTCAAATGGCGGAGTGGAGCAGAAAAGGGATAGGAACAAGAGAGAGCTTCTTCATCAGATGTGCTGAGAAAAGAACTGCCAATAGCATTTACTCGAGCGGAATGCTCTCAAGCGCGCTCTTATGGCTCGCAGTGGCACAATGCCTGTGTACAGTTTCAGTTCTTGTCATCGTCCTACACACGTGGATGAACTCAAAATCCACTAGACATGACCGACTCAAGAGCATCAACTACAGGACCCAGCCTGTGGAAAGGTACCCTCCGTCCTCAGGAGCCGATCATTTCATAGAGCAGGGTAAGATAAATGCACATGAACTACGAGAAAGCGGGAAGCGACTCACTGCAAGACCTTAACGAAACTTGAGAAAATCGTCATCTTTCTACGCACCCAAGTGATGTTCATGCAGAGAATTTAGAAAAAAAGAAAACGAGAAAAATAACACGTCCAGCAAAAAGATGTAGAACTTAATAGAGACTCGAGAGAGTTGCACGAGGAGCATGGAGGAGGAGGGGGACTGTCCAGCCATACTTTGCCTGTTCAACAACCGTTAGCTTTGAAGTGTGTCATCCAGTGGTGTCATACAGGACGAGCATATCAAATTACTTCTCGCGACTGTCTCCGAGGCGAACTTTCAACTCCTGCAGTTGCTTAATCTGGACGTCTGCCTTTGCTATCGTGCATTTATCTAGTAGCTACAGAACACAGAAGTCTATGCCATAAGCGCCGCTCCAAATATATGCCATCGTTTATCTATGCATACATGTTTAAAGCCATCTCCTGCCTTGCTAGTGATACAGTCTAAGGCTGGTCACGGTGAGAGACGACAGAATAAGGTGTGTACTTCTCACTTAAAGCGGTCATAACCAGGTTTATATGCAAACTTATTTCCATATAGAGCAGGAAGTGCATGTCTCAAGCTTATGAACAAATAAAGCAAGAGTCTTATCAGTAAGGCAGTTAAGCGGTTTGCTAGCAAAACATTACATAGATATGATCTTTCTTGAAACAAGTCGACAAATGATACCGATTACAGGGTGCGTAAAAAGTATTGACGCACTAAACGTAAGCGTTAGTAATAACAGCATATTATAAAGTACAAGTTTATATACAAAATGTCAACAATGATCTAGCGAACAGAACAGCATCATTTATTCAAACCAGTTTCTTTAAGCCTCAGTCGGCTGGTATCGAGGTTGTAAGCTGTCACAACGATGTTTTGTTGCGATCAAAACTTCTTGCGCCAGGCGGGACTCGAACCCGCACCTCCCTCTGACCGGGTGGGAATGCTCTACGCCTTTACACCACCGGCGCCGTTTGATCGAACGCAACATCCACACCTCGTGGAACCGATCAGCACCCGCTGGCCTTTGATATCAGCATTGATCCGGTTAAGCTGATGGTCTTGTTAGAAACAATTCAAATCACTTTCTTTGAGCCTCAGTTGGCTGGTATCGAGGTTGTAAGCTGTCACAACGATGTCTTGTTGCGACCAAAACTTCTAGCGCCAGGCGGGACTGGAACCCGCATACGGGTTGGTGCTGATTGGTAACACGAGGTGTGGATGTTGCGTTCGATCAAACGGCGCCGGTAGTGTAAAGGCGTAGAGCATTCCCGCTCGGTCAGAGGGAGGTGCGGGTTTGAGTCCCGCCTGGCGCTAGAAGTGTTGATCGCACAAAACATCGTTGTGACAGCATCACTTATAATTTATATGGGCCTCTTTGCTGCGAATGCAGGGGCGAAGATGACGAGAAAAGGCATCGACGGTGCGGCGCAATTAGTCCACGTCGATTTCGTTCCATGCTTTGACCAGATCATCCTTCACTGACTTCATACTTTTGTGGGAAGTAGCGCAAGCCTTGTTCTCCAAAACCTCCGATATAGAGTAATTCAGCGGATTCAAATCCGATCTATACAGAGGTCAATCCTCTGCCGGAATGAAGTCCTCCAAGTTGGCGTTGCACCAGTCCTGAACAATCCTCGACCCTGCGCAGGAGTCTAACCCTGTTGGAAGACATACGGCCTGCTGTTAAGGTAGGATTTAAGCCAAGGAACTATTTGCTCCTTTAGGACATCAATACAGATAGTTGTACCGATTTATCTTCAGTTCTGAATTCACGAAAACGAGAGGCGCTTGTGATGAATGCACAAACCATGATACTTGCCGGATGCGCCTCCCTTGCAGCGAGCCTTTCGTCAGAATTAGCACTTTGGAGGTCCTTGAAGAATGTGTAACACCTTTACAGGTTGAATGCACAAAAGTATCAAGTCACTGAAGGTCAAAGCATAGAACGAAATCGACTGCTTGCGGCGCACCGTCGATGCCTTTTCTCGTCGTCTTCGCCACTGCATTCGCAGCAAAGAAACCCATAGAAAATACAAGTGATGCTGTTCTGTTCGCTAGATCATTATTGACATTCTGTATAAACTTATTAAATTTCATGATGTGTTGTTCGTTTACGTTTGGTACTTCACGATACTCAATACTTTTTACGCACCCTGTACTAGCTCGTTGTATATATTTTGTATTGCATCTTGGGTTTGTTTTGGCTTTGTTGTATTGAGCGGTGTTTTTAATGTTTGCCTTCCGCAAATAATAAATAAATAAACCGTAGGAAAGGTGAAAAGGAAATGATATACCGATCCGGACCTCTATACCGCTTTGGATCAGAGCATGGGGTAGCAGTCGACTAGTTTTTCGAACTGGGTGATTGGTTTTAATCTGGAAGCTACGGCTGCCTATACGATACCATTGGCGACAACTGGTTGGCGATAGTATAAGATGGACATTAAATTCGTGTTGTGACCTCAAAATTTTTTCTTTATATAGCGTAAGGCGCGTGTAGCGCAGTCGTAGGAGGCGCGACTGTCGCGTGCACCCGATACCAGGCTCCTGGTTCGGATTTCCCACCCAGGCCAACCAAGCCTTCCATCCCTCCGGGGTCGGTGAATTGGTACCAGACTTGTCTGAGAAGGATAAAGCGCTGATTTGTTCATCGGCTGGCCACCGCAAGTCACTGTATGGCCAGATACGCATTCATGTCGCCTCCGCGACATCCCGTAGAAGTAGAATGCGCTGGCGCATCCCAGAAGGGATTGAGTAACGCCGTCCTTTATCCTTTATCCTCCTCCTTTATAGCGTAAGGCGAATCCTCAAGCTTAAGCTTCGTAATACAATATGCCAGCGCTCATATGTATACGTACATACGTATAACATATGATTAGGAAGCCTTGCAGGAGCAGCTAGGGAGTGCCTGCACTTAAATATTCCTTTGAGATGCCTTTCGAGGACACAAATTGTGCAAATGGGAGGATTTCTAAAATTTTGTTATTGAGTCCTGGTCGTCTCCCTGCATAGGACGTTGCTAAGCCTCTACTTTGACCAACGGCTTTGAGAACCTTACACTGCCTATAAACGTTATACCAGAACAGTCTTGAAGTGAGCCTGAAATGGGTACTCACGATGCTTCTCGCTTGCGAAAACGTTTCTTTACTGAGTGTCGACAGTCACGGTTACTTTAGCACATGTCCACCATAATTACGTTACCATTAGCACAACTACAATGCCTCATGACAGCGTCGTTGGTATACACCAGAACGTGATTCTAAGTCATTTGGATAGCTGGATAACATTTGGATTTGTCCGTTATGTCGACGATTTTCTTCAAAGTCTTTCACGTAAAGTGGGCCACCTTTCCTTATTCCACCTTTGGGACATTTCTGTATTCGTACGGTTGTGAAATAGAGGTGAAACAGAGGCGATCGCTACTGAACGGACAAGTTCTTCTCCCTTCGGAACTTCATTGTCGAAACTCCAGCCGGCACGTGTCTTACATCTGCAGCTAACTTCAAAAAGAAAAAGTCGTAGGAGTTTTGTGGCAAAAAGAACTTTATTCGTTTTTGTATAGATTTACTTTATCCGAGTTATTCACAAAATTTCCCTGTGGATATTCATCGAGATACCATTTTCACTTTTCAAAATATGGGCTCTTGTAAGCTAGACTTAAGAGTTCTAAAGTCAAAGCCTCTTCCAAGGCTAAATGGGCTTCTTTTACAGAAAATTAGAAACTCTCCAAAAAGTTTAAAATATTTTTTGACAAGTGGAAATTTGTTATAACTTTTTTTGGATTTTTCTAGTTTACTTATTACCAATAAGTGTAATAATTTTATAAAATTTTTATTTTCAGAAACAAATAATAACTTAAAAAATTTGTTTTAAGGAACAGCAAAAAAGCAAGCATATAGCGCATGAGAAAATCACATCGCGCCAGTCACTCAAAAGGTCCGTCACAACTTTAATTTGATTGTTAGTGTAAATGCCACTTACATGAGCCATCAAAGTGAGGATATGTGTGCTCTTTACAGCTGTTTTTGTTGTCGCGTTAACAGGTGTCAAACGCCATATAAGCAGGTATTCTGCTATCAATCGAAAAAAATCGCTACGTATTGTAAGACGGCATGGCGCAATCACTTTTTGGCAACGAAAAATGGCTGTTTTCCTGTTCTTTAAAACAACTGTTCAAGCCATCAGTTTTCCTTAAAAAATAAAAGTTTTATAAAATTCCAAACAATGTCGAAGTTGTTCTGAAAAGTGCCCGATTCGACGGGAAAATGGTATATATGAAAATGGAAGAAAATGAAACTGTTATACAATTTTTGCTTCCAGACTCCTTGAGACAATATAAAACGATTATTGACAGGAATCTGCAAAAAGTACTTTAGAACATTGTTTTCTTTGATCACGTTGCTTCTTTCACTAACTTTATGCTAGCACTGGTTCTGTTCTTGATGTTCTCAGTGTTCTGATTAGTTTTTTCGCATTGTGTTGTCTTTTTCGTGGAATTCCACGTCTGCATAAATAAATAAATATATATATATATAATTTGCGGTGTTTTACTCTTTGTTGGATATTTGACAACAAATAACTTACGAAGGTTTACTCGATTCCGCCTTAAGTGTTAGAAATGTTTCTATGGTCATTTTCGTAGCGTATTCTGTCGAACACAACCGTCACCTTGAATTCTTCTGCAACCATGACAAGCACAGTTACAGACAGTCAGTGCCTCCAGGCACTCATAGTCGGCCTGCTGTTTGCAGCGAATGTAGTCCTTCTTCAATACAGGAATCGATCAGGAAACATTTTTCTGAAAACTGCTCAAGGCCCGTTCGTCCAAACCAAAACGGAGCACCCTTTCTCCCAATGTCCCAGGGCAAAAACCCGTTGGTGCTTCTCCTTGACAACGGAAACGCAGTAGCAGACAGCGTGTCACCGCTTCTATCCACGAAGTCCCAAGGCGCTCGACACTGCCTTCTGGAAGATTGCCTACTGTATGTTGAGGTGTCAGAAGTGAATGATGAGATGTCGAAGGGTTCTTCTCAAGTTGAGGGGTTGGCGACACGAAGCCGACGTTTCGGCTGACAGCTGACAGCACCACATATGCAAATCCCGCCGGCCCAGTTCGAAGTGGAAGTCATGCCGCGCTACCGTATTCGGCGCCGGAGCCGCAAAGCATCCGCCGCCTCACTCAATCACAGGCCTCAGTGCTCTGAACTTTCCACGAATCTCCTCGGATGCGATTACCCCAGACACGGCGCAGCGTCGCATGGTTCCGTCGGCAACCCAGCGAAAACATCCGTGGGGTGGTTCTTCCTTGCCACCGAATCAGGAGGCTTAATTGGTAGAGGCTGTAGAAGCGCCCGCTTCAACATCTCTCTCAACAGAGAGAACTACTATCTTTTCGGCAAGTCCAAGGTAAAAGGGTAAAATCAGCTGCTTTTCGGAAGGGACGATCCCTTGTTACTCCGACACGGAATCGGTGGCAACCGGCGGAGCACACCTAGCGGACGTCGGCTTCTTTCGCCTGGTAGACAGCTGGAAATCGAGTCAGATGCACCTCATTAGGATGACACGCGCTGGACGAACAGCAGAAGCCTTTGAGACCTGCTGATCACACTGCTTCGTACTTGACACATCAGAGAAGGTGCTCTGATTTGGCGTCGTCCTTGATCATAGCGGACTCGTTTCGAACATCGATCAGATTGATCTATCAGATTGTTGGCTCAAAAATAAAGGATGAAGGTCAGCGTTATACTATCCCTTCGCGGGATACGCCACGCAATTTACTTTGGCGGAATATTTTATTTTATTATTTTATTATTTATTTATTTATTTTATTATACACGTCCTAGGACTCAAAACAGAGTAGCAAACATAGTGGACATACATTGGCAAAGTGTAAAACCTAGAAAAGAATCTCGTGGACGGAAGGGGCAATTTCAGTGTTTATTTCCGTTATACAGTAAGCTGTCGACTTCACAGACAAGTCCGGAACTAATTCACTGATACCGGAGGAATCGGCTTGGTTGGTTTTGGTGTGAGGTCCGAACACGAACATGGAATCGGCGACGTACATGCAAAGATTGAATCCCGTCTTTAAAGAAATGAGGTGACGGCGAATCGAGGAAGTTGGTCACCCAAATCCGGATTTCGTCGTAGTCAGGGAACATTTTCTCAGAGCACAAAGCGGGAACAAAGCGGGCTGCATCGAGCGGATTATGTGGTAGTCGGATGGGGCAATGTACGAGCTGAAGAGCGGATGAGGCAAAACAGTCCAACCAAGTTTCTCGATTTTATACTGAACGACTTTTGCGGCATGAGACCTCGCATTCATTCATTCATTCAGCCTCATTCAACAAGTTGGTAGAAGACGTACCAACTGGATTTGGTTTTAAATTTCGAGCAGGATTTGGAGTAGACAAACCCCACTGCAGGCTCCCGAGTCGATCTTGTCGGATCAGCTTCAACGGCAGTCCGTGAAAGGTCGTTATTCAGGATAGGCGCTTGTCCTTGTCTTCCGTGCTTTTCGTCTTCAGGACTTTCGTCGCCGGCCGCAAGTCGTTGAAACCACCGCTCGCACTCTTTTGAAAACGACATCTTTGCCAAATGCAGCTACGAATTATGCGATTCCGCAGCGGATTTTTTCAATTTAAAGTCGTAGAGCAGGCACGCGCGCACAATCCTTTTCTGGTCCATTGTAGTTTGAAGGCTATAATTTTAGAAACCGATGAAGAAATGAAATGGGAAAAATAGGAAATGTAGAAGATGAAACGCCGTAAAAAATAACCCTAAGTGAGCTCACAGCCGATACGAATAACTGTGAAAAGGAGGCCACAATGTATGCGATATTCCGTGTGGGACAGCCTAATACATGTGGAGGGGACAGCTAGAATAAAATCAAGATGGACAACCGTTGAGGTAGGACAGAAAATGAGCTTTCGAGGGATTATATACCTCATAGAATGACATAATATTGAGGAACGGATAGCCTTACAACTAAGATCATAGTGAAAGCAGAATTTTTTCTTGACTTTTAATAACTCGAGCGAAACAACTCTATTGCCTGTATTGCCTATGTGAGAAGAACTGAACAATTGAGGCGATCCGCTGAACATAAGGGATTCCCAATTACTTTCCAAAGTCGAATTTGCGCCCAAAAAATATCTGTGATTATTGTTTGACCATCGCTCTCCGTGAGCACATTCCGAATTTTTAGGAAACATTTATGGCATTCCTTTCCTTTAACCATAAAAGTTGTTCACTTATAATTTGTTCATGTGAGAAGAGAGCATCCAGCGCTCGATCGCACTTCAGAAAGTTTCTTTCCAGAACCTAAACGAATCAGGCGGGGAAATGCTGTGCTGCAATCTCTCCGCAAACCGTTTCTGAACTGCCACCTACCTATTCACCGCCTTTTATGACTCTTAGTGACGATTTAGTTGGAGCGCTAATCCAGCGATGAAGCGCATCTCCTCTGCGGATATATTGCCTCCAGAAGTTTAGCGTTTCACGCCACGAAGTTCCATCTGAAGCGTCATGGCAGATCATGGCTGCAGATTCTGATAGCTTTCATTTCGGCTAATAATCTAAAGCTAAGTTGTCAATAGGCAACGAAGTATCTTATTGAATGTATGGGCACAAACTCGCCGCTATGCATTTTTGGACTAGCCTAATAAGCATTGAATGATCACATTATCTGAATATGACCTGAAGATCTACGCAGACGGTAATCTGAGACTGTAATTTCAAAATCTACAATACCTACCACCCGTCTTGGTATAAGAAAGTAAAGTTAACTACTGCATGTGTTCCCGTAAAAGTCTTTTTGTGTGTTAGACAGCCCACGTTGTGTAGATAGCAACTGCACCACAATTAATTTCCAGCAGATTTTATTCGTAAGCTTTCTTCTTACCAGCTTTCTTCTATTCACCCTGTTCAGACTGTCCTTATAGGTGTTGTTGCACACAAGACACTTCTTCAAAGAAATCACTTGTATCGAAAAAGCAAGAAACAAGTGCGGAATACCACACATAATCCTGTCTTTCATTCAAACTAGTACTCCGTTCCACTGTTAACGTCAATACTTTAAACAGCAGAAAAAGAAGAAGCATTGTCCTGTCACCTGTCACTTCGTCTCTTTGATTCTTTGACTTGCTCAAGCGGATGTCAGCGAAGTCCCCTTCGTCTTTGTCGTGTGCCAGAGTGCTCCAATGGATCCTCCTCGCTCAAGGGGCTCGAAAAGCATTATATCAATCGGTCAGGCGTTCACGAATAATTCCGACCAACCCGGTGGTAGCCGTCTTGTTGTTCTCTTGACATCGCGCGGAATCCAGTCGGTGACGGCTCTTGTCCAGCGGTTGTCTGCGAACCGCATTCTGGACTCTGGGAGGAAACTTTTTCAAGACTTTCCGATCAACCTAATTCACCCTCGTTACTGAGAAAAAGACCGAGAAGCTTGGTTCATCTCTATGTAGACCACATCAGCAATGGGCTGACGAAACCTAATAACGTCGACCTGGAGAATATCGAGGAAGACCGTGGCAGTTTACGTTTTAAATGGAGCATTTGCACAATGATGATTCCCTACGCACGATGATTCAACGGTGTCCTCTCCTTGAATTGATACATACATATGACGGATTATTTCGCAGGTATAGGAATTGATCTGGGTGAGCGACAAAGTGTGGGCCGGGCTGACAAGAGCAGATGAATGCCAACCAGTGAGTATTAAGATGTGTGAAAGTGAAGTGACTACCTTGGTAGGACAAGGTCGTGAATATATCAAGGAAATGACGAAGTCAGTAATAGCTCAGCTAAGCTGCACCATGAAACTTATTTCCTGATCAGACAATTTTCGGTGTGGTTTTACCCCATTCTCAAATTACAAAAAAGCATTAAATATGGCTAGCAAAAGAGCGCCTTGAGAGCGACAAAAAGATTTTCCTAAGGAAACGCAGATGGATGCTGACAGGAATCCCGTGGAGAAGTCGAGGCAAGCAGGAGCTACGCGAAATTTTGAGACCCTTGAATTGAGTTACGAAGCAAGAGCGAGAAACGCAGTTGGATATGAACTTTCAACTACTTTCAACTCCAAAAAGACTACTGCGCTGTTTGCCAACTCCCGACCCCCGGTACAGTGCTGCTGACCGCGCTCATTGTTGTTTTGCGAAGTGTATAGTTGAGTGGACTGTCTCCAAATGCCCTTATCGAGCTGCTCTATCAGCACCTGCATTGCGCCATCTTCTCGGCTGCAGTGATTCGACCTGGTAGTCCACTGCATTAAAACACTCGAAGCTCAATAGCCGTCCACCTGCTCTTGAGACTACCGGCACCTGCCCTAGCAAACGTCGTCGACGAAATGCGGTTCCAGAGAATTCTTATCAAGGAGGTCACGTTGTGGTAGAACGGCTTAGGTGCATGGTGCTCTCATAAGATCCTCTGCTGTGCTGTAGCTACAATTTTTTCACATTTCTTATTTGTTTCAGAATTTATGAAAGGAGCGGTGGGCGCCTAGCATCGCAGTCGGAGGAATAACCTGCTGCCGCCGCACTTTGATCCAAGGTTCTTGCTTTGGAATCCTCACCCTACCAAGCGTTCTATTCATACGGGGGTGGTGAATTGGTTCTAGACTTGTCCAGGGAGGTATGGACACGTACTAGTCCATTTTAATGGTCAAATACCCTACTGCCTCTATGATGCATGAACACATTTTTGTAAAAAGATTCGATTTCCGCTTTTTTTCTGAAAAAAAAAACCAGAGTGACGTGTCCCGCAGAAGCAGAGTTCGTGGTACATTCCGCAAAGAGAATGAATGGCGCCAACATTTATCCTTTTATATGGAGCAGCTACAAAGTTTCACTTTTATGCTACCAGTTTTTACGAAGCTGTTGTATTTGTATTTATTGGTGGCATTTCTCTACTAAAGAAGACAAGCGGGAAATAATTTCCTCATTGCAGATAGTAATGCTATTATAAGGCATGAACGCGAAGCGATTTGTCTTCGTTTCGACTTTTATTTCTAGATTTTAGATTTGCCTTTGGAAACTATGGGAGAAAACCAGAAAATAACGCAATGCAAACGACATGTCTGGCGATTTTGAACACTAAATTTAGTTATTTATTGCTCTCATAGGTGAGCAAATTCAAATTAAAATAAAAAACATTTAATAACTAATCAATGAAATCTTCATTCAATTCAAATTAAAACTTTATTAAATATTATTTAATAATTTTAATTACTTAATGTGTAAATTATATAGCACGGACACGTCATTGTAAAAAGATTCGCGTTTTTGAAGATACAACCAGAGGGTGAAGTGTGCATCCTTATCCAATAAGCAGCCAGACTACAGAGTATAAGCTGATATAGCTTGCTCGATTGCTCACACATGGAGATGGTTTATCGGGTTACCGTTAGACACCTAAAGTGCCATACGAAGTTAAAGGATGACCAGACCAGCTTTGTCTTCACTCGTTGGGGGGGGGGGGGGAGGTTGCATTTTTTAGAGTTCTCAATACAACTTGTTTGAAGCCTCTTATGCTACTCTTTCATTCCTCCAATTTTACTTTATGCGTTTCTAAGCTGACATGGCACCCAAACTGGCACAGAATTTCTGAAATCCAGGCCACCTCATTATTAGGTTGGTGCAAAATAAATGCAGGCTTTTTGCTTCAATGGTTTCAACACTTCTTTAAAAATAAACTGATATATTTAACATGAGGTATTATACGTTGTTGAAAAGCTTACTAGATGCGCTTTTATCTATCTATGCTTATGAAATTTAATTCATATAGTCTTTTCAAGAAACAATTTGCTCTTTATTATTAGATGTTTAAACGCGGTTTTCGTCAAATTCTCCGGCTTTGGATGAGATCGGGAAGCTTCTTCTTAGCTCAGCCATAAGGAGTACGTTGCCTGTTATCATAAAGTGTCCATTTCTTTTCGAAAGTCACATTCCGTTCGAGAAGCGCATCGTTGGCATTGCGCAAAGGATGGGCCGACGACATCTGAAAACGACGATTTCTCTGACTTTCGGTCAATATAGCTTCTTGTTCTTCCCGACTTGCTTCAAATGGCGAACAACTGTAGTGTGATCGACATCGAGGTCCTCGGCAATATCTCGCGTGGTTTTCTGCGAATCAACTTCGACTGACGCCTTCAGTGGATCATTAGCAACGGCTGCCATGTGGTTTGTCTGCGAGGCTGCTGTTCCCGGCACGAAACTTTTGGAAGCAACGTTGTACTGTGCATTCGTTGATGCTTCCCTGGTCCCATACTTCGTTGATATTTTGAGTGATTTGAGCGGAAGTACAGCCCGGTTTCAACTCGTAGAAGTAAATTTGACGAAAATCGCGTTTAGACGTCTGAAAATAAAAACCAAACTATTTTTTCAATGAGCGATTTTAATTAATTTCGTATACATAGTTAGAAGGAGCATATAATAACCTTTCCAACAATGTATAACACCTGAAAGTCTTCGTTTATTTTTTTAAGTGTTGAAACCAATGAAGCAAAAAACTTGCATTTATTTTGCACCAACCTAATAGAGTCCGACTGAGACTAATCTGACAGCCAACGTTGAAAGAACTTAAACGGTAAGGAACGGGAAGTAGTAAGAAGTGGAAAGTCCCACACTATCTAATAGTTGCACGTACTCAATATGAAGGGTTTTTGTCTTCTTTTCAGACATGGGGATCCTCTTTCCAAGTCCTATTTCCGCAAGCATTCCACAGCTTTTTGAAAGCATGCCGGGTTTTGACTTTGCAGCTACATCTAGGTTGCTTAGAGGTGAGATTATGAAGGCCAGATATGTATTATGGTTACCAACACTACATGCGATGCAAAGGTAGTATGCGTGGCTGGCGCCGAATTCTACACCTTATCCTTATATAGCTCAAAATCTGTTTCACTGTCAGCTTCTTGGCACAACACAGCAGTTTTGCGAGAAATCGTTGACCAGAACTAGCCTCCTTTCTATTAGGTATGAGGTCATTAAACAAGCAAGGATTTCCATTTCTATCTAAATCAACGAGAAGAATTTACATTCAATCCTTTACCAAATGCACTATTCCAGCCAGAAGGCGAGTAAAAATTGTGAGTGAAGTTTGTTGTTCCTTCTTCATGAATACGAGGGTGGTTGCTCGCCAAATCGGAAAAGTTTCACGAAGTGATAGCCAACCTTTGATTCCCTCCCTATTCTTTCAGTCTTTCAGCTGAGTAGGATCTGGTAGAGCAGAGAAAATTTGTGCGAATGAATGACTGTTTCTGCAGTAGTTGCCCACTCTCCATCGCACTTCCCTAAGCCCTGCGCTTCTTCCAAAACTCCTGCACCAAAACACGTATTTCGGAGCAGCAGATCGGCCGTAAAGCCTAGCTGGAGAGCACCCGGCCGCTGCCAAGGTTCATCCGTCTGCAGCCGGGTCATCTGGTCCAGTCGGGCCGGGGAATGTGTATCGTTCGTGAGTTTAAACTGACCACTGCCGTTTGAAGTGACGAGACGGGGAGCGTGAGCTTCGGCCCCTCATGTGCTGCTATTGCCCTCCTCTGCTTTACAACAACTTGTCACACACAACGTCCTCAACCCTCCCGCCATATAACAACCAACTATTAGCCGTTTCGGAAAAAAGCCGTGTCCTACGAGCGATCCTCTTCGACCCCGTTTCGCGCTTTGACGCCCTGACACTACATACTCATCGCTTACTAACTCGAGCTATATCGAGTGGAGCTGACCTGCCTCCAAAAAATTCTTCTTTGGTTTTTCATAAATTTTATTCTCGTGAAGCATACCTTCACTCGTGCTTGAGAGCATTTCTCTAATTTTTCCCGAAGGCCTTCCAATTGTCAGCCACTGCTCTTGTCCGCGTCACTCGTCTAGCGGTAATCGACCTTAGTGAAGGAAACTTATCACCTTTGGAATAGCCTTTCGCTTAAAGCAAATTTACGCAGTGCGTTTTTTATCGCTAACACAACATTTCAAAATTGGCTGGCCACCTGCACACTCTAACTACATACCTGAAGACGTGGGCTTGCTCCTGGCGCCCATTACAAGGAGTTGACTTCAGTTTGTTTCTTCGTTACTTTCTTACTTGGTTTGTTTTGAAACACATGCTTTATCGGATTAGACAAAAGGGATGCTTTAAGAGATTTAGTGCGAGCAACTTTTTCTAGGGCAGTCTCTCCTTCCCGTTTATAACATGTGTCGCACTTTTGCCACTTTTTCTGAGCTCGCGACTTCAAGGCAAGGGACTTCCTCGTAGTCTGTGCATTTTACGCCAACAACATCATTCAACATCATTGAGATGGTGAAAAACCAGTTTTAGACAATAGACTCCACACAGCCTCAACTCTCTGCAAGCCTATCAGTTTTGACGGAATCAGATGTCCACTCAGCATTTATCAGAAAATGGAAAAGAGCAACCTTCCGTTTCTAGAAATCTGGCATCATATACATAGATATCCCACAAATTATTGAAGCACATTTTCAACATCCATTCATTAGGAAAACAATTTTCTAAAATCCGTTTGAAAAATTATTATAAATACGAATGTGCTACATACGAATGTGTCGAGGAATGCATAAAGTAAGTAGGAGAATTCTGTTCCGATTTCACATTAAAAATGCTTCCTTCTCGCCCATTCGATACGCAACCTTGTCATACTAGAGATCGGAAATTTAGGTAAATAAATAGGAAAACCACAAAGAGGAATGGCTCACTTCCAACCAGAATGCACAAGAGGTGTTACTTCCTCATCAAAAAACACAAAAACCCACTGTGCGACGAACGAGGGGCGCAACCAAGTAGTTGACGCCGCACGTATTTCCGTCACAAGCTGTAGAGAAATAAAATGGTCTCACAGAATGTCCCACCCTTCACGACTAGCACCGGAATTTCTGCATTTTCAAAAACACATATTTGCCATAAACGTTCCATGTCTAGAACATTCATCCTGATGCTTAATTATTAGGTTGTAACGAAATAAATGGCACTGAACCACTGTAAATTTAAACAGTTAATATCTCGGCTTGTATGCAAGCTTATTAATCGAAATAAAAACCTTCTGATTCTACACATCTTGCCAACGTGACACAAGCTTTTTTATCCCAGTAGCATAAAAATCGGAAGTTCTGGAATTGAAGGCACTTTCGGCATCCTGTTGGTATTTGAATATTTTCCCTGCCAAGAAGTCGCCAAGATGCTTGAAGAAATGGTAGTCTGTTGGGGAGAGGTCGGGAGAAAACGGAGTATGTGGTAGAGTTTCAATGCTCAGCTCATTCAAATTCTGCAACGTCATTCGTGCTACGTGGGGGCGAGCATTGTCGTGCAGGAGAACTCGCCTTCGGTTTACCAAGGCCGGCCGGATATCCTTCAACTTTTTCATCATTTCTTCAATTTCAATGCAGTACTTCTCTGCCGTGATGGACTCACCGGGAGGGAGGAAGCTGTGGTGAATAATTCCCAGCGAACACCACCATACTGTCACGCAAAAACCTTGGGGCTCTCATCGCTGTCCACCCACTGTGCCGATCGTCGCCTGTTGTCGTACATTATCCATTTCTCGTCACAGGTTACGATGCGATCAAGGAATGGGTCCGTTTCGTTCCGTAGAAGCAGTGCGGACGAGATCTCATATCGTCGGTTTCTTTGCTCCTCAGATAGCTCGTGAGGCACCCATCTTTCCAGCTTTTTGGTCTTTCCAATTTCCTTCAGATGCCGGGCAGCTGTGTTGTGACTGACGCCAAGAACCTTCGCTATCTCCCTGGTACCTTTGTGTGGATCCTCCTCTACCACATCTCTCAGCTTGTCCTCATCAACATCACTATGCCTCCCACGACCTTCATGTTCTTCCAAGCTCTCATCTCCATTCCGGAACTTCTGATACCAACGATACGCCGTCCGAATTGTGGAACATCCTTGACCGAATGCGGCGTTGATCTTCTCGTCCGCCTCCTTAGCAGTAGTGCCCAGCTTGAATTCATACAAGTAAATGCCTCGGATTACCCTTTTGTCCACCTGCAAAGAAGTCAATAAAACTCTAAAGTTTTCCCACTTTTACATAGAAAATTTGGCACTCACCGGTAGAGCAAAGTTTGCGCTTCTAAATGGTATGCCACATGTTACGGTTTGTTCTTGATCAAACGCGTAAAGACGCGCCAAAAAATGGCGCGAGCCAGTGCCATTTAATTCGTTACAACCTAATAGCTACATAAATATGCTCTCTTGTAGCAGAGTCACTTCAAGTCACCAAATGCTCAACGTGACACTCCGAAAACGATGTCTGAGGTTTCAGAATTTTTGAGGACGCAAGCTCTTGTCAAAATGCTTTGAAGCCGTCCTTGTGTCGTAATTCGGAATCATTCTTTATCATATATTATCTCTTTCACAGAAAAACGTTAATGTTCCAAAAAAAAGACAACTTTCGGATGCAGACAACCTTCGTCTGGCAGCTCTTAAATCTCTAGAAAAGGCAAATTTCTTTCCTTTCGTAATGGCGTAAACCGTATCCCGTTCGAATAGCAGGAGGTGCCGGTTCGACTTCCGTATGGAGGTAGAGCTTTGATTTCTTCCAAATTTTCCTTTAAACAGTGAATTTGTTCCTTCTTTGGTGTACTGTGCAGGACTTGTAGAAACATGAAGGATTTCGATCTTTTCCCTTTACCTGTATCGCCTGTCGTCCCGTTGATCAACGACTTGCTCGAGCGGGCGCCAGCAGCGTCTCCATTCGTCCCTGTCGCGTGCCAGGGTGGTCCAATGGATCCTCCTCCCACGGATCTTTTCTCTTACTCAATCTAATGGTAAAAACATACTTTTGAACTAAGCAAGGTCTCCTGCTGTTTCATTAGGGAGGACTTTTTAGTGGAGCTCTTCATTAAAACGGTAATTTGTTTTGCGCCCACACCTCTCTGGTTTTGCACCTATTTGGAGAATTCTAAAAAGTCAAATCTTCCGAGACAGCCATCTGCTCTCCAACTCTCACTCCTCTCGCCGAATCATGAGGAACATCACCCAATAGCCATGTATTCTAGTCAATTCCGTTGTGATTGTAATTCACCAAAGTGTCCGATAAAGCTTAATGGAAAATGATCGCCAATTGCAAACCCTTGGAGCGCACCTCAATCCGCATAAGCATAATGTCCAACGCTGAAATTGCCATATAATAGGCTTTTGGGCCTCTAGTCTACATCCACATCCCAACTGTCGTCTAAGCTGAAATCAACGATGTTAGACATAATCCGCCATGCACACGTCATCCTATCAGTAGACCGCATAGCGTCATCCAATAGCACTCGAATTGCCCGATTTAGCCCCATGGCAGGGCCGGGCTAAGTGGCGGCCGCGGTTCAGTCTGTCCAAGGTGTGTCGGCCCCGATTTGTCAGACTGCGGTAGGCGGCCATTTGCAACTGATTTATCTTCCCTTCAGCCGCGTTTTCCTCAGGAGAAAGATCAGGCCGTATATCCTGATTTCCTCCATGGAGAAGGTACGTGGGCGCACCATCACCTGCTCGCGTCATCGTGAAATTTACGTGAACTTCTCGTCCAACTGTGCTTCACGGGGTGCCATGGAATAGCTTAGTCATGATTTTGCCCTAGCTAACTAACTGCGAGGCGAGTGGTCGGAGGAGGTGCCGGATGTCGCGAGCACCCGATTCCAGGTTCTTGGTACGAATTTCCTGCTGCTTCACTTCCTAAAAGTTTTAGTGGTTCCTAAGTTTGTACAGTTTTATTAAAAATATTGACATTGGCTGGCCACCGCAAACCATTTTGCGGCCAAATTCGCGCTCAAGGTGTTTCCATACCTCGCGTGGAAGCAGAATCCGTGGCGCTTTCGAACAGAGATTGATTAACGTCGCCCTTTATCCTCAAAGCTGTAGTAATTTCAAAAGCAGTTTCCAGCAGTACCCGTTTTCGTCCACTTGCACACTTCAGTCTGCTCAAAAACAGAGCAAAAATTTGCGTGTTTATGCATAACTATAGCTTATTGTTTATTTATTTGAATTTGATTATTTCCGCGTTAAGTAGCTGCAAAAGAGGCAACTTCTGCTCATCCTTAATTATTCATCACGGCTTGGTTGTCCTGAAACAGTTGGGCCGACGAAACTCTTCCACTATTTTATTACTGTCGTTTGCTTCCTTTGAGGGCTGGCAATATAAATAAAAACCCGAAGTAGGGGGTCGTAAGCCAGTACTGGTTAGCGACACGGCCAACGATTTGCCAGACTCCTTCTTTGCCGCACCGCTGGTTCAGCCATGCGTGAACGGTGTCCGTCTTACCAGGAAACTATGTCAACGGTAGGTCGGAACGGCCCAAATGTTGTATATGGGCAGAATCGCCTACCTCCGGGAAACAACGAAATGCACATATCTCGACCCCAATACAACTCTGCATAGAGTTAGGGACGATGGAATTTGGGCCGTTGGCGGCGTTAGCCCTATGCCTGAACGCGGAGGGTGGGTTCAAGTTGGCTGGAAACAGCGATCATGGGGATTATGCCGCCCCTCTACCCTCTGCCCCACCATCGCTTGCTGTTTCCAGCCAACTTGAGTCCGCCCTCCGCGTTCAGGCATTGGGCTAACGCCGCCAACGGCCCAACTTCTGTTGCCTGTGACTCTGCGCAGAGTTGTATAGGGGTCGAGATATTTGCATTTTATTGTTTCCCAGAGGTAGGCGATTCTGCCCATATACAACACAACATTTGGGCCGTTCCGACCTACGGTTGAAATAGTTTCCTGGTTAGCTGAAGACGGTGGCTGAAATCAAAGGAAAACTATCGGGTAAGCTTTCTGCTTTAAACTTAGATCCAGATTATGGGACAGAGGCACCCGAATGAAGTGCTGTAATGTCGCGCGGTTAATTACCCTGTGGACAGCGATATCCTTTTTTCGAAAAAATAATGCTAATCTGTTAAGGTTCCAGAGTAATGATAGATTCGACTAACAATACGGTTTGGAAACTTCTAAGCGATTATCTCCTTTAAAGCACGGATCACAGGTCACTCACAACATTTAAATATTCCCTAATCTGTAGAGCGCTTTTTTTCTGGTACCCTTCTTCTTCAGCGCTTGTCACAGTTCAAGTGGGACAGGCGGTGTCAGCGCTTCTGGTGCGGCGACGCCACTTCACGCGATCAAACGCTCTGTCAAGCTGCAGCTTTCATCGAGTCCACGTGCGACACTCAAGCCGGTGTTGCTTCTGCCACCCTTCAGGACGTTTTCCGGGCACGTCGATGTAAACGTCAACCTTCCGAACGGTCTCCTCATTCAGACGGAAAATATGGTCATATAGGCTTCACGCATGTCGCTTATCAGCAAACGGAGCGGCACTTGATACTTGAGATATTGAAGCATTGCGATTGCGGTCCAAACATCGCAGAGCGCTGCTCCGAATAATGCCACACGTTCCTGAGCCTGTGGCCCGTACTGTTTCCTTCTGGTAGGGTTGATAAAGAGGACCCTCCGCCGATCCCACTTAAAATAGCCTTGGGAGGCCGCTTCCTACGTGAGCGGAGAAGCAACAACTCGCAGATACTCATCCCAGATGCCCGATTCGATGTCTTATCCAAATCACAATAGCCCAGGCCCTAGAGGTGGTTGACTGTGGCGCACTTCCGAAGTGTAGCCAATAATTCGCGATTCGTCTTTTCTTCAAAGGCATCGCCTAGGCGGTATGGCGTCCAGGACATGCTTACTCTTCAAAGGAAATATCACCCGATTGAAAACGCTGGCACGAACGAAAAACCATGGAATTTGAGATGATGTCCAATTTATACGCAGCGGAGATGTCGGCTACAATGGCTGGCGAAAACCTCAAGGCATAGTAGGAACTCCTAGTAGACGATAGTTCGCAGATGGCTTGAAGAGGCCACAACCGCTTTTTACTGATAACCACGCGGTTGTTACTCTACTGTAAAGGTAACGCCTTAACGATGTTCTACCACGCTTTGGTATGTCAAGTCATGGCATCCAACAGGCTCCAGAATTCCCCACTTCGTCCTGTTTATTTTCGATTGAAGCCAGAGGTCAATGTGGCCCTGATGGCTGTAGATGTGCTCGACATCTCTACTATGCATAGACGATTGATATTTTCGTGAAGCCTCGGCCACCATATCCGCCTTCTTAAACGGTCAAATACGGATAAAATCAAAAACATCGATCAACAGCGATTGGAGGATCGATGTTGTTTCTTTCCTTGGAACCTGTTCACCGGATATCGTACTCTAATAAACGATAAAATCGACGAAAAACTATAGTATCGGTCGTATTGATTGTTCTGTTAATATTGATCGATATTATTGATTCGTGTGGGGTCCATTTCTAGTGTTGCTATATTGATGACATACCAGGATGGATTTGCTGATGGGTTGGTTGATTCTGTCCACATGAGGAGCAAAACATCCAATCGTATCTGACGTGTTAAAGGATCGGGTGACTGAACAAGCATACGAACGGGCCAACTGAAGCGATACCTTCGATTAGAGCGGCGGCCTTGCCTAAGATAGTTCGCTTCTTGCGCACTGCAACGAGAGTATATATTGCCCTATTCATTCTTGTGCCTCTGTCACTCATGCTCATCATCTTAACCGCTTCTATACGTACACTGATTTCTGTGAACGTCACTACTGAACTATGGCGAGCTACTTCTGCTTGAAGAATTCGTTCAGGAAATGGAGCTTTTGGTGTAGAATTTAAAAACTGGGAAAGGCTACCAGTTGATGTTAGCTCAAAAATTAGCGAAAAATGAAACAGACAGCAGTCTGCATTTGTTCGCGGCCAATACCACGGCGGGTTACGCTACACTACTTTCAAAAAACTGGTTTATAAGGAGCTTAGTCCCTGAGGTCATGCATTTTCCCATTCTCTTTCAGTTCTATAGCTATCCTCAGTTTTCTTCTTTTGTTATTCTATCTCACGATGTTGTTGTTATGTGTTGTGTTGGATCCTACTCTAGTGTTGTTTCTGCGCATAAGTGTCACTTATGTAATAAACATACATACAATACATCGTCCAACAGACAGTAATTTGGGAGACATTGACAGCCGCTGCCCACCACGTCTTTTCAATATGCACTCCACTTCCTAGATGCTTTGAAAATACTGAGAAAACCCTTCTCTATAATTGCTCATTTTAAGAAGCAGTTTTGAAAAACCTTTGGAGCATCCTCCAGAAAACGCTACTGTATTTTCTAGATCTCTAGTCTTGAAACCTCGGCATTCCGGTTACATGCCTCTTGTATAATACATATGTCTCACACACACCTTTTTCGGCTACTTTTATAGGATGTTTTTATAGGTGACCTCAAATATGAATGAAGACGAAAGCTTTGGAGACCACCATAGAACGGATAAAGGATAAAGGACGGCGTTAATCAATCCGTTTTGGGAGGCACCGCGCATTCTATTTCTACGAGACGTCGTGGTGGCGATTTGAATGTGTATTTCGCGCATACTACGATTTGAGGTGGCCAGCCGATGAACAAGTCAGTGCTTTAGTACGCGGCAGCAGGTACCTCCTTCACCTCGCTCCAAGCTCCTAGACACCATTATACAGTCTGCGTTTGCCTGGAGTGACTTATCTGTTCATCGCGAATAGGGCGCCTAGAGGATGTCTACTCTACCGTACCCCTAGCCATCCCCCGTTGAAATAGTAGGCGTTGGTCAACGTCTCGTCGGCTGGCTCCGCCCGCCCAGTACTGGAGTAGGCAGGACTGTTGTTGCCCGCTGTCTTCGAGATCCACTTCTCGGTCGGTGGCTGCTCTCCTCCAGCTGACCAGCACAACACACCGGCCGGCCGTGCGCCGCTGTCTGCCGGTGTTCCGCATGTGATGATTTATCTCTGTTTTTCCGCTTCCTATCAGTTGGCCCCATTATAGCCGCCGGCTATTCAATCTCTGCAGCCACTAGCCCGGTCTCGTCTGCATATAACGCTCGGCTGTCGTTGTTTCAGCGAGTGGCGACTTTCTGATTCGCTTCAAGATGTGGTGTTACGGGCCTGATCATAGTTGAGATGGATATGAAAGGACCAGAAATCCATCTACTATTTCTGATGCACCCTCAGGTGTCACTGGCAGAGTTGAATAGGACATAGTTAACAGAACAGGAACATAAACAATTTTCATAGTTAATTAGGCCTGGAGTAGCTTCACGAAGGGCTCCTATCCTCAGAAAAGGTCAACATTTGCAGAATGTCGTGCTCACAAAAATAGTTTATTTAACAAGAACACAACACATTACGTGGCGTAAAAAAATACCAAATCAAAACTAGCCTCATTGTTACTTTTCACGTGAGCGCAACTCTTAAACGAAAAGTAGAAGTCACGAAGAAGTATAAAAGTTCTGAATAATAGAGGTAAGAGAATGAGATAAGAGATAAAGGATGATGGGTAAGTGATGAAGAAAAGCAGTGACCCGCCAACACTGCAAGTCTTAGGAGGTACCGGCGCCGGATACCAACATAGTATGTCCGTCAACTCTATCAGAACCCATCGAGGAGGCCTGCGTCGGGAAACGTAGGGCGGTAGCACTGTCTAACCAGAAACAAAGTAGAGAACTTCTAAACACCAAGGAAAATTAGAAACAAAAGGGTACAAAACAAAAGAGACCATAAAAAATGACAGCAAAAAAGATCAAGAATGAAAGCTTTTCTAAACAAAGGATATCCTAGTTTTTGAAAAGGGAAAATGGCAGAAACTTTTGCTTAGACGATATCTAGTGTATGCAGTATTGAAAGCAAATCTAAGCATTCTCTTCTACCATTTTCTGAAAACATGCGCGCTTGGTGCTTCTAATAGGCTACGTGGTATGTAGTATGTAACCAACGAGCTGCCAGTACATGACCCTCTTGATCAGTTTGTCATTGACCGCACCTCGAGTATTTCGCATCGGATGAATTTCTCAATATCGAGCGAACACTTTGTGGTGGTTCTCCTGGATGTTCTCCTTTTAGGGGTCATCTTTCGCGAGAAATGTAGAGGAGATGAACTGGCTCCTTTGTGCGTGTCTGTCTACCTTTGGTCTATCTCGCTGTCTTTTATCCATATGTGAGGCTGAAGACTGTTCAGACTGTCACTCCGTTTGCTGTCGTATCTTAAATAAGTTCTCGCACATAAACGTCGGAATGAAGGCTACATCTGTAGGCAAGGCATCTCCTTGATAGCTGCAGTTTCCACTTAAAGAATATGAGGCGGTTCTGCAACATCCTCTGAGTGGACACACTGACAGTGAAGAAAGTCACGGAAATGAATATCACATTATTGCAAAAAAGTGCAGACCTTCTTGTTCGCCTTCAAAATATTCCATTCACCAGAGTGTTGCAGCTATCACCTGCATCGCCCGCTGCTGCACTGATTATCGAGTTGATACATTTGGGATGAGCGGGCTCTAAGGTCAACTTCATTAACCCGTGTCGCGTGCGAGAGTGGGGTCTGCTACTCCATGATTTCAACAGGAATTTCGACTGGTGGCGTACTGGAGTTCTTCTGACATGCTCTTGAATCTGAGAGACTCTCCTGTCCGCAGGAAGCACTACGTGAGAGGCCCATCTAATATACGACGACGGCTCCTAACCAAAAGAGACTTCGACCGCCACCAGAAGGTTCAGAAAATTTGAAACTGCAAAGGACTTCTTTCATTCATTCAATGGTCGCCACGAATCCTATTTCTACGGGATGTAGTAGAGGTAATTTGGACGCGTATTTGGCCTATACAATGAACTGCGTTGGTCAGAAGGTGAACACCCCAGCGTTTTATGATTCCATGAGAAGTCTGTTACCAACCCAGCGACCCGAAGGGTGGAAGCTTGGTTGACCCAAGCGGGAAGTAGGAGCCAAGAAACCAGCGAGCGGATTCGTTAGCGATTAAACAAAGGGATATGCGGGGAAGAGGAAAGAAACATACCAATGACGACAGCTCCATTAAAAACCTTACCCATTTATTCGCCGATTTGCTGGGTAACCACACGGACAACTCGAAATTGTTGAAGAATTCCTTACTCCTGGTATCGAGCGCTTCAAGAGCCTTCTCCAACTGCGCTACCACATACCTCATTCAGATGTAGGTATAGAAACGGGTGAAGTACGACCTCACCTTGCAAGCATTTCAGTGTTAGTTAAACGACTGTTTGTTAATGGTTGTCAGGTTACTGAACTGACTGTGCGCTCGATAAGGATGGTCCTGCAACCAGGTCTAGCTAGCGCGCTGTCTATATGTAGGTTTCTAAGATATATGTGAGTCAATTGCAACCCAACGGCATTTTCTGGAACTACTTCTGTCCCTTAAAAGCTCACTGTAGACCGCATCTCATGGAAAAGGGTAACCCTAGTCCAAACTCCTATAGAAACGGTCTCTATCAAAAGTTGAGATATCCACCTTTTTCGCTGTCGTTCTCGTATTCAAACTAATATTAAAGGGCTTCTGGAAATTTCAAACGTGGTCAAACCACTAAATGACAGGAAGTCGGAAGTGACTGCAGTATGGCTTTTCGTAAGTTGATTTTCGCCCGTCCTGACTTGCTTTCCTTTCCAAAAGGTCAAAAAATCGGACAGCCCTCTTTTTGTATGAAATTATGATTTTCCGAGCAGCACATCCTCCTTAGATGTTGATTACGTTGATCTCACTTATTAGTTTGCGGCACGAAGCTCTCCGCAAGAAGAGAGCCAGTTCGCGGTTGACTTATTCTGACTGCACAAAAGCGAAAATTGACGAACTGCTGAAGTTTGCATGGATAAGACACCATTCTTTCGTTACCCTACACGAGAAGCCTTAGTGCTCGCCTTGCGCTTATGGTAGACTTCTCATCCAGAAGGCCCTCACAGCCCCTCTTGACACGGTTGGGTCCGGTATCCGCCTTCTGTCCTCTTCGAGTCGCTTCTGTAGGACGCTTGGTGTCAAGGCAGGTTGCAGCTGTAGCGCTGAATCGGCCCACGTTTCCGACGTGCAGATCGATTTCCAAACAATCAGAAGCAATTTTATGCTGCACTTTCAGTCGGAACTCCATGATAGTGCTATGACTTCGACGTCGCTGCGACGATTCTGTCGCCCATACAACGAACGACGGGAGGGGCTGACGAACCGTTCGCTCGGCGTTATTGGATGCGGTCGTATACTGACGGGCAAGAACGGTGCCCCGGCTTGTACGTCGTCGCTGATAGCTTCCAGGACCACACCTGTCGCTAGAATTGCCGCTGACCAGATGGAGCGCTTACCTCAAGAGGTCCTGCAACGATTGTGATCTACCGTGGCTGCGGAGATCGCCTGCCGTGCTGGTTATGCGGCCGCTCCCACACTATACAATCGCGAAACTGCCGCACAGCGCGCAAACTGCTTTCGTAATTTCGTACATGAATGTATTGCTATTCGCCTGCTGGACACGTAACGCCTGCGGGCGAACTTTGCCAGTGTTCGTGGAGAAATCACCGCCTTCGCCGCGCGCCGAGATGGTACTGTCGGCTGTCGGTTGAGACGGGGCGAGGCGCCCGCTCGTCGTCGCCGGCGGAGGCACACATCTCCGCGGCCTGACCAGGTGCATCGCAGGACGTCGTCGTCACCAACGAGGTCGTCGTCGAATGTCCTGACGTCTCCTTCTCCTCTCCGTGCAATAGTCGAATCCTCGCACTTACTCATCGCTACGTTTCCCTGCTGTACATGCGCGTTTCTTGTCGTTTTCACGCTTTACGGAGCAGAGTTCTCGAGCCGCCACTGCTATGGGGCTGCTGTCTTGGTCTATTCTGCTCTTATTCCATGGAGGAAACGCTTAGTGTTGACCTGTGAAATTACTGAAGGTCATGGCTGGTTTACCCAGTGAAGTGGAAGCACTCAGCGGTGACTTTGATGTAGGTTCATTCACTATTAGCTTCAACAGGGAAGGGTCTCAGGCCCATATCTGAATGGCGAAAATTCATGCCATTGCGGGATTCTCCATCTTTCATGTAGTAGGAGGGGTGTTCCGTCTTTGTAAAGTCCTTGAGCCAACCGAATGGTGTTCCATGAAAGTTTAATATGAAATCGCACACCAATATCTTCCAAAGTTTGAATAAAAAAAGGATAAAGGATAAAGGACGGCGTTACTCAATCCCTTCTGTGATGCGCCAGCGCATTCTACTTCTACGGGATGTCGTGGAGGCGACATGAATGCGTATTCGGCCATACAGTGACTTACGGTGGCCAGCCGATGAACAAGTCAGCGCTTTATCCTTCCCAGACACGTCTAGTACCAATTCACCGACCCCAGAGGGATGGAAGGCTTGGTTGGGCGGGAAATCCCAAACAGTAACCTGGTATGGGGTGCACGCGACAGTCGCGTCTCCTCCGACTGCGCTATACGCGCCCAAAGTTTGAATATGGAGAAAATATGCAAAAATACTGGTTCATAGGGGCGAAGTGAAGTAATCGGCCTTGCAGTATTATTGCATTTTTTCTGCATATTCGATATTTGAAAGGTGTTGTCTTTTGAGATTGTGCGATTACATAGCAAACTCTCAGAGCTCCTAACTATGAAGGTTCATGGGCTTTGCAAAAACGGAACATATGTTCGTTTTCGCCATTCATACACTCGCCTGAGCGGCACCCCTGGTCAGTTATCGAGATTTGGATCAGTTCGAGACTTCTAACAAGAAGAGCCTTCAAACTGGCGGTGAGCTTTTGCGACGCAATCTTTACAGGATGTAGGGTCTCGTGTGGGGAGTCCAAAACCATAGTTACTTTTCGGATTGCTCTTCTGTGGTCGAAAAAAGCCATGTGGACGCGTGGGCGCGAAGTTTATGACGCCCTGCTGCCATCCACCCCATTGTGGTCGGCTGGCGTAATGGTAGTGTTGTAGCACTCTGCATGGTCGTGGGTTCGAATCCTCCTTGTACCTCTGTTTTTGCATTTTGCGATTTATTATTAGTGGAACCCTTTTCCCCCGAATTTCGAACACATTTTTGAACAAAAACACGGCAACAAATGTCGTATACGTTCTTCGAGCTCCTTGAAAGTGGAAAGGTGAGAATTTTTGACTTCCAGGTTAAGCAAGTAAAAAACTGATGCCAGATTCGTGTTCGACACCCCAAATAATCCTATGCACAAAGTTTGGGCGAAGTTGGTGCTTCTGACCTCACCATCCACATTTACTCACACCTTCTCTAACCTGTCACAAGGAAACGGGAAATGCAGAAACCGATGTGGGATTCATGATCAGCACTCCAAGTAACACCGGTAACCGAAGTATGATTAACTATTTCCTCGACCTCGTTAGTAAAGAGCATTGGATTTTCCTTTGGATTGGACCCTTTGGATTTTCGAGCAGTCAAAGTGTTTCAAGATGAGGTGTTGTAGATAGCAAATTCTATTACATTCTTTACATGGATGGAGTCAAAAATGTCGTAACCAACTGGTAAGAAGAGCTAATGATGTACCTACCTTCCTCAACAATGACGGAGGATTGCAAAAAAGCATGGAAGCGAAATACACTGCTTACAAACTGAAAATCTAAGCTTCTATCTACCACTCTCTCCAAAAAAAGGACACAGTAGCATTGATATTTTACTCTCTGTGTAACCCTGCACCGCTTAACGTATTCAATAGGCTTCCACCTCGAATGGCTCCGCACCTCAATGACCGCCCTGTTTGACCGTGAAGACCGAGGTGCAAAACCTGCTCTAGGCCCAGGCTCGAGTGAGCAGTGAGTGATGAGGTCAGAAGCACCAATATCGCCCAAACTTTGTGCGTGGGACTATTTGGGGTGATGATCAGTTTTTTACTTGCGTGACCTGAAAGTCAAAAATTCTCACCTTTCCACTTTCAAAGAGCTCGATGAACGTAAACGACATCTGTTCAAAAATGTGTTGCAAGTGGGGATAAAGGGTTCCACTGACGATAAATCGCAAAACGCAAAAACACCAGCCCAAGCGGGAATCGAACTCACGACCACGCTCCTGTGAAGCTACAACACACTGCTCTGGGTGGCAGCAGAGTGTCATGAACTTCTCGCTCACGCGTCCACACGTTGTTTTTTCGACCACAGAAGAGCATTCCAAAAAGTAACTATGGCTTTGGACTCCCTACACGGGACCCTACATTCTGTAAAATTGCATCGCAAAACCTCACCGCCGGTTTGGGGGCTCTCCCTGTAAGAAGGCCTTTTAGGTTCAAAAATTGCCATTTGAATATTATATTAATTTATTTTGCATTATTTATTAATTAGAGCTTTACAAGGTGTGCCATAAATATGGTCACTCAAGAAAACGAATCACTCGAGCGGAATTGCAGCGAAATTTCATCGTCCTGCAGTGAAAGCACAACATTTTGCCGGTTAGGTATACTGGTCACCTAGAAGATGAGGGGAGGTTCTACGCAAGCGCTGTTTCCCAGCTTTCGTTCAATTACTAGGACCGCTGCAATGGCCGTGGAAAACTGAATACCAGAAGCAAAAAGATTCAACCGTTCTCGGCCAACCGCTGCTTCATAATCCCTCTGCCGATTCAGGGGGAGTGTATACGAACAAGGAATGCTGTCTCCCATTCGAGAAGATCCACTATATTTACTCATCAGTGTCTTTCCGCTTCACACAGTGTTTTTCGGCGCATTTAACCGTAATTCGTAGAAGCTAATTGTGATATTCTTGGAAGTTCCTAGAAATCTGGGAAAACCCTTGTGTGCAATATTATCCTTTTCACGTACGTCTCTGATGGTCTTCTCTTCCTTCTGCTTCTAGCCTCTAGTCACTTCAGGCTTGTCTGCTTTAGTTCCAGCTTGACTGCGCTTGTCTCCCTGACAGGGCTGGCTGGCATCCCAACACATAGTTGTCTCTGAGTTTTTCACAGTAGTCCTATTGGTTTCAACGCTCCTAACTGCTGCTACTCACCCATAGGTAGCCAAAACGAAGTGGGCGAAGCTCATCTTTACTGAGCTTAGTTTGGAAAACCTGGACTCGAAAAGTATGAGATATATGTATCATGAGGTAACATAGGTAGGGATGCACTAATGAACCCTTGGCACGCCTCCTTTTACAGATCGGGCCTGTCAGCTGTAACAAAGATTGCATAATTCTAACCTATTATTAGGAACGCAGAGCGAGCTCGGTGTCATTTGTTGCTGAAGCGCCTTATTCCTTTTTAGCCACTTTCCTACAATATCCATAAATATAAGGGTTAAAAAGGCGTTAATCGACTCCTTCGGAGATAAGACTTGCGCCACGCACTGCATTTTTACGGTATATCGTGGAGGCAGTTAGGATGCGTGTTTGTCCTATATAATGTCCTGCGGCGGCCAGTCGATAGACATTATCCCTTGTAGTCAAGTTCGCTACCAGTTCACCGACCTCGAAGGGATGGAATACTTTCTTGATTCAGGCGAGATACTCGAACAAAGAACATGGAATCGGATGCATATACTGCCGGCGCCCAATCCGTCTGTGCAACCAACCAAGTGTCCAACCGCACAATCAGGCGCCCACTAACATCCCTATAGTTTGCAAATGAAACGCAAGGAAATTAGGATAAGGATAAAGGATAAAGGACAGCTTTATTCAATCCACATTGGGATGCGCCACGCATTCTACTTCTACGGAATGTCGTGGAGGCGTGTTGAATGCGCATTTGGCCATACAAGGACATGCGGTGGCCAGCCGATGTACAACTCAGTGCTTTATCCTTCCCAGACAAGTCTGGTACCAATTCACCGACCCCGGAGGGATGGAAGGCTTGGCTGGCCTGGGCGGGAAATCCGAACCAGGAACCTGGTATCGGGTGGAGGCGACAGCCGGCGCCTTCTCCGACTGCGCTCCACGCGTCCACAGGGAAACTAGAGAGAAAAAAAAAGGAAAAACCTTAACGATTTGTTCGAACTCTTATATTTTTACAGTCTACAAGGTAGGATGGTAGGATCATTGCTATCCAATCGTAAGAGTGTGCCATTAAAATGCCATATGCAGAGGGTTAAAGCAGTTTTGTAGCTCGAGATTTGAAATAAACGCCGTTAGCTATGCGCATGAAATCGACTTTCGAAAGGACTTTTTGAATTGTGGACACTGTCTTTTGTCAGAATGTGTGTCTATAGCTGTGTCTATAGACAGATAGCTTTCTAAGCCAATCCGCCCTTCGAAGAAGAGGGAATCCAGACGTTTGTTAACGAACAAAGCCCTATCATGTCCGCATACGTGAGAGCAAAATCTATAGCACTTGTAACCGAAGATGACCCGAAGTGCCAGAACATGGTACGAAAGCTTTCAGAAAGTTGAAGGACATAATAGCGCCTGCAAAACTCCTCAAACTTCGCGTCCTTGCTTTTAAGGATAGGGTGTGACGGAGTTGCGGTAGTACACCCGGTGGAATCTCCCACTGTCTGTGTATCCCACCTCGACGTTCTTGGTTCGAGTCTCGCCCAGGTCAACTAGGCCTTTCACCTCTCCTGCCACCATACTTGTAGGAAAAGGAACACGGACTTGTCTATCGGGTGGTCATCAAAACTTACTGTGTAGACCAGTTATCCATTAAACTATGTCTACGACATTCCGTAGAAGTAGAACGACGCATTTCACAGGGTTTGAGCAACGCCTACAAGACATTGCTTTAAGGTTTTCTGACTGATTTAGACAGCTAAAGGACTAATACGCCTTTCTTCAGCGAGTAAGGAAGCGCAGCATTAGGTCATCGCGATTTAAGGAGCACTCAGCTCGGAGAATTTCTCAAGGGCAATGAGTCGTGTAGGCAGGCAGTGCGAAGTATTTCAGGAGCAAAATCTGTTTCGCATCTTAAGCTGCTCCGCGTCGAAAGTGGGATTCTCATCGGGTATCTGAGGGTGCACGTTCTGAGCCCGCACTTCTTGGGAGCTCTTTCGGACCCCAGCTGATGCCTCTGCATGGGCCAGAAATGCCACGAGAGAGGCCGACACTGCATCCGCGTGCTAGTGCGGACGAAGTGAATAATTCTGCATGAGCTGTTAGGCGATACGCCATTAGGGGTGAAGCACTAATCAAAGCGCGTCTCCTCATAACGAACACCACCGGCCGGACGGCGGGCCGTCGCCGACCGCAGAGCGCGGGCGCGAGAGCCAGTATCATCTCCAGGCATCTGCAGCAGCAGCTCGCTCCGCTTCTTCGCCGCGGGCACACGGCCGCTCTCGGCCGGTCCGCCCCGCCCGTCACTGTCACTCCCTGACCGTCGTCGGTCAGGTCGACTCCCAGGAAATCGTAGGAGTCCGCCTTTGCTCTTGATCGGCATACAAGCCCACCAGGTCGCTACACCAGCCTGAGAAATCATCCCGCTGTGGCGAACACGACCCTTGTTATTGTCTAACATCAGATGCTTTGAGAAGGCACTAATGACCTGAGATGGCCTCTTTCCTACAGAAGGGAACAGCTTACCATCTCTCATAGCCATCCCTTTAAAGTGTTTAGAATCGTTGCTCTTTAGTGAATTTCCTAACAGCAGCTTGGAGATGAGACATTTGCCTTCTAAAATTTTACTGCGACCAGGTCTCGGGAAAAAGTGGCCCTGTGTAGTTTGGTCACGATGGATGAGGCAGAGCTCTTCAAGGCTTCCTTGTTTCCTAATCTTTATATTATAATATCGACCTTTGAGCCATTCCTAAGAGATTCAATCACTGACCTTTTAAGTCGGTCAGCATAGTTTGCAGTCAGTAGTTTGAAAACCTCACGCAATGTTCTGAAGCGCGGCTGGTGTGGGAGAATGAAGTCTAAAAGGCCACATGGGGAATAACGGCGCAATATCAACCTACTATCTCGTTGAGAAATTCTGCTTAGTCACTGTCGAAATTTGGCAAGTTTGAAGAGCTCGCCAGATGAGGGCAGTTCGAAGCTAAAAATAAAGGCGCGGAGGATTGCAGCTTTCCATAGTTTTCGTCTCTATTAACACCTACCATGAAGAGCTCCATTGAAGAAAATGGCTATTTCAGGAGCCGACTATCCCGTGAGCTGAAGCGAAGTTCGACTGCTTGTGCAGTATTGTCGCTGCCCAGGAAATTATGACGCACAGTCTGTCAGCCTACCTGCGTTTTCCTGTGACTCCTCTGATTCTTCCCGTCTTGTGAATTCCTCACTCTGCTGCTTTACCACTTCGGCTATGAAGGCGTTCGAACTGTCTCCGGACACAGTTGTAACGTTGAGCATTTCAGAATGGCTCGTCGACGGTAACCGAGAGAAAGCGAATGGCCGACGCAGCGGGACAGCACGTACTAGTAAGTGGAGGAACCAGTTCGGCTGACCGAAGCGCGGCGCTGAGCTGTGGTCACGGACTGGCTGACCGCCGTATTTCGAATGAGACCGGCTTCGCCTTGCTGCTCATTGCGTATGCGAGTGAGAGGAGTTGATCCCCACAACGACCACACACACCGACACACACCTTCGCCCTTCTGCCATCGTACTCGCCGTCGTGCTGCGCTGCAGCTGCCGCCGTCGCCTGCAGCAGAAGTCGCCCTCCTTCGTCATGTAGAGTGAATGAATCACAGACTCGGTCAGCATTTCCGCGCTCGCGCGACTCCCTGCTGCCCTCAGCTCCGCCGCACAACAGCGGCGCCGTCCTCGTCGGCTGTCCGTCCGGTCGGCTTCCGTCCGAACCCCTCCGACAGAACAAGATCCTCTCGCAGTTCATAGCCGCTGACGGCGTCCGCCCGCAAGACGACGCAACGCAAACAATCGCCGCTATTTTTACGCGCCCCAGAACGAGGTCTATGTTTGAGGAATTTTGGCACACTCATGAGCCAGTTGCTTGAAGCCGGAACCGCCACCGGCGGCCGCCCGACCCGCAGAGTGTCTTTGCCCTCGGGGATCTCCCTCTCTGCCACGACTCGCTCCTGGCAAAACTATTCCTCCAGCTATTGGTAACTGCTTTTCAGTTAGGAGGAACTCATCATCAAAACTGTTTGGAATTCTTTCCTCGTACGTTGACCTGCACGATATGCCGACACATTCTGTAAGTCAGAGCCTTGTCAATGCAATAGTCCTGCTGTAACGCAAATTTCGTCTTACCCAGGAAGCACCTTTTTTATTCTAAAAGATCCGTTCGGTTTTTTGGCTTTACTTCTGACTCTCTCTAGCTTTCACTCTAAAATGGACTCCAAATTCTATTCATGAAGGAGAACAGATGAAGTGCAGCGTTAATCAGCCCCTATTTGGGGTACGCCAAGTTTTCTGCTTCTACGGAATAAGGTGGAGAAATGCAATTTTAATGCGAATTTGGCCTGTACAAACGACTTGCGGTGGCCAGCCTATGAACAAGGCAGTGCTTTCCTCTTCCCATACAAGTTTCTAGTACAAGTGTTAATGTTTCGTTCATCGACCTGGGAAGAAGGTTTGCTTGGCCTTGGCCGGACCAGAGCGAGGAGCTCCGATTCGGTGTACAAACGACGAGCGGCTCCTGTCCAACTGCACTACCGCGCGTATCACCTATTCGTCAAGATAAGGAAATTTTGAGAACAAACATTAACACTGATTTGGGGCCACGAAATATTTCGGTGAAACTTAACCGCACACCCATTGCATTACAGAAGATGCTATTTCTTGTCAATTATTTCGGATCTGCAGGTAGTTGCCCTGATGATATGTACCTCTTTTGAAGCGAAAAAGACCGATGCTCTAAATCCTCAACATAATATATGTATATAGCACACATTTGTAGTGTAATCGGGAAGGCGTTGATTGACGCGTGCACTCACATAAGGGTTCTGGGTTCGGGTCCAGCACGGCCCACTAATCCTTCGGTGGTCAACGAATTGGTGACAAACTTGTGTGAGAATGACAACACAGTGGCTTTCCCATTGGCTGGCTGCCGTAATTCATTCTAGCCAATTTCGTACTCAACATTCTCGTAGAGGTGGGATGCCTGGCGCATCTCTCCGGGACATTCAACGCCGACTTTTATCGTATTCTGTATGAGGTACATATGACCTTGCCTGTATGCAGAATGAAGCCTGCAAGCGAGCCGACAAAGAGGTACCGGATAAGTTTTCATATGCTAAACACGAAGTCGAAATCTATTTCCTTATTCATTTTAGTAAGCTTATGCGATTCGCATGAATATTTGAATAGTGGGGTTCATCTGCACATTTGTATCCTTGGCTGCTCACGCTTCTTGCCGAACAGCAGCACTGAATAATGAACGGAAACTACAGTACAAGCAGAAGCGAAGACGTCAAACGCACCATAGCGAAGCTCTCGCCGTTCACGATCACGTCTCCGTGCTGCCTTTTCGTCTGAGCTGGAAGAGACCTTTAAATTTTTCGATTCAATTCCGTTCATTCATGCACCCTACGATGCGCTCTAAATCACAACACGTAAAGGCCAGCAGTGTAATCAAGTTCGATAAAAATGCATTTCTTGGTATATTGTTAGGCTAATGTCCATCCTGTGTAGTCGTCCTTTCTCGCGCGGAAACGCAATTGGAGGTTTTGGCTGTCGCATGGTGCCAAGCTTCTGGTTTCCCGTCCAGCCAACCGAGACTTCCATTCTTGCGGAGTTGATGAGATGGTCCTATACCTGTCTAGGTAGGGTAAGCGCTGCTAACTCCTCTATCGCCTTAGCACCGAAATTCATTTTGTAGGCCAAATGCACGTTCAAATTCCCTTCACGGCATTTCGTAAAAGCTGAATGAGTGGCGTATCCCAGTAGGTTTTGACTAGCGTCCTTTACTCTTCTTTTTCCTTAGTCGCCCTCATTTTTCATGCATACAACAGTTGGCTAACTAGACAAAACTGAGAGTCGTGGGTTCGAACTTCTGTTGGAACGCTCGGAGCAATTTTTCTAATTTCATCGTCTCCTTCTATGTCTCCTTCCTGAGAATGGAACGTTTTCCAGTGCAGAACTGCAGCGAAACAGTTTAGGTGGGGCTGTTCGACACTCTGCTGTCATCGAAAAAAAAACCAAAAATCAAAGAGAAACTTGAAAAGAAAATCAAAGATATTACATCTTTCTTTAAACCATGGCAGCCGTAGAAGCAAACGATTTCATTTGTTTTGCCTTTTTAACGTTATGGCCTCCTCATAGGAATCGCTTGCCCTAAAAAGTTAACTCCCGGTGAAAAATCTCAGTGTAAGAATAAGCCCGTTATATATGTATTATCTAACAGCGCTCCTTTAAATGCAACTTCTAGCGTACTTTATGGACAAGACTGGATTTGCTTCCTCTATGTTACCTGCTCAGTATTCTAAAAATAATCTTATCTATAGTTTAGAAACTTCGATTAGGTTGGCAACTCAGTTCGTGGACTTCCAAGAGTCTTAAGCAAAAGTGTTTATTAACAAATAACAAATGACAATCTTCAATCAAAATGAGATTCCTTGGAATGCAGAAGTGCTTCCCATTTATCAGTTAGCTGGTCCATCCCACGGCTGTAGGCTGCGTGCGCTTTTAAGGCCAAGAATCCATGGATGTGCATTTTGGCCTGGTCCTCATTAATAAATCGTCTTCCAACCAAGAAGTGCTGTACCGAGCTAAAAAGGAGGTGTTACTCGATGCACAGTCTTGGTTGTATGGCGACTGAGTCACTAGACTCTCCAGCCAAGGTTTTCGATTTTTTGAAGAGCCCGGTGCGCAACGTGCTCTCCGTTAGGTGGTGTCACGGTGTTATCTTCTGGGAGATCGCCAAGAGCGGTTCCAGGATTGACGCTGAAATCTACTCTTCTTAACTTAATCGCGAGCATTATGAACTTTGCCAGAATTAGTTCAGAAAGAATTTCAGGAGGCGACTTCAAGAACTTCAAAAAACAGAAGACCTTGGCTGGGAACGTCTAACTCATTCACATGACAGCCCAAGCTGTGCGCCGAGTGAATACCGCCTTTTTAGCTCGTTGCAGCACTTCCTGGTTGGAAGACGATTTATTATTGTGGATCAGGGCAAATTGCACCTCCAAGGGCTCTAGGCCTCAAAAGCGGAAGAATTCTACAGCTGTAGGTTGGATCAGCTAGCTGATAAATGGGAAGCGGTCTCGCGTTCCAATGGATCTGATTACAGATACTTATTAGTTATTTGTTAATAAACGCTTTTGTTGAAGGTGCTTGAGAGTCCACGAACATAGTTGCCAGCCTAATAACAAAATTCATTTGGCCACTGGTGTTCTCGAGATCAGTGGCGGGTAATCGACCAACAACTATTCCAGCTGTAGCTGACTCTATCCGAGTGCGAGTAATACCTCATACTAGGAATCACGCTTAGTTAACAATGATGGTGAGATGGACCTACTCAAGGTGGCAAATAAAGCCTAGGCGAGGATCTGTTATAATCTCCTAGTAGCGATTATGACCTCATCCACTGATCGAACAAGCTTTTTGGTATCAATGTATGCTTTTCGCTGAGAAGCAGAGAAAGTTTCTGTGTATGAAAAACTGAAATTCTGTTTCACACTCCAGTTTTAGCTCTTTTGTTTTCGTGAGTTTGTCAAAGAAATCTAAGCAAATCTGATTATAGCCGGCAAGACTTATAGGACAAAGCCTGGTTGGGGGAGATGCACCAACTTCTGTTCGATCGAAATTCGTGAACAAATTTTGAACAATAAAGAAGGATATGTTCGACGAACCAGCTACCACGCCAACTCCGTCATTGCACAGACCAAGTCCGCGTGACTCTTCAGATGCCAAAAAAGTTATGGGAGGTCGCTAGGTGGAAGTTAACACAAACTTGACCTTCGATGCCTATTCTTCACTCTTGTAATAGCCAGACTTTCCGCAGCTACCAGTCCAGTGGCGAGAGAGGACATCAGTAGCACTGCGAATTTCCGGAGGGAGTGGCCATGTCCCTCAGCCCTGTTTGTCCCTTATTCCTCACGCCACACCTGCTCTTCCACTCCCACTGTAGTCGCGATCACACTGTTCCCTTTTAGAGCTCTGGGAAGCCCGGCCATCATCTCTGACCAATCGGCAATACAAACACAGGCTATTTGAAGCGCAGCCAGAGAATCGTCCATGTGAACCAACATTTGCTCATCGATTCTCCACATAATCACGTCAGCAAAAATAGCGACCATTGTCCGTCGCTGCTTCTGTAGAAGACCACGCGTAGGCGCATACGGCTGCTCAAACAGCCGTAGCTGCCGACGAGGAGATGGTCCCTGCCCGCGGCAGCGGCGACGGTGGCCGAATTTGCGCTCCGCTGACCCCAATGCAACTAGCGATCCTGTTCGCGGCCGCTCAAAATAACTACGAGCCGGGCCGAAAAAGCCGTGACGACCGGTTCTGTGCTGCGACATGAGAACCGCCTGGCCGCTTGCCGACGACGGCTCAGCCCCGCCTCGAAATGTGTGCGGCGACCCAGTTCACACTAGCCGCTTACTGACTGGCTACCATTAGCCGAGCCGCGGGACCAGTCCGAGCATCCTGCTTCTTCTCGCGAGTAGCGCCGCCACATTGTCATGCACCGCCGAAGGCTGTCCTGCAGCTGCACTACAGGGCGTGCCCTGTACTCGAGCGGGAGGGTGGAGCACATCCCGTAGGAGTCCCCTCCGTGGAGAGGGAGTTGTGAGAACGGCGCGAAGCAGGGGCGGCGGAGCGATCCTGGCTGGGCCTCCTTGAAATTCCACTTGACTGCTTGGAGTCGCAGCTTTGCTCTCATTAGCCAGCTAGGATTCAATTTTGCCGCCATGCAACCACAAAGCGACGAACCCTCAGAAGATAACGCGATTTCGTCTGTTGACGTCCGTCACAACGAGCTCACCTACCCAAAACAGCGCTTACTGTAGCCACCCAGCTCCACTCGCCTCCCTCGCTTCTTCTCCCTGCCGTTCCAAATCCGGCGGCCAGCCACTGTCGCCCAAATAACTAACTGCTCCTGCTGCTGCAAATGTTGACTCGTATATTCGATGGATCACCTGTGCTATGACTGCACGACCACTACATACCTCGTCACCATTCGGAATGCCCGCAGCTGAATTTGAATGCGGGTTTTTCGGATGGCCTGCGTCGTGTACGCACGAGGGTTAGCCTTTTGTTTTCTGGCCGGGCACGGTGAAGGGGCAGATCAGATCAAGATGAAGCGCCCTTCTCTCTCATCCCTTCCACGCGCTCCCGCGATTGCAGTTCGAGTTCGGGCTTCATTCTCAGATGCCTTCTTCTCACCGCACCCCAGCAAGCCGCCTGTGACCCTCTCCTACGGCCACGGTCGCCGACGCGGCGGTGTGGAGGCGAAATCCGCTTAGAATCTGCTTAAACGAGCATGTTAGCCGGCTGTTTCTGACCAGTCCTCCTCGGGCGACTGTGGGTTAAAGTGCACGCGGGATCCGGCCCGGGCCCGGACCCGGACCGGTTTCCCGTCCACTCATACCAGCGCCGCTCCTCTGAACCCTACACTCGCACCTACCCATACACGCGCCCCTATCCCGGGCAATCTGTGATACCATCGCGCGGAACACGGAAATCATTCCGCTCCCTGCTAGCGGCGAAAAAATTCGCTTCAGACTAGCGCCATGTGCACTAGCAGAGGCCACTTTCGGGGACCCTTTAAGTCGAGGGCAGCAGCGTGGCGGCTCGTAGGGCACACTGGGGGTGACGACGTCGCTCCGGGAGGGGAATTCGTACTATTTCGGTGCGATGCGCGTTTCAGAATCGCCACGATAACAAGGCAAACATTGAACGCTGCACACGGCCGCTATTTTTGGCATATCGTCCGTCGTTCATTCAGTACTTGTCGCGCTTCGGTCGCATCGGCCAGGTTTCGGCGAGTCGCCACCTGGAAGCTGCCTTGTTTCCTCTTCCATCTCTCTTACCCCGCCGTTTCTTTTCGCAGTCATTTTTTGCCTCTTCTCATGCATTCATGTTCGACCTTCTTCTTCCGATATTTTCGTGGTTATTGTACCCGGCAGAATGGTATTAACTAGCATTTCTTACATCATTGACACTAGAAGGGCCCCGTAGAATTTCAAACTCAAGAATTAGAAGCAAGCCTTTATGGATTTGTTTCAGGTTATTTCACTATTTAAAATGTTCTCAATAAGGCAACGAACCGCCTTTGAGGTAAAAGCCTCCTCTTCTTTTATGTTCTCGAAGTTTGCTGACGTCGAATAGAAATTTCTGTGAAGTTGTCATTCAGGACTTTTGAGACATTGCACTGAGGGACATTGCCTTCGATGGTAAGTCTTCCAAATTCGCAGATGCCAAGCTTTCAGAACCCATTTTACAAATGCATCAGCGCTCCTTCGAGAGCTCTTTGCAACTTTGACAAAAAAGGAGGGAGTGTGGCTGACACAAAGAAAAACCTCCCTCTAATGAGTTGAAATCAAGTTCCCATCAAGAAGCCTTTGTTAGATCTTAGAAACATTTGGTCCATATGGTTATGAGAGCTAGAGTTAATATCTATCTGCCAGATACTGTAAGTCAATATCACCCCGCAACAGTTATCCCTTACTCAATTCAGACACAACAGAAGCTCGGCACACCGCGACGTTCTGCGATGGTGAGGTGTTTTCGTTTGATTTCCTTTATTCGCCAGACTTCGCTCCAGCTATCGTCCGAGGTTCCTCCAAGTCCACGTATGGGTCGCAGTTCCTTGTGTTGTCTGCCTCGATTTTTTTTCGCGTTCTCTGGTAGCTTGCCGTTTTTTAAGGCTGCCGACGTTTGCCTTTTCTGGGTCACCGCTGGAAGAGTCGTTCCCAGTCGGCTCCCTCTCCCTGAACATCTTCCCTAAATCGCGTTGGAGAGCATTTTTCACCGGCTAGAACTCTTTGTGGAAGATGATTTTGGAAGACAGGAGTGAGGTGGTGACGGGAGCCGAACTGTTCCCTCACGACCGGCCACTCAGTCTCTTCACTGTTGACGCCGGGGCACTGTCCCCACCCGCATGTCCACTGCAGCTACCACCTGCGCCGGTGCTTCGATCAACATTGTTACAAAAAGAGGAGACCGACGAGTTTGTTGTTATGACGCTGCTGTGGGTGTTGCGTTCGCCTTGACCAGCACCGTCGTCGGCTTGTAGCCGACGCTTGCAACCGTCTCGCACTCCTCGGAGTGCGTTCCTCTACCGGGGAGGAGGCTGCACCTCCATCCGGATGGTCACCGGCCGCCCTCCGGCACTCCCATTTGATTTTTGCGACCGGCGGCGACAAGCAAACAGCTTCGGAGCAACGTATTGTTTGCTGTGCATGTTCCAGCGCCTCCGTACCCTTCGTTCTCTTCCCTGTCGAACTTCCCATTCGTCTCTGTTGCCAGAAAAGCAGCTCTCTTCATAAAGCTCTCTCCTCATGTCTCATTTATTTGGTTGTTGGAAACATGCCACACTCAATTTTTGTCATTTTTTATAAATGTAACAAAAATAGCAGGCGCCTTTCCAATACTAGATCGTCAACCAGCACTTGCTCCCGTTGATTTTGTTCTGTTATCGTTATATCAATGTTATGCCTGCAGTTCATGCCCTTATATTGGACCTGTGGAGGGGTTTTAAGGGCGCTTCCTCTCCCTTTAAGATGGCAACCCCTCAGAGCGACCCTTGGCCTTTCTACTTCTGTAAACAACTAGACGATTCACTGACTGCCGTCTTTCGCTAATCTACTCTAGAAGGTGCAACTTTTCTCGCACCTTTTTTTGGAGTCTACTCGCAGAGACCAAAAAAAGCCTTCCAGTACATCTAATTGGCTTATTAGCATTACTTACAACTTTTCCAACGTACTGCGATAGGATTCCCTTACATCCAACACTCAATACCCATCTCATAGGTACATTCTCTAGGATCTTCTCTCTGAAAATACAGCACTTAATATGCTTCGCCAGTGCATCGGCTGAATACTGAAACGTATACCGATCAGAATCTCCATGTCCTCTCGTCTTGGAACCTCGGCTTTATTCTGAAACTGTTTTCAAGTTGTTCTGTGCTACGTCGTTCTTAGATGGAAGGTATATTGGCCTGGCGGTTTGTCGTATCGTCGTCTTTTGCTACTGGGCCTACCAGCACTAAGCAGTAGTAAAATTGCTACTACTGGACGGTGGAGCACCGTGCCTCTGAAGACGATGGGAGGTCAAAGTGTCAGGCTAATGAGCATTCCTCCTAACAACCCAGAAGAGCTAGGTTGTTAGGAGGAATGGCACAGAAGAATTTATAAACTGCTCAGAGCATTATGAGACAAGTAAATCACTTATTGAATGAGCTCATGCTCACTGTTAGGTTTAGGAACTGCACTCCTATGACAATCTTGCCAGTCACTGAAGCCCTGGTATTCTTTGAAGTAGTACACTAGCACAGGCGGGAAAGGGCTACCCTTTGAGGCATTGACCGCTAGCGGCCGAGTGATCCGGCGAATCGGAGTCGCCCTTGCCCTGTGGGTGACCAATACAGCTACGAAGCGGCGGGATCGTGGCGGCTGCGGCGTGAGGGGCGATGGCCCCGCTCATGGAACGGGAACAGGATTTCGCTAATAGCTCGCATCGAATCCGGCCGCGGTGGCACTTCTCTACAAAGCTCTTGTGGCCTTGACACATCAAATTCGAGCCCGCGGAAATTTCGTCGTCGCCCCCGGCGCGACGGGTTCTCCGTCCGCGTCGTCGGGGCATCGCGGTGCGAGCCGCGTCCGTCGGACCGGATCCGCCAGGGGTTCGTCGGGCGGCTGACCCTGGCGCGGCTAGCTGCCGCCCTACTGGTATTGCGCGTCGCCGCCGCGACGTCGCGCTGCGCAACGGCGATTGCGCGGCCGGCCGCCGCCGCCGCTGCTGACTGGTTGCGCGGCCGCTTCCCATTGGCTAACGCGCTCTCCGCGCGTAGATCAAATCTGCGGCGAGAAGCTGCCGCTCCGGGCGCCTCTCTCCGTCTCCCAGCCGCGCACTCCGCCTAGCTGCATCCACCACAGCCCGAGATCCCACCGTGCACCGCCTCTCGAATCCCCTCCGCCCCCGCTGTTCCTGGCCTTATCGCCGACAAGCCCCCAGAAGCATAGAACTGCTTCTGCTCAGTTTTCGAGGCCCGGGGTGCTTCACAATCCAAGGCATTGCCTGCCGAATTATAATTCCCTCGTATCCTCTAGGCATTCTGAAGTCCAAAGGAGCTTGCTCCCCCCATTTTCTCGTACGACGACTCTTCAGAAGTATCGCGGTGTTCCTACTTTACCTACCCACCTGAATTTTTTTGTCGGCCTTCTAACTCTGAGATACTGACGGACGAGGAATACATTCCATGTTTTATTGTCATTTGAAAATACGGATGAGCCTTACGAAATCCTTGGGTCTTGCTGTCTGGGTCATGACCTTGTTAGTCCTTAAGGCAGACAGTCCCAAAGGCACTAAGATCATTCATCCACGACTTCGGAGGGTTCCTAGCCTTTTCTTCCTTTGAATAGGTTCCAGTAGGTCTGACCGTGAGAGCGGAGTTTCTCAAATATACATATACATCGAGTTTCGTCTTTTCCTGACCCTGAGGAGACGACAACGTTAGCAGGTCGGCCTACCTAAGAAGTTGAAGTCTAGGTTATGCCAATGCTCTGTGCCGAGCGAGTCTTAAGTTTGACCAGTTGTCTAGAGCTCAAAATACTTGCTGAGCCTTTAAATTCGGCCATCCTATTCTCGCTTCTGTCCAGGACGCACATACTTCAGCAGAGCACTGAGAACTGTCTGAAGCAGCTTTTCAGCATTTGCCACTTCCTCTACACTCGAAGGTCTTGTGGTGTTGTTCCCCCATCTAGCACGTTGTAAGATTGCAGAGCTTTCAGGCTTTGAGATGTAACGGGAATGTGCCCCTTCCCGACCTCTCCTTTTCTGCATGCTTCTCCGTTCTTCAGTTATTCTAACTCCAATTACCATTCCGGAAAAGTGTCCTCGTCAAGAGAACCTAGAGGTCCGCGTAAATTATTCCAAAGTGTCACGCACCTCCTACCGAATGCAGTCAGGCCACAGTTCCCCATTGTTCTGTTAAAAATTTTCGAATTTTCTTCGTGAAGTAAGAAGAGCAGGTAAAGAGGCCTTCTCTCTTCACAAGTCCTCTGCGGCAGGTGTCCAAAATGAACTGATTCAGACGCTCGGCGAAGTGCCTGCCATCGGTGTGGAATCGAGTCGACTGGACATCGGCCGACAACTGCCACATCTGCCAACTCCGTTCAATCCAGCTGTCATGGCCGCTCAGCTCGGCATGTTCAGCAATCCTCAGCTACTTAATATGATGCAGGTAAGGAGGATATATGCTTCCGCGTAGGCACTTCAGACCGTTGGTTCCTCGTTTCTACTACAATATGCTTCACAAATCCTTCTCCTTCACAAAAATTGTTCAAAAAGTTGATCAGAGGTACCGAAGCGAAGAGTTTATTCAGTTGTTCCGCCCTAATCCCTTGTCAAGTTCACTTCCTCGCACCTTTTGTTTTATTCAAATTAACATGCATTAGCAGATCTAGATGAAACCTCTCTTTGCTTTTGTTGGTGAAGAATTAAGCCCAGAAATAGCTTGAAAACACTCATCCTCTTACAAGCTATCATCTTAAGGAACCCCATTCACCAGAGCATCCATAGAGTTTAAGCATTTAGTCTCATTTCGTATCTAATGGCACATCCACTTAACAAACCCCAGTTGTCAGAGCATCCATAGAGTTTAGTCGTAGAGTCTCCACTTCTCCTTTCGTTCCTGTCGCCTCCAATGTAGCTCGATGGATTCTCCTCCCGCGGGAGTAACAGAGAAGGTAGTAGCGTTAGGAAGAAATAAAAAAGAAATGAAAACGAATGAAGTTCAGAAATGTCACGATAAATCCCGATCATCTTGTCGTTAAACTTTATGGGTGCTCTCTTTCCTGCTAGATGAATCCACACTCGTTCAAGTGGTGTCAGCGAAACAGATAACACTGTTCACCCTCGACGAAGCGGACTTGGCCTAAGCGATAGCATCTCCTCCGCCATCGACGACGAAGCTCGGAGCCTCAGATGCGCGAATGGTTTTATCCCGAGCATCGTCCTCACGACGACGGAAGACAAAGGTGGAGCCAAACAGCTGGACACAGAACCACACAATCCTACTCTATCCTACTTTTGAAGGGCGCAGGTGCTTCTGCGCTCACCTTGTGGACGGTCGCATGCTCGCGCTCTGCTTGCATGGAAACCTAGTTTCTGAGTGTAGGCGAGAGAAGAAAGATGGAGTCAAGCAAGTGACACAGAACCAGACAACAGTAATGTTCCACATTATTTCTTCTACCATCTGGAAATCGCTCCAACCGCTTGTTCTCTTCTGAGGAGCGCGATGGAAGAAATTTGGCAAATCTCAAGAGGCAACTGATGATCTTGGCGGCTCTGTTGTACTCTTGAAGGGTGCAGGTTGTTCTGCCTTCACTGCCCTGTCTTCTGAACTCGTGCGCGGTTAGTTTCTAGTTGCTGGTTCATATCGGCGTAGCCCAACAGTGAGGGAGACAGTACATAGTGTGGCATGAAATGCAAATCCATCTTCTACTTTAATTCAGCCTCCTCCTGACTGGGATAAATCCTTATCGGTCACCTACAGCCAAAGGCATCTGGCATACAGTTGGTCCCGCAGAGCTGAGGAGTCGAGCACGCAGAACGTCTTTATCGCTCAAGTGTCCTTTCGTGAACTTTTTATTGTGAATTGTTGCAGTATTGGATGTCCCTACGGAAGGTAGAACACTGGTTTGCTTATGGGCTGGCCATCACTGGCCATTATGTGGGCCAGATACGAGTCCTACGATATCATATTGATGTATTAGGTTGGTGCATAAGTTCTCGGACATCTCGAACAAGTCATGGATGCCTTTTCTCCAAAACGTGGCCGGTTGTGATTCGAAAAATGTGAGCAGTGCCTCCTTGACATCCTCTCGGTTCCTAAATTGCTGGCCGTCCAAATAGCGTTGAAGGCTTGAAAACAAATGATAATCAGAAGGAGCGAGATCTGGTGAGTAAGGTGGATGTGGAAGAACGGTTCATCCGTAGTCCGCCAACTCAGCCGCCGTCGCTCTAGCACTATGCGGTCTAGCGTTGTCGTGTTGAAAATACACCTTCACTTGCTCTCCTCGTGTGGTTTGAAGGTGGGCCCTCAACTTCCTCAGTTGGTTGACGTAAACCTCTGCCGTCACTGTTATCCCTTCGTCCAGCAGCTTCCAGTATTCTACGCCAAGAACGCTCCACCAAAGGCATAGCATCAGTGCACCCCGGTGATAATTAGAGTAGAGTATCTACTTCTCACCCCCGGTGACAAGGTTGTCCAGCCATCCGTGGGTACGTCTGAGGGTAAGGAGAGACAGAGCGACATCGGCTCTGCGATCCATGTCATGTTGTGTCAAGACGTGAGGTACACTGCGACCCAATTTTTGCACCTTGCCAATCGACTTCAATCCTCGAGCGACTATTGAATGACTAACACCAAAAGTGCTTGATAGTTCGCGAGTGGTTGGTATGGGTCCGCTTCCACTCTACTTCGGAGGCCATCCAAATCCAGTGTCATCGGGCGCCCTTCTCGTTCATTATCTTCAACGGAGAATTCACCAACTGCAAACTTCGAGAACCACTGGTACACAGTACTTCGAGCAGGAGCACTCTCGTTGTAAACATCCTTCAGGCGACGACACGATTCGTTGGCGTTGAGGCCAGATTGATGCAGGAATAACATGACGTGCCAAATATGCGTCTCAGTTGGGATGAATTGCTTAGCCATAATAGCTGACGTTAACAACGCAGAAGTAAATGTTAGGAACAGTTTCGAAGCCCTTTCCTTTCTCTATCGATCGATCATTTACACGTTGATGTGAGAAATTTGGCGGGAAAATACGCTTTCAATTCAGGAGGGATCAAATGTCCGAGAACTTATGCACCAACCTAATAGAATGCATGCACATCCTGAGAAGCATTGATGAACACCAACATTCATTCAGCCACCCTTTAGGATACGCCACGCATTCTAACTCTTACGTCTCGTGGGGCAATTGGCATTGCGAATTTTGCGTGTACAATTGCTTGCGTTGCCAACCGAGTAAAAACAATTTTGTGCCAACTTCCTAACCCAGGAGGAATGGAAGGCTCCATTGGCCTAGGCTGCACCTGAATTTGAACCAGTTTGCAGTGTACGCGAGACTCGGCGTTCCTTGCCATTGCGCTACACGTGCCCGAGGTGGAATTTGACAGTTATCGGAATCTTTTGGAGGGTCTAGACCACATTTTCGAGCCGCAAGAGATTTGGTGTTTTTATTTTCTTGGTGCCAGAAGTACCTTCAGTTTCATACAATCTTCCCTAGCATGATTAACTGTAGCTCTTGTTTGTCTGGTTTATAGCAACTCATAGCACGAGTACTGCAATTCAGAGAGTAGACTAAAGAAATCGGTCTTTCACAGAGCTTGACTGCGAAAACCTTTTAGCTCGACTTCTATATTCTCACAGGGATTTGAAGCGTATGGAGCATCAAGGCTTCTGACAACTTCAAAAACCCTCTACTCATTGGGTTCAACGAACCGGCGAAAAAGAAACCTAGTTTTATACTAATCGATTGGTGGGGATTCCTCCCATATGGCTCGTTCTCCCCGTTCGGACATACGCGTCAGACCCTTCCCTTGTGAGTGGAAGCGGTCAGCCTCACGTCCTGAAGCACGAACAATTCCGAAAGCGAGCACGTGCGCTCGCCGTGCGACTTGACACGGACTCCCATCCTCCCTCCGAGCTCCCCTCTCACAGGAGCTGCGGCGTCTGCCCTTTGCCAGTTCTAATTGGCAACGTTGGCAGCGACCGTGCAAAAACACCGAATAACGAGCCGCGATTTGTCCCCGATAAGGAGGAGTGAATTCCCGAACAAACGCAGAGTCTGTGAGGTGAGCAGGGCGGAGGCCCCTCGGGCCAAGTACGAGCCTTGACATCCCGCTTTGCAATCTTTCACTAGGCCTCTTCATGAGCGCTGGTAGATCCCCTTTGCACCTTGGCGAAACTAGTAGAAATAGGTGAAAGTTCTAGGCTTTTTCGTTTTCTGCGGTGCTGGCATCAGAGTCCCAGACCCCTTGAACGCGCATTCTATAATTTGCTTAGCGCCACTATTTCCTCTCCCACGTTCTCGAGGGAGGTCAGATCACTTCGCTGTATATAAGGGAAATTTCTAAGAAACTAAGGTTAAGGGTAAGCTTGCGCCTTCGACGTTCTCCTATAGTGAAGAATTTCCATATCGACCATTAATTTCCATATCGACACTAAAAGAAATATGTAAATCTGTGTTTGGGAGAAAATGTGGCCTTTAAAGAAATATGTGATTAACAGTGTAATCTGCTTGAACGAGTGGATTACAAAGTGCAATGACGAGTGAACAGTCATGACTATACGTAACGTTGCACTAGTCTGTTGTGTATCGTTCTGCCACTCCATAGTTGACGAAGACGTACGGTTTATGCTGTGATGCACTGACAGTTATCGTTGTTCTGACCTGCTGTGCTATGCACCAGCAGAACGTGATGAACAGCTTTGTTTCCTGATAAGGCTGCAATGATGACCATGGGGAGCAAACGAGCCAGTGATGCTGCTCTGACAACGGCTGACATATTTCGAATATGTGTGCCAAGTGTTGGTCATGAAGCTGTGTGCTCTTACAGAATGTTCTGTTGCAATCAAAACCCTTCCACCAGGCGGGACTCGAACCCAAGGGCTCTGTTTTCCGGGCAGAATATCCCGTGCGCTGTGTGAGATCAAGCAGCGCAGTGGTGTAGGGCTACTATCCTGCCCTGAAAGCCGAGGTTTGACTCCCGTCTGGAGCAGGGACTTTCACTGCAACAGAACATGCTGTAACAGCAAATAACCTTTGTACAATGACGTGTGGTGGCCAGCCTACAATCGAGTCAGTGTTCGTCCTTCACAGACGAGCCTGGAATCAATTCACCGACCACGGAGGGATAGAAACCCGGTTGACATGGGCGGGAAACCCGGACCAAGAACCTGTAATCGGGTACACACGACAGAATGTCCGTCCTCCGACTGCGCAATCGTAAAAGAAAAAAGGAGATTGAGCGTTAAGATGAGAATAGCGCTTCTTCTGTTTTCTCGAAGACAAAACATTTCTCTACTTCTAGACCACACCTACAAAAATCATTTTTACCGTCCAGAGCGGCTACCAACGGCTTCGAAATTCTAGGTGAAGGGCTCACGACTGCATGTGAGCCATGGTTTTTGAGCTAGCACAGGGGACGGTTCGAGGCAGCCGGCACTGTGGTCCCTGGGGTGGGTGCGAGTCCCGCAGGGGGGCGCCGGGCCCCGGGGCGCGTTCGCTCTCGGCCGCCTCGAATCGCCGCTTCAGTTTCAGTTATATATCCGCTGTCACTAAGAGCTCTCTGACCTATAGCCGCGGGGCACCATTGATCGCACCCCGTCCGATGTTCTACCTCTCGTCCCTCTCGCGCCTCCCGACCACCATACGCAGCTATGTCACCTTCCGCTCGCCAGGGTTCGCGGAACAGGCCCCGAGCTCAGCTCCCCGGGGGCGACAGCGACCATCCGGAGCAGTTGGCGGCCGCACCGGGACTGTTCGCCCTCTCCACCCTGGCTCCTCTCTGTTTTGCTCGCAGTGCCGGTCGTTGTTCATACTTCGCCTCCACTGCTCGTCCCTCACATCGTGCCCCAGCGCCACTGACGAGGTCTGCTGCCTAATTGCCTCTAAACAAGCCGAGTGTTGGAGCGCTGCTATAATTGCCTGTGGAGGCAACGCTGGACTCCTCGTTTCCGACATACGACTTCGGTGACGTGACGAACTCAGGGTGCCCTTCGGAAGGTCGGTCCCCGCAGTGTCCTTTTGCGAGTCGGTGACCTCAGGTTGAGATTCGAAAATGTTTAGGCGGCTGGCTGATCAATTAACGCGACCTCCGCGGGACCTCCATGGGTCATCCTCGGGTCATCCAAGTGATCTAGATTCGCGTGCGACCTTCAATTCCACTGCGCCGTGACCCCACAAAGCAGTGTCGCAATAACAGTGTCCCAGCACCCGCCACGATACGAGCCAGTCGAACCCCCCACCGCCGGTGCTCGCACCAGAACAAACTCCCAAATTCCTTGCCGAGGTGTCGACAGTGATTCATCGACGAGGATCGCCACACTTGCGAAAGGCTTCGATTCCACCCTTCGTTTAACGCCGCTATCAGCGGTGATGGGTCAGGACGAGATAACACCTCGGTGTTGGCGCTGACGAACCGATTGACCCCGCCGTCGGTGCTAGGCTTCAGAAGGAAGCCGCTTATCCTGCTAATTCATGCAGAAAATCTCGACTTCGGAAAAGTTCCTGGAGCAACTGAGGACCTTTCAAATGTTGTACAGTAATGAATCACCTTCGGAAGGTTCCTATTTCTCTTTCTCCTCAGTAAACACCTCTTGTTTTTGTTTTCTCATATCTTCTGACACCTTCAAAGTTCATAGAGTATTTCCTTCTAATGTTGTACACTTCAACTTGTATGTATGTGGCCGTTTCTCTGAATCTTCAAATAAGGTGGTGAATTCAAATAGAAGTATGAAAGATACAACCTTGCTCGACCATGTATGACTGCAAGAGCGCCATGTCTCCACCCTTTCACTAAACTTCTCATTTTTTCTAAAAAAAGGCGGTTTCCTTCTCTCATTGCACTCATAGTTCGATAAAGCTGTAAGGATAGAACCGAACCAACGAGATATTTATGGCCTAGGTCATCTAATCATATCAACATACATTAATATCGTATTAAAAGTCTCCGAAAGAGGCCTTCAGTTGAACAGTTGACATTTATGTCGCCTCCTACGACTGTGTTCTCATATCTTTACGTCATGTTCTCGAACTGTCCAAAAACATTGACGAATTGCTCTCCGTTACATGGAGAATACTTAACGATTCAGGATACTTGACGATATAAAGTAAATGGCGATTTTTTAAAATCTATGTGTAACCTTTAATCTATCACACTGGCGCTTGACGGATATGCTGTGCTTAAGACAACATAATTCATGAAGGTCAGCATCGACCAAGACCAAAGTTGGTGCTTTTCTCGCCGATCAACCTTTTATGTCGCCTCCTATGACCTGGCATTTATGGGGGGACCTTATAGGTAATTTTCATGTACTTTACCGTATCTTGCTCATGGCCATGCTTTCGAAGAACATCTAGCCAGCCTTGTTTGAATGTGGTACGGATTGGGTATACATAGTTTCTGCTCCGGAATCTGCTTCAATAACTGCTGCTTCACTTTGGATTTTCAACAATTCAGAAAAGTAGTGAGTGACTCAGAAGAATTCCGAAGTCAGGCAGTTAATCAACAGTAGTCCAGATTGCTCTATTCGTTTGAAAATGATGTGAGAGTAAGTAAAACTGTGTGTACGGTCCAATTAGCAGTGGATAAACAGAGCCTAAGCAGTGAGCTCCATACTTCCGCTTTCCTGCCAGTCTCTGTTCAGGAAATCCAGTGTATCGCTGAGAAGTGCTCGATTTCTGTTAAACTGTGCTTTGCAGGCTGCTGCCGCTCGCAACCATCTGCTCCAGAATCACGGCGCCGTGCCGGCGGTGATGCCAAACCTCTTGCAACACCTCTCCGCTCTTCGGAATGCCCAGGTAAGATCCCGTATATTTCTGCTTCCTTTCTCAGCTCTTCGCCTCTGTTTCTCAGCTCTACTGCATAGGCTACCCCTAGACGAACCACGAGCACCTCCAGTGGTGCCGTGTTGCCCCCAGTCGGCTGCACCAGGACTTTACGATTTATCGCCCGCCGTCGCGGTAGCCGGTCGTTCGCTGGCGGCGACGACGCGTCATCAAGAAGGAAGAAGCCGGCTAAGGTCAGCAGCGGCGCAGATCCGCGAGCTGACCGACGTTAGCCCTCCGCAACCGGTTCCCATAAGCGCTCGATAATTGGGCTGGCTGCTTGACCGCGTGCAGTCCCGCTTGCGCCCCCGTAAGCAACAAGTTTCGCGGCGTCCGCGCTTCTTACGGAATCCCCGTCCCCGGGGGACCCGAGCGCCGTGCCCTGCGTGTCGTCGTGGGCTTGGTGGAGGTGCACTGACCAAGTCGGAAGACGAGCAGGTGGCAACAGGTGGGGAGGTCGCGTGCGCGGGGAACCAGTTCCGGGCCAAGTGCCCTGCCAAGGCCCGCCGCAGACCGTCGCGGCTACCTGTTGGCCGGCCCGGGGCAGCCAGCCGGCTGGCCGCCCTGCTCGCGCCTGCGTGTGCCGTCCGTCTCCGCCTGCCTCCCGGGTGAGGTCATCGTTGTTTTGCGGGAGACGGAGCGCTCGGCCTCAACCCCGCCCCCTAATGATTCGAACGCCGGTAATAATAACCGCCGCCAGCCAGCTGGACTTTCGCCAACTCCGTCATCTTCCGTAGCCGGCGGCTCCGTTGCGCTCCGGAAGCAGCCGACCACCGCCGGCCGCTCCCGTATGTGTGGACGTGAACGCGTGTGTGTGTGGGGCTGAGTGGTGTGTGTGTGCTGTTATTGACGTGGGAGCTCGTCGTCGTCGAACGTCGCGTTGCATGGAGTTTTGACGGCTCCTGGCCGATGGGTGAACATGCTGTTGGCGCGTGATGATCGCCTCTATCAGTCCGTTTATCAGTGTCCTTGCCTGACCTTTGGTTTGCGTCACTTCCCCACCCGAACTCGAAGAACTCGCTCGAGTCGTCGCGCTCGACGCCAGGGCCCAGCCCAGTCGCGGGTCCACTTCCGTGATTCTGGATGCCGTCGGTGCGCCGGTTCGCGTGAGCCGCCGATCCGAGGGTTCCTGGGCAGCGCGCCGGATGGGGGTGGCGCTTCCGCTGACGAATTCGTGCCGTCGCTTCGCACCTTCTCGTTATTCAGTGTGGTTCACATCGATTGTCTGGCCTTTGACCTTCTCGGGTGCCTCCGTTTTCGCTTTTCTCCTCGTTCTCCTCTTCGCTTCTCTAGCCCTCACGCCCTCGCGCCGCTCTCAAGTGTACGCTTTCAGCCTTCTCGAATTTCCTAGGCGTGTCCTGTAGTGCTGGTTAATTGGAGTCCTTTTTGAGGCTCATCCGCATCGCGATTTCCTTCGTTTCAATTCCATTTGGCATGGGGAGTTCACATTGGTTTTTCTGGTTTCAACCCTGCTGAAACGGGAAGCTGACGAAGTGGTGATGCTCACTTTCTGCCCTTTTCCTTCGGGTCCCACAGTTAAGTGATCGCGGTGGTCGGACTCTCCGTCTGCCTCTGTTCTTAGACGAGGCCTTCAGGGTCATTCTGCCATAATCGGCAATCCAGTGCGGTAAATCGATGGGCATGTTCATCGCGTTCCCATGACGTCAGCTGGTGCTTAAAAGTCTCCGTTCGTATTCGCCGCAACCCCTCGCTTCTGACGCTTCGACCTGTGGAGATTCCTTTTTAAGTGTTTCCTTTCCTTAAATGACAACTGCTTCTAGGGCATCGCTATAGTGCTCGTTTTGACTGTCTGTTTCTGAAAGGCTTCTGAGACTCAACGCCTCCACAGCGTCCGTCCAAGTGCACATTTTCAGTTGGCGAATGCGGGTGTGATGTCAGGAGTGCGGGTCGGCAGTCCTCAGCGGACCGATTCGATCTCATCGCGACCGGGAGGAGAAGCAGGCAGTGTTGGCGGAGAGCTGTGCGTCGTGTGCGGAGACAAGGCCAGCGGACGGCACTACGGCGCCGTGTCCTGCGAGGGCTGTAAGGGCTTCTTCAAGCGCTCCATCCGAAAGCAGGTAACGACTCCTCTTAACGGCATTTGCGAGCGCTTTTTCTCAGCGTTGAGAGCTCGTCGTCAACGAGGTTGTTGCTCTGACAACGCAAAGGTCGCCTGAGGGCACAGCACCCAGCTATGTCGCCGGCGAACTCGTGCTCCAAGAGCGTGGCCAGCACGAGGCGCATAACTGAACAGATCGAGCGGTTTCGTCTTTCAGATCGGCTACATGTGTCGCGGCGCGAAGGACTGTCCGGTGACGAAGTTCCATCGGAATCGCTGCCAGTACTGTCGCCTGAAGAAATGTCTGTCGATGGGAATGCGCAGTGAGTGTGAGTAGCATCGTTCCTGTTGGAGATGACCCCTCGCCCTCGCCGGGGGCCGTTTCTGGCGCAGTGCTGCTGTGGCGGCAGCAGCCCTAATCCAACAACTCTCTGCTCCCGTCGAGCTCGTGCTAAGACCGTATCCCGCCCGGTGACTATGGTAACCCCGAGGCCGTTTCGGTAGAGCAAAACAGGCCCGATCGATCCCACGACGGCCATCTATAGCTATTCTAATTAGCAGTCTGCATGTCACGAATAACAATTATCGCCCCACCCTGCCATGCAATGCACACACACCCGGGCGGCCGCCGCCCCGGCCACGGGCGGCGTCGTGCATTGCCGAGCGAATCCGGGCAGGTCGACCCCGGATCGATACCTCAGGGCTTCTGGCCACATTGATCGTATCGATCGATAGCACGACGAAATCTGATGTTCTCTTTCAGCGGTCCAGGCCGAGCGACGACCCGTGCAGCAGATCTGTGCCGACAGCCCGCCCACCATGGTTCAGAGCCACAACGCCTCCTCGAACGCCTCGGTCAGCGCCGTTTTCTCTCCTGATAAGTATAAACGCTACACGAGGAATATGCGGGGATGAGAACACAAAGAAGTCCGGTTCGTATCTAGGGAAAAGAATGCGGGCCGACGACACTGCACACGCTGGTTTCACTGAATTCGCAAAAATGGCTCCGCCACTCATGCGTAGAAGCGTAAAAGAATGCGTAGAAGTGCAGAGCTACGTTTTGCAGAGGCAATTTCTACTGTTCCTTGTACTCTACTGTTCCTTTACTCCCTCATAAAAATACGAGGGCCATAGGCTTCTTGCCATGTGTGTAATCTCAGCGTTTTTAAAGAATTCATCGTAACTGACGTCGGGTTTTTCGTAAACATTAAAAATTTGGAGACATTGGTTTCAGGATAGATAGGCCTGCTTCGAGCGACTTATGGTGTTTCGCTCCATTACCTATACTCCAGTTCTGTTCAAAATTCCAGTGGCCGCTTCATAGTGTCAGGACGTTTTCACATGGGGTGGAGAGGCGCGGGTCGCACAAATTAAGGTTGAACTCAAGACAGTTTTTTTCGTAGACGCGGTGAAGCCTTCATTGAGAAAGAACGTTTTGAGATTTCAGTAAATGGAAATGGTGTAGGTAAATCCACAGAGCTGCCTGGAACGAATTTTTGGGAAAGATTTGTGTCTTTTCTATTTTGATAAGAAAACGGATGTGGTTTAGCACAAGGAGCAAAGTGTTCCGCAAAAAATGTCTCTGAACTCAATTGCGACCTGTTAAACTTGGTTATTAGTAGGCGGCCACCGTATGTCATTGTAAGGCCAAATACGCATTCATATCGCCCCGACATCCCGTAGAAGTAGTAAAATGCGTGACGCATCCCAAGAGTGATTGAGTAACGCCGTTCTTCATCCTTATCATTATTTCAAGGAAACAACACACCTTTGTAGTGCAGTCAGAGAAGGGGTCAACTAACGAGTACACCACATAGCCCAGGGTTTTTGATTCGGGTCAACCCCAGGCCAGCCTTCTATCTCTTCAGTGTCGGTGAATCGGCACCGTACCTGTCCGCGAAGGATAAAACCCTGACTTGTTCATTGTTTGACCACCAACATTCACTGATTGGGCCAAATATGCATTCAAATTGACTCTACGATATCCTGCAGCAGTAGAATACGTGGCGCATCCCCCAAAGGGGCTGGCTACCGCGATTTTTTCTTTAACGCTTAAGGGTTATCACTCTGTCTCATTGGGTTGTCTGCTGTCGAGGGCTGACCACAGCGTCAGCGCGATCTGGTGTCGTGCCGAACGGGCCGCTTTCACAGAATCGCTTCATGGAGCTAAGCGACGTGCTTCGCTGCTTCTCAAAAGGAACAAGCGCACAGCAGCTGCACTGGTTCTGGGCCTGCGCGACTCTTCATAGGTCGCCTACGCGGTGAAGGAGGAAGGCTGGGATTTCGCTATCGCAAGCAGTGGGAGCCTGAAGGCACAGCGAGGCTAAATCTTGAAGTATTGTCCTAAATGTTGGTCAGTGTATTTTAACCACCTTTTCAACGAGACTTTTTACGGAAAACATGGTGTGAATGGTAAAAGCAGGAATGGCGGTGTTAATCAATGTCTGTGCTTACGAATAACGACCCCTTCGGAGAGGTTGGGTCGGAATGATCCTTCGGTTTAGAATGAGGAAAAATTAAATTTCATGGGCTAGTCTTGATCACGTTTTTACACCCATAAGAGTTATAACTCCTCCCTCTTCTATAATGAGCCAGCGCAGAGGTGTAATAGACAAAAAATCTTTGTCTGGAGATGGACGCAAGACGTTCCACTCCAAAAAAGACAAAAATTGTAACTTTGTTTTTCATTTTCACTTCGCTTCATTATGATGTTCACTATTGGAGCTAAGCTGAAGTAGCTGATAGTCCAAGTCCATCAAAGAGTAAAGAAGGATTGTACAGAGCTACGAATGGTGGAATTTGAATTCTGACTGGATTTTTGCTATGCCTAGCGGTGGCTAGTGGCTGGTAGCCTATGGAGAGGCTTGCCTACAAGAGGCTGAGAGTAAAACATGGTTTTCTAAAAAGAAAACTAGAGTCACTGCAGCGGACGCGTTGCATATTTACCCTCGGAAGGGAATTGAAAAGATCCTGTGTGCAGGTGTTCTAAACGGCCACAAACTGTTGTTCTCGAATCGATTTTCTAGCCTGACCTTTTTGAGGTGTGTACACAGCCAGCGCGTGAGCGATAAAGTTCGAGGTCTAATTTAACTGTAATATGTAGCGTTTTACCAGAAGTGAATGCGTCCGATTAGATCACAGCTTTTAGACGCTGGATTCGAACCCGCTGATGAACGGCTTGTTGGCGATTGTGAAGAACGAGCACGATCAGCTGATGGAGCGGGAGAAGACGTCGCTAGCGGCGAAGAAGGACGAGGGTGCGAGTTCGCCGATGAGTGCGATGACGAGGCCGATAAGCGCCAGTCCAACCGTGGACTACAGCACGAAGAGGGTGCGTAGCCAGAGTCAGCGGTGGCGAATGTCTCCATGCCGAGCGTGTTGTTTGCAGGACTCGGTCGGAGAGGACGAGTGCGGCATCGACGTGATGACCGTGATCGGCATGGCTCCGTCCGAATCGCCGTCCTCTTCTGGAACAGCCTCATCTGTGAGCGAAGACGGACCCATATTCAATGTCGAGGTACTCATTGTTTTCTTGCGCAAATCCTTCGATTAGTATTGTAGTGTTTGATGGAGTGAGTACCCACACATAGGAGTTTTCCGGTCATTTTTCTGTAAAAAATTCTCTTTACGTTTTAACGATTTTTTACGCTTCTGTTCTTCCCATGAAGCGCTAGATCTAATGTATTGCTTTTTAAATTCCAACCTGTATTGCTCTTGGAATTCCATCTGTTAAAGAGCTCTATTGTATGTAGGTATTTATGTACAGTTCACATCTCTTCAAGAACTGTGAGACAAAGGATGATGCAAGATGTCTTTAGTTTCTCAGTATCTGACACTACGTTTAGTAGAGTGATTTTCACATAACTGAACCTTCCTCTCATATTCTAGAGAATGGCGGATCTGTAGATCTGACGTTTCTGTATCAAGAGTCCTATCATTGGCGTAGCGATAATTCGGGCAAACTGTAGATTTGGGTTGGCAGAAAAAGAGGGAAAAATTTAAAAATCATGGGCTGCAAATGCTAAAAACAAGCCTGGCAATTCAACTTTCTGCCGCTGCCAGGCTTCTGTTCCTGAAGCAGTGTTTGGGTTATTGTATTAGTTTCCAATCTGGCTATGGCTTCTGCTGTCATTCTCACCATTTCAGCGGTGTCGATTCGAACTGCCGGTGCCGCATCCGCCTCCGGCCGAGCTGAACATTCAGTTCATATGCGAGACGGCTAGCAGATTGCTGTTCCTCTCCGTACACTGGATGAAGGACGCTCGAACCGGCCTGAAGTGAGTGATTCTGGGCAGCCAGCGTTCGTCAGGCACGGGTGGCGCAGGGCGTGCGCGCGCCACTGCGGTGTGACGATCTCACTGACGTGACCACGTGATCGTATCCTCTAAGAAGTTCTGACCGCAGTTGGAACGTGTGCAGTTTTCATTGCGTTATGCGCCAGTCGTAGTTGCTAGGTGTCTTCGGTTTAGGTGATGGTAGGCGAATTTGTTTTTGACGTACTGACCAAAATTAACCAATAGGATACCTAACCTACATCGTTTTGGATCGCATAAAAATGCGCACTCGTGGTTATTGCTACTGCTTTTTTCCTCTGTTCAGTGGTACGATTGTGATGTTGGGACAATTTGAGTGGTACGATTGTGATGTTGGGACAATTTCTATTTTTTTAAAAGAATAATACCAAACAAAGTTTCAGAATCATCTAAAACATCCACGTTTGACTCCTTAAGATACTTGAACTCCGGGGGTCCAAGGATGTATTCCGGAGTAAGCGGTGACCCTTTTCGGTTCCGTGTAACTATTTTAAATTAGCTTTTCAAGAACTACCGCTGTGTGAAGTGAACGCTCGCTGAAATTCATCCACAAAACATTCACTCGACGTCGCTTTGCACGAAACGAATTCGCTTTTCAGGCCATTCACACTCGAGTCGGTGATGAAGACGAAGTGGTGCGATCTGTTCGTGCTTGGCTTGATGCAGTGTGCCGAAGAAGTCGGACTGTCTAGAATGCTGGAGGCGATGAACAGTCACCTGGCGGCCTGCAGTCGAGTTGGTGAGCTGTCGCTGACTCCTTTTTGAATACCTGCATCAACTTTTCAACTCCTTGTCCTCAAAAAGGAGCCGCTGAAGGAAGCTTAGAGCTGCGACTAACCTCGCCGAACATCGCAGTCCTTTAAGTCCTTTAATGGAGGCTCTTTCAAGAGCGTAACAGAGTTGAGCTGGAGACGAAAAACATGGCTTTCGGTTTCTCCGTACCATAGCAGGTGTGAATATAACGGCTTTTTAAAAAGTGAATGCTAGACAGGTCCATGCAATCATAATTAGCCGAAGCAACATGTAGTCAAGAAACGACAAGAAGCGATGGAGAAATGTTAAGGGTAAAGCTCATTCAGTTCCGCCTCGAGATGCCCCACGGATACTACTTCATCGCAATATCGTTGGGCGGTTTGATTGCGTATCTTGCCTGTACAGTGAATTGCGGTGCGATAGAAAACTCAGTGTTCTACCGTCCAAGGCAGGTGTAGTACCAATTACCTGATCCAGGACAGGTGGAAGGTGTAATGGACGGAGTCTGAATCTGATCTCAAGAGCCTTTATTTGGATGCACTCATCAGTCGACGACTTCTCCGAAGTGTTATCTCCTGCAATTATTCATTAACCACTAGTCTTCCTTCACCAAAAGCAAAAAGGCATTTAAAGCTCATAACTGTTGATTCAGTAGTTGACAGCTGCCGGTTGCTAGTATATTATTATGGAGCCTAGTGGCTGTAGTGTCTCAGCGGGAGACCTAACCGCAGGAACGAGTCCTATAGTTGGAATGTACACATATAGACAGGGACAAATGAAGGGGGGGGGGGGGGTTAGTCTTCTCCTATATACTGCCTATATGGGACATCGTAGAGACTGTTCGACATGCGGATTTGGGCTGTACAATGACAGATTTGCTGTGGTAGCCAGTAGAAGAGCCAGTGTGGTGTCCCTCCTATACGTATGTGGCGTCAGTTTCCTGGCCGACAGGAGTGGTGGTCCAAGTTGAGAGCCGAAACTGTCGTATCTTGCGGGTTCCACCACGCCCTTCATTGTGTCATGATGTCAAGCTCTCGGTGCGAGGGTTAGGAGCGCTATTCAACAAAGTGTGTAAAGGCACTGGTGAAAGGAGCACCTACACCTGATTTGGGTGGTGTAGTTCCTGGCCACGTTGGAGCATCGTGTCAGGAGTTCAGTTTCTGTTTGGACCAACCTCCTGCTTTTCTGATCTGTGCTTGGATAGACCGGACAAGTATCTGCATCTTGCTCTTATTATCTTGTTTTCCAATTAAACATATTTATGCTCCCTTGAGGCGCGTAGTGGGGTACTCGGAGGAGGTGCCGGCTGTCACTTGTACACGATTCCAGGCCCTGGTCAACCAAGCCCTCCATGCGTTAGGGGTCGTTGAATCGATATCATTTGTCTGGGAAAGATATAGCACTGACTTGTCCATCGGCTGGATACTGCAAGTGATTGTATAGACCTGAAACGCATTCAAATCGCCTTTACGGCATCACGTAGAAGTAGAATGTGTGGGGAAGCAGTAAAGGGGTCAAATAACGCCGTTCCTTATAATTTACCCTATGCTCCGTAGAAGCAGTACATCTCCTGCTCCAGTTGGGCTATTTCCAGTAAGGGTAAACAGAAGCCTATTTTTCCGCCTGACTGAGGATAGAGTGCGTAAGTAAAAATTAGAAAACGAGCGATCCAAACAATCCAAAGTACAGTGTGTCCTAAACGACCCTGCAGCGTTAAAGTTCCACAAATCTGCTTTTTATCTGTCTCTTTGCAGGGCAGCTAAAGCCGGAGAAGTTCGAGGAGGTCAGCCAACAGATCAACTTTTTGCTGCTGCTGGTGAACCGCTTCGCCGAGGCGAAGCTCAGTCCGATGGAGTTCGCCTACCTCAAACTGGTTTCGTTCACCGCCAACGGTAGGTGGTCGTCTGTTCGCCACCAGGGCTACTCCAGTTCCATCGAGGCCAGTTTGCAGACATCCCGACGTCGACGTGTGCCAACGACACCCGGCCGTTGAATGTGACTGCGTGCCAGGAGCTGTACGAGCACGTGGTGGCGTCGTCGTCATCCAGCGATGACTCGACTTCGGAGGACAACGAGACGCACGTCACCGCGACTTCCATCGGGGCAGCGATCGAGAGGTAGTTGGCTGTCCTGATATTCTATGGAGTCGTGGCTGAATCGCTGTGTTCAGGTACTCTCGACTGCTGCAGCTGTTGCCGAGCCTGCGGTGGTTCCGCGAGTCGGTGCTCGTCGAGCTCTTCTTTTCCGGGTTAATCGGCAACCTCTCCATCGAGACGGTCATCCCGTTCGTGCTGAAGATGGATGTGATGAACGTCTTCGAGCCGTCGCAGGGTTCCGACTCCATCCTTCCCAGTGCTAGTCTCGCTCGCATACTCTCCGGCAACTAGCACTTTCAACCTTAGCCTTTCCCTCCGTTGATGTTCCACTTGCTAAATCCTAGATTTTACGTATTGTACATACTTCGTCCGTGATAACCATATTCGTCAGAGAATTATGATAGTTCACTAATCGTCTTGTGCTTTCGTCTTTCTTCTGTGAGAACTTAACATGGATCATATCCGACTAGCCTATAGATGATTATACATATACAAATATATTTATAATTTTATTGATCGCCCGCGTGTTTTGAAATTTTGGTTCCGGTGTTGACTCTTTGCATTGTTAGAACCCAGTTCCGCAACGTCTCCTTCGTACTCGTCACTTTCGTTGTTGTATTTGCTAGAGGGTTGAGTGGAAGTTAGTGCACAAACTGCCATGTCCCAATCACCGCGTTCCGTTCCCCGCCGCTGACCACCCTTGCTGAAGGGCTTTATCGAGAGCTTTAGACGACCAGCTAGACCCGCGCCCCCACCCTGTCCGTGGGCGGCGCGGCCGAGACCTTTCCGTGCTGCTCTTCATGTCTTTGCAATCCGTATCTCCAGTCATCGTCTTGCTTTTCCAGAAAGTACCTCTACCATTACTGTAATGCAGTCGAGCTCCTCTCTGCAATCTACCGCGTAGCGCCCGGACGGGTTCAGATTGGACTCGGATGATTCTAGAAACAGGATATCAAGTGGATTCCTCGCTTCAGTTCATGTACATTCGGACTAAACAAGTGTAGTCTGCCGCGTAGTTTCGTTCGCTAGCGTTCCTTGGTCGAGTACAATTTCAGAACATTAACTTGTAGGTGTTGCAATGTCGATCCCGACGCTTATATTTCCTAATAAAGTAATGTATATTACACGTGTTTGCCCTTCTTCAGGATGTCGTCGAAAAGTACGGAGCCCTATGCCATCAGTTCTTCTCAGAGGACAGACAAGCATCCCATGGTCCTTAGTTGAGGAGAGAGCCAAGTTTGCCTGATAGCCGCATACATAGTAGGGCAGTCTCATGCATAGGTTCAAGCCTTCAGGCTCCTGCGCGTCAAGTCTTACAAAAATTGCAAGGATGGTAACGCTTTCAGCATGAACCCAAGCTGACAAGCCGGATGGTGCGTAAAAATCGCCTCAAACCACAAAGGGAACGTAACCGAGAAAAGGCTAGGACATCAACCGGAAATGACCAGCAGATTGTGTGGTCACCGAATAAACTCAGCTAATGAAGCTACAAACTCTTGGTGTGCAACCAGAATATTTAAGGCATTTCCTGCTGGACGGAAAAGGAACCTCGCCGCGCATAGGAATGATGAAAGTCGGAGAGGCAGTTAGCCCTGATGAGGAGCCAATAGAGGTATGAAAGGTGCTCGGAGGTAATGGAGTACATTTGCTGTGCAACTCTTTAATAGGACAGTTTAAGATACAGTATGACTAGAAATTCAGCACCATGTCCCATGAAGTGAAGCAAAAGGGGATGTTCAGACGACGGCGACCTGATAAGAAGAATGGGGACATTGTGGTACGGTGTTTTGAATATTTCGCTTTTGTTTAAATCATCTAAGAGACGTCTAAGAAGTGAGTTAAAACCACTTTTCATGGCAACAGCAAAAAAGATTTTCGTTTTTGGGAAAAATCTGGGAAGTTGATTTGAAATTTGGCCATTCCCGAAACTTTGTATTGAAGCGGAATGACCTGCCAAACTAACATTGAAAGACTGCAATGACCCATGAGGTATTGCGCATCGCAGGTTAGGGATAAAGGATAAATATCCGTATCTCTTGCCACATATTGGGATGTGTCATGGATGATCCGCGCGGGGTGGCCGATAACCAGGCCTGTGTTTCTGCCCTTCCCAGAGAGGTCCGGCATCGTGTCGCCGTCCCCGTTGAGGACCGGCGCGAGCAACCTCGATTCGGTGTGCACGCGACAGCGGCAACCCGCCGACCGTATCCACACGCCATGGGGTGTGGATACGAGGACGTGCGTTCGATGATGCATGGTTAGCCGCGGAGCACGAAATTTTACCACTGCTTAAGCTCCTCGCATAGTTTTTTGAGGTTTATTGCTCTTCAGGACCACAGTTAGCCATGTACTTTGCAAAGCGTAGATTGCGCTGTCACGGTTACCATCCATCAGGTTGTCTCCCTCAATTTATGCTTCTAACTACCTTTTTTAGAAGATAGCTGCCGGGGTTGTGAATAATTCAGCACAGTTTTATTTCACGTTGTCTTTGCCAAAGGGGTGTTTGTTAATGGCATTTCACGTGAACTATGACAAGTGAGTTGGTGACGGTCAAGTGCAGCGCAAAGTTAGAATTAAGGGAAAAGCTACGGATAAGTGCGCTCATCCCCCCTCAATAGAAACTTACAAACATTTGCTTCCGAAACTTCTAGTTAGTAATCACGTCCGAGTTCTTGTTTCGAATTTCCCTCATCAGATCCTTGACCGTTCCCTTCACTCATTTGATCTAAATTCTCATCCCGTCCGCACTTTGTTAACAACCCGTCCCACACCCCTACCAGGAGACATCAGACTTGTCTCATCCTCATCTCATGTCTCTTTCCTTCATCTGCGCAGTCAAAGTCGCCGGCACACCCTTTGGCGCCCTAGCGCGAGTTACTAGCCGTCCTTGAAGCAGTCGCACCGCGACAACTCGTCCAACTTCATCGCGCACCGTACGCGATGTTTGATGGGGGGGGGGGGGTTCGCGTGGCGTCGGAGTTATGTCTGCCCCCGACGAACCAGATGAGCACATAGGTCGATCAGATTTGCTGGGACTGCAGTCAACAAGATGTTCAGAGAGTTTACAAAACCAGTGTAAAGATCTATGTTGGTGTGCTCATAGCTCTACATCAGAACTTCGAGCTCTATCTAATGAGCTCTACCTCAAGCTTATCAATATGATATGCGAGATTCTTCAAATTTGAAACTGAAAAAGATTTCATCGCAAATCTGCGACGAAGCGGTGAAAAGTATATTTCCAGGTTAACATTTCACATAAAATTCAACTACGTCGTCGAAATACCTTTTAGAATAGCCCATTTTTTGAAGAAAAAAATATGTGTATCAAACCCATTGGGGCATGTCTCCAAGCCAACATTTACGCAGAATTCAATTCCTATTCTTTCATACGTTATATATATATATATATTTGAGCTTAACCATGGGGAATTGCTGGCAAACTATATGGTTGGGGACTGATCGTCCAAGTTTGCGATATTTTGAGTGAGCAACGGGTCAGGGCGTGGATGGGGACCAAGTGCGGAGTGTGGGGATTGAGAAGACGTGCCGCAGACGTCGTTCAACGTGCGCAGGGATTCAAAAGACGTACTGAAGACGTCGTCCAACGTAAGTAGAGATTCAGAAGACGTGCTGGAGACGTCGTCAACGTATGTTAGGATTTAGAAGACGTGCGGCAGACGTCCAACTTGCGTAGGGATTCCGAGTAAGGGAGTCCAGTAGGAGGGCAACCAGTGAAGAGGGGATCAGCAAGCGAGGACCACTTGAGGGGGGGGGGGGGGATAAGCGGGGACCAGTATTTTCTCTCAATATCGTCCAATGTACGTTGGGTTTCTAAAGGCGGGTCACAGAAGTCGCGGCGTGGCACGTGTGTCGGAGTGCAGGTGTCAGAGGCGTCGCGGCAACGTGGTGATACGTGAGTCGAGATTCAGTTCCACATGTGCGTGCTTGACTCTCACTCCGTTCCTTTGCCAGCACATAGGTAAGAAAGTATTAGCGGGGAGGGGGTGGGTGGGTGGGGAAAAGAGGTAGAGAGAGTGGATATGGGATTTAGAGGAGTATTATTGCCGTCGGAGAGTAAACTGTGTCGACCTGTCGACCAATACCGATTAGGTTTAGTTATGTTTCTGCAGATTAAGCACTTCGGATTGGGGCTCTCATGATCTGTTTCTTGCCACGTAAAGAACGGGCACCTTGGAGAATAAATCGCGTGCATATAGAGGGTGGACAGGCTTCGTAGGAGCAGTGAAGATTTTGCCCTACCATATCCCGCTGCACTAATCTACATAGACAACCATTTTTTACTGTAGTAAAAGTAAGAAGGCCTAAAGAAGAAAGGAGGAAGATTGGGGTTGTTCTATTCTGGGGCGAAGCCCCCAACCAGACGTTTGGCGGCCGCTAGGCCGCTGAACGTCTGGTTATTATATATATAAAAGAGTTGTGTGTTTTTGTGGATGTCATTCAAGCGATCCGAAACTTCAGCCCTGGGGGTAATCGAGGTCCCTGAACAAGAATCTGAAGTTCGCCTCTGAAGTTTCGACCGCCATCAATCGATATTGATCAAATTACCGATTCTTTGTGGATTTTAATCAAGTGGTCCGAAACTTCAGCCCTGGGGTAGACGAGGTCGCTAAACGCATATGGTCTTTCATTGCCTTCCCATATAACCTCGACCCCCTGGAGACAGTGCCTCCATGGGGTCGAGGTCTTATGGGAGGGCAATGGTCGAGGTCATGTTTATTAATCTGTCCTTGCTTGCTGTTAGCGAGTCCTGAGGCAGTACCTCCAGGGTCTGATGTCATGATTATTAATTGCTCCTTGCTCGCTGCTACCAAGCTATGGAGGCAGTGCTTCTAGTGGGTAGGACATGTTAATTAATCAATTCTTGCTTACCGTCGTCATTACCTCTGTAAATGGACCATATAGTGAATTAGCACCAATTCTCCATTCTACAGTTAATGTAGGATGTGGCTGAATCGCCTATGCAGTTCGACGAGGTTTTCGAACTTCCGTAGCACTTCATGATAAACTTCTGCTTTTCGAAGAAAAGCCTAGAGCCGGGCCTGACTCTCGTTATGGGCTTAGATATATAGAGAGGGTTATTAGAGCGATAGCGAAAGCGATAAATTGTGCAGTTAATAAACTGACATGTCCCGTGCCTTCCACGTAGTTGTCAATTTCTAAGCGTTAAAAGAGGCACAGCACAGGTTAGTGCGGCCAAGTAGTAACAGGATTTTAATAAGCAGTCAGCCCATGCACAATCAATCAAGTTTGAAATGCAAGGTTTCATTCGAGTGCACGGCGCAATCTTAACTATTTGCACGCCACATAAATTTCGCTAACCTGTGCCTTCATTTAAGTCTCAAACATCTTCAAAAGTTTCACTAGCGCCAATGGTAGAACCTCTCAAATAGTACATGCATTTTTAGGTGCCCTGGATTTTTCTCAAGCTCCAGTGTGATTTTAACTTTCAACCCTTTAAAGAAGCTCACTTAAACGAAGTTGCCACTTCGTGGAAAAATTATAACAAGTATTCAAGCGAAAACAATCAATCGAGTATAAAATGCAAGGGATCAGACGAGTGCATGGAGCAATCCATACCGCTCATTTGTCATAAATTTTCCACTTTTTTACGTTTTTCTATGAGCCATCAAGTTCTTCAGTATCTTCACTTCGAGCAAAGTTATCACCTTTCAAACACTGCATACATTTTTTGAGACACCCTGTATTTGTGAATATAAAATTCGTAGCTGAATTCTGCGTAGAATGTTGGTTTGGAGACAATGTTGTGATACATACAATTTTTTCCTTCAAAAAATGAGATCTTCTAGAAGGTATTTAGACGACGTAGTTGAATTCTGTGTAAAATTTTAGCCAGTAAATATACCTTTCACAGCTTCGTGGCAGGTTTGCGAAGAATTATTTTTCAGTTTTAAATTTGAAGAATATCGCATCAAGAGTAGTATTTATAAGCTTGAGGTAGCGCTCATTAGGTTGAGCTCGAAATTTTGATGTAGAACTATGCTTGTTTCACACCAACATAGATCTTTGCACTGGTTTTGTAAACCCTCTGAACATTTTGTTGTCTTCACTCCCAGCAAATCTGGTACCTTGGCCACAGCGGTTATTCTTTTCTTCTTTATTCCTTCCTCCCCTTCTTACAGTAACAAAGGGGTCTGAAGCATAATATAGAATTGGATAGTAGGATATGGTAGAGTAGCGCCTTCAGAAAGGTTCCTACGAAGCTTGCCCCTCTTCTCACATTCTTGCGACTAATACTCCGAAGTGTACTTAAATTCCCATATGGCAACGGACATATAGACATACTCTTTCTCGCCTATTATGTAGGATCATACGAATCCCACTCTGAAATAACCTAATCTGCAGATAAGCAGATAAAATTGGTCGGCGGATCGATACTGCTTACTGTCCGGCGGCAAGTCCTTTCCACTAATTTATGTAGTGGTGACTCTTGTCTCCCCTGTGAAATATGTATATACGTACACATATACGTACACATATACAGACCACGTGCTATATAAGGTAGTGGCATGTCTTCTGAATCTGTACGTTTGCGTTGTACGTTTTCTGTGAAGTGTTCCTCTGAATAATGATCGTTGTTGCTCAAAGTTTGCGGCACATTTCCTGAATTCGTACGCTCTCTACGAGACGTCTTTGACACGTCTTCTGATATGGATGCTAAGCTTGCATCCTGTGAGGCAGACTTCGCTCTTTGAAAGATCTTGAGAATGAGTCTGTCCATCGCGTTGGAGTCGTCCCAGTTGTCTCTTATGGACTTGGGAGCCATTGTTATTGCAGGTGGTTACTTGATGTAGTAGCATAAGAAAGAGTATTAGACCAAACGTAGAAAAGTCACTAATTGCAGATGCGAGGGGTGGCGAGATCCAGTTACAGATGGTCAACGATCAGTGGTCGAAGTGACGCGGTCGCGCGCGGAAAAGATTTATAAGGCAGACGCTGGATCGAGGCTGGCTTCTCCGCTGCAGCTCCTTGGCTCGTTCCGCAAGAGTTAATCTCTTCTTGTTGTTTTTTATCTATATCTACGCGGTTTTGTTCGATCATAAACTGATTTCTTCACCGGTGTTGTGCATAGTCCATAGGGTTAAACCCCAGTATTGCGAGTTGAAGCAGCAAATTAGACGGCCTACCGGACCACCACTGGTCCAACTTGGGAGCCAATCCGGTGATCGAAACCGGGACCTCTCGCACTCGAGGACGGGTCGAAGTAGTGGATCTACGCATTTCCTCCATGTGCGGTTCAGATGCAACGGACAGCCACTTACGGCGTAGCACGAACGACCCGGGTTCTCTCTTCTACATGCCGCTGCAGTCAAGCACTATGTGTGGAAAATCTGCTCCCAGCAGCGGCGGAAGAAAGAATTGAATGTGTATTCTACGCTGCGAGAGTGCTGGCGATCTGGTGGGGCCCACGGTCGATTTCGGCCAGGAGCCAGCGCATTATGGGTCGGTATTACCTAGCGCTCAGTACGAAGGCTGTAGGAGTAGCCTACGCATTCTTCCGCACACGCTGTTCTCATGTGTTACTCATGGCTGACTGGTATCACCGAAGGCGAGTATTCGCCACTCATTAGTCTCGGGGTGGCCATGGGACATGACACGAGTGGTCGAGTTTGGTTTTGAGATCGGCCGCAGTCTCGAATTGTCTGCCGTGGCGCCAACAGTGACATTATCAGATGAGCATAGCAGAATTGCCTTGGTCATCCCGGAATGCCTGACAAGGTTGAAACATTGTCGTGGAGGTCTAACGGGTGGTTTTGGTGTAACCACCGAGAGAACCGGAAGACGTATACGGTTGGATGCCGTACGTAGGAGCCTTCGATTTATGGCTGGCGTGTGGTGCACACGTTTGGATTGTGAATGGTCCCAGATCAGTCGAAGACCAAGGTTGGGACAGGCTGAACCAGAAAGCACGCAGTCATGTGCTGAGCTACATCGACCACCACCCAGAGTTCATGGCGCAACTTCATGATGAAATCCCGCCAGAAACAGGGATTTTGAGAGCATCTATGGCATGTCTAAAGTGGTAGGTCTGGTTCAAGATCCCCGGAAGTGGTGGACAGCACAGCAGGCTACGAATTCTACAACAAACTTCGAGCACAGCTCCAGAACGACCTCAACTTGGAAGAAGTCACGGTGCCGAAGAGCATGAGGGAGCCTCGACCGAGAGCACGTCGAGAAGTTGGCATCTCGGAATGTATGGATTACCGACAGTCAGAGATGGTCGGATCTCAAGGCGGCACCTCAAGAGGGTGGAAAGGAGGAAGCAAAGGTAGAAAAGTCACAAATTGCAGATGTGAGGGGTGGTGAAATCGAGTTACAGATGGTCAACGATCAGTGGTCGAAGTGACACGTTCGCGCGCGGAAAAGGATTTATGTATAAGGCAGGCGGAGCTGGATCGAGGCTGGCCTCTCCGCAGCAGCTCCCTGGCTCGTTCCACAAGAGCCAATCTCCTGTTGTTGTTTTTATCTATATCTATGCCGTTTTGTTCGATCATAAACTGATTTCTTCACCGGTGTTCTGCACAGTCCATAGCGTTAAACCCCCAGTATTGCGAGTTGAAGCAAAAAATTAGACGGCCTGCCGGACCAGCACTGGTCCACCTCCATTCTGTGACGTGGAGACTCCATCTATCTTCCTGTCGTTGAAGCAGGTGCCTGAGCCAGCGACATTTGGACTTCTTCATGCACAGTACCGGACGCGTCTTTTAAACGCCACGGAAACGCGATTTTGTGGTTTTTGCGTTTTTTTGATAAAACTCGCTTAATGTCACCCACTTGAAAAACAAAGCGCACATTTAAGCTCAGCAGCTCGAGCTTTTTCGTTTGGTATACATATTTCGTATGAAATCATTAAAATGGTCGAAATGAAAACTTGCGCTCCATTGCGAAGGGTGGTCGCGGACGAGTTGTCGGCCGCAAGCCGTCGAAAACGCTTGCATGCTCACAATTCCTCTAATTTGAGGTTTTTTGAGAAACGGTTGATAACGTTCGGTTCGTTTCTTCGAGATCTACACAAACATGTGTACAGCTTTGTCAGATCACCGCATTTTTGCTGGGGGTGGCCAAAACGAATGACTGGAGCAGGTTCTTTGCGATTGGAGCAGCTTATTTCCCAGAACTTGCATGTTTTCGGAGTATCTCTAGCATGGCGTACATCGCCAGTGCTCTTTCATGCCAGGAATCCCCGCAGTGCGCTATGCACAATGTATATAGGATCGAACCTATCAATCGAGTGAGCGCGACAGCTTGTAGAGTGGTCGTTTGAGGAGTTTTATAATAACTTGTAGCCGCCTTACCCAGAAGTTGCTGTACTCTGTCCCGGCGAGACTTTGGAGTGCGCCGTGCGCAATGCATATAGGATCGAACCTATCAATCGAGTGGGCGGCGCGACAGCTTATAGAGTGAGGGTTTGGGTCGTTCTACAAAAATTCTCAGTGGCCCTTCTCAGAAGTTGCTGTACTCTGTCCCAGAGAGACTTTGGAGTGTGCCGTGCGCAATGCATATAGGATCGAACCTATCAATTGAGCGGGAGTTGCACCGCGGGCGTGTTCTGACCGCAATAACTCTGTCAATTGTGAATCTTTCCGGCTGCAACTTTTGGATTTTCTTAGCAGTAGAAAGTTCAAGAAGTGTGCTGAAACACAGCGACGTAGCTCATGATTGAACGAAGCTCCAGCGGTACGAAAATGCAGGTTGGCCTTGTGTGACACAATTTTTTCTGATTTCAGTCGACCACTGTGGGAATACGCAATGAGCCAACTGCCTACGAATGCGTTGGCAAGCAGACTAGTTGAGGTACTTTACGATGAAGTGCCCACAACTTCCCCAGCTGCCTAACCTGGCTTAGTCTCAGCTGCCATTTTAGAGCAGTGGAGGGCAGCGGTGAAGTTTCTTCCGCCCTTACTCGCACAATTTGAGTTTTTAACATTCGAGATGGTACCGTTTTGTTCAGATTTGAAAAGTCTATCGAACGGTATCAATTTCGGCCAATTCCGGGAAAATAGATTTTCTGACAATTTCCCATCGAGGGCGAGGGCGCTCTTGGCCGAGCCTGCGCGGGCGATGACGTCATCGAAAATCGATGATTTCGAAATTTGCCAAATTTTCTTGTCCAAACTTCGTCCAAAATCGTCGAAGGGGTTGTTTGAGGCACCGATTACGAATCCGACATCTGTTTTCGAAAATTCCGCCGACAAAAATACCTAATCCAAACCAAAGCCGGCGGAACTTTTAGGCGAATTTTATCAAAAAGACGCAAAAACCGCAAAATCGCGGTTTTTGCGGCGCCTATTCAGAGGACGCATCCGGTACTGTACTGCAGCGGATCTGCTAATCGCGACTTTTCCCTTAGCTCCGAGCTTCATAGGCCTTCTTGATATTGCTGAAAAAGGCTTGTCCTCAGAAGACATCTCTCCAGTGCACGATGCGTATTTTGCATTGCTCTGGCGATTGTCTTGTTCGGGCCAGGTTTCCGTCGCGTAACATATCGCAGGCAGTACAGAGGCGTTGAATATCGAGGCCCTGAGACCGGCATCTTTGATCGGTGAATTCGCGAACCGAACTGAAGGCTGTCCATGATGCGTGTCTCCTGCAGGCGATTTCAGGAGCGAGGTCATTATCCATGTTCAGCTCTCTTCCTAGATAGACGTAGGAGTCGAACTGTTGTAGAGCGACTCCATTTAACCTTACGAGTCCCGTGTCACACCACTGGTTGACCATAAATTGTATTTTGGACATATTCATGCCCAATCCAATCTTCATACCTGCCACATTGAGGTCGTTCAGCATTTCCTCGACTTCTGCCGTGCTGGTAGAGATGAGGACAATATAGTCGGCAAAGCGAAGGTTGCTGATCCTTTTACCGTCTAAAAGGTAGCCTTTATCGTCCCAGTTCAAGTCCTTCATGGCATCCTGGTGGAGTGCCGCTGTGAATAGCTTAGGAGAAATTGTGTCTCCCTGCCGTACTCCTTTCCCGATAGGAATTTTAAGCTTTCGATCGAACAACTGGATGGTGGTCGATGTGTTCACGAATCATTCGTCGAGAAGTCGGATGTAGGGCGACGGTATACCAGCATGCACAAGCGCATTCGGAATGGCGTTGATTTCCACAGAGTCGAACGCTTTCCGATAATCCTTGAAGAAAGGACAAGTGGAATCTGGAATTCGCGGCTCCTTTCGATGAGGTGTGAGGCAGTCTAAGTATGGTCCATGCTGGAGAAATCCTTGCGAAACCATGCTTGCTCTACTATCTGATACCCATCCAAGCAAAGCTCCATGCGGTTAAGCAATATCTGGGTACATAACCGAGAGAAGACTGATGAGTCGATAGTTGTTAACATCCTCCTGCTGACCGTTTTTGAAGACTAGAACAGTTTTCGATTCCTTCCATGAATCCGGAATCCTACCAAGACGAAGTTAGTGGTTGAAGTGCTTGGCAAGAAGTGAGCAGAAGGCACTGCCATCCGCACTAAGGAGATCAGCAGAAATACCATCTGGCACGGGAGCAGTGCCTGGCTTCATCCTTCTGATGGCATGAGCAACTTCTGATTCCAGAATGTGCTTCCTCAGCTGGTGGCATCAAGCATTTCGGGACAGCGATGGAAGAACGAAACAGATCTGTGTAGAATTCTTTAGCGATGACCTCCATCGCTCTTCGAGACGTTTGTGTTGTTCCATCCTTATTCATACGCTTTATGCTTGAACCTTTCTCAGCGGCTTCTACCAGCTTCAATCTTCTGTAGGCTTAAATGGACTCCTTCACTGCAATTCGACGGGCCTTCGAGATGGTGACTCTTTCCAGATGGGAAGCATTAGGATCCTGTTTGACAGCTCTTTGCTCCAAGAGTTTAATTGCATGTGCGATAAGTCTTGAGGCAGACGGTGATGTGACTTCACAAGAGCTGCTAGCACATTTCAACAGTCCTTTGGAGGGAAGGTCATAGTCTTGGATGGATCTTCAAGAAGATTCCAATCATACGATTTTATTGCATATTCCAACTCCTCAGACTTGAATGTCAAATGAAGGCAGCACGGAGACGTCGAACAAACTCCAGCGTCCGTTTGTAAGAACATGGTCGATCTCCGAACGTGTTTCTCCATTTGAGCATTCCCAGGTCCATCGCCGGTTTGAAGCTTTCTTGAACATAGAATTTCCATGGAAGAGACTTCATGCGGATAGGAAGTCTATCAGCCGCTCTCGTTTTTGTTTTTTGAGGAAGTTCCATGTGGTCCTAGCCTCCATTAGTCGTGGTCGAGCGTTAAGGTCCCCAACAATAAGTTTGTAGTAGCCCTTCTCGTCGTTGACAGTCCTTTCGAATAGCTTGTCGAATTCCTCTCTTTCTTCGTCCGTGGCCGCAGATGTTAAAGCATATTTATTTATGATGATGGAGATGGTTCCTTGATCTTTGGTTTCCAGACGAAGAACAGCTACTCGCATGCTGGTGATCTTGTAAGAGTCTACTTAAGTGGTGCAATGTCTAGTTGACGAGAAATCCAACTCCGCCAATATTCTTTCTGTTCACCATTGCTCCGATAATGAGAAGCTCGTTGTGGTCGGTCCTTCTTATGCTTTCCGTTCTACCTTTCGTTTCTTGCAAGGCGATAACATCATATTAGATGTTGCGGCTTCTGTAAAGCAGTGTCCGAAGATCCTGCTCAGATGCGGTCGTACGACAGTTATAAGTGCAGATGAATAGGCAGTTTCTGTGTCGTGGTGGGAGGGGGCTTCCGGTAGTGTGGATTCATCCGACGTCGTAGAAGACCATCTCCGGCGCGTGGAGACGGGGCGCGGGTTCAGTTGTTTGAGCCATGGCGGTGGTCTGATTACTCACATGTTCCTGGCCAGTGATACATGAGAGCCGCCCATACACGACAAAGCATCGCGTACTGCGTGACCATTTGTGCCGCTGACCAACACTTAAGTGATGTTCACCCCTTCACCGCGATGTGGTGGCAATATTTTATTATATAAAAAGCCAGATTTCTTTCTTTATTGATTTTTTGAACTCCATCTACATGATAATTATATGACTACATAGGATGTCTTCATCGTCACAACAAATAACAGCAATCTGTCATCAACAAAACTGTTATCACCTGTATCATCTGTCGTATCACTGATTATTTGGGTTGCTCGACCGAGCGCCAGCAGCCTCTCCATTCCTCCCTGCCGTGTGCCAGAGTGCTCTAATAATCCCTCCTCGCTCGAGAGACACGAAGAGCGTCATATCGTTTGATCAGGGCTTTCACGAAAAAGTCCGGCCAATGCCTTGGAGGGCGTCCTGGTGTTCTCTTGACATCGGAATCCAGTTGGTGACGGCTGTTGTTCGAAGCGTGTCTGCGAATGCATCACAAGGCCGGCCCACATAATTTTCATCGTCTGGGCCATGTGACAGGGTCTCTGATCTTCGAACGCCGTTGAAGCACAGAACTCTGGAGGCCTTGTCTCACTTGCGTGAGTCGTGTCACTCCGAGCATCGTCCTCGCGATTCCACGCTGCGCACGCTGATCGCGTGTTCATCATGCCTTCGTATAGCCCAGGTCAGGGTCAACCCTGAGGTTCGGGAATCGAAGGAGGGGGTCGTACTGTAGCCTCGACTGGAGGGGGGGGGGGTCGTACTCTCTCGGCTTTGGCAGAGGACTTTCTCCAAATTCAAGTTTTGAGATGATGTTTGCACCTATTAATAAGTTGTTTTTTTCAGGTGTGACTACGACAATGCAGAGATATACAGGCACTTGCGTTTCCTTTAGTTAAAAAAATAGGATTGAATATCAAAAAAAATTTTAATGCCGATTACTGTGCTGTGAAAAATAATGATTTCCTGTCTGCAGATTTAGAGTCAATGAGAGATTCTCATTTTTTCAGGTTTTCCCAGGACGTCATGGACACGGTAGTTTTCTGCCTGATGAGCAACATCTACTTCCAGAATTACACTTTATAAAATTTCAAGTGTTAATTACTGAGGACGACCTAAGTGCTTTCCCTACAAGATTTTTAAAGCGCTCTTCGAATCGATGACGGAATGGCAGCCGAAGGACAGACTTGCTCGAAAAGTAATTTCTCTCCTGCAGGAAACAGCATCAGAAAGTGAAATTGTACCCTATAAAATTTTAAGCCCGTTTGACACACAGTGATAAAACTATGTTTCTCTGAAACGATATTCTATATGATCAGACGTCTCGATTTACCGAAAAAATATCGACACACTAATCACATGGAAGATGCTACTTTTAGAACCTGCCATTTAAAGCATAGAAAGCACATCTACTAAAGCTTTATGAATTTTCCAGGAGCCCCAAAAATCTCCGAGTTACGGCAGATGCAGCTACTGCGTTCACTGACATGATCGATCGCAATTGAAATATGGATGGACTCCTCACTAGAAAGTCTTTTCTGCCTTCTGAAGGACAGGACGACAGAGAGTGGAATTGTACCATATAGAATTTTAAGTCGCGCTTAAAATACAGTAAAAGCTAAGCTTCTCCGCCGCGATGAATCTCCGCTGAGGATGGATCGTATACAAAATTCTCATTTTTCGTGAAAATATAATTGTTTAGCCGAAGCATATCACCCATACGGATAAAATCCAGCCACAAAAATCTCGAAGTCCTGATTAATTCATTGTGAAAAATCGTGATTTTCTGGATAGAACAGGTCGAATCGACCTCTGGTCGACTTTGCACCAACGTCATCGGGGCGTAAAATTGAACGTTCACAAAAAGGTTCATAACTCGGTAATTTTTTCTGAATTTGGAAAATTCTTTCAGCTTTTCATAAAGTAGATAAAACGCCCTTTCTCATCGTGTAAAAATCGTTTTCCAAAAAAGAGTCGTCACGCGTGGCGGTTGGTTCGATTTTTGAGCGAAAAAATTGAAATGGCTTCACAAAAATATTCATAACTCGACCAATTCTTCGAAGTTTCAAAAAAGGAAATAGATTCTTATACGGTGAGAAAGCATACTTGCTCTATTTTTTGATGGCCGAGCGGGATTTTTGATTTTCGGAAAAATAGCCGAGCTATGATCAATTTTCGGAAGTCGTGAACCGAATCTCGGATCGACTCTTTACCGACGTCATCGGAGTGATCTCTAAATGCTCATAACTCGTAAGCTTTTAGAATTTTCAAAATCCCGCTACCTTTTCTGAAACTAGATGAAATGCGCTTTCCTGCCGTGCAAGAATCGATCTTCAAAAAAAGGAGTCTTCATGCGCGGCAGGGGGGGGGTACGATTTCGGGTCCATTTCGCAAAAATACGTACCGAAAATCGAACCAACCGCCACGCGTGACGACTCCTTTTTTGGAAACGATTTTTACACGATGAGAAAGGGCGTTTTATCTACCTTATGAAAAGCTGAAAGAATTTTCAAAATTCAAAAAACTTACCGAGTTATGAACCTTTCTGTGAACGTTCAATTTTACGCTCCGATGACGATTCAACCTGTTCTATCCAGAAAAACTCACGATTTTTTTCACAATGGATTAATCAAAACTTCGAGATTCTTGTGGCCGGATTTTATCCGTATGGGTGATATGCTTCGGCTAAACAATTATATTTTCATGAAAAATGAGAATTTTGTATGCGATCCATCCTCAGCGGAGATTCATCGCAGCGGAGAAGCTTAGTTTTTACTGTATTTTAAGCACGACTTAAAATTCTATATGGTACAATTCCACTCTCTGTCGTCCTGTCCTTCAGAAGGCAGAAAAAATTTTCCAGCGAGGAGTCCATCCATATTTCAATTGCGATCGATCATGTCAGAGAACGCAGTAGCCGCATGTAAACTGCCGTAACTCGGAGATTTTTGGGGCTCCTGGAAAATTCATAAAGCTTTAGTAGATGTGCTTTCTATGCTTTAAATGGCAGGTTCTAAAAGTAACATCTTCCATGTGATTAGTGTGTCGATATTTAGAAAAATAATTTTTTTCATGAAAAAACAGGATTTTATATACGATCTATTCTAATCATATCGTCATTGCAGCTACGTCATCGTTTCGAAGAAGCTTGTTTTTTTCTTGGACGATGCACGGGGCTTGGATTTTTGCAGGCTTCATTTTGATTTTTTTATGATGCTTCCTTAGGATGGCAGAACATTATTTCCATGGGAATTCCGTCGTCCACCATTCGTTTGCCGCCCCGTAGTCGATTCGATGAGCGCTTCAAAAAAAAATCCAGGAGAAGCACTTAATTCGTCATCAGAAGGTAACACTCAAAATTTTATATAATACTATTTCAGAGCACAATTTCAGATGCAGACGTCGCTCCTTCAGGAAGAAAAATGTGTCGTGTCCATGATGTCCTAAAAAAAAACACCTGCACAAATTAAGCAGTGATGATTGGAAGACTGCTACCAGAAAATCTTTATTTTAAAGTGTCGAAAAATAGTATTCAGCTTGATTGTGCCATCAAAGTATTATTGTTCAGTGACGTCTTTTCATTGTTCTATTGTGTCGAAGCCGCTCCTGAAAATAAGAACCTATTAAAGGGTTCAAAATGCACATAAAACCTTGAAGAAATCAAGATATATAAGGAATAAAACAGTGGAAGAAGGAGGGAGGGGTCGTACGAATTCCGCTTCGTGGAGGGGGTCGTTAATTTTCAGCAAAAATCGAACCCCACGCTTGACCCAGGCCCAGGTCTCTGAGACGTATGTTAGGGAAGGAAGAATGGTAGAGACGAATAGGTGGGCGTGGAGCCGGAGGTTCTTCGTCTTCTCACGGCTTCTTCGACGTTCTTGAAAGCTCCTCAAGCCGCTCTTCCTCTGCTCAGTTCTGGCACTAGATCGTTGGTCACGTGGAGGTGCACGCAAATAAATTGGCGAAGGAGCGATAAAAGGCCAAAATACGAGGACGATATCAAGTCATATTTCCACTGATTAAAGAAAGTAGAGCGTTTTCTCGGCATCGCAACGATACTGGTAAAGCTCATACCAAAAATCTGTCCAGAATGCATTTGCATGAATAAGAAGCGAAATTTTAAAAATGGTGCGCAGAACGTCGTTAATGCAATTCAACGGAAATTTTCGTCGTTAAATTTCGTTGAAAAATGTTAACGAAAAATGCCGGTAAGTCCGGTAAATCGTTAATCGTTAAAGGCACACCTCTGATCTGGACGGAACAATGCAGCTCAATGAACCACTTCGAACGTGTATAGCATTCTCAAAGAATTGTCCTTGGAACGTGGTTATCCGCTACAGGTATTGATCACAAAAAACTCAAGGAGCAGGCTATTGTTATAGTGTAGATTCGGCTGATGTTAAAGTGCAGGCAAGGTGTTATATATATATATATATATATATATATATTCATTTATTTGATAAGCTTAATGATTCTGTGTCGGCAAGGCTGTTATAGTGGAACAACTTTATTCGGCCTGACATTTTGACAACTTCTTTGCTTTCAAAGGTGTGAAAGAAGTTCTAAACCTAACCAGGATACTATCTCAACGGTAGGCCGGAACGGCGTAAGTGTTGTATATGGGCAGAACCGCCTCTCTCTGGGAAGTAACAAGCTGCAGGTATCTCGACCCCAATACAACTGAGTTAGGGGCGACGGAAGTCGCGGTTGGCGCCCTGTTGATTCACGTGCTCCACAGCTGACGGGCGCGCGGGATGAGGGCTCATATCGCGACTCAGCGCAGTGCACATGTGGCGTAGTAGAGAAGAGCTCGGGCTCGTGAACGAGGGGTCGAGGGTTTGGATCCCGCAGACTGCGATCGTTTTGCACTTTTGCAAAATCCATGTTTATCATATAGGTAATCCACCTAGGGGTATTATAGTGTGTTATAGAGCATGTCTACATATAACATATGCTTCAAACTTTAGCTAAAATGTTCACTTCTGTGTGTCACTTATTTTAAGCCTATTTTGTGTGAAGCTATAGTTATGTAACGATAGATATTTTGTGGCACTAGTAAAAAGTTCCGACTCCACCGTCAAAAAAAAAAAAATTTCGCTGAAACTTTGTCTAGGGGGGTTATTTGGGGTGTTGATCACGAATCTGACATCCGTTTTTCACGATTCGGTCGGAGACCACCCATACATTTAACAAGGGTGGTCCAGGCAGAGTCACCGATTTCGCTGAAACTTCGTCTAGGAGGGTTATTTGGGGTGCTGATCACGAATATGACATCCGTTTTTCACGATTCTGTCTCTACCTGCCGTCATCGGCAGAAACTTTAAGGATGTAATCCTGTGCCATATTGTATCTACATTATTCAGCCGAATCGTGAAAAACGGATGTCAGATTCGTGATCAGAACCCCAAATAACCCCCCTAGACAAAGTTTCAGCGAAATCGGTGACCCTGCCTGGACCACACTTGAAAACGGTATGGGTGATATGTTATATGTAAACATGCTCAATAACACACTATAATACCCCTAGGTGGATTACCTATATGATAAACATGGATTTTGCAAAAGTGCAAAACGAACGCAGTCTGCGGGATCCAAACCCTCGACCCCGCGTTTACGAGCCCGAGCTCTTCCCTACTACGCCACCTGTGCACTGCGCTTAGCCGCGATACGAGCCCTCATCCCGCGCGCGCCCGTCAGCTGTGGAGCACGTGAATCAACAGGGCGCCAACCGCGACTTCCGTCGCCCCTAACTCTGCGCAGAGTTGTATTGGGGTCGAGATACTTGCAGTTTGTTACTTCCCAGAGAGAGGCGGTTCTGCCCATATACAACACTTGCGCCGTTCCGACCTACCGTTGAGATAGCATCCTGGTAAGACCAGGCACTCAGCTCGCAAAGACGTCCTTCTCCACCTCTGTCATTTTCAATGTTTTCTACGAGTGTCAAGCGGAATCTCACTGAAGCAAACCAAATTCACCGTTGTTCCACAAATACTGAGGGAGTGCTCAGTTATGCGACCAAAATTGAGCAACCGAGATCTACTAACAGCGGATCCATACTGATGTTAAGTGTATAGATTGCACGGTCTTAGAACTCGCACAGCGGGATGAACGGCAAGAACTCACTGGTGATCGAAATGCACTCACTTCGGTTATTCATTGTTGGATTACATTCGCAGATCTAGAAGGCCTCTGGGGCCTTTCTGACCGATCTCACTTTCACAAAGCAATACAGTGCATTTAATATTAAAATCGTCTCCACGGTGGGCTTCCACTTGATGCTTACTGAGTGGGATTACCAAGCTACGCTTTTCCATGCCAGCAAGATGTTGCATAATGCGAACGCTTAGCGCTTTCCCTGTTTCACCATTATATGGCTCTCCCGAGAGGCCTTCTGGATCCGCGAACGTAACCCAACAATGAATAACCGAAGTGAGTTCAGTTCGATCAACAGCGCGTTTTTGCCATTTATCCCGCTGTGCAAGCTCTGAGACCGTGCGATACGCTTAACATCAGTAAGCATCGGCAGTTGTTAGGTCTCAGTTGCTTAGTTTTGATCGCATAGTTGAGCATTCCTTCAGCATTTGTGGAACTACGGTGAGTTCGGTTTGCTTCAGTGAGATTGAGCTTGACACTCGTAGGAAACATTGAAACTGACAGAGCTGGAGAAGGACGTCTTTGCCGAGATGAGCGTCTGGTCTTAGGTTTCGAACTTCTTTCAGGCCTTTGAAAACGACGAAGTTGTCAGGCCAAATAATGTTGTTCCACTATAATAAGCCTGCGTGGCACAGAAGCATTAAGCTTATTCTGACAATATGCCCAGGTTTTATGGCAGGCGAACACGGAGAATTATTTATTTAATATTTTGGATATGTGTATATGTTGAAGATGCTCCCGTAAACAAAGGGTTACCATTCCGGCAACTCCAAGCAGCACCTCGTCAAAGCTATCCGTACAAAACTTTTGGGATGTGGAGTTTCATGTGCTTCATTCTGCTGCATCTCGAGGCACCTCGCTAAAAGTTCGCTATTTTTTCCAATTCCTGAGAAACTTTTGAGAGGAGAAATCCCACCGTATAGAAGAAAATCCCAAAATATTCGTCGTCCCATGAGCTTGAACTGCCCTTATTTTTCTCATAGCGGGACGACCACTACCACACTGTTTCAATGGCAAAGACATGCAAAACATACACTGACTGACTGATTAGCATTGAGAATTGATCGCGTGATGCTAAAAATGGAAAACCGCGGGAGCTTCGGGAGCCACCTACGCCAAATGAGGTTTAGTAGGATCAGCTTATGCAGCGGCCTATTCGTGGATCTCCGCAGGACTCCGAAGACAAGATGAGTGGGTCGGAACGCTTGCCGGGCAAACAAACCGATCCTCGTAAAATCCCGGATTCAGTGTGCTGGACATTACTTTGATGGCAAAAGGCAGAAAATGGCGATTACTGTGTGCGGTGTTTCTAACGATAAGGCATCAGCTTACTCCAACTGATTTCCACCCTCCCCAAAAGAGCCGTTGGATAAGTTCGTGGGCAACAAAGAACTGAAAGGCTTGGGCTTGGAAAGCAACCCACTCAATGCGAATGAAAGCAATTCGCACATTTGGCTCTATTGGTCGTGCATCGAATGAGGAAGAAGGAAGACACTCTCCTTCACTCCGAAAACATTACGATTCAAAAAACTGAAGTGTTGCGCCCAGAATTCAGTTTAAATCCAGCTCTCGTCAAAGGAAGCAACGGCTTTGTCCTTCGTTCAGATGATACTGTCACTTTAAAATAGCGAAATACCAAAAGAGTAGGCCAAGTGCAAAATGCCCACGACGGCCTTACCCTACCATATACTTTGAATAGCCCTACGAGGGAGGAGAGCTATCCAAAATACAGGGCATGGTAGTGTATAGACCCAATACGGATGAAACAACCCACTCAATACGGAAGGAGAAATCAAGAATTCCTAATTACCTTGTTGTAAAAGGTATGTATGATAGCAAAACTAGAGAAAACCCAATACTAAGTAATGGGGAGGGTGGACGTTCATTCAACAGTTCATCTAGCGTCGACTCTTGCGGTTAGTGCGTCTCTCTTCGAGCTGGTGTGCGGCTGCATAGTGAAATGTTTGGAAGAAAACCCGGTGAATACCATCTTCTATGAGCATAAACAAAACCTAGTTTGCCAGCTCTTGTGTGCAGGGGATTCGTCCTGGATGCCTAGGGAAGTATTCGAGGTGAAGGAATTCCTGTACCTTACGAGTGGCTTGTCCGAGCAAGAAAGTGTTGGCGAACTGATGGTGAGGACGGATGAACACAGCCTGGCTCAAGTAGAAATGCTGCAAAACATTGGAAGGAAGGCTCAGCACGGCATTCAGGCATGCTCCCCTCGGAAGGCGTAGAGCAAACCGCAGGAGCGACAGTTGCGGGATGCTAAAATGATGCTCGGGTGGACATGCAGGAGAAAATGGGGTAGAATGTGGAATGAAGGTGTCCGGGCACTGTTGAAGCTTGCTCAATTCCAAAATAAGCTTTGAAAACAGTGCCTAAGGTGGCTTGAACATATATTCTAGGGCGACATATAGACACGCTGCCACCTCAGGTATCTATACTACCTTTAGCATCATAAGGACGAAGGATAAGCGGTGAGTGCTCTACGCATTTTACCTCTACGGTACGTCGAGGAGGCGATTTGAATGCGTACTTCACCTACACAATGATTTTCGGTGGCTAGTCAATATACACTCAGTGTTCTATGTTTCCAGACACGTCTGATAGCAATTTTCCGACCTCAGAGGATTATCTGATGCGCGCAGGGCTACCTTCGCGCAGAAGATATTACTCTTTAAGGTGAAATTGGACCCCGTCAAACCAAACAAAGCGAGCATCTTCCAGATTAAACGAGATACTCCTTATGAGGGTGAAATAAGCTTTCATCTTCGGAAAGCTGAATGTGCGGCTTTTTGAAAATTTATAACCCGTTTGCCTCAAGATGGTGTACGCAGTGTTTGAAATTTCAATTTTTTAAATTTTTGGTTTCGAAAAAAATAACGGTTGAAGGTGGCAGTTTAAAATAGGCTTTGATTCGTTCTTTCTTCTAGAGAAATAAAAATGTGTAAAATTTAAAGAACTGACTCGGCTTGTTTGGAGCAGCTGAACTGTAAACTTTGGAAGAAAGATTTTCATTCTAAATTTTTCCAGAGCAAAAAGTTGTTCTGATATTCTAGTGGTGTTTTATGATGGAAGACCTACACTATGTTTGCGCTCCCTCACGATGAAGGTTCGTCCTCCGTTCCTCAACGGAATAAAGGCGAGCCACTTCTGAGCACACTGAATGCGTGGTAGAATTTGGGCTCCATACGACATAGAGAAAATTTATAGAGCAGCTGTACGAAATTTGCATCTTCTTGAACCATCTCGACGCCCAAAAGTTGTCGCGGATCGCTTACATTTTATGTGCAGTGATCCAAATAACGAGAGCGTGGCTTCCAATAGGAGTGTGGTCAAACCCCTCGATTATGCGTATAATAGCAACGATCTTAACCAGGGGTGTGACAAGTTTCGGAAAATCGTCTCCCCATGCTGAGCCGGAAGGGCCCATTTCTTTTCGTTTTGATTTCATATCGCGAGAATCTCTCTAAAGAGTGTGGACTATTGGACTACGCCACGCCGTGCTTTCATCATTCACGTGCTACTGTGGAGACGCTCTGAATAACAACATGCCCTACTCCTTGATTTGGGTGATTCAGGCGGTAGACCAGCTAGTGTATCTGCTTTTCTAAACAAAATTGGCACTAGAAACAAGTTACGAACTGCACATGGAGAGCTGAGAGATGGTTTACTTCGAGACGATCGAAGTCTAAAATCGTATGCCAGTGTAAGGCTGTCGCCCTCTGACCTCACCCTAAGGCCCCTGCGGAGGCAGACATAACTCCAACGCCGCGCGAACCCCCCTGGCGTCGCGCGCGGTGCGCGATGAAATTGGACGAGTTGTCGAGGTCCGATGCTTCCGACGGGTAGAAACGCTTCCCACTACCGTATTTAAAGATACAAAACGGGAGCGACAGTGGTCGCGCGCGGCGGCTCCTGGCGCGTTGCCAGGCGCCGCCGCGCGCGACCGCTGTCACTTCATGTTTCGCGTTGGAGCACGTCAGGAGGTTCAAGAAACAGTTGCCTTCCTTCTTGTGTTTTCTTCTTTCTTTCTCTTGTATTGATAAGGGGAAGAAGCGCTTTAATGAGTTACAAAATCTCCATATGTAGACATTTTCTTTTCGAATTGGGTTTTTTCAAATCAAATTGGACACTTTTCTGAGCTAGCTGAGACTTTAGAAATCTAAGTTAACTCTTTCAAATCCAAAGGAGCTTCTTCTACACTGAGCTAGAAATTCTCCCAAAGGTTGGAATAATACTTCCGTTCGAAGAAAATGTCAGTATAACTTTAGAAAAGGTAAGTTAGACGTGGCAGTTCTAAAGCGCTTTCCCTAAGGGTCCCAACTCATTTCCGGTCACAGGCCCTGTGACCTTAGCCGCACTGATCTGGCATCTGGTACAGTATGGCCCTATCCTACCTTCTTGTATTTGACAGTCTAGGCATATATCTCCATCATTCGTTGCGATTCGGAACTCAGTTCGATGTTCTTCATTTCCGGGTCAGATTTCACTGTCTGGAGAAATTATGTGTCGCACAATCCAAACAAACTGAAGAAATTGACTGCAGAAGTTTCTGTTATTGGTTCGCCGCTCTTATTTAATCAGCAGCGTACTTGAGATGGTGTCACTATTCCTACCAGTCGGACAACATTCGCTTTCGTTTCAGTTCGAATTGAAGGAAATGCAGCGGCAGGAGGAAGAGGCAGCCAAAAGGCGTGGCCATCTCGGAAGTCCGTCGCGATCACAGCTGCACAAAGGATTCGAAACTGAACCTGACGGTATGATCTCATCCGAGTTCCTCTAGTCTTCGATGGAGAGCCGCCTTCCTACATTTCTTCCTACACTTTTTTTCTAAAACTGTCTTCAGCAAAGGCTTTATTTTACTTTACAGAGGAACATCTAACCTTATACTTTCAACATAGCCACCTTTTATTTGCGCCCATTCTTTTATCCCTTTCCTTTCTGGTAGTTCCTATCAACCTTTTTCCGCAACTCGTTTTCCTAACGCCTTTCCGCAACTCACAGCAAACATCTCCCAAATGTTCCCCTTTATTAGCTCTTAACGCTGCCTCCTCAACCAAATCGCATGATCAGTTTTCTTTTAAAAAACTCCTAGATAGCAAAGCTTGCGTTAAGCTAGCAAGCTGATCGTGACCATCGTTTCTTATTTCTTAGCGGCGTGTATTCGAAATTGATTCCGACTGATTTACTCTGATAATGTTGTGTTTGTTGCTTGTTGTTGTGTTGTAATAATGCAGTGCGATTGCAGAACGTGGTCGGCTGGCAACCGGTGAGAGTAGCGGTTGGCGAATGTCGCTCGGCTATGCACCCAGATTCGACTCTCTTCAAGGCAGTTGAGAATGTGTGTGCTCAACGAGTTTCTCGGAATGCAGAATTCGTGTTGTCAGTCTTTTAATGAGATGACTACGTACGTGCAAGGGTTTGAAGAGTGCAAACAGTATTAGCCCTCATCAGCAGCAGAATTTTACGATTAAAAGTCCTCTTAAATAAGCATAGCTTTTCTAGAAATTTACTTTTCCACCTTGTATTTCCTCGTCTTCTAGTTTTTATACCATATTCACGTCCAACTGGACACTTTTAGATTAGCATAAAAATGTTGAAATCAAAGTTTCCAAATCGAAATGCGCCTTTCTCCATTAAACTAGGGACACTACAAAAAGAGTCAGAATAATTTTCTGTTCGGGAGAAATTTTAAATAGAATGACTTCCTTGAAGTTTTAATTCACTTCCCAATAAGTGAACACGTTGGTTGAAATTTAATATTTTTTAAGGAGAAATAACGGCTTAAAGCTTGGTTGACAAAGCAGCCTTTCGAGGAGCGATCCAGCCTTTCAATGCACTACATGATTGCTGCATTGTTCCGTTTAGAAACAACATCTAATTTATTATTTGTTTTCAGAAATAAAAATTTTATAAGACGATTACACTTATTGGGGGAAGCGAAGTTAAAAAATTTCAAAGAAATATACCAAAGATAGCATCCTATGTATGTTTCTCACTATCCCTTATTCAGGCCTTCCAAGCATACCTACATCTAGCGAACAAAGGCTTCACACGTGTAAAGAGTGCCAGAAGCCAATGCTTCGTCAGAGTCTGTATAAGCACCTGCGATTTGTTCACGGATACACCGAAGAGCAGCTTGACCTGGAAAAGGAGCGATTAAGAAGGGAAGCGACGAACCGAGAGGACATTTCTGTTGTTTGCCCACTGTGCGAAACTCAGTTCATGAATCATGAGGGACCGGCAATCCATTGTCAAGAACACCACAGTGAAGATGGAGCATGCGGTGAAGAGCAGAACTTTTAAAACGAAGGAAGATTTTGAGGTACTACTAAATATGTTTGAAACACTGTCGCCATTTACAGAAGTACGCAAGGGGAGTCTTTTCAGACGTGGCTTACCGAGAATTGCAGGCAGGCCATTACGACATTTTATACCAGGACCCAACAATCGGTAACAAGTATTATTACCTCAGGCTTCTCTTCAGTGTGTCGTTCTATATCTTTTAATATTTAGTATGGGTAAAATGACCAGGTGTTCTTCAGATGTAATCGGGCAGGCAAATTCGTTTCTAGAAGCCAAGTCGATCGTCACACAGCCGAAGAGAGGTTGACTATTGCTCCTCTTTTGTGAATATGCTAAGAAACGACGACGGCTCAGTTGAAGTAAAGGGATGTTTCGGTCACATCGGCCACAAAGTCGAGCCGGCGCTACTTCGCTTAACTTACGAGGAGAAAGAATATTTGAAGAATTTGCTGGAAGGTGGGGCCAATTTTCATTTGTTGTCATTAATATGTTATGTCTCCGCGTATTAGACATTGAATCCGACGCCCAATCGGATTGTTTGGATCCGTCATTTTTTAAACCCTGGTTAAGAGAATTGTGCGAATAATGGGATTTTTGAAAAGCCGAGATTTTAGAGCGATTCAGATGGGGGTGACTTTCACCAATTCGAATTTTCAGAAAATTCAGATAACTAATCTTGGTCAGAAATCAAAGGTCCTATCCGATTCAGATATCTGGTGTGAGAACCGAAAGTGAATCAGTTATTATCGAATTTTTTAAAAATATTTTAGAATTTCGAGTCATCTACTACATTGCATTCGTTTAGAACATTCATTGGACTACATCATAATGCTGCCGCAAAGAGCATTCCGCAAAAGCCTCAAGGCTTTACTTCGTTGATAAAAATGACCTTTGGAACATATTTGAGAACAAGGTCTAAGACCTGGCTTCTACGATGAGGATGACATGCGATCGCTTTTGATGCGGGAGGATTGCCACAACAGTACTGATGGGATTCGGCTTCTTGAGATGCCACATAGCAAAACCGGAGTTGGATTTACTATGAGTAAATCATACTTTTTGATATTTGTGCCATTGTGGGGCCTAATTTTTCACTTTGAAGTCATTATTACGCCAACCCAGCTGCAGTGGCTGAAGACTTACTCACGACGTGGAATTTCCATCGACGACACCCATAATGCCATGAAGTACCCGATGAAGCTGGCTACAGTGGTAGTGGCCGACGATCTAGACAGGGGTCTTCCTGCAGGTGTGTCATCATTTACCTCTTTTTAGATTGTCAATCGGAAGAAAGTTCCGTGTTCAGCCTTTCTACTGTCTGATACGATGACAGCGGCAGATGTACAGAAACTCTTCATGGAAATTAAGGAGCTTCTACCGGAATTTAACCCTAAGTACATTGTTACTGATGAGGTGCCTTGCTTCTTTAACGGGTACAAAGCCGTCTTTCCATTATCCTCAACACAGCTCCGTTACTGTCGTTGGCACGTCAGCAAGACGTGGGAGCGGAAAGTGAGGGAGCTTGTGGCGGTAGGAATAGCATTACCTTACTATTATTAACATCAATGGTCGGAGCTTTAAAACTTTCACAGGCTGATTTCCAGCAGTATGTAAAGAGCAAATTAGATCAGCTACTTCGAGTCTCGGATCTGGAAGAGTTCCAAAAGCGGTTCGCGGAAGTCATAGCGTATTTGGAAGTTGAACATCAAAATGCGATGGCTCTCTATTTGAAAAACAACTACTTAGGCAAGTAATTTGACTTCAACGAAGAGATTATACTTAGTATTGTTAAAATGTTAGGCAAGGTTAAAAGCTTGGCGTCCTTCAATACTCAAGGAGCGGTCATGGACACAACCATGCTGAGTGAGAGGTGGCACTTGAGACTGAAGAGTGAGGTCCTGCACAGGAATGCCAACTCCAGAGCTGACTGCCTTGTTGAGCTCTTGATAAGACCAGTGGAGGATCTTGCCGATTCTAACGAAATCAAGGTAAGATTGCACTCCTGACACTGCAAATTATTCGATTACCTACAAAAAAGTATGTTCAGGACAGGCGGCAGCTCGCTAGCGTGTCGTTTAAGTCGCAGCAGACGACAATACGTCACCGCGATGCTCTCGTTAGTTACAACGGAAGACCTGAGAAAATTAGAATCAGGAGTTCTAGAACCTGGGACGTGCACGTGAAAGGAGAGGAGTGGGTAGTGGTGAAGGATAAGGGATATTGAGAATGCAATCCTCTTCCGATGCGCAATGTCCATTGTATGTACATTGTGTAATGTATGTTCATATCGATGGTCATGCAGCTGCCTTGACAATCGCGCTGGAATCGCATGCCTTCATCGGCATGCAGTGCAATTAATGTTGAATAAGATGGAGCCGCCTCAACTACTCGAAGGGGTTGAAAACATTCCTCCTCCTTTGGTTTTCGGATCCGATACCAGTGAGACGAACTTATCTGGAGATGGGCCGCAGTATCATGGAGAGGCAATGTGTTCGGTAACAGCGGCATTGGAGAGAATAGAATCAAGAAAATCTGTTCGGACCCATATTGAAATGGTACGTTAACTCCATAGGACTCATTTAACTAAAAAAAAACATTTCAGTCGTACTCTGTTGCAAAGTGAATACAGCAAAGTGAATAAGCTCGTCAATATTGATACGGATGACGCTATGTCAAAGCTGGTCGAGATTCAAGATCTCATTGATAGAGCGTCTAATGTTGAAATTGGCTCCATCTGCAAAGGAATTGTGGTTCACTGTCGAAACCAGGAGCAAAGCCGCATCTGAAGCCTCAGCTGAAAATTCTGACGGTAATGAATTTACTTTCGCACGAGCCTGTATGAGTTCTACTCATTTTTTTCAGCGACCTAAGCAACGGAAAATGCGTGTTGGGAGCCACTCTCAGTAGAAAGACCATTGGGAAAGAAGACAAAAACAGCATTGATGTGTTTTGTGAAACCATAATAGCTTAAGTGTTGATGTCAAATCCTTCTCAAATGAATCAGCTGAAGAATCTGACGGTAATGAGTCTGGTTTCGCACGTTTTCTGTGTGAATTTTATTCATTTTTTCAGCCATCCCAGCGTCTCATGAGCAAATGTAGCGTAACTCAAGACCGCACATCGTTGCAAGAATTTGGAGGTTAACTCAGTCAAAAAACGTCATCCTCAAACAAGAAATAACACCGCTACGCAGTCCTTCGTTGGCCTTGTAGCACATGTTCTGAAGATTCGTCGCGTCTAACACCGACATTTCGATTTCTCGCTATTCAAAATAGGGTTTCTCTACTACTGTGCTTAAGAAGGTGAGTATTTTATGGCTATTTGATCCGCGCAAACGTTTTTTGAGGCACCCTGCATCTTGGGAGCCTCGCATTTATTAAATTACTTATTCTTTCTGCGGGTTTGCAATCGTATCGCAAAAGAATGGATGTTCAACAGTTAGGTACCAGTTGTGTTTCAGATGACTGGATTCTCCGGCCTCTTTGTCAACGAACATCCCCATCGTACGCTGTCAGTAGTTTGTTGTCGCATTGTGAAGGCCTTGGAGCAGATTCCACCCACCGTCGCCTATCGGAAATACACCGAGGCGGTAAGAAGACGTCTTCATTTTGATCGGCTTTTAGCTCCAATGTATGTAATCAGATTATGAAGCAGCGTCTCGCGTTGCTTCAGTCGGAGGACAGCATCTGCCGTGGAGGAGAGAACTGGCATGAGACAAGAAGAGGTCATCGAGCAAGTGAGCCGTTGGGCTTCTCTCGAGGTTTTCTCTGTATTCTCACTGATTTTTAGGCCGAATACGAACTGGACGCGGAACAAGTAATTATTCAATCAAACGCTTGGGAGTCGCTCGTAGAGCAGGTGCCAAATAGGCAATGGGACTGGCCATCGCCTAGACTCCTGTTCATGGATATGACTGCAGTTCTATAGATAACTACATAGTGCATCTTATTGGTTATAGTGATACCTTGATCGACTTTTATGAAACTTTACTGAGCAGGGCTAGTTATTAAAACAACATCGAACTTCATTAGCGTATTGAGCAATGAAGCAAATAACATCCAGCGTGAACTCTGTTAACAATCCATACATCTACGTTGGTCCTCAGGATGAGGTAAAACTCATGCTAACGGTGACAAGTGAGACCTCATGAGATACTGCACGTCATTAACAAGCATTCTTGGTGGTTCCCGTCATATTGATCATCCAACCGAAGTAACAGCGATCAGGGTCGAATTTTTCTCTACTCGTCACGAACCTGAAATCGTCAAACCTAGTGGACTAGTACGGTACTTCAGTGGCAATAGCCGGCACCGATCAGCTACGGTTCCATTAAAGCGTGAGGAAGGCGTCGAAGAAGAGGGACCGCAGTTAGAGGAGACCTGATCGCGTGCGCCACCAAAAATGATCGTAGGATAATTCCTCACCTCGGCCATCCAAACATTTCCCTTGATCAGGATCGGAGAACTGATATTAATCGAGTATTCGAAAATCTAGAAATATCGAGTATTCGAGTATTCCAATAAATATTCGAATAAATTATTTGAGCAACTAACATTTGCGAAAGTGACGCCGCTTTTGAGCCAGAGCTTTTTTTGCGATGCACTTGGCAAACTGGACAGAGGCACGCTCGGGCGAATGGACTCCCAAACGCGCTGAGCTGAGCACAACCACGGTGGTAACACTAATGAGAGCCTCCATGATAGAACATCATAAAACATTGGCATTCCGATAGAACAGTTTTTCTTCTGTGCCAGGCATAGAGTTAAGACTGAGAGTTTTATGTAGACGATGTAAAGACGTATTGGCTCTTAAACGGCAACCCATTAAAGCGCCCTTACCCCTTATCAATACAAGAGAAAGAAAGAAGCAAACACAAGAAGGAAGGCAACTGTTTCTTGAACCTCCTGACGTGCTCCAACGCGAAACATGAAGTGACAGCGGTCGCGCGCGGCGGCGCTTGGCAACACGCCAGGAGCCGCCGCGCGCGACCACTGTCGCTCCCGCTTTGTATCTTTAAATACGATTCGCTTCCTACAGGGCATGCGGCATGCCTTTGCCTTATTTCAACGTTTCTTGGAGATGGTATATGAATGTGGTTTCAATAGGACGATCAGCGACAGTTTATACAGGAATCCTGTTTATGTGGATGGTTTCTAGCGTCAGTATTTGCCATCTACAACTTCTTCGTTCAATTTCTACCCGTGATTATGGTTATACTACGGAAAAAGGTCATTATCACTCATTCTCGGATCAATTGTTCTACTGCAGATTGTTGCCTACCACATTCTGTGGGATCGTAAGTTCCTTGCTAGAGATGTGGTCTGGGAGCTTAAACACTGAGAAAATTTCGTGCTCCGCGGCTAACCATGCGTCACCGAGCGCACCTCCGCGTTTCAGCGCCGCGACGTCGCGTTGGAGTTAGGTCCTGGAGCCAGGCCCTGTTATAGGCCCCTGTTATACTCCCGCGGGACGTCCGCGGACGGACGATGCACCGCGGACGGTCGTCGTCCCGCGGGTGCCCTCCCGCGGACGGTTTGCATTGGAGCACGTTTTCGGCGCCGAACTTGGATCGTTGCCAAGAGTTCGGAATGGCGACGTTTGCCCGGCTTCTCCGCAATGTTTTTTTGTTTCTGGGTTTTATTTGTGGTTTAATTCCGTTCCCGTCAGATTTTCTAACTTTTCTCGTGTCATTATCGTTGTTTTTTAAGTTTTCGCCGCTCCTTATAGAGGCGATGGCATATGGTGGATACTGATCGCTAGGTCCAAGACCGATCAGGCGGGAGTAGGTACTAACGTGGCCATTAAATTAGACCTGACCCAGACCTTATTATGGCAGAGATTCTGCAAAATTAGAGGTCCTCTGCTGCCACAGTCTTTTCTTTTCAGTTCGCGCAACGGAGGTAAGCCGACTAGAGATTTTGCTGCTCGGGTCATTAAAAAGTCCCTAACGCTCTCCGGCCTGGGCCATAAAAGGTTGACACCGCATTCATTTAGAGGTGGAGCGGCTACTCACGCAGTAAGGACCGGTATCGACACTGGGAGAGTCATGCTAGCGGGTCGTTGAAAGTCCTTCGAGGCTTTTAGATGCTACATAGAACCGTCCCCATTGGCGTCGTAGTGGGAGCGCAGTCCCAACGGGCCAACCCCTTGGGGAATTTAGTTCTTCATTGCAGATGCGGTCAGCTCGTACCTCCACTTCTTCACAGTGCTGGTAGCATCTTGGCGGACATGGTCGCCGTCACTACAGCATCGCCAGCTTTCGACCGACGCTCACGGACGCATCATAACATATTTGCTGTTAGAAGATATTGCTGTACACATAGTCTTCTCATTCCTTACATGTATAATTCATTGCACCAGAGCGGTGTTATGTTCATAGTCAATATATCAACTCGTGAGATATTCGTTGTTAGAAGATATTGCTACATCTAACCTTCTCATGCCTTACATTTATAATCCATCGGATCGGAGCGACGTTACGTTCATAGCCATTATACCTACTTGCGACGCCTCAGTACGCGTATGTCATAAGCATTTCGCATGTATGTAAACGTATACCATGTATAACGAGTAACGCGCCCAGCGTATACATGCACGACGACGAGAGATAAAGCCTTCTCCCCCCCCCCCGATCTATGTGTAGAAACTTCAAAGCGAAAGTTTCGCCGGAGTATATCGGAGGCGAAACATGACAGAAAAGAATCAGGCCTTCACCAGGCACATTTCTGTGCTGGACACTTCACCAGGGTCCTCACGTGAACTGTCCAGCACAGAAATGTGCGTTTCCGTGCCTGCGAGGAGCATAGCAGTCAAAACAAACACCCGAGTGGGCGCAGGCACCGAAAAATCCCCCCTCCCGCGGCAAAAAATGACGACGGAGCGGCGAAAACTTAAAAAACAACGATAATGACACGAGAAAAGTTAGAAAATCTGACGGGAACGGAATTAAACCACAAATAAAACCCAGAAACAAAAAAACATTGCGGAGAAGCCGGGCAAACGTCGCCATTCCGAACTCTTGGCAACGATCCAAGTTCGGCGCCGAAAACGTGCTCCAATGCAAACCGTCCGCGGGAGGGCACCCGCGGGACGACGACCGTCCGCGGTGCATCGTCCGTCCGCGGACGTCCCGCGGGAGCTCCCGCGGGAGCTTCCGCGGATGGGCGGAAATCGCGTTGGGACCCCGCGCCGGGCCACTCGTCGCGGCCGCCACGCCCGCCGGCCGAGGATCGCCGCCGACAGACGACGAGAGGGGTGTTATACCTCCCGCCCGAGGGAGGGCAGACGTCCGCGCTGCAGTGCACCGCGGAAGGCTGTTGTCCCGCGGAGATCGGCACGGGAAACGCGCTCCAATGCGACGCTAGCCGCCCCGGGACACCTCCGCGGTGCATCTTCCATCCGCGGACCTTCCGCGGATACTCCCGCGGGAGTATAACATAGGCCTTACGCTCAATACCGCCCGCGTCGCGCGGTGAAAAAGACTGTTTGCGAGGGAAAAATCTGTGGCAAACCGTCGCATACTCATAACTCCTTTCATTTTACGTTGTTTGAGAAACTGTTGGGACTGTTCGATTCGCCTCCTCGAGATCTATACAAACTTATATAAAATTCTACCAGACCACCGCATTTTCGCCATGGGTGGCCTAAAAAATGACTGGAACATGCTCTTGCGATTAGAGCATCTCATTTTCCAGGAAGTGCATGTGATGTGCAGTGTTTCCGGAGTATCTCAAGCATGGCGTGCGTTGTCAATGCTCGCCGCCCTAAAATGGCATATGGGGCTAAGGCAGATTAGACAGCTGGGGAGTTGCGAGCATATGGTCTTGAAGCACCTTAGGTATTCTGCTCGCCTACGCATTTGCATGTCGAAATCGAAAAAAATTGAGTAGCACAAGCTTCACGTGCATTTACCAACGCTGTAGCTTGCGATTAGTCCATTCATAAGCTACACCGTTGTGCTTTAGAGCACATCAAGAACCTCGCGCTGCCTACAAAAACGTCGAGTTGCAGCCGGAAAGATTCGAACATGATAGAGTTATTGCGCTACGAACTCGCCCGCACGTGCATTTGCGAGCGGTGGCCCCACTCGATTGATAGATCTATTCTATATGCATTGTTCACAGCGTACTCTAAAGGCTTCCTGGAACAGAGTACAGCAATTGCTGAGTAGAGCGGCTGGAAATTTCTGATAGAACTCCCCAAACGCTCACTCTACAACCTGTCGCCTACACTCAATTAATAGGTTCGATTCTAAATAGAAGCATTGTTCCCGGCGTACTTTAAAGTCTCACCGGGACAGAGTACAGCAATTTCTGAGTAGGGCGGGCGAAAATTTCTAATCTATTCTAATTTCAAGCGGTTCCATCGTATATGCATTGTGCACTGCACTTCTCCCTCCCTTATCGCTTCATAAAACCTCTTCCTTTGTACAAGCTGCTGTCTGTAAGATCCCAAACTCGCTCGGTCCAGCTGCACCGCGTGTGTTGTGTGAATGCACACAAACACCGCATTTGACGACACCGTCCTAGAAATGCACCTCAGAGGCCACCGTCTCAGAAAATTTTGAACAAGTTACTTGCAAGCTGCATGCGGGTCATAGATTGCCTCAAACTAGTCATTTGTAAGTTGCTGCAAGCTAGCAGAACTGTCGCAAGTAAGTTACACGAAGAGCCCTGCTAGTCATTCGTAAGTTGCTGCTAGCTAGCAGAAATGTCGCAAGTAAGTTTCTGACCAGCCATGATTGTTGTTTGGTAAGTGGGAGATCGAGAAGAAAGCGTAGCTCCTGTATGGACATAGGTGAACATTTCGAAGTTCGTCATGGTTCCTCCAACACGGCTTTTGGAACATATCAAAGGCAAAAGCCATATTGGTAGAACTATGGCGAACCTCGAGAGTTAGAGACTTAGGCCAAAATCTCAGCGTATAATAGACACAGATGATGATCTTGAGGTCTTCTGCCCCTATTTTTACTCCAATGATTCGAGATATCAAATACCTAAATGAGCCTTCTCTGTAAGATCTACGATTTAGGGTCTAGAAAACCAATGATGGTAAAGGAAATAGGTACTTGATTACAACTGGATCAGACACCTTCCCAAGGTCACAGCATTCAAATGATGTGTTCAATGACAACACCAATGACAATGATACGTTAATATACGGAATGTCTAGGAAGGGATTTAAATAAAAATGCTTGCGTGTTGCAGTGGATAATTTTTCGAAATTCGCATTGATTAGTGGATTTGGATAACCGGCGACGATTATTTGGGTCCAGAAGTGCTCTGTGTCCCGTCTCCACTTCCGAGAGCTGTCGTATTGCCACAGCTCTCGGAAGGAAGAACAGAGGGAACGACGCATCCATCCTGCGAAAGATGGCATGAGGCAGGTGGACGTGGCTATTAGACATGGGATCCGAATCATGCATTTTCGGATATCCGGCCGGATTTATCCGGTTTCGGATTATCCGAAATCCGACTCGGTCGAAAATTACCCTCATCTGAATCATCCTAAGATCCGGGGTTTCTAGAATTGCCCTCATCTGAATCATCCGAAGATCCGGGGTTTTCAAAATTGCCCTCATCTGAATCATCCGAAGATCCGGGGTTTTGAAAAACGCAATGATTCGGATAAAATCGGATAAAAGTCGGATAATAGGAGGTTAGCGCGCCTTGTTGGCAAACTCTGCGCCATTGATAACCTGACTTCTTCGTGCAGATTTGCAATCATTTGGCGGGAATTCTCTCACAAGGGAAGGGTCTGATAGTGAATGTGTGTCTATCCTATTGTATAGGAATAATCCTCACCCCTCAAATAGCATAAAATGTGTTTCATTTTTGCCAAGTCGTTAAACCCAAGGAGTGGGGGTTCTTGAAGTCATACTGGAATACGGCGCATCACGAATTTGGGGTCTTGAACGACCGCGATGCCTCTGCCGGCAAACAGCTCGGAGCGCAATGGGTAGTGACGATGCTTCATGGGAGGAAGGTCGTGGGTTCGATCCTCATGCGCTGCTGCATTCCTGCTTTTTAAATGATTGGTTGAGATCTAAGTGATTCTGACGTCTATACCATTTTCAGAAGTTTTCTGTGCATTTTCCACCTGCATGCTGTGGTACTCAACATTATGATGCATAAATATTCAACATCAGTGATACAGAAGTACATTGTGCATGAAGCACCACTGGGCACAATACGGTCAACGTATAAAGGCCGCAGTCTCCTCATAGTCTGTTTCCATAAATGGACCAAAGGCCTCGGGAAGAACCATCCTGCTCGGATTTTCAAAGGAGACCACGTTGTGACGTCGGAGGTGGTTAAAATGAGAAGCGAAGTGTCTCGACCCGCAAATTAAGCTAAACGGCATCGATACACTCTTTCCCTCATGTCTGCCTATCAACTGGAAATCAGAGGTCTGCTGAAGGTTTTCTAGAACCTAACACCAACAATGTCCGCCGACGGTTGAGTGGTGATCCACCTGCTCACGCTGAAGTGTGGCCCAAATTTGGACAAGGAACCTTCAAGGGAATGACACCAACCTGGCCGAACGGATGGCCAACATTCTCAAGGACTTTGAAGCACGTCAACTTGAAGTTAACGAAGACGAACGGCTGGAAGTGGTGGAAAAGCAGAAGGTTGGGATCCGCAAAATGAACTGATAGACGTGGAAAGGCTGGCAAGCAGTGGGCATAGGACAACATTTTCGGCTGGAACTCTTGTTTCAGAGGAAAGGAAACGTCTTCAGTTGGATTTCGTCTATGGAGCCGATCTCATTTGTCCATATATGGAAGCAAACTGTGAGGAGCCATTAGTCTTTATGCGCTGCCCGTATTGTGACCAGTGCTTATGTTCCATGCACTTTGTGTCTGTGTATCACTGATGTTAAACGTTCATACATCGTTATTTTAAACAGCTTTCCAATTGAGTTTTGGTTAAAAAACCGGTCAGTAATAAACAAGTGGCAACAAAGTTGCTCTCACGGCATACATCTGGAAACACTGCGCAGCAAACATCTAAAATGGTGCAGATGTCAGAATCCCTCAAATCAAACAATCAGTTGAAATGCAACGATGCAGCAGCGCAGAAAAGTCGAACCCTCTACCTCCTTCTCATGGAGCAAGGTCGCTATCCACTGCGCTACGAGCCGCTTCCCCCGGCGGCATCGCGGGCGTACAAGACTCCCGAACTCGTGAGGCGCCGATTCCACTGTAACTTCAAGGTTCCCCTACTCCTCGGGCTTATCGATTTGGCAAAAAGAAACACATTTTTATACTAATTGAGGAGTGGCAATTATTCCTATATGACTCGCTCTCTCCGTTCAGACATACGCTTCAGACCCTTCCCTTTTCAGAGCACGAGAAATTTCATGCAGGCGTTTCGTAATCGTTTCATTATTGTCCTCTACAAGACTTCGCTTGCATCGCCAACTCCCTATTGAGTTGTTATTGCCTTTTTGGGGTCTTAAAGCTGTTTTTTGTTTGTTCTGGAAGCGGAAAATAGCTCTGTGGAGGGCTTCGCTCGTAAGGCAGCCAAATACGACATCTTTTACGTAGCGTTGGTGTGTTCCACTCCATTGGTGAACTATGCTAGGCCAGATATGATGTAATTGGGCATTCATGTGCCTTGCTACCAGGGCATATAAACACTTAATTCAAGGTGAGGCGCTCCAAGCTGCTTTGCGCGCTCGTGGCTTCAATTGGTCAAGGAAATAAACGCGGAGTTACTGATGTGTTCCGTTTTTAAGAGGTTGCCTGCCCCTATTATATCAATTATCCGGTTGTATCCGAATCGGATATTCGAAATCCGGCTCGGCCGAAAATGGTGTTATCTGAATCACCCGAAGATCCGGTGTTTAAAAAATGGCCTATCCGAATCATCCGATTATCCGGAAAATCGGTGTCGGATCCAATGTCTAGTGGCTATCGAAGAGATCGGAGTAGAATTCGTGGATGACCTTCTCCATGGTCCTTCTGGAAGAGGTGACAGTTTCGTCAAGAGGTCGGAGAGCGGTCATCTTGGTCTTGAAGTTGGTGAAGTTCCGGCGGCATTGCGGGTGCTCAAACCTGCAGCTTCAGACAACACTTTCAGCCTTCTATCCTTAAGGTCTTCCTTTATCGCCTCTCTGCGTAGCTTCGCAAGCTCGGACGTCAGTTGGTAGTTGCCTGACGCTCGTGCTGCTCCACGCTGGCGGATCAGCTCGGGTTTCCGGAGACAGGCGTCTCTTGGTGGTCATCAAGCTCTCTCCGCTCCCTCAGCACTACCACGGAGATGGTGCACGAAGCGGTCGTATTCCTCGTCGATGTTCTTCATGACGAGTATCTTCCCAAATGCCGGAACGAGAGGTGTACATATGCCAGTTGATGGTTGTTATGGGACTCTTTTTCTTGAACTTTGCGGCCTTCTCTCCTTGACGCGAAAAGCGGAACCTCGCGCGAAACAGGCGCTGGTCCGATCCCGTGCAGAACTTAGGGACAAGTGAACGTTGGTCAGACAATAGTTGCGGTTGAAGATGATTGATTGTGGAACTGGTCACTGGGGGATTCCCAGGTCCATTGTAGGGCGGGAGGCTTCCGGAACTGCGAGTTTCCGTGGGTCTGGTCCACATGATGAACTCAGATAGCCTTTTCACCTTGTTCGCTCCACTCCAAACCGTAGGAATAAACATTGGACTAGCTACCTTTCCAAACTAGCACCCTTTCTCTTTTCTCAGAAATATTTCCTTTCTGTTCAAAATCGTACTTATCCTAATAATACTCGCTACAGCTATTTCTTCATAGGTTTATATTTTATATTTTTGTAAGAAAAACAAGGGCGTAAATAGGGTCGGGGAAGGTCAGCATGTTTTGGGTTATCTGGATGTTATAAAAGTACGTAAGTATGCAACCCTCTTTAGATTTACTTGAACCCTCCATTCGCACTGGAATGACTACAATACTGAGAGGGGGTGCCAATGACAAAATTAGAAATTGGCCAAACAACTGGAATGCGCACTTTCATTTCTATTGATTTTTTTTCATACCAGCCGTCAAAGCGGCCTTTCAGCCACACTCACAGTTTCTTGACCGCTTCGCCGTTAGCTTCTCATCCTCAATTGTAGCTGCCACCTATGTCATGGTTTCCTCAGGAAGAACACCTTAACTACGTCGATCGAGGCAGGTTATAAAGAAAGAGAAAAATGAACGACATCCACGAAAATCGACTATTTGACCAATATCGATTAACGGCAATCGATACTTTGAAAACGAACTCAGATTCGTGTTCACCGACCTCGACTACCCCAGGCTGAAGTTTCGGACCGTTTGAACGACATCCACAGAAAATCGATAATTTGATCAATATCGATTGATGGCGATCGATACTTTGTAAGCGAACCTCAGATTCATGTCCAGCGACCTCGATTACCTCAGTGCTGAAGTTTCGGACCGTTTGAACGACATCCACAGAAATCGATAATTTGATCAACACCGATTGATTGCGATCGATACTTCAAAACCAAACCTCAGATTCGCGTTCAGCGAGATTACCCGCAGGGGTGTAGTTCCCAGGCACGTAGAAGACTTCTAGGAATTTTCCGTAATTTTCCGTCTACTTTCCATCCGCTAAGCGTCAGGAGGTTCAAGAAACAGTTGCCCTCCTTCTTGTGTTTGCTTCTTTCTTTCTCTTGTATTGATAAGATGTAGGGGGGCTTTAATTGGTTGCCGTTTAAGAGCCAATACGTCTTTACATCGTCTACATGAAGCTCTCAGTCTTAATTCTATGCCTGGCACAGAAGAAAAACTGTTCTATCGGAATGCCAATGTTTTATGATGTTCTATCATGGAGGCTCTCATTAGTGTTACCACCGTGGTTGTGCTCAGCTCAGCGCGTTTGGGAGCCCATTCGCCCGAGCGTGCCTCTGTCCAGTTTGCCAAGTGCATCGCAAAAAAGCTCTGGTTCAAAAGCGGCGTCACTTTCGCAAATGTCTAGTGGACAATTTGAATGGGATCGACATTTATCACAGCCGAAGGTATCTCGAAAGATCCTCTCAACCATTTCGTATCAATTTGTGTTAGACTTTTGAAAAGTTGAAATCGCGTATACACAGCAGTTTTAAAGCTATTAGCATTATTAAGGATAAAATCTTCGAGGCAATATGATCAACGATAATATCGAGCAAAGAAAATATCGAGCAAAGGTTCCGATGGAAAACGGAGTAGACATTAGTCAGCCTCTTTTGGGTTGTGCCACGAATTTCACTTGGCAGATATTGCATATGCATTTGAATGCACATTGACATATAATGCGTGGTAGCACAAATTGAGCACGTGCTCTTTTGATTAAGCAGGCGTGTATATCCGAATCGAGGTTCTTGGTGTGAGCCCAGCCAAGGCCAATGAAGTCTTCATGGCTCTGGGGTGTATTGGTAGAAGGGTAAAGCACTAACACCTTGATCAGCTGGCCACTGCAAATCAGAAAAGGACACGATGCTCCCTTGAAAAAGTGGCACTTTCCTTTCCAGGGATTGATTAGTGCTGTCATTATCTTTTATTTATATATTTGTGACACGGTTGGAGACATGATGGAGGAGGCTCACTGATTCGATGAACATTGTTGTGTTTCCTTCTACAGTTGCGTTCGAACGAATATATTCGGATAGTTGCTCAAATAATCTATTCGAATAATTATTGGAATACTCGAATACTCGATATTTCTAGATTTTCGAATACTCGATTAATATCAGTTCTCCGATCCTGATCAAGGGAAATGTTTGGATGGCCGAGGTGAGGAATTATCCTACGATCATTTTTGGTGACAGAGTTCACGCTGGATGTTATTTGTTTCATTGCTCAATACGCTAATGAAGTTCGATGTTGTTCCAACAACTAGCCCTGCTCAGTAAAGTTTTATAAAAGTCGATCAATATGTCACTATAACCAATAAGATGCACTATGTAGTTATCTATAGAACTGCAGTCATATCCATGAACAGGAGTCTAGGCGATGGCCAGTCTCATTGTCCATTTGGCACCTGCTCTACGAGCGACTCCCAAATCCATTAAGCGAGGATAGAAACCTAGGGGACGTGCTTCCGCCCATTCGATTGATAGGTTCAATCCTATATGCATTGTGCACGGCGCACTGACGGAGAATTCCAGTCATGACAGAGCCCTGATGATGTACGCCATGCTGGAGATACTCCGAAAACATGCACGTCCTGGAAAATAAATTGCTCTAATCGCAAAAGCCTACTGCAGTTATTTTTTAGGCCACCCACGGCGAGAAAATGGTGGTCCGGTAAAGCTTTATGTATGTTTGTGTAGACCTCGAGGAGACGAATCAAATGGTGCCAAATGGTGTTTCTCAAACAACTTAAAATTGAAGGAGTTATGAGCATGTGACGGTTTGCGACGGATTTTTCCGTCGCAAACCGCCTTTTTGACCGCGCGACGCGGGCGGTATTGTACTAGCTAACTAGAAAACTCAGCCAAGAAGTAGCACAAAGTACAAAAATACAAATGACATAAAATACAGCTTACAAATACAAGAATGGCCAAGGAGTAATACAAAATCAGTTTAGTGCAAAAGAGTACAGCAAGTTTAATATGTTTACCCTTATTTCTGAAAGTCATTTGTATTTGTATTCCATCCAGCCTTCTGACCCTGTACATATATTGATGCATACTGACTGAGACGCGCAACATTGGAGGCTAATACATCTGATTCCCTAAGGTAAGCAGGTTTTGCTGACAAAGGAAAAACGCCATGAAGCACTGGCACCTTGATATGAGATCTATGTATGTAGTTAATGGGAGGCAGAGTTGAACGCTGATTCTGAATACGTGTTTCATATCTGCAACCAGGGGTGCACACAAAATTCTGCGCGCTAAATTTTTTAACGAAATTTTTAACGGAAAATTTTCGTTAAATTTCCGGCAAATCGTTAACTTTTGTTAAAAATACAATTAGCTGCAAACCATTATTACAATCGAAAAAAGACCGAGGAAAACCTTTTATATTTCAACTTCCAACAGGTCCACAACTAAAACTCAAGGAGAGGAGTGTACCAGTGCAATGTAAAATTAACAATTCAACATCAATAAATACAGAAAAATAAACAAGCCTCCGGCAGCAAATTATCTACAGGATGTGGAATAAGAACAGGTACATGATAATCATTCGGAATAACCGAAAACAAGGCATATTAAAATGTGAGATCAGGCAAAACCCAGAGTTCCCCCTTTTTCAGTTCTTTGGTCTGAATGTTCTAGGAGCATATACAATCCCGATGCTATTAAGTCCTTTAGGAACAGATAAAATTAATAAAAATACAGTCAAAAGCCTATCAGCGGAATGTTAACACGTCGCTGAACGCACGATTTCCGAGTGCCTGGTGTGTGAGGTCAATCCATTTTTTCGCAACGTCGAGATCGTGACACGATATCGTGTCACATGTTCCCACACTGAGGAGTGAGACGACGTCAACGTGTTAACATTCAGGAAAAGTAGATATCTAAGTTTTTGTTAATTTTTCTGGTAACCTTTTCTAAATTCGTTTAAAATACGTCCAGCGGCCGAAAACATTCTCCCCGTCTCGACCGTTCCAGGTGGAGGCCAAAAAATTCTTGTATAAGTAGTGTCAGTGTGTCTGTGGGATCGACGACGTGCTTGGGGGCTCGGCGAAGAAATTTCTAGCTCCAAAATGTATTAAAGGATAAGGATAAAGGACAACGTTACTCATTACCTTTTGGGATGCGCCAAGCATTCTACTCAATATCATGGGCGCGACGTGATTGCGTATTTGGTCATAGAATGACTTGCGGTGGCTAGCTGATGGAGAAGTCGTCGCTTTGTCCTTCCAGACAATTCTGGTAGCAATTCTCCAACCCGGAGGGATGGAAGGCTTGGTTGACCTGGTCGGGAAGTCTGAACCAGGAACATGGCATTGGGTGCACGTGGCAACCAGCACCTCCTCCGACTCGCTACACGCGCCCCCAGAATGCATTGTTTGCAAAAAAAAATCAAAACAAATTCATGAAATATTAAAATATTTTTGATGATTTCACCAGTTTTTCAGGAACAGTCCTAATCGGGAGGATGAGACCTGCAACATTAAAGAATACTAAGAGTAAATGTGATAAAGTCATTATGAAAAAAGTCCGTTAAAAATTCCTTTAAATTCCTAAAAATTTCCGTTAAGTCGTTAAGCCAGATTTTAACGAAAAATGCCGTTAATTCGTTGAATTCGTTAAATCGCAAAACGTTAAATGTGCGCCCCTGTCTGCAACGATGGCGTGTGTACCGCATCCCGGGGACTCTCCATGCACCCTGCATTCATTCGTCTTCGGCAGTTTCCGTCCAAGCCATTCAAGCCGTCTAACTCTTCGGGGTCGTTGAACTGCTGTCACACTTGTCTTGGAAGGATAACACGCCGTCGGCAGGCAACCACAAGTCATTGTATAGAGCAGGTACGCATACAAATTCCCGCAGAATAGGACGCATGGCGCGTCGTAGATTAACACCGTCCGTGATACTTATCAAAATCTGCAACGGACATCTGGAAGCGGAGCTGCGCGCCATCTTCACTTTTCCTTGGAGGTGCTCTGCGTGCACTCAGAGTCGGCCAGTCACAGACGCTGAGCTAAGCTAGGCAGCCAATGACAGCTGGTTGCGGAGGAGTAATGCTGCTATGACAGCTATAGATTGGTTTGGTGGAGGTGGGGTTGTGGTTCGAATTGTCATTTTTGTTGCGATTTTTGTAGTTCCTGAAAATGTTTCGACCCTATCAATCGGAGCTTCTCATGTGAAATCTATGCGAAGTAGCCTCGTATATCCTAGACTAATTTGTGAAGTCAAACAAATTTCCAGCAACCCAAAACTGCAATATTCACCTTCTTCCTCTACACTTCCGGTTCACCGAAGCGCAGAATATTCACTAGTGTTTTCGCAGCTATTTCCTCCACTGACCATTTAGGATCCTACTCTTCTGACTCCACATTGGTAGCTTCTTTCTTGTCAACCTCAATGCTGCCATACTGCGTATCTTGCAAGATGGAGCGAAACTTCTGACTACCTTTCTCTCCTGCGTCTCTGCGCCATTCCAATTCTACGTGATGTCGTAGAGGCGATTTGAATGCGTAATTTGCCATACAATGACTTGCAGTGGCCAGGCCAGCATGGGCAATTCCGCGCTTTATCCTTCCCAAATAAGTCTGGCACCAATTCGCCGAACTCGGAGAGACGGAAGGCTTGGTTGGTCTGGGCGGAACCAGGAATCTGGTATCGGGATCGGGTACACGCGACAATCGGCAGCTCCTCGACTCCCACACACGCCCCTGCCAAACAGTTAGTCAAAGTGAATTAAGGCGATGATCACGAGTCTGAGATTCGTCTGAGCGAACTTTTCTTTAAGCTCTAGAGTGGCGATAGTACATACATAGTGCCTAGTAATGAAGCTGGTCTCTCTTCTGGCCAAGCTACGCTTGCCCAGCTAATGTCGAACCACAAACCTTCCACGCCTCACTTTGTCGCCTCTTCCTCACTACCCCGCCATTGCACGGCAGACAGCAGTTATGCACCGATATACATACTAGTTGAGAGTACTATCGCAAGACTGCTTCGCTCTTAAGGCATTTCTCGCAAAAAATCACAAAAGTTGGAAATGAGGAGGCAGTCAGCTTACGTTTTCGTTTCTTTGACTCCCAGACTCCCTATGTAGTTCTGGAAGAAGGGAATCGCTGACATGCCCAATGGGAGAGAGACTGTAGTGACTAACGGGGTTGACTACATTATTGAATAAATTCCATTGTTTACTGAAAAAAATGAAGAAGAAGAAATGTCGATCGCCCCAAGTTTCTTTGCTCAACCTTACAGTATTCTTCCCTTGTGAGATGAGTACCTCATATTGGATTTCGAACTTCTTTTAGATCTTTAAAAGCAAGCGAACCGTCGGAAGGTCAGTTCGAAGTGAAGTTGTTCCATCATATTAAACTTACGTGGCACTGAAGTCCATATATGACACATGATGTCAACGGAAAGATACAATTGATGCTCCAGGCAAGATTTGAGCTTCAGACTGTGACGACGTTCAGTTATCGCAGACGTTGGATCAGGTCGTGGAAAATTAGGCAGTGTGCTGCTCTGCCTTCCTTGTGAAAGCTTCCAACGAATGTGATCCCATAGGTGTGCCACAATGCGAAATGCGCAACAATCCATACAGAGAAAAACATCATCATGATATCAAGAAAGGAAAAAGAAAGGAGGAACGATCAATAAAGGATTAATAACAAACCGAGACACAGCCAAGTAATGAACTGAAAGCTTTTGATACCTTTGTGAATTAGGCTGATCCTAAAATACCTCATAAAACTAACCTAAAATCAGAAAAGATTACTACTCAGGTTAATACAATACCCCCGCGCGGCGCGGTCAAAAAGACGGTTTGCGACCGAAGAATCCGTGGCAAACCGTCACATGCTCATAACTTCTTTAATTTTGAGTTGTTTGAAGACTGTTGATACCGTTCGAATCGTCTCTTCGAGATCAAACGTATATAAAAATTTACCAGACCACCGCCTTTTCGCCGTGGGTGGATTAAAAAATAACTGCAGCAGACTTTTGCGATTAGAGCACCTTATTTTCCAGGACGTGCATGTAAAGTGCAGTGTTTTCGGAGTATCTCAAGCATGGCGTACGTTGCCAGTGCGCTGTCATGTCAGGAATGCTTCGAGAGTGCGCCGTGCACAATGCATATAGGAGCGAACCTATCAATCGAATGAGCGGAAGCATGTTCACTCCGCTTCTATCTTCCCTTACTGGAAAATCCTTCGAAAGTCTTCAAGACTATCTAGAACCGTTTGGAGAATTTCATCAGGGATTTCTAGCCACCTTGCTCGGAAATTGCTCTAAAGCTGTCCAGTTAGCACCTGGAGTGCGCCGTGAACAATGCATATAGAATCGAACCTTTCAATCGAAGGGGTGACCGTTTGCAAATTCCAGGGGGCGTGTTCGGAGCGCAATAACTCTTTCAAATTCAAATCGTTTCGGCTGCAACTCGTGGGTCTTGTAGGCAGTAAAAGGTTCTAATAAAATGCTAAAGTAGAACGGTGTAGCCTAGGAAGAGGCAATGTTACAGGGGTGCGAAAATACAGGTGAGGCTTGTGTGACACGATTTTTTTCCAATTTCAGTCGTGCCCTGCGGGAAGACGCAGAGAGCTAACAACCTACAAATGCGCAAGCGAGCAGAACGCTTTAGGTTCTTTACGGAGACGGGCTCAGAACTCCCTAGCTAATTAAACTTCCTTAGCTCCAGCTGCCATTTTAGGGCCGCGGACATGGCGGTTGAAGTTTCCTGCTCTCTTACTCGCTCATATTTGGGTTTTCGACACTAGCAATAACAACGTTAGCCTGACCACGAAAAGCTCTATCGAACGATGTCAATCTCGACCAATTTCAGAAAAATCGATTTTTTGACAATATCGAGGACATGGGCGCTCTAGGCCGAGCTGCTGTCATCGAAAATCGATATTTTCGAAAATATCCAAATTTTCTCGTCGAAAATCATCTAAGGGTTATTTGGAGCGCTGATTACGAATCCGACGGCTGTTTTTGAAAATTTCGCCGATTTCAGTAGGTTTTGGATTTTCTTCTGGATAACTGAGGGTGGTCGCGTCAGAATCACCGATTTTGCTCAAACTTCGTATAAATGCGGGGACCTAATCGGGATGCCAAACATGATGTCGAAGTTCATTTGGCCGATTATGGCTGGAGATCACCCATAGCAATAACTGAGGGTGATCGGTGATCCTGATCCGACCACCTCAAATGGGAAGTAACCTACTGAAATCTTCTCAATTTTCAAAACGGACGTCGGATTCGTAATCAGCGCCCCAAATGAACTCTAAATGATTTTGAACGAGAAAATTTGGACATTTTCGAAAATATCGATTTTCGATAACGTCATCGTCCGCGCAGGCTCGGCCCACATCCTCCATGGGAAATTGCCAAAAAAATCGGTCTTTCTGAAATTGGCTGAAATTGATATCATTTGATAGAGCTTTTCGTGCTGAACGGAATGGTACCATTGCGAGTGTCGAAGACTCAAATCTGGACGAGTACGAGCACAAGAAACTCTAACCGCTAGCTCCCGCCGCACTAAAATGGCAGCTGAGACTAAGGCAGTTTAGGCGGCTGAGAAGTTGCGAGCATATCAACTTAGAGCAACTTAAGTGTTTTGCTCGCCGGCACATTTGTATGCCATTAGCTCTCCGCGTCTTCCCGCAGGGGTCGATTGAGTTTTGGAAAAATCGTTCCAAACAAGGCTAACCTGCATTTTCGCACCATTTTTGCAATGTTGTTCAGTCATAAGCTACATTGCTGTGTTTCAGCTCGCTGCTAGGTCATTTTGCTGCCTACAAAACCGACAAGCCGCAACCGGAAAGGTTCACACATGACAGAGTTATCGTCCTCAGAACATACCCGCGCGTGCAATTTAGCACAACAACGGTCGATGTTCTCCTCGCTCTTACTCACCCAGAATAAGTTTTCCCTCCTTCAAATAACACCGTTCAATTCAGCATGAAAAGCTTTATCGAATGGTATCAAGCGTAGCCCAACTCGAAAATATCGGTTTTCGATGACGTCATCGTCTGTCTGCCACGGCCTCGAGCGGCCTCGTCCTCGGTGCGAAACTGTCAAAAAATCGCTATTTCGAAAATCGGTAGAAATTGATACCGTTCGATAACGGTTTTCACGCTGAGCAAAACGGTACCATTGCGAGTGTAGAAAGCTCAAATCTGGGCGAGTAAGAGCGCAAGAAACTCTAAACGCTATCTTCAGCCGCTTTAAAATGGCAGCTGAGGCTAAGGCTGTTTAGGCAGCGGAGGAGTTCTGAGTAAATCGCCGTAAAGCACTTTAAGCGCTCTGTTCGCGTACGCATTTGAAGGCCGTTAGGTCGCCGCGTCTTCCCGCAGTGGTCCGCCGAAATCGGAAAAAAATGCTTAACACAAGCCTCACCTGCATATTCGCACCTTTGTCACATTACCGCTTCCTAAGCTACATCATTCTGCTTCAGTATACTGATAGACCGTTTTACTACCTACAAGACCCGCGAGTTGCAGCCGAAGCAATTCGAACTTGACCGAGTTATTGCGCTACGAACTCGCCCGCGCGTGCTTTTGCGAATGGTCGCCCCACTCGATTGATAGGTTCTATTCTGTATGCATGGTCCACAGCGTACCCTTAAGGCTTCCTGGAACAAAGTACAGCAATTCCTGAGTAGGGCGGCTGGAAATTTCTGATAGAACTCCCCAAACGCTCACTCTACAACCTGTCGCCTACACTCAATTAATAGGTTCGATCCTAAATAGAAGCCTTGTTCGCGGCGTACTTTAAAGTCTCACCGGGACAGAGTACAGCAATTCCTAAAAAGGGCGAGCCGAAATTTCTAATTTAATCTAATTTCAAACGGTTCTATCGTATATGCATTGTGCACGGCACACTTTCACATTTTGCTTCATAAAACCTCTTCATTTTATAAGCTGCTGTAAGTGTACCCACCAAACCACATAAAGAGAGCAAGCTTTGCTGTTTAGTATGACATTTGAACCGCTTCCACCCATTCGATCGATAGGTTCGATCCTATATGCATTGTGCACGGCGCACTCTCGTAGCATTTCAGGTATGACAGTGCACTGACAACGCACGCCATGCTTGGGATACTCCGAAAACACTGCAATTCACTTGCACGTCCTGGAAAATAAAGTGCTCTAATCGCAAAAGCGTGCTGCGATTATTTTTTAGGCCACCCACGGCGAAAACGCAGTGGTCCGGTAAAGTTTTATATACGTTTGATCTCGAAGAGACGAATTGAACGATACCAACAGTTTTTAAAACAACTCAAAACTAAAGGAGTTATGAGCAAGCGACGGTTTGCAACGGATTTTTCCGTCGCAAACCGTCTTTTTGACCACGCGACGCGGGCGGTATTGTAGTCCCACTGCACTAAAAATGCGACAAAGAGAACAGGTCTTTACTGCGGCTCCACTTAAAAAACTACCCAGAAAGCAACAAAAAAATATTTGGGGTGACATGGACGAACGGATGTAGGCCCCCTTTTTTACGCCTTGGCGGTCGACGGGACGGCAAGGCGATCAAGGTTTAACGCCATGGAACGCAGGAAACTGTGCTGCTAAGAATTTGATCCGTGTTGTATCCGTGTTGTGAAAAACTAATCGTTCAAGCAACATTTTATTTTTTTTATTTGAATACGTGTGTTTAAGACGCACGTTTGAGAGAAACCACAAAAAATAGAACACATCAAAAAGGAAACCACAACACGACAACAAAGCAGCACAAATGCACCCTTCAGTAGACAAGTAATTTACGTTTTGCCATACTCATGAACGTTCGAAGCGAGCATGAGGAGGCTGGAACACCAATCCTTAACGCGCAATAGGCTGAAGCAGCTCTTACCGTAAACGATGTAGCCCTAAGATTAGATCTAGGCTTGACGTAGATCTAATCACATAGACCGCCGCGGGTTTTTGACGGCAAGACTGAATAGGATTTCGAGACACTGCACCTTAAACGACCTGTCAGCAACTTGAATATGACACAAACATCCCTTAACTTACGACGTGATTCTAGAGTGTGCAGACCCAGATAGCTATTCCTTATATTGGCTCTTGGAATCCTGGGGTGCAAAAAGCCACCCATCCTGATTAATGTCCATCTAGTAAATTTCTTCTGGACTCTTTCAAGCATAGCAGTGTACTTCTTTTTAAAAGGAGAAAAAACTGTAGAGCCGAATTCAACAACGGATCTGACGTATGTTTCATATGCCATGGTAAGAACTTTTTTGTCCTTAGTAACCAAACCTTTGAAAATTTGCTGTAAACGAGCTAGTCCCTTGCTGTATAACATTTTGACATGTCCTGAGAAGTCAAGCTTCTCATCATAAATAAATTCCAGATCCTTAACTGAATTTACCTTAGCAATACATTGCTCATCAATAAAGTAGTCCGCTTGTGCTGCCGACGTACCAATCCTCATACACATAGTCTTCTCCGGCGCTAAAGGAAGATTCCAAGTCACTGACCACTCTCTCATTGGATCAACTTACTGTTGGAGTAACCCGCAATCAGATAGCTTAGACACCTCGCGATAAATCTTAACATCATCCGCGAACTGCTTTATCACTACCCCAAATCCTCCAACTTATCAGCAATATCCGCAGTATAGATCGAGAACAGTAGCGGTGACAAAATCCTTCCTTGTGGAACTACACTTTTAACATTGACAGTGGAGAAAGCTGAACCTACTTTCACTTGGAAGGTCCTGTTAGATAGAAATTCCTTTATCCAATTACAAATAACCGGATGAACCCTGAGCTTTTCTAATTTATACAGCAACTTTTTATGACTCACCCGATCAAATGCTTTGGAAAAATCAAAATATATAACGTCACATACCTTCTTAGAAACAAGGTAAGCCGTCCAATCATTTAAACATTCAAGTAAGTTAGTTTCCACCGATTTACACGGCATGAACCCATTCTGAGTATCAGGGATAACGTTGTTCCGAGAAAGAAACTGTAAAAGATGAGACTTGATCACTTTTTCAAGTATACGGCAAGGGAAGGACGTGATGCTGACCGGCCTATAGTTACCGACATCCTCAAGTACCTTCTTCTCAACATTACTATTAAACTTTTGCAATGCTTTATGGACTTTTTTACTGAATTCGTTAAACTTAACCCAATCATTGACACCATGAGTGTCATTAGCAACTCTAAACAAATAATCTCTATGATCAAGCATGTTTAGCAAATAAAATGGCAAATGAGCCTGTCTAGCCTCAACACGCCCCCATGGAACAAACATATCAACAGCTAAAAACAGAGTCTTGATGAGGATTTCATATTTCTCATTTACACTCGGAACAGCATCGAAGGAATCTCTCCACGAAATAGATGATAGAAAGCGACAAACTAGATTATAATCACACCTATGAAATTGACGACGATTAGTATAAGTAGGCTCCACATAAGAGTAGCATAACTTAAATTTAACACTGCTATGATCGCTTAATCCCACCGTTGGACCAACAGAGACTTCTTCAATAAGTGCCTTTTCAGCGGAGAACAGGTCGAGGACATTTCTTCCTCTAGTAGGTTCTCTCACCAGCTGTTCTAACCTATGACTCCTTATCATATCTACAAAAGCATTACTATCAGCGGACGCTGGCCTGTCCAAATACAACCAATCAACATCAGGGTAGTTAAAATCTCCCAGTAGCACAGCTGAGTGCCCACACCCCATGAGGTCACTAACAGCATCTATAAGCTGCCTGTTATGCACAGCATTGCATGAAGGTGCACGATAAACTACTATTAACCTTACCTTGCACCACTCAAGAATCACATCGGCAGAGAGGATTTCGTACGCATCATCAACTGACTGGGAAAAAACTTCCACAGCCCCAACTCCCTTCCTTAGCAAGATCGCTACTCCACCTCCAGCTCTATTGGTTCGGTCACAGCGTATAACCAAATACTCACGACTAACGTTACATACATACATTACATTGACCCTAGGAAATATTTATAAAAATATTTAGGACATTTAATATATAGGACATCGGCTAGATTTCAACCCCTGAATTTTGTTATACGCCCGATCTTAGCGTAAGATGCCCGCTCTTTTAAACACAGGTCGCTGGATTCGATGAAGAGAGCACTGGTGGAGGAATGGATGCCGCTTCTGAATGGTCGCTCGCGTCCTCAAGAATTTTCGGGAGGTATTGAAGCCAAGGGCGGTCCTCCTTGATGTGATGTGTGTGATCTTATGTGGGGTATTTTTGTCTATTGAGTGATAGAAAACATTTCCTATTTGAGCGGATTCTTGCAAAGCTGCGGGTAGTTTTTTATGCCACATTTTATGTCACGTGAACCACACTATATTTTTCGATTTAATCGCTCCGCCCCCATTTTTTTGAATGATAGAAGGCACTGCATACTTGACAAATTTTCAACGTTTTTTCGAAAGCAAGTCTAAGCACATGCCTTCGGTGGCTGAATAGTAGATATGAAATAGTAGGAATTGCCGTAATGTAGGGCAGCAAACAACGACAGTCGTCCTTCAGCACCTCCTTTCATAGACGAAGCTCATGAACCACATAAAGCCGAAGGTGTGAACTCCTGCGGGAACCTGTTGAAGCGCACCGTCCACCAACAACTTGCATACCTTGACTATTTTCAGGGCAGCTCCGCATTTTTGAAGATCGACTGGGTTTATGGCTTCGGGCGAATCATGACGTGCAAGCAACAGTGCAGGCATCTTTCATTTGATGCCTACGTTGCATTCATCCATAACCTACTGTATTATTTGCATGCAAAATTAGATATTGTCAAGAGCGAAGAATATTTAAAAATTTAGATTTAAAAAAGGTCCAGGACGTTGCTGAAGTCAGTCCTCAATCCACGCAAAACTATAATATTTCTTGATGTCACACTCGTGCTGGTTGATTTCAGTCGTTCGTATCTTCACTTCCATATCTAGGAAAAGCCTTAATACCTACTCGTTTTTTTGCCCTGTCGGAAGGCTGTATTTTTGTATTGCACTGTTTTTTTAACGCAGGTACGGGACATTTCAGGTTCTATAACAAGACTTCTTTATCCAGCACCTCGACTACAAGAGAAGCAGCCTGCAACTTGTCCGTCGTTGTGACCGTATGTTCGCTCTTCCTTTTTTATGTAATTCTGCTATTCGACTGCTGAATAAATGGTACTCAACATGGAGGCTTGCATTTGCGCAAAGTACACGGTAAGATAATTGACCGATTAAGCACCCCTAGTCTTCAAAAATTGGAGTAAAGCGATAAAATTTAATATTGTGAGCGGATGCAATTTTCTGCTTTTCTTAAGAATGCGAAGCAGGGTGACAACAAATAGATCCAAACTCTCGACTTCGTTCCTCTGTCATCCTACTCACTAGCGAATTATTCGGATCCGTCATTTTTTCTTCACATTCTGATTAAAAGGATTGTCCGAATAATGGATTCTGTGAGAAGCTTTTATCATATAGCGATTCAAATAGGAGGATTATCATCATATCAGATTTTCAGAAAATTCAGAAAACTGATTTTGATCAGAAATCTTATGTATTCGGATATCCGATGCAAGATCCGAGGGCTAATCAGTTATTTGGATTATCCAAAAATCCTTCTCGCTAAGGCTACTCTTACCTGAATTATTCTAAATATGCGCTGCCTTTCAAAAATGTCATCATTCGCATAATACTTTTAACCGGAATTGAAAAAGGGACAATTTCGAATTATCCGAATCGGTGTGGGATCCAGTGCATGCTCACTAGAGCGCCCGATAACGAACAACCCCGCCATGCAAATCCCTAGTAAAAGCCCGCTGTGATGAATCTTTAATAAATAGTAGGCTGTAAATCTGCCTTTGGCCCAACACGTGTCGAGTGCTTGCGCCTCCGTTTTCCGAGACAGAGCCACTGCTGTCCATATACACCACTTCAGCCGTTCGTTTGTCAGGAGGAACGAGATCTAAACATATATAGTGGGGCGAGATACATCATGCCTTCTTAACTTCACCCACACTCATACAATGAAGTTGGGGGACCCTCAAACTGGAGTGCTCAGAAATGATCTTAGACTTAAACCAGGTCCACTGATGGAAGAGAAAACTGGTGGAATTAAGTTATGGGCTTGGAGCGAACTTGGTCAAGAGGCGATTTTATCGTATTAAATGATGGTGAAAGACTCTGTCAGAAGAGGGTGGAGCCTCTTTCAGAAGAGCAAATGGTATATTGCTCAGATGTAGTCCTAAATGCATGCGAAGCAGTTCCTATAAGCCGCGTGCACACTCCGCTGCGGCAGTGCGGCAGCCACGCTGAAGCATAGCAGGGAGGGGCGAGTCACACTGCGGCAGCGGAGGCCGCATTGAAGGGGTGTGCACACTTTTGCTGCCGCAGTGCTGCCGGCAGCGGCCGCAGCGGCAGTGGCAGCGAGGAATGACTCGGGCATTCCTCACTGCCACTGCGTGCGGCCGCGGCGCGCTCCAACAGTGCCGCAGTGTGCGAAACCAGCTCCGCCCACATTCCACTGTCCGCTGCCCGCTGCAAAGTGTGCACGCGGCTATAGTGTTCCATCACATCGCCTACTGATATTAGAGATTTCACCCAATTTATTTCATTTCCCTACTATATGAGGGATTTTCGTAAAGTTCCAAAACCTCGCATACATACTACATCGCAACTGGACAAGCAAGCCAGCTGGTCATCAGGAAACGTTAAATCATGGAATTTAAAGAAAATTGCTAGAGTCCAAACTATAGGAGTGACAATCATGGTCATGAATTCACAGGCACCTTGAAACCCTTATAAGGTAGGTCTCAAATGCAATTTCTATAGGATCAATGACATTTTGCGCACTCAGCCCCTGAATATTCAACGGTGGCGATGTCCGTTCCTCCACGTGGTGCCACTGGAAACTGCTCGCTCTGCGAGCTAAGCCAAACAAGGACACTCGATTGCAGGCGACAGGCCCTTGTGAGAGGCCGGCCTACGAAGACCCATGTCACATCCATATGGTGCATGACAGCTCAAGGGTTTCGAGATAGTGCTACTGCGTCCGCGGGAGTCGACGCGCACTCGCAAAGCCCGGCGAGTGTGAAAAGTATGCGAGGGTCCCTGATGCGAGGACGGCATCGGGTGGCAACTGAGTTAGTCCGAAAGTCCCGTAACGTCAGCAGGACCCGCGTTGCTACGCTGAATGTGGGTACGTTGACGGGCCGCTCGTGCGAGTTGGTAGAAGCACTGGAGCGAAGACGAATCGACTTATGTGCGGTACAGGAGACGAGGTGGTCCTGCAGCAAGTCAAGCGACATAGGACGTGGCTTCAAAGCCGTTCTATATGGAAGTCCCAGGAACACCAGTGGTGTCGAAGTATTCGTCTCCGAACGATTTCGTGACTAGATTGTATGCGTAGAGCGCTTTGACGATCGATTGATGAAGACCGTTGTCGCTGCTAATGAGCGACTCTATCACCTCTTCTACGCGTATGCTCCACAGACTGGCTGTTCCGATTAAGCCAAGGATGAGTTTTGGAACCTGCTTGATGAGAAGACAGCAGAGGTACCGCCGAAGGACGCCACCATTGTCGCTGGTGACTTTAATATGGGCACGTAGGCGCTGCGAAAGACGGGTACAACTGTCATGGTGGATTCGGCTATGGGTTGCACAGCACAGTGGTGAGCGTATCCTTGAATATGCGGATTCGCATAACCTCACCATAGTGAACACCGTCTTCCGAAAATGCGACTCGCACCTTATCTCATACTATAGTGGGAGTACCAAGACTCAAATAGATTTTGTCCTTGTGAGAGATCGTGACCGAAATGTCGTCACAGACGCGAAAATCGTGCCGTATGAAAAGGTCGCCCCAGCACCGTCCGCTGATCTGTACTTTGAAGATCTCCCCTCCGAGGATACAGCAGGTTGAGCGATGTGGCGCTGCAAGAATCAAGTGATGGCGAATGAGAGATAAGGAAGCAGCTGTGATTTCTCGCGTACGGTTACCGACAGTCACGACTGTCAACGAAACTTGGAAGAAAGTGACGGATATTTCAAGCGATATTTCAAGCTGCGAGGTCAGAACTTGGCACTACGAAGCCTGGATGACAAAAGATCAAAATGCAGGCATGGCTGTGGACCAACGATGTGAAAGAAAAGGTTCGAGAGAAGAAAACGCTTTATCATGTGTTTTTCGGTGACAAGACCGCCAATAACTGGCAAAGTACCACGAAGCGAAAAAAGCTGCCAAGAAGGCTGTGGCCGTTGCAAAAGCCACTTATTACAATGATGTCTGCGAAAAGCTCGAGTCGCGCGATGCTGAGCGGTATTTGTACCGACTTGCGAAAAACCGCCATCGCCGATCCGAGGGTATAGAGAAGTTCTTTGGCATCAATGATGAGAACGGCCATCTTCTGACAGAGCGCAAAAAGACCTTGAAGCGATGGTGCGATTATTTCGAGGAAATTTCGACTGAAGAGTTCCCTCATCCGGCCGTCCCTTCTGTGGTTCCTATCCACGGTCCCGTCCACAAAATCACTGTGGAGGAAACTGACGCGGCTCTGAGGATGATGAGGCCGTTTAAGGCGACTGGTCCAGATGACTTGCCAGCTGATTTATGGAAGTCGAAATTCTGGTACTCTGCTGAGTGGTTGGCCACGTTTTTCAACCAGTTTATAGCGGAAAAGAAGGTGCCTGATGTCTGGCAGGAAAGTACGACGATCCTGATTTGGAAGAAGAAGGGCAGCCCTGCAGACTGCTCAAATTACCGTCCGATTCGGTTGCTTTCGCACAGCGTGAAGATCTTTGAGCGAATTGTCGATGGACGAATTTGGGACATCGTCCAGCTTTCCAGCAATCAGTGCTGCTTCGTAGCTGGCTGTGGCACCATAGATGCCATACACGCGGCCTTCCTCCTCTTACTAGGGAAGGATTTGGAACTCCCATGGAATTTCAATTTGAGACCAGGATCATTAGAAAGAGCTCGAAAGGCTGATTACGAATATATGTGTCAAAATTACAAAATAAAACTCCTGAGAGAGTTATAGCCCGCCGAAATCGGGGGCCTCACCACAGGCTGGCTGTGCGACACACCGGACGCGAGAGTGGTGAGCAGGGATGTGCGGAAATTTTTCTGGAAAAAGCGGAAGACGAAATACGGAACGGAAACGTTTAAAAATGGCCGGAAACCGGAATACGAAACGCGGAAACGGAAACGACACATGTTTGCCATTTTTTCAAAAGGGCATCTGAAACAGCGTCAGAAGGGGGTCTACTGCACTTTTTCTTGCTCAGAACTTTGCCAGCAACAGAATATTCCACAGTTTAATGCTCATCCTCATCATAACATAACATAACGAAGCAAGAATTCATAATATTGTTATGGTAAACTTTTAGCTATGGCTAGAGCAATAGATGAAAACAAATTCATATCAGTTCTTATCTCACTACTTCTCGCCATTTCAGCATGCAGTCTTTCCATATCTAGTTCCTGCGACGGGTTTTTCGCTGACTTATTTGATGCTGATATTTTTTGAACGGTAGACTTAACCGACCTAACCAATTGAGGTTACTTACAGACCCGCATAAAAAAAGATGACTCGGGTGAAGTCTAAAACTGGAGTAACCACCTAGATCATTTCCTGACCAGAAAAGAGATTTCTTTCAACACTTTTAGAAACCTGTGGCATCATGGACGATTTGGTGACTGCACAGATATCTGCATACTCAACATTAGCAGCTGCATTGTAATCACCAAAACTAGGACTTAGAATTCATTCTGGGATCTAAGATGATAACTGGATGAGTGATTAGTCATGGTGGGTCCACACTTCCACAGGAATAATCAGCCTGTGCCAATCTAGAAACCCTACGCCCAAGATGACACAGCTAAACAGTTCCTAGATGGTTCTCGAAGCAAAAGTTGTGTCAGAATTCAATAAGCCACCATAGTCAGTCAAAATAACAGCTCATGATAGATTTCGGGCGCAAATAGGGTCCGGGGGGCCCCTTACAAAAAGTGTCACCAACACGAAAAAACGAGACAAGGCACACTGATAGTAAAGAGAACAAACAATGCTGTAGCTGTGTTCTGTGCTCTCCTCCGCGTCAGCTATAGATTGTCCCTTCCCCTGCCTAAATCTAACACAGCTATAGATTTAGGCAGGGGAAGGGACTCCAGGGTGTGGCTCAAGTGACGCATCCGTGTTAGAATCGCCTAAATCCTGGAGTTTCCTTCCTTGTCCAATTAGGAAGCACATAAGACGCGGATCTATAATCGGAACGAAGAGATAACACTGCATTTACGTAAGATGTATTTAGCTACTCGCCACGCCGGCCCACCGCGCCATGCTGTGGTGACCCCCAGGACATTATTTGCGCCGATATTCGTGATGCTTCATTAAAAAATGAATAGCATAACTCCATTTGCTTGAATATCACACCTAACGAAATTAGAAATTGAAATTTGCACCTTTGGTGATGTAATCTTGGAGCAGACAACCGCATGCCAAAAGCCTTCACTGAACGCTTCGTTTCATGACACTGCGCTATATGATTACAAAATTTTTGTAGCTATTTGTAACTAATGGATCAAGAATTTTATGATTATTCAAATGCTGAGTGCATCTTCTCACCATAGAATGCATATATATATATATATATATATATATCCTTTGTGGCACATCAATTTTGCCCTGCACCCAGCTGTTGCCATTTTTGAGTGATTTTTTTGGTACCAATTTCAATTTTTTCTAACCAATTTCAAAAATATTAATACAGTGTTATCAAACAGTGTTTCTCTCACAATTATATAAAAGAGAATTTTTTCAATTGATAGGCTGATTGTGTTCAACAGAAAACTAGTGTGGAACAGTTCCCATTTCCGTTTCCGCCTTCCGGCCCAAAAACAGGCGGAACACGGAACGGAAGAGCCAAAGAGGCCGGAAACCGGAATTCGGAACACGGAAACGGAAATTCCGCACATCACTGGTGGTGAGTCATCGGGGCTTCGTAAGAAGGACACGCCAGCTGCGGCGGTGGCGCAGGGGTAGCGCTCACACTCGTCAGGTGGGACGTCGCTGGTTCGGTCCCCATTGCTGACGGTTTTTTTGCAAATCATAACTTATCTTCAAAATGAGCTTTTGTTCTGAATTGTGACACGTGTCTGATTAAATGCCAGGAAAACTACCATGTTCAAGTTTTCCTCCCCCTCGTCATCGCAATAGTCCCAATTGGACTCGTCATCAGTAGACACGTTTGATCCCAAATTTTCACTCGTTTCGACATCAACTGAAGCTGCAGCACCGTCGCGTAGAATAGCTGCGAATCTTCCAGCGATCTTCTTCTCCTCACGAGTTGGTGCATCGTTGCCGCCTGGCACCCCAAATTCAGCGAGAAGAATGGACACCACGGTTGCTGGTGAAAAGGATATAGTGAGTAAAGAAAAGCAGTAGATCAACGACATTCTGGGCTTCCACATCAATCCAAAGTGCAGTAGATCAACGACATTTTGTTCTTCCTCATCATACATTCCACTTACCTTTTCGCTTCACACTTTTTTTTTTTGCTTTGCTCCATGAATGCCAAGGTTGTTAGAAACACCTCTAGTTATTCAATGTATGATTTAGACTCTATTTGTGCAAAATAGTAAATAAAAATATCACCATAGCAGTTTTTTGCCTTCACACATTTTTACAAATGTGTATGGTAGATTCTCGGCTATCTAATCAGACACGTGTCATAATTCAGAACAAAATCTCAGTTCGAAGATAAATTATGATTTGCAAAAAAACAGCAACAACGGGACAGAACCAACGACGTCTTACCTGACGACCGAGAGCACTACCCCCGCTCTACCGCCGGAGCCCGATGACTCATCACTCTCGCGCCTGGTGTGTCGCGCAGCCAGCCTGTGGTAAGGCCCCCGATTTCGGCAGGCTATAACTCGCTCAGGAGTTTCATTTTGCAATTTTGACGCACATATTCGTAATCAGCTTCCGAGCTCTTTCTAATGACCACGGTATTCCCGAAGAACTTGTAGAGTGGGTGCGAATGCTATACTCTTGTCCAAAGAGTCGTGTCAAGCTGCAGCAGGAACCTCAACGGAGTTTCCTATCTCTGTTGGGGTGCACCAAGGATCTGCGCTTTCCCCACTCCTCTTTGTTGTCGTAATGGATGCCATTACGCGAGATCTTCAGAATCGCGTCCCTTGGACGTTGCTATATGCTGATGACATGATGCCCGCCTGCGAAGACAAAGGTGAACTCGAGCGAGAGGTGCAAGCTTGGCGCGACCGTCTGGCGATGTTCGGACTCAAATTGAACGTCAAGAAGACCGATTATTTCACGACTGACGTAGGTGAGCACGGCTCCATTAAGATTAACGGTACTGAGCTTGCACGCATTTCGGCGTTTAAATACTTATGATCAGCATTAGCCTCTGATGGCAGTCTGATGGTTGAAGTCGTGAGTGCAGCTCGGTCCAAGTGGCGCTCGTTGACTGGAGTACACTGCGACAAGAAGATGCCAGAGCGCTTAAGATCAAAGATCTATAAAACCGTCGTCCGGCCGGTAGCGATGTACGGAGCTGAGTGCTGGCCTGCGACAAAGGAAACGGAAGGTCGCCTCAGCGTAATGGAAACGAAGATGCTGCGCTGGACGGCTGGAGTCACGCGCCTGGACGGCATCCGAAACGAAGCTATTCGGCAGAAGTAGTTCGGTGCGCCGATAGCTGACAAGATGCGAGAAGCTCGTCTGCGATGGTACGGCCACGTTCTGGAAGACAGGAAGACGTAAGATAGGCCTTAACTACGAAGTGTCTGGAAAGCGGCTTAGAGGGCGCCCGAAGCAGCGCTGGGCTGATACGTTACACAAGGACTTTAAAGTAGTTGGTGTCCACCCTGATCTAGCACGGGATCGGGAACGATGGCGACATGGCACCAAAAAAGCGGACCCCGCCATAAAGGGGGACAAACGCTGAAGAAGAAGATTCGGGTTCAACTTTTCATCAAAGCATATCTTCTCCCGCTTAAGAGCGCTAAAAATGCATCCATTTCACGACTTCGGAGGCGCTGGAAAGGTGTGTCAATGACTACTAATCCTAAGACCTCCAGTCATCTCAGTCACTGGTTGGACTAGTCTGATCAAGCACAAAGGCCGGGGTGAATGCGTAATGGTGATGGCAACGGCACAGAATTATACACTATATCGAAGCTCTTTTTCTAACTGTTTGCTTTTCTTCTCGCATTTCTGCCGCAATATTCATTTTGCCTCTCTACAATTACTGATATGAGTTTGCTACCCAAATCCTGTAGAAAAGATTCCCCAACATTTAGGATCAAAGAATTGAAGAACGTTCTGACTGCGGCATGTGTATTTGTCCTGCCTACTGTTGTTTGTTCAAGGCGCACAACTTGTGCAGTAAATGGACCCAAATGAAAACTGAAACTGCCCAAAACGTTCCTTTACTAGCAGTCAGCATGTCGTGAGCAAACACTCCCACTTATTCGCCTGTCACACTGAAAATGTGTGGTGTGGTTTTTGCAAAACTTAATTCTGAGTCTCCCAGCAACGGCTGCAATCCGATGACGTCTGAACAATAGGTGCTGAGTGTTCGATTCACGTATTTGCCCTGCTACTTCACAGTCGCTCCTCGATTGCACACGATTAATTGCTTATGGTAACCATAATCCGAGAAACTGCTGTTATTCCATGGGAAAGAGAAGGAGAATATCTCACTTCGCTTCTTTTTATCGTTACCTGCCACGATAATAGTTTAAAAGTAGTTCTTTAATTTTCAAAGAGTTGACTATCACCGTGAGGAACCACAAGTTTGACATGCGAAAGCTGCCACTACTTAAATCATGCACTGTAGAAGGCTTGTGCTGCTACATACACCCGGAACTCATTCATGTGGTCCTATGGGGCTGCAGCACAACCAATCTATTAAACTTATACACCGCGATCGCTAAAATAGTATAAGACTTGCCTGCAAGGAATAAAACACAAAACTGCCTGTCTGCAGTGGAAACTACAGGCCAGCGCATGGACGAATACGCGTCGAAATTGTTGCTGAAGCATAGCATTAGAGTGCAATTTGTGGCGCATACTACGTGCACTCACACCCCTCGGATTGGTGGCACATTTCACTAATTTTTATTATTTAATGTCTCATTAACTCTTCGTTGGCAAACACATCTACACGGGTAGGGACAAGCAAGGCAAAGATATTCACGCCTGCTACCATTATAGACCTTACAAGGAACGGTTCCCAACTCATGGTGAGCTTTTGCGCATATCTGCTATCTTGACAAGCCTCATCAACCTCTACGACATCCCACGAGATGTCCCCGGTGGCGCAGTCGGTAGGAATACCGCCTCGTAGGAGAACATTGGCAGGCTTTTCAGTTCGAGTCCGAGTGCTGCCAACATTTTTTTTTGTTGTCATTACATTTTCTCACGATTGCAGGAGTCAATTTTAGACCATCAATACATACAGTAAACCAAGGCTGTCTATTTGCGCCTTCTTTTGTGCCAGTTTTTCAACTATTTATATCTGCACCATATCATTTCTCTGTAAATAAAAAGTCCTATATATTATTAAGTCTTATATACAATACCGCTCATAACTAGTGTCGCATTTCGCGTCGCCGACGCGACGTAGCGTCGGCGACGCGAAGGAGCGTCGCAAAGCGTCGGAATCGTTCGCAGTGGGTTTCCTATAAAGCTGACTACATCACTGGAATTGTCTTAATGAAAAAAATCCCTAAAATCTCCCTAAAATCCCTAAAATCGAAACAGTGTTGATGTAGCGTTTAATCTGACCTAGTTACGGTGGCTTAAGTGGATTTTTGGTAATTTTCTTCAAAATGCTCGCTTTTTCAAACAACGCGGATATTTGGAATCCCCGCAATGTCACCTTTACACTGATCTAAAAATTAGTTGATGTTTTCCAAAAAAAGTTGTTCGATGACCTGTATATTTGCTGCGGCGGCCGTCTTGCTTGCTTGAGATAATTACGCCCACAGGATACAGCTCCTTAATTCCTGGAAGCCTACACTCCCGCCGAATCTTTTCTCGGAACGTGGATTGTTTATTTCTGATTTTAAATCCGTGTTCGTAGTGCAATATCCATCACTTTGATACCAAGTAAGACTATCCTCGGTCAACTCCAGCTAACCGCCAGTTAGAATGATAACGATTTTCTTCGAAATCGCTCCCTCGTATCCTTGTTTGCAGCGCGCCACAAGGAAAGCCCATCCTACGTGGTCCATAAAGCAATCAAAGAGTTAAATCTATCACAATTTCACTTTAATTTCACTTTCTAAACTTTGGATAGCAACTAGATGTTTCGCCCTAAATCCGCTGCATGTCAGTATTTTGTCTTCACCAGTGAATTTTCTCATAATGGACGGGCGATAAAAATTTTCTAGTCGCAGCTGAGAAGTCGAGCTTGTCCTGGTGCATAGTCGACGTACTGCACTTTATAACAAGATGAATAATGAAAATGATTGAGCTATGTTTCGATTGCAACAGGCATTCAAAGTGCGTGATTTCGACAGAAATTTAGGAGAGGGGTCGTTTTCCCGGATAGCATTGTTGTGAGGGTTCTGTCTAAAAAATGGCTTACATAGTGCTCTTCTTCGCAGAATGAGCTCTTCACTGATGTAAAATTATGCAGATCGAAAGCAATCGATTTTTTACCGTTTTCACCCAGTAGTCGAGCCTAGGCCACCAATGCGACCTTATCCGCCGGATGAGCGGCCCATACATCTCGCTGGCGCCTAGGTGCGAGGCCCACTGGCGCTGATCCATCTACTACATAGGAATAGAAACAATCGATGAGGAATAGGTACAACTCCTGACACAAATTCTTTATCCTGTACTTTGTTGTACCATTCCTGCTTATTTTGATTTTTGTGTTTAAGTTACAAAGCTCGTGCCACTAACTCATATTGTTACTTTTTTCTATCCAGAATATTTCATTACATTTTACCCACCTAAATCAGGGTTGCTTTAGAGTAATATGTGCTCGAAAGCAGCTGTGCTTGAGATTGCCACACCAAACTAGTGTTTCGATTTTTTTACCGTTTTCACCCAGTAGTCGAGCCTAGGCCACCAATGCGACCTAATCTGTCGGACGAGGGGCCCAGGCATCCCTCATTCACAAAAATTCTTAAATCCTCGTACAGCGATAGCTAGTAATTGACGCTGTTGTGATCCTGCTATGCGTAGTTCATCTTTTTTTGCCTTCTGAGGTTCTATTTATGCGTACTGAGACATGTTCTCAGTAGTTAAACAGTGTATTGACGCACAATTCATCTGAATCATTTCAGATGCACTTCGACGTGTAGTTCGTGGGTTCACCTAAAATGCTTCTTAGCGCATCACTAATCGAACTTGTACGAGCATAGTGGTGAGAGATATAACGCTCACGAGCTACGTCATCAGAGATTATCGCAGATTCTACCGAAGTGAATAAGCCTAGTTACGTGCTCTCCATCCAACGACGAGTTTAATAGTTTAGTCTGTCGAAAGGTGAAGGTTGGGTTCCCGCTAGTCGAGTTTTCTCACGATCTCTTCTCTCTCAAACCTTTTTCTATAAGGCTAACAACTGAACAATAAATAACTAGTTCTTACCTGCGAGAGGAAATAAACCCATATGTACCATTTTCACAACGAACTGGACACGTCGAATTGGACACTTTCGAATCAGATTAGACACTCTTCTGAGCTGGTCTAAGACTTTTGAAACCACAGCGATCTCTTCCAAATCGAAATGAGCTTCTTCTCCATTAAACTGGAGACTCTGCGGAGAGGTTAGAATAAATTTTTTGTTTAAAAGCTTTTTAAAACATTATTTCTATGAAGCTCTAACTCACCAACCCAACATACAAACTCAATTTTTGAAATGTTATAAAATTTTAGTTTTTGAGGAAAAATAATGGTTTAAAGCTTGTATTAAATAGCAAGAAGACAGCAATTTTTAATGCCTAAAGAATAGATTGCGCCTGCCTCCGTCAAAAACGTTGCGATTTCTATTCAGTTGATAGCAAAATTTCTGTTTGCAAGGAGCTTTACGCCTACAATATATTACAAAGCAATATTGAAGAACACACATATCCTTACTTTGATGCATATGTTATCAGTAATTACACTCTCAATCAAATAGAAATTGTGACGAGCTTTTAAAGTGCATGGCGCGATTTGGTTTTTTAATGCATTGTATGATTGCTACAGTGATACGCATTAAAATGAATTTCATTTTTATTGTTTTTTTGAAAAATAAAATTTTTGAAAATTAATGCTATCATGAGGGCTCAGCTGATCTCAAATATTTCGAAGAAAATTATAAAAAATCCTTTTGAACGAAAAACTATCTAACCATCTTGAAGAGTACGCAGTTTATCCTGTGAGGAGGGCATTTCTATTTCGAAGAGTTCGCTTTGATTCCAGAAGCCTTAGGCTAACTTAGAATAGCGTGTAAAAGGACGTGAAAAGTGTCCAATTTGATCTGGAAAATGTCCATTTCAACATGAAATGGGGTTGCAAGTCAAATAAGATTGGTTTCTGTTGCGCAGAAGCGGCTCCTACCGAACCGAGGGCGTTAGTACAAAATCTTCCTATGTCAAGGAACTAAACTTTGCTAAGTGGTCAGCATTTCGCATCTGTTACAAGGCTTACATTACACAAGAGCATTAATTATTAATAATATCAATGAGTTTACTCAATAACAGTGTTATAAAAACATCGGCTGTAGCGCACATACCCAATCGAAGTTCATGGTTCGGGTCTACTCCCCCCCCCCCCCCAGATAAACCAAGTCTTTCAGATTTATTTCAGAGGAGTAAACGCATATTTAACCATCGGCTGCTCAACGCAAGTCATTGTGTATGCCTAATACGCATTCAAAATGCACCAAAACATCTCGAACAAGTACAATGCTTGGCGGATTCCAAAAAAGATTGATTAACGCCATTCTTTATATTTTAATCCTTTCCACTATTTGGATATAACACAAAAAAATTAATAAGACATTTTGCGACTTTCCTCTGCGACTCTAAAACCAGACGCAGCTAGTCGTTCTTGTGTCGTAAAAATTCAAGATCAATCAGTGCGCCGTGGCATCATAAGTGCGAAGATGCTATATAGGCTATGGTGGAGGTCCTTAGGTGATATTGGCGCGGCAGGTCATAGAGACGATAGCCGTGACGCTTGTTGGAGCCAAGGCCCCACCCCATCAGATTGTCGGGCAGTTGGAACCCGGAAAAGAAGTTAATGCATTGAAAACCAAGATCGGCATATCTATCGGTGCAGAATTGAGTGCAGACTCCAGTCGGAAACCTTTTTTTGACTGGACAAAAATTTGAATTGGTCTCCAAAACAAGTCGATTTTGTTTTCCGGAGCAATTTTGAAGGCTTATTTGTAAGGTTGCGTTGTTCGTAGTTAGCCCAGTAAAACAAAGCTGAACCGGAAGAAAGTATGATTTGGGATTTTTGATTTGTTGCCGGTAATTATGTCGAAGACTACTAGTCAGGAGAAGCTTCAAATGTAGGAAAAATCGGGTTTTGGCTATGGGACGTGAGGTGCACCTTGATCTGGCAGGATAAACTTTTGGGATATTTCCACCGCTTAAGAGATCGGCTCATAAGGTGTTTCTCTTCTCATTTCGCTTAATTTACAACAGTGTCTCATTCGAATCCTTGAAGGATTTGTTGGATTTTTTAGGAAGCTTCCGGAGAAGACATCCCTCCGTGAAGAGGAGGATGTAGGACGGTATTCCGACGGTTTATGAGCGTTATGAGCTTTAACGTTGTTCGTAAGTAGAGATTTATTACTACGCCATTTCTTTGGCACAAATTTGAAAAATATAATAGATTTTACTTCAACTGAAATGGATACCAAAGCGAAGTTATGATCACCTGAAATTGGAAGCTAAAAACGGCGGAGGCTTCCAGTCCGGCCTAATACAAAAGCACAGCAAAAGGTCGTTAATGGCAAGCGTTTTTGAAGACTTAAACACAGAAATCAGAATAACTAGGAGTGGTGTAGAAATATTGACAGGATCAACAATACGCCCCAAGATCGACTAAATATGTTCAGTGGGCCTCGCACCTAGGCGCCAGCCAGATGCCTGGGCCGCTCATCCGGCGGATAAGGTCGCATTGGTGGCCTAGGCTCGACTACTGGGTGAAAACGGTAAAAATCGATTGCTTTCGATCAGCATAATTTTACATCAGTGAAGAGCTCATTCTGCGAAGAAGAGCACTATGTAAGCCCTTTTTTAGACAGAACCCTCACAACAATGCTATCCGGGAAAACGACCCCTCTCCTAAATTTCTGTCGAAATCACGCACTTTGAATGCCTGTTGCAATCGAAACATAGCTCAATCATTTTCATTATTCACCTTGTTATAAAGTGCAGTACGTCGACTATGCACCAGGACAAGCTCGACTTCTCAGCTGCGACTAGAAAATTTTTATCGCCCGTCCATTATGAGAAAATTCACTGGTGAAGACAAAATACTGACATGCAGCGGATTTAGGGCGAAACATCTAGTTGCTATCCAAAGTTTAGAAAGTGAAAGTGTGATAGATTTAACTCTTTGATTGCTTTATGGACCACGTAGGATGGGCTTTCCTTGTGGCGCGCTGCAAACAAGGATACGAGGGAGCGATTTCGAAGAAAATCGTTATCATTCTAACTGGCGGTTAGCTGGAGTTGACCGAGGATAGTCTTACTTGGTATCAAAGTGATGGATATTGCACTACGAACACGGATTTAAAATCAGAAATAAACAATCCACGTTCCGAGAAAAGATTCGGCGGGAGTGTAGGCTTCCAGGCAATTAAGGAGCTGTATCTTGTGGGCGTAATTATCTCAAGCAAGCAAGACGGCCGCCGCAGCAAATATACAGGTCATCGAACAACTTTTTTGGAGAACATCAACCAATTTTTAGATCAGTGTAAAGGTGACATTGCGGGGATTCCAAATATCCGCGTTGTTTGAAAAAGCGAGCATTTTGAAGAAAATTACCAAAAATCCACTTAAGCCACCGTAACTAGGTCAGATTAAACGCTACATCAACACTGTTTCGATTTTAGGGATCTCCTCATTAAGACAATTCCAGTGATGTAGTCAGCTTTATAGGAAACCCATTGCGAACGATTCCGACGCTTTGCGACGCGAAATGCGACACTAGTTATGAGCGGTATTGTATATTATTTCCCTTTTAGTCAACAGCTATGGTACAAGGCTATGAAACATTTAAAACACAAGCGATTGTCACACCAGCAGCATCTTACAAAAGCAAGTGAGGAGCAGTCTTCTCCCTGGCAAGGAATGACCACTTCTTCTTCGTTGAACACGTAATCTGTGCGTGTTGAGAAGGGTCCTGGGTGAACATCAAAAGAACAGCTGTCACCCATGCGTATGACAGACACGGCCGAAACACCGGAGCGCAGAACGGTCGGTAGGTCTGGCTTATATTCTGCAATAAAAAGCAAAGTCACAGGTGGTGTCCTTTTTGCATAATAACCATTTACCATAAATACCATTTACCTACTTTCAATATAAGTATATTTTATATATCATAGTACAAATAATTTATAAATAAAGGTAACTGGTTATTTTATACCAGTTACCTACTTTCAATATAAGCGTATTTGTGTGCAATCGCAGCATCATTGGTGATACGGTATGATACGGTGGTGGTACAGATATGAATAGTTGAAAAACCTAGCACATATGAAGGCGCAAGTAGACAGTCTTGGTTTGTTATAAGCAGTGATGGTCTAAAATTGACTGCCATGATCGTGAGAAAGCGTAATAACAGCAAACTATTACGTGCAAAGATACTGGCAGCACCCGGACTCGAATTGAAAAGCCGGCCTGCGTGCTCCTACGAAGCGTCACTCCAACCGACTGCGCCATCGAGGCACATCTCGTGGGATTTCGTAGAGGTTGATGAGTGTTGCGCACACGCCTTCATACCTCCTTTTCACGACTTTAAAAAAGCATTCAGCAAAAACTGAGTGTTGTTCTGGACTCCGCTCACAGGGCCCTACATCCTGTCAAAATAGCATCGCAAAAGCACACCTTGAGTTGGGAACCTTTCCTTGTTAGAAACGAGCAGGCTAGGAGTGCTTCAACAGGATTCGAATCTCCATTTCACTGACTGTTGGCAATTTTGTAGCAGTCAGTTGGAGGTTTCTATAATTTTCCCATTAAAGGGCTTTACCTGTCGAGCTTCAATTGGCCTTATGCTTTATTTCTTAAAACATTCGATTTCCTCCATGACACTTATCCGCACGCAGATATGTGGAGGGGTACCGAGCGGGTGCTAATTCGCGATGCTTAGCAGAGGTGTTTGACTTTCGATAGGATTTTAGGCCTTGAATGTATTGCATTAGACAACTTCTCCCGCAGGGTCGTGCCGGGAGAATCCCACTGTATCGGCGGAGCCACGTGTGTTGCACAGGGGATGCCGAGCTTTGCTGAGCGTATTCTCTGAAACCCCATGTAGAACTCAAAGCACATACCAGGATTGCCTCTCTGCTAACTTCCGACGCCCAACTATTTCTTCACGTCTCTCTCGTGATGCCGGCACTGAACTCCATATTCGACGATCCGTCATTTTCTCAATAAGCCTTCGAACCTTATCCCTTCTATGGCAGAACGCTTAGAAATCAGTGTAGATGCACAAATTGTGCTGTTTTGCGGCCTCTCAGTTTCAGTGACGAAAAGAGAGAAGCAGGAAACTTCAACACCCTACAACCTACAATACCAATGACAGTATAAGTTCTACAATACAAGGCTAACATCCACACGTTATATACTGATGCCCCGGTCACGGTCAAGCGCAGATTTTTACTTAAAATTTACGACCCTCTCCCTTCCGGAGCGGATTTGTTACGATTCTCCTCCGCCTCCATCACTGTTTTGTTTCTTAATTCGTCCTGATTTCATCAATTTTCAAGTGGTTTTTGTACCCCTTAATGTTTTTTTTTTTCAGGTGTCGCTTCGACATTTTTCGTTCATTGAAGAAACCGTTATTTGCATAGAATTGAGTACTTAAGTTTCGAACATTTTGAATACTCGTTGTGCTACAGTTAGGAATAAAAATTTTCTTAGGGTAGATTGCTAATTTATGATGAGGAGTTCAATTCCTGCAAATTTTTCTTGACATCATGGACACGTCACAGTTTCCTACCTGAAAAAATGTATGCACCTCAAATTGCTTTCAAAATTCCTAACGGCGACTTTATGTGCTTCACATGATGTCACCGGTAGCAATTTTTGAAGTCCACGAACTGTCCACGAAAATTTGTTCTGAAGCTGTCTTCGAATAGAAAAAGCCAAAAACTTTCTGGAAATTTCAGTTTTTTCATGGTTATATAAACCTGAAGAAACCAACAGCGTCGGCTTAGAAAATTATGTTATTTTGATGTCAACTGATCAAGATTTAATTTTTGGTGGCTGGACTTCAACTGTATAGGTCGTCTGCTTCAGGTGGAAACGATTTCATTTTCAGGAAAAACGAGAATTTTGAAGACGTTCCCCTAATTGTACCGAAGATCGCAGCGGAGTTTGGTTTGTTACTATGTGATGCACAGGGCTTAAGTTTTTATCTCTGACGTTCTTTCGTTCAGAATGGATAAGATTATTTCCGCGAGAAGTCGATCCTTCACATGCGATGTACGAAATCGGAGAATGCAGTTGCCGCATTTAAGCTTCCATAACTCGGAAGTCTTTGAACTCATTAAAAGTTTATAGAGCATTGAACACTAGAAAAATTTTGGTGCTATACTTAAAAAGGCAGGTTTCAAAAGCGACAACTTCTATGTTGTGATAAGGGAGAACGATTTTTGTGACGCTTTTTTGGGAAATGATCATACGTATAGAGATGACCTCTAATCACATAGAAGATCATTTCAGGAAAACATTGTTTAATTGCTGCGTATCAATGAGGCCTTAAAATTTCATACTGTACAATTTGACGTTCAAATGTTGTTTCCTTAAGGAGGAAAAAAATTATTTATTTGATAAGTCAATCCTTCGGTTGTCACTCCATGATCGATTCGAAGAGTGCTTCAAAAGAATTTTGTAGATAAGCCGCTTGAGGTCGTTGTTAGCAACTAACATTTTGAGTTGGATAAGGTACAAATTCAGATTTAGATGTCGCTCCTTCAGGTAGAAAAACGATTCGTGTCCATGACATGAAATGTGGTCACCATGGCCCGTTTTTTGGAACTAGCCATCGCTATTCATCAGTCATATCCGTTGTTCATGCTCAAAGAGCGTTGTAGCTATAGAATTTTGAGCAGACACAGGTGCTTTCGTGCTTGCGTTTTGATCGCCATACTATTCTGTGTCCGGCCTGTCCCCTTTTCTAACCATAGGTTCCGTAATCCGCTTTCTGAATGTTAAACCACATACCTTGTTTCAAGATTTCCACTTTCAATGACAATCCTTCGGATATGCTCGATGATGCTATACTATCACAGTTGACGGCGCTTTTGCCTTTGGGAAAGTTCAGAAAAAGTTCTCTGATCAAGGAAAAGGATTAGTATAAGAAGGCTGTCGTCAACGCATCCTTCCCAGAAGCGAAATCCACCTGAGCGACCAAAGCGCTGTTCCACATAGTGGACCTGCGTTTGAAAATGAAGATTCTTGCTATGCGCTCGTAATAATTTGGCTTTTTCACAAGAGCAGCCCCACTGTTCTCGGAGCTCGGCCGACCCCTGGGGCCTCTGGAATAATGTGTGCACCAACCGCGTTTTCATGTGCTATTCCCTGCCGACACTCTGTAATACATTGAATATCAAGGCACCATGCATCGTGCGCTTTCGCTTCTATCCTTTGACGTATGGGCACCGCTTTCCCATGCGACATCTGATTTCCTCTGGGAACCGTTAGCACTGACTGAGCACTGCTTCCGCGTTACCAGGCGCCAACGATTTTCCTAGTTCTCTTCCTCAGACCTTTATGAGCCTACCTTTCGCTCTGCTCGTAAAGCAGACATATTACGCTCCTTCTCACTAGTTCACACAGATCCTTAAAATGCATAAAATGCAGTGCGGCATCGAAAAAATTAAGGACGGTGCTAATCGATCTCTTTTGGGACGTGCCACGCAGTTTATTTCTACGGGTTCTCATGGAGGCAAATTGAATGCGGGTTTCGCCAATTTAATGATTCGCGATGGCCAGCAAGTCGGTGCTTCATCCTTTTCACACAAGCCTCCTGTCAATTCACCGACCCCGGAGGGATTGAAGGATTGCACTGGTTGGCATGGGTGGCGAATTCGCATCAAGAGCCTGGAATCATAGCTGACGCAATGTACACGCAATGACATAGCATGTGCTATGATTCCATGTGCTATGATTTTGATTCCAACAATGCTCAAATAACTTCCTTTTGAAAGAGCGAATTATTGTCTGAGGAATTCTATTCCGTAAAAGAGATTCCTCTATTCCAAGATGCAGGAATTCATATAGTTTTCTTTCTTCTTCTTACAAACGATCTCTTATCCTTGTGTTTAGCTTTGCGATCTGATCATGTCTTAGATCTCTTTCACATTCTATTAGCGGCCGGAAACGAGAGTAATCTCCTGGTGTCTATGCTGTAAAAAATGGAAATAACGTGCGGCGTCACTCAATCTCATTCGGGATTCGCTACCCATTCCACTTCCACGGGATGTGATGAAGGCGATTTGAACGTGGATTTAGCTATACACTGACCTGCCGTGGCCAACCGATGGAACAATCAGAGCTCCATCCTTCCCAGACAATACTGGTACCATTTAGCCGACCCCAGAGGGATGAAAGGCTTGGTTGGCCTGGACGGGAAATTAGAACCAAGAACATGTTATCGAATGCACGCGACGGCCTGTACCACCTTCTGTGCCTCAAGCGCGTTTATACTGTACTAGTTAGCGCTACAACATTCCTCAGCGAATGCAGTTAGTAGCAGTTACGTTTCGAACGTTGTTGGCCGTCGATTTGCAAGAACGGGCGCCAGTAAAGCAACCATTCATTCTTTCGCACACCAAAGCATTCCAGTGAACTTCTCCTCGAATAGACTGGTAGCAAGCAGTCCCCTTCGTCAAGGGAACGTGGAGAGCATCATATCCGTTCAGAGCTGTCACGGGTCGACAAGGTATTCATTTTGTTTGGGAATTTTCGGCAATCCTCGGAGTGCAGTCGCTTATGGCTGCCGTCCATTAGCCATCATCGGAACCCTCTGCGTAGCTGGCTCATGAACCTCTGAAGGCCTGAGTGACGGCGAATCTTTTATATTAGCGTGTACGTGACTTAGAAATGTGTAGGTCATCTCCATTTCTAGCCATTCTTGTTGGAGCGACCATTCTCTTCATTTCTCGGTGTGACACATTGCTCATGTGGTTACCCTTCCTATTGAGCGCGGAGCCGTTGGCTTGTAGTAAGCTGTGGGCACGGGCAGGATGTTCGCTGCCTTCCTCGCGTGCGTCTCGACGCTTTTTAAAGGCTACCAATCCGCTGGCTTCCAAACCGATCCGGCCGGCAATGCCGCTGAAATTCTTCGGAGGAAAGGCGCTTTCCGACATTTCAAACTGTCGCGTTGATTTTTTTCCTGCTTAGATTTCGACTCTAAAAGTCCAACTGGTCCAACTCCCTTGTGTGTGACCGCGCTGACTTCGTTAGGTGGACGTAAGATTCAGTTGTAGTCCAACTCTTTGAAATACACGATGGAAGTGGCCAGCACTCGCTAATTCCCTCCTCTGCCCCCCCCCCCACCCACCGTGGTGCCAGACCTCTGCTTCTCGTAACGGACATCGAAATCGAGTTTCAGGAGACCAGTTGCACAGCAAGCTCCAAGGTGCTGAACATAATTCGACTCTTGAACTGGAAATCGTTAACGCATGAAATCCACAATTTTTGTTCCAGCAATCTTAGCTGGAAAGTGTCACAAGTCACCGTCGCAGATTTTTTAACTTTCGCCCACTATTGTGTATACTTTGCCGCACGAGGTGTTTGAATTTTTAGTGGTGCGGCCTGTTGTTTTCACTTTCTGTTGTGTTCGAAGGACTGAATGTAACACCCGCTTTCTTATGCGCTCTGTGTACTCCACGAAAAGCTCGGTTGCTGCAGTTTTTCGGCCAAATGTAGAACCTCTTCACAGAGTCCAACGGTGGTAAGGAAGTCGCCACATTTACAATACCGCCCGCGTCGCGCGGTGAAGAAGACGGTTTGCGACGGAAAAATCCGTCGCAAACCGTCGCTTGCTCATAACTCCTTTATTTTTAAGTTGTTAGAGAAACTGTTGATACCGTTCGATTCGTCTCCTCGAGATCTACACAAACATGTGTAAAACTTTACCAGACCACTGCGTTTTCGCTGTGGGTGCCCTAAAAAATAACTGCAGTAGGCTTCTGCGATAAGAGCACCTTATTTTCCAGGACGTGCATGTACGTGCAGTGTTTTCGGAGTATCTCAAGCATGGCGTACGTTGTCAGTGCTCTGTTATGCCGTACACAATGTATATAGGATCGAACCTATCAATCGAGTGGGAGAAAGCATGTCCACTCTGCTTATATCTTCTCTTACTGGAAAATGTAAAGCCTCAGGACTATCTTGCACCGTTTGAAGAATTTTACAGAAAATTTCCGACCGTCCTACTTAGGGTTTGCTGCAGTCATTCCGACGAGCCTTTGCAGTGAGCCGTACATAATGCATATAGAATCGAAGCTATCAATTGAATTGGCGCGAAAACTTCTAGAGTGAGCGTCTGGAGAATTTTACCATGACTTTCCAGCCGCCCTACTTAGGAATTGCTTCAATCTGTCTCTGCGAGACTTTGGAGTGCGCCGTGTGAAATGCGTATAGAGATGAACCTATCAGTCGAGTGGGTTCGACAATTGGTTGAGTGAGCGTTTGGAAATTTCTATCATAATTTTCCCACCACCCTACTAAGGAATGCTCTGAGGCGGTCCAGCTAGTCTTTGGAGTGCGCCGTGAACAATGCATATAGAATAGAACCTTTCAATCGATGGGAACGACCGCTTGCAAATTGCACGCGCGGGCGTGTTCGGAGCGCAATAATTCCTTCAAGTTTAAATCGTTTCGGCGACAACTCGTGGGAATTGTAGGCAGTTAAACGGTCTACATAGTAGTACACCAAAATAGGACGGTGCAGCTTAGGAAGAAGCAATGTTACAGGGGTGCGAAAATGACCAACGAAATCGCAAAATGCGTCGCACAAGTCTCACCTGCATTTTCGCACCTCTGTAACATGCTTCTTTCTAAGCTGCACCGTTCTATTTCAGTGTTTAACTGCCTACAAGTCCCACGAGTTGCCGCCGAAACGATTTGAAGTTGAAGGAGTTATCCGCGCTCCGAACGGCCGCGCGTGCAATTTGCAAGCGGTCGTCCCCATCGATTGAAAGGTTCGATTCTATATGCATTGTTCACGGCGCACTCCAAAGACTAGCTGAACCGCCTCAGAGCAATTCCTTAGTAGGGTGGTGGGAAAATTATGATAGAAATTTCCAAACGCTCACTCAACCAATTGTCGAACCCACTCGACTGATAGGTTCATCTCTACGCATTTCACACGGCGCACTCCAAAGTCTCGCAGAGACAGATTGAAGCAATTCCTAAGTAGGGCGGCTGGAAAGTCATGGTAAAATTCTCCAGACGCTCACTCTAGAAGTCGTCGCGCCAATTCAATTGATAGCTTCGATTCTATATGCATTATGTACGGCTCACTGCAAAGGCTCGTCGGACTGACTGCAGCAAACCCTAAGTAGGACGGTCGGAAATTTTCTACAAAGTTCTTCAAACGGTGCAAGATAGTCCTGAGGCTTTACATTTTCCAGTAAGAGAAGATATAAGCGGAGTGGACATGCTTTCTCCCACTCGATTGATAGGTTCGATCCTATATACATTGTGTACGGCATAACAGAGCACTGACAAGGTACGCCATGCTTGAGATACTCCGAAAACACTGCACGTCGTGGGAAATAAGGCGCTCTAATCGCAAGAGCCTGCTGCAGTTATTTTTTTAGACCACCCACGGTGAAAACGCGGTGACGCGGTGGTCTGGTAAAGTTTTACGCATGTTTGTGTAGATCTTGAGGAGACGAATCGAACGGTATCAACAGTTTCTCAAATAACTTAAAAATAAGGGAGTTATGAGCATGCGACGGTTCACGATGGATTTTTCGGTCGCAAACCGTCTTTTTCACCGCGCGACGCGGGCGGTATTGTAACTACATCTGAAGGAGCCATAACTACTCCGTCATAGTTAACAAGCTGCATCGTCAGTTTTTAGTTTACTTCATAAGGATGTTTTTCATAATAAAGTTAGCGGAGAGAGCCTCTTCACTATTAGGATGGGATAGGATAAACGATAATGGACGGCGTTGCTCAGTCCCTTTTGTATGCGTCACGCATTCTACATCTACTGGATGTCGAGATGGCAGTTTTAATGCCTATTTGGCCTTCACATACAATGACTTGCGGCGGTCAGCCGACGAACAAGTCAGTGTTTTATTCATCCTACACAAGTTCACTGGCCTGAGAGAGATGGAAGGCTTTGTTGGCCTGGGCTGGAGACCCGAACCGTGAACCTGGCTGTCGCGAGCATCCTCTGCTCGCGACAGCCGGTACCTTCGACTGGGCTCTACGTGCCCTGAGTGCTATTAGTTCATTAAAAAACATGAAAAGTCCACGGCAACGTCGGCAAACCCCGAGGAACTCAAATTTCAGATATTTTTGGAGCATTCGTTCTTATCCCTTCTATTTAGAAGCTGCATCCTAAGTACTGATCAGACGATTAATGGATGCTGCGGTCTACATCGTCGCTTGCATGCGTCATCAGAGAATTATCGAATAAGCCATTGGTTAGAGAAACTCTGCATTTCCCCAATTCTGCTCTTTCGTACAATTCTTTAACCTCACATAGTCGAGCTTACAGCTACCTTTATGCGCAACATTTTTAAAACAATACCATTCAGTATTGTCAAATGCTGCAGCCTTTTCTCTTCGAAAATCGGAAGACATTATGGAGAAGTACAAGCACGCGGTTTGCAAAACGTTTTCACACCCAAGGACACATTTAAAACGAGACCTAGACATGTTAACCACTTAGTCCTAGCCAATAAGTAGTTCGAGCTTCTTTGGCTTTGGATACGAGGGGGGGGGGTGTTGGACTAAGGTGACTGGTGAGCAACTCTGTTATACAGCCTTAGTCCTCCTATTCTGCTTGTGATCAGTGGGGCACCAAAAAACGCTGTAGGGTCTATTGAAAGCTAACTTAATTACAGCTTTAAATATCAAGATTGGGTCCGCTTTTTCGGCAACGCAAAAGGGTAAGTCTGGTTGTCTTGCCATATCATCACCACTAAGGAATGTTCGCACTAATCGTAAGGAATGAGAGAGTGCTAGCCCATCCTAAAGCATCTCATAAAGAGCTCTCGCACCCTTTCACATCTCACCTCATGCCTTCCACTGTACCGTTCCTACGGGAAATTTCACCCCAAGGCATCTGATTTCACTCTTGAAGAAAACAGGGTGCTTGGGACATGTAGCATAAATCCTGCATCGCCCAACGAAGAAGGTCGGCGTAAAAGTTGGAATCTGAATCTGTTCGGTCTTCAGGGGTTATTCTCACTATTGCTGACATTAAAAGCTATGAAAACGCAATTCCTTAGCGAAGAGAAACGTCTGCCAAGGATGGGCTAAAGTAAAAGCGGAATCCGCATAAGTCAGGAAAATTTTTGGAAAGAAGTATGTGTTAGTTGACAGGCTTGAAGAATGACTCCAGTAGAGTCCTCAATGATTACCGGCATTTCAAAGCAGTGAAAAAATCCTCTGTGGGCAATTGCAGGACACGCCTTCGAATAAATTTTGGACCAAGGATAAGCAAAGCCTACTCATCAGTAGCGAGTGTACTCATAGTCAGGAGGACATGTGCGGGAAGCATGTCGGGCTGAAAATCTTCCAAATCGAAACGAGCTCCTTCCTCATTAAACTGGAGACTATTCAAAAAGGTTAGATTAATTTTTTTGTTCAAGGAAAATTGTAGCATAACTTTCTTTGAAGTTTTCATTCACCTACCCAAAAAGTGAACGCGTTGTTGGAAATTTATTGGACACTCTTCTAAGCGCGAACCGGGTGCATCAGGCTAATCCTGAAAGCAGCTTTGATCCAACTGATCCAGTTCGCAGGCAAAAGCGCATAACGTTTCGTGAAAAGGCCTTGTCAGGATAACGGAACAATGGCGATTAGCCTGACATCTTGAAGCGCCAATGAAGCTTCAGAGAGGAGCTGAAAGCACGTCATAGGAGCGACCTCACCAAATGCTTTGCCAGGACAACTTTAAATTCGACGCCGGACCGAAATGCTGACCCTGCACTGCGACTGCCCAGTCGCTCAGGAGAATAAGACAAACAGCTGGGTTTCCATCTTCCCACTGGCTTCACACTAAATGACGTCGCCTTCCGGTTCAAGCGCATACATATGGCACGGGTTCATTCATTCAACTTGTCCCTGCAGCTTGGCTTTCAATACTATTCCATTTAGTTTGGACGCCTACTATTTTTTAGAAACTCAAGTGGTTCCAGGTGCTTTCCTGTAAATGAAACCAATCATGTTCTGCTCAACTCGGTCATTTTGATGGCTCCTAGCATGAAATTGAAGAGTAGGCACTAAGCGACCTTTTTATAAATGGGAAAGCCTAGTTTTTTTTCGCGTCACATTGCCTATTAAGAATATTGAAAGAAAGATTAGAGCTAATTTCGCATTGCACTCCTAGAGGATATAGAGCAATGGGCAGCATTCGCTCGGGTCAGACTTCTTCCGTTTAAGCTATTTAGTAATTGCTCGCTTTCGTTCTCCAGAAAGTTATCCATTTTTCTGCTATTAGATAAAGGTTGTTTCGCTGTATGTGTGTGAGCTGCCATTTCTAAAATAACAAAGGGAGGTAAATGAAGTCAGGGGAGGTAATCCAAGCCCAAAAACGAATGCTAGTCACCCGCCAAAGGGGATACGTAGTGCGATCCAAAAGGGACAGCAGCTTTTCAATTCTAATCGCTCCTACGGTGTCACAGAAATTTGTTATGAAACCGACTTGTAATCCAATACGGAGCACTTATGATGACCTCTCGAAATGCTTTGCATGCCCATTATCTAGCTTCCCTCATGACTTGAAGATGTCTCCCGGAGTTATGTACCTATCCTCTTCATAGATATGCATTCTCTTCTGTTTATATTGAGTAGTGGTTCTGACAAATACCTTATTGAACCTTTACGATTTTCTACGTTTATGCTCATGTTAAGTGAAGTTATTTTAAAAGAAAACATTGGACGTAAAAGATTGAAGTGATACTCCTTGCCTCAAAACTTTTCATGCTAAATTTCCGATAACTCCGACATTTCCGTTACTTCCGATAACTTTCCCATTCTGATTAAAGGGTGTATTTAATTATTGCAAGTTCGCTGACTAACCACGTTTATTAGAAATTAGAAATGTTCGTACAATCCACTTGTCAACACTAAACACAGAAACGTTAGACCCTCTCCAGCTCATTTCACTTTTTATGCCAATTACTCCTGTTTAGTAGAATAATATCATTACTATACAGAAATAGGAGCTTCAACAAAAAGATGAACCAAAACAACGTATCAGCACTACCTACTAATCAAAGTGCACCAATATCACCTACACAAAGTTGCGCCACCAATTTCCAGGCGGTGCGAAATTTTCTTCCTCGCGGGAAGAACAGGAATGTTAAGGCAGTAGCTATAGAAAGGCGGAAAGCAGATTATAAATTACTGGATTACTTAATGTAGCAATTGCTCGCCTTGGAACGACCGGGTATAGGGCCGAACTCCTGGGTGCTTCCTCTTTGTCAAGGATGCTCGAAAGTGACCTCCACACTCACTGGAAGTCACACCGTAGTTATACTGAATGCCATCGCCTGCAGTTTTGATGCCGATATAAATTTTTATTAATTTTAATCAACCTCATTTAAAACAACTGGACGTAATATTATGCTCTGCTATGCCTTCGTTTTTTTTTGGAAAATATTTTTTTAGCCCTTTGCACTGAGTGTTCTGAATAATCTGCGGTCATTTCTCCCATTCTTCTGAAGTTCAGTGTGTTATCCAATGCAGCTCACGATTTCGTTGATGTTGTTCCTCTTAAGCTAAAAATTGTATTCGATCGTCTCTATGTTTTCCTTTGTTTGTTTTTATGGCGCACTTCAGATGCAGCATTAAATAAATAAATAAATAAATAAATAAGTGCTTGTGCCTTCAGTTCACTTAAACTTCGGTTTGGAAAAAGTTAGATTACCTCAACAGGTGTTAACAAAGGAATCCTGTTCTTTGTAATCAACCCCTCTCTAGGATATGCCAAGATCACGCATTCTACTAGGTCGGACCGAAAGTTTCCGCGTTTTTCGACCTTCTAATTTGACATGGTTTCATATTCAATTGCTTTTATTAAGGCAAAAACCATTGCACTCGAAATATCTCTGCCAAAGCTGCTATCAATTTACTAGTTGCGAATATTCAGGCAGTTAGAGTTAGCTGATGAATGACGGAATATATTTTTAGATTCTATTGTACACAGCGAGATTTCGCGAGAGTTAACTAAGAGATTTTTTGAAATAGGAATGTAAAAGGAACATGAGTATAGATTGACCGCAGCATTAAAATGCATCTATCAAGCCCTTAAAGGTTCGTGTTGCTGAATTTAATGAAGTGTTCTTTGGAATCACGGACGAGTAAGAAACTTTATTTACAGGAGTAGGAGAAACAGAAAAGATCATTCTGCTGTAATCTTCAAACTTGTTTTCTGAATTCTATTCTGAATTACACCATCAATAGATCAATAGAAGTTTTTATGCATTTTGCTTTCTGAGGTTGACAGGTCATCGGTTTCTGTCCTTAACTACAAGCAAGCAAGGGCCTCCATTCGCTCTTGATCTTACTTTAAGAAGTTGGAAGAAAAGTAGGAGTTTTAGTTAAAGAATTCTTCCTTCTTCGACTCACCCTATTAATGACCGATGTTGCTGTGTTTCGGAACGCAATTTGATTATGTGAGAATTACCGGCAGTGCTTCGGTAAAGGATTCGATAGGGAAACAGAACGACTACAATTTTCGCTCGGGGGCTAATTTGGCTGCCATCGGGAGCCAGAGATGAGAATTACAAGAGACCGATGCTTGCAATCGACCGTTTTCGAAGAGTTACATAAATAGAGTACTTACAAAGTAATCGCGCGTAGTCGCGATGAACCCCTTCTTTTTCTCGCGAGCCTGCGGCAATTGCTATGTAAACACCTTCCCCTGAAACGAAGGATTAGGGTTGTTTGTCGACAGCGAGACTGAACCTACGCCAAACAAAGTAAAGGTCATATCGCCTCCGTACCTCTGTAAACTACATATTTTCCGATATTTGCGGCATTTTGAGAGTACTTCTTGAAGTGAAATGATTAGTCATCGACTGTTGATCACCCCGAATATCATGCTTTTCCCAGGAACATTCCTCCAGCTGTGAGTCTTTCCATTCAGAGAGGCTACATTATGAAGAAAGTCTGTTTCTACGTGCCTAGGCACAACGTGCACAAAATAGGATTAAGGAGCCCTTGTGGTTAATAACAACTACAATCACGCTCTGATAAATACGAATCACTTTTAATTTCGACAGAAAAGGGGAGCTCGTAAAAATCATAGAGCAAAAATTTCAGATTTTATTGAGAATTGTTAGAGAAGAGAACACGTTCTTCCTATGGCCTCTCACCATAGGAAGAACGATTAGTATAATAGATCGGCCACATTAATGGGTGACACGTTTGCACTTTTTAGAATTCTGGAAAATGGAGAATGAGTGAGATGTCTTGTCAGCCTGCTCAGAGTTTTCTAAGCCTATATCATACGTAGTTGTACTGTACCATTACGACCACTACACGCCAATTTAAAATACATGTGTGCTCTTTGAGACCAAGCGCTCCAATTGGAAGTATGGTTTTAGAAAGCACTGTGGACGGACACTACTTCTAAATAACACTCAAAGCAGTTCTCAGCACATAGTGTTCATATTCCTGTGGATTTGGAGGAGGAATCAAATGAGCTCCGCAAAATTCAAATTCTTAAAGAAGTTAAGAGCTCCCTAGGGATCAATCCGTGGCAAAGCATTAGGATCTATTAGGTTGTAACGAATTAAATGGCACTGGCTCGCGCCATTTTTTGGCGCGTCTTTACGCGTTTGATCAAGAACAAACCGTAAAATGTGGCATATCATTCAGAAGCGCAAACTTTGCTCTACCGGTGAGTACCAAATCTTCTATGTAAAAGTGGGAAAACTTTAGAGTTTTATTGACTTTTTTGCAGATGGACAAAAGGATAATCCGAGGCATTTACTTGTATGAATTCAAGCTGGGCACTACAGCTAAGGAGGCGGACGAGAAGATCAACGCCGCATTCGGTCAAGGATGTTCCACAATTCGGACGGCGTATCGTTGGTATCAGAAGTTCCGGAATGGAGATGAGAGCTTGGAAGAACATGAAGGTCGTGGGAGGCATAGTGCTGTTGATGAGGACAAGCTGAGAGATGTGGTAGAGGAGGATCCACACAAAGGTACCAGGGAGATAGCGAAGGATCTTGGCGTCAGTCACAACACAGCTGCCCGGCATCTGAAGGAAATTGGAAAGACCAAAAAGCTGGAAAGATAGGTGCCTCACGAGCTGTCTGAGGAGCAAAGAAACCGACGATATGAGATCTCGTCCGCACTGCTTCTGCGGAACGAAACGGACCCATTCCTTGATCGCATCGTAACCTGTGACGAGAAATGGATAATGTACGACAACCGGCGACGATCGGCACAGTGGGTGGACAGCGATGAGAGCCCCAAGGTTTTTGCGAAGCCGGAATTGCACCAAAAGAAAGTAATGGTGACAGTACATATGGTGGTGTTCGCTGGGAATTATTCACCACAGCTTCCTCCCTCCCGGTGAATCCATCACGGCAGAGAAGTACTGCATTGAAATTGAAGAAATGATGAAAAAGTTGAAGAATATCCGGCCGGCTTCGGTAAACCGAAGGCGAGTTCTCCTTCTGCACAACAATGCTCGCCCCATGTAGCACGAATGACGTTGCAGAAATTAAATGAGCTGAGCATTGAAACTCTTCCACATCCTCCGTTTTCTCCCGACCTCTCCCCAACAGACTACCATTTCTTCAAGCATCTTGGCGACTTCTTGGTAGGGAAAATATTCAAATACCAACAGGATGCCGAAAGTGCCTCCGAAGATTTCGTCAATTCCAGAACTTCTGATTTTTATGCTACCGGGATAAAAAAACTTGTGTCACGTTGGCAAAGATGTGTAGAATCAGAAGGTTTTTATTTCGATTAATAAGCTTGCCTATAAGCCGAGATATTAACTGTTTAAATTTTCAGTGGTTCGGTGCCATTTATTTCGTTACAACCTAATATATACCAGCATTTGTCTCTCTACGCACCAGATTATGACTGTATCGTACGGGTGGAAATCTACCCCTGTTTGTTGTTGTTGCGGGTATTTTGATATTGTGCTTAATAAAATAATAAAAAGAAATGACTATGAATAAGAGCATACCAATGGCAGAGCGCACGTAGTGGTACTAGCCAATAGCCTTGTAAAGGCCGAAGCTGAGAACTTGCATTTTCATTAAGAGTGCTCTATTTAGGTACTTGCCGTTAGGCTCCTCGAGAAAAGAAGCGGTTTATCGCGATAGCGCGATTGCTTTGCTACTCTATTCATGTAACTATTAGAAATCGGTCGATTGCGAGCCATGGTCTCTTGTGACTCTTGTCTCTGGATCCCGATGGCAGTTAAATGAGCTCCTGAGCGAAAATTGTAGTCGTTCTGTTACCTTACCGAAGCACTGCCGGAAATTCTCACAAATGTGTTAACTCAATTTGATCCAATCGCCTACGAGTTCAGCACTAAATGTGCAGAATAAAATGAATCGTCGTTTATCGCTTGCTAGCAATATTTTTCTGAAAAGAAGCGACAATGCCTCAAATAATCAAATTGCATTCCGAAACACAGCAATATCGCTCATAATAGGGTCGAAGAACAAAGGATTTTTTATCTAAAACTCTTACTTTTCTTCCCACTTTTAAAAATAAGATCAAGAGCGAATGGAGGCCCTTGTCTGCTAGTAGTTGAGGACAAATACCGTTGACCTGTCAACCTTAGAGAGCAAAATGCATAAAAACGTCTTGATATTAAAGGTTCAAATATTTAGCTGTAAAGGAACAGAATCACTAAACAACATTTTTCTTTTTCTTTTTCATAATATCATCTATATTACTTGGAGAAGAACTAGCCGTCTAAAGCAATCGTGGATTTTCTAGGACAGCCACAAAGCATCATTTTTGACATGTGATCCGGTATCGGTCAGCAACTCATCTTGTGATGAAACTCAGTCTCCAGTGTTGGACAGGCTTACAGCCATAACGCAGTAGGAGTTCTGTACACGCTGGCACACGGAAGGAGAAAGACGAGATCTGTAGTTGGAAAAGGAGCGCAGACTCTCTTGAGCCACAAATGAGCAAAAAATGAAAGCCTGCAGCCATGGCGCAAGAATGACCCTGAGAAATGTCCAGAAGCTTCCAGGAAACGATTTCTCCCACTTTTCAGAGAACGCAGGATGTTGTCCTGATGGTCTACTTTGCGGAGTTCTAATCATACCCGCCATTTTACAGGCTCCCTCCCAAAACCAGAAGATTCCCAGCTGTATTAAAAACAAACAATTTATTATTAATTGAGCTCCTAAAATTCCTCGCACAGTTCTTTCACAGTGTCCACGTTCTATTGGAAATGACTAATAAAAGCTATCAATACACTAATTAATTAACGCTAATTTCCACTCTGACTAATTACCACAATTGATGTTGTGTAGCACATTTTAGGCCGGGAAGGACACGTACCAGCTTGTGCTGTCATTGAAGAATCCACGCTTTATAGTGGAGTGTTTGAAGACATGGAAAATGAATTTGTCCGGTTTTTGTAGGCAGCGGGCTCGTGTGCGCACAGGGAACCCTTGGATTTCCTACTTAACGTACCTGCATCAAAATTGGCCACATCCTGGAGCTCATTTAAGCGCTCAGACTGAGCGCAGAACCCACCACGTATTCCTTGCACGTGTACTGGAATTCCTTATAAGAATCAGATATTCAATAAATAATAAAATGATAGAACACGCCCTTCTCTTTATTAGTCCTTGCTTGGAATGCTCCACGATTAGATTATCAGATGATGATTCAACTATCACGAGAAAGGAGGAGCATGAATCAGCGATCGCCTGTACGGGGCTCGAAATAGAGCCTCACATCGAAACAGCAACAGATGGCTCCTTCCGACTGCGCTAAAGCGCGCACTTCAGTACATAATAGCGAGGTGAAAAAGCATTAAGAGATTAATCACGATATGTCCTCGTTGGCCATGATGTCTTTCTACCTATCAGACGTAGCGGTGGTTAATTCGTCAACGCTGCATTCCACTCCATGGCGTTACTTGAACGCCTTCCCCATTGTATTGATCCCAAGACATTAAGGTGTATGCAGGTCAGAGAAGTACAAACGGAGAGCAGCTAGATGATGTTGAGCTTCTCCATATTCCTTCCTGTATTCATCATCTACAACCAACGGAGCCTAGGCGATGTTAACAATGTGGACGGTAACGCTTGCACAGGATTTCATTTGACTTCGGCCCAAACCATTCTGACATTTTCGATTATGCGCTCCCTGTTAAGGGAGTCGAGGAGCACCTGTGTCGTAAATCGCGTCCTTCCTGAAACCCTGAAGGGGCGAAAACGGAAGGGTAAACGACCAGTGGAAAGTGAAATGGGTGTCGCATGTATTAAAATATTCGAAAGGTCAGTGTTAATCATTCGTTAATTTTGACTATTCAAGTGGCTCGGATATCAACTATTCGAACAATAACTCTATGGTGAAGTATATCATGTTTCTACTCCCCCCCCCTACCCAACCTTGTATTTTTGCTATTTTAGCATTGTTTGCTGAGACTTATATCAGAGAACTTTACTTTTTGTCGCCGTTAGATATGCAATGCCACTCGCACTCCGTGCTGTAAAAACTTACTGCAACGGGGACAACTCCACCACGGACAGAATTTACGACACCTTGAGGACACTATTCTATTTTTCGAGGTGTATAGATTTATGCCTACACAACTTACGCATTTCTATTATAGTATACAATGTATCCGAATCCAAATCTACAGATCATTAGGTGATTTTGATAAAGGCGATTTTGCGGATTCCAGGTAATTGGATTCCGACAACGACCTCCGGACGCCGAATTTCGCATACCCCTTTCAGTTTTCCGAACCTTTAGCTTCGCAAATCTATGTATTGAAAGAGACGCCTTTCGTTCTAAACAGAAAACGTTCGGGCCTTCATAATTTGTTCGACTTCCATAACTTCCCAGCTTTCATACTAATATTTTTGTTCCTTAGAAGTCTTCTTTCTCTAAACTGCTAATGTTATATCACTGTTAAAAAAGACTTCTAACGTCTAAAAATATTTGTTTAAAAGCCTAAAGTTGATAAGGATCCTATTGGGCATTAACTCGGACTCTGACGAAAGGGGCTAAAGATTCGGAGCTCTTTTTTAAGAAAACAGAAGTCGCAAAAAATGACAGAACAGAGTGGATAGAATGATCCACAATTTTCAATGAAATACCTTCTTGCCAAGCTACCATTCAACTAGCTATAATTGGTAGCTTTATTCACTGGGAAGAATAACAAATGGCATCTGCAAAAAACGAAAATCTTTATAATTATTTTCCAAAAACTTTATTCCACCGTTACTATCGAATTCCAAAAATTTAAAAGAACGATCGACGTATCGAACTTCTGCCATCCATTATTTCACCAGTACCGAGGTGTTCCAGTTTCAATATGATCGAGCCAACGCATTCAAGACAATTATGTTGAACTATTTCTGTCCATTTCAGAGAAGACGTGTCTGATGTAGAACTCCATTTACACTGAGGCGAATGAGCGTTTTCCGTGTGCCAAAAGGAAGACAAAAAATTACGGGTTCAAGTAATAGAATTGAGAAATTACAAAACTTTATGGATCCTTCCTGTATTACTTTCTTTAGAGCTGTGAAGATTGTCACTCAGTATGTACTCCTCGACTTCAATGCACTATGCCGATGTGTTATTGACTTCAGTTTAAGGGCAAGTCATTAAAAAATTCTAACTATTTCTAGTGGCATAAGCATTGAACTTAAGTCGGACCCCGCGCTCATCCTCATAAGGCCTGTTGTGGTGTAATTCATTGTTCCGGATATCATAGAATGATTCATTCTGATCCAAAGCATGGTTTCTAGACCACCTGCTTTGCCTCGTGTGTATTCTGGAGACGGCTTCAACCATGGCGGTTGTGACTATAATTCCAACTAGAGCAGCTTCCCAAGCAAGGAACTTCCTAAGATCTGAACCAACGATGCGATTAATATGGGCAGAATCACCCCCTCCCTGAAATAACGAAATGCAAACGTCCTGACCTGACTACAATATTGAGCAGAGTTGCGGTCCATGAAAGCTGAAGAATGGAAGCGAAGTGGTGAAGCATGGAGGATAGCTGACACCTTATCACTTTTGTCTTCTCAAATGCACAACGTATATAGGATCGGGCCTATCAATCGAGTGGACGCGACCGCTCGCAAATCGCACCCACGGACCTGTTCTGAGCGCAATAACTCCGTCAAGTTCGAATCTTTCCGGCTGCAACTTGTGGATTTTGTAGGCAGCAGAAATTTCCAGAAGCCTGCTAAAACATAGCCACGTAGCTTATGATTGGACAAAGTTACAGCGGTGCGAAAATGCAGGTTAGTCTTGTGTGATACGATTTTTTCCAAGGTCAGTCGACTACTGCGGGAAGACGCGTGCAGCTAACGGCATGCAAGTACATGGGCGAGCACAAGACTGAAGTCACTTTACGATGACATGCTCGCAGCTTCTCAGGTGCCTAAACTGCTCTAGCACCATCTGTCATTCTAGAGCAGTGGAGGGCAGCGGCGAAGTTTCTTCCGCCGTTGCTCGCCCACATTTGAGTTCTCGGCACTCGTAACGGTACCGTTCTGCTCAGCTCGAAAAGCTATCGAATGCTGTCAACGTCGACCAACTCTGAAAGCACTGATTTTTTGACAATTTCAGAAAATGGCACGGGGCAGGTGGACGTGGCTATCGAAGAGATCGGAGTAGAAATCGTGGATGACCTTCTCCGTGATCCTTGGGAAATAGGTGACCGCTCCGTCGGGACGTCAGAGGGTGGTTATCTTGGTCTTGAAGTTGGCGAAGTTCCGGCGGGCATTGCGGATGCTCAACCCTGCCTCTGCTGCTTCAGCCAACACTTCCGCCCTTCTCTCCTTGAGATCTTCCTTTATCGCCGCTCTGCATAGCTTCGCAAGCTCGGGCGTCAGTTGATAGTTGCCTGACGCTCGTGCTGCTCCACGCTGGCGTATAAGCTCGAGAGTTTCCGGAGACGTCGGTCAGCCAATACTTGCGGTTGAAGATGATGTGGTCGATCTCGTTGTGGAACTGGCCATCGGGGGACTTCCAGGTCCATCGTAGGGAGGGAGGCTTCTGGAACTGTGAGTTCCCATGGATGTTCTTGGGCGACATGATAAACTCAGACAGCCTTTCACCTTGCTCGCTCCACTCCAAACCGTGGGTTCCGATGTGAAGTACTTCTTCAGCTCCACGTAGAGGCTTCGACCTCTTCGTCTTCATAGTCGGATGTTGAGGCATACGCCACGAACACAGTCAAAGCTGGCACGGAGCCACATCGCTTCAGTCGCAGACGTCCGATTCAGGTTGTCAGAGACTCGAACGAATCGATGTTCATAACCAAGTACATGTTGACGAGGACACCAAACCGCCTACTCCCCAGCTGTCGCATGCTCCGAGGAACAGTTCTTCTCCGGACTCGTAAGTGGCGTGTAGAGGTGGTGCCTTCTCGTCTCGGTCAGTCCGGTGACGTCGTACTTGATCTTCCTGGCTTGCATCATCAGGTCCTCGACGGATGCTTCCGACGCGAGCGGGCGTTATAAGTACAGATCGTCATCCTAGTCCTTCTCAATTTGCGCAGCCTGGAGATTTTGGCAGCCTCTCCATACTCATCCTTCCCATCTCTGCAGGAATTCTCTTTTGGGGTCACGGGAATGAAGACATTTAGTGCTGCTGTGTTTGACTGCAGTACACACGGTAGCTAGTCAGGCTCTGTCGTACGGGCGAAGAACTCCGGGCAGCCAGCTAGACAGCCCGAAGGGGCGGGGCGGACTTAAGGCGGCCTCGAATCGCCTTATGATGTACTCCCAGTCTACCGAATGCAAGCTTTTGGCCGGGCCGACACAGTTACAATCCGCACAGTCACGGACACATTCACGCACACCGTGCATGAACATGCCGCCCCACACAAGGAACGAGTCGACCCGACACAGCTGGAGGGAGGAGTCCATCCCCTTTATGTCACCTGCGTCTCTAGGCAGTACGTATTTGGTTCACGTTTCAGCAGTCGAGGCATTATTGAAATTCACAAATGTGTAAAGGTGAACGAATGGTGGGGAAGAATTATATGCATCATTCACTGAATTGTATCATATACGAATACCAAAACTGCCCTCTGTCCAGTATCCTCAGTTGGTAGAACTATCCGCTATCATTAACCTACTACCTTACCAATCGTGAATGCCGCTTCAGGTGGGGGACTTGCCGCTCTCTGAAGTGAAGTCCAGAGTGCTTTCACATCGGTACCAAAGGTTACTGTCGGCATCAACACACCACTGACGATGGTCCTCTACTTAGTACCGAAGAGGGAAAACACAGGATTTCTAGTCACTGGCAATCTAAATTTTGAGGAACACTGTGTGATAGCAGCCAATAAAGCTATGCGGGCAATGTCCAACATGTTCAGACCGCTATCCTCTAAGGATTGTGGGCTGCCTTTTCAAGCACATAAGGTTATTGTAGGGCCTTTATTGGGATATGGTACTCCTGTCTTCAATCCACACGCAAGAAAACTATACGAGTTTTAGAAAGTTTTAGCTTTAGAAAGGGTCGCGAATAGTTTCACGAGAAGGCTAATGATACGTACACTGAGCTTTCTTTATGACCAGATCCCCTCAAGCAAGGACAGAAACCACAATTCTGAATTAACAACTTTCGCATTTAGAAGAAAACGAAATGCCCTGTTAATCTTCATAGGATCGCAATTATCGAATTTAGTATTAAACTAGAGGAGGTGCCGCCAAATATAATGCTGGTAGGGATAAACGCAACTGTAGGCGTTTCTTCTTCGTCAATAGGGCGCTTTGTCATTTGAGAAGATTCGTAAGAAGCATACCGTTCTGTTAAGCTACAACGCTTCCAGAAAATTCCTGCACCTCCATATGAGTCCATAACAAACTGTTACTTAGGCGTTACCCGAAGTTTAGTTGCTGGTCTCTAACTACTCAGTAGTTAGTAGCACATTCTGCGGTTTGTTATTGTTTGACTGTTTTCTTTTGCTGTTTCTTGGCATATTACACCACGCGATTATAATCATGTAATAAATAATAATAAAAGGATAAAGAACAAAGGACGGCGTTACTCAATTCTTTTCGGGATGCGCCACGCGCTCTACTTCTGCGGGATGTCATGGAGGCGATCTGAATGCGTATTCGGTCAGCACTTTCTCCTTCACAGACAAGTCTGGGTACTAAGCGGGCTGGTGCCCGCTCCATTATGAGACCATGGTCGTGGAACACTCAAATAAACACGGTTTCCGTGCTCTCCTTCGCTGACGGGAAAAAGAGCACAGAACTAGGCAAGGGAAGGAACTCCTGGATGTGGCTTATCTAACTTAGCCGTTTTAGGATACCTTTGAGGAGTACAGCGGGCAGCAGCCCGCTTAGTACCCAAGTCTGGTACCAATTCACCGATGGATGGAAGGCTTGATTGGTCTGGGCGGGAAATCCGATCCAAGAACCTGGTATCGGGCGCACGCGACAGCCGGCACCTCCTCCTACTGTGCTACACGCGCTCTCCAAATAGCAAAAATGCTAAAGAAACAATAGAGAATCCTCCACAATTGACGCGTATTGGCCATTAAGCCACCAAGAGCCACTTAGTGTTACCCGCATAGTCACCGCATAAGGAAAATTAATATGAAATGCGCACCGCCAACTAGCCGCTCTGTGTGGGGAACAGGCGAGCTTCCCACTCCACAAATGTTCAGTCCATAGCGCACACAGGTTGGATCTCCAAGTCCAACTGATTCCAGCCCGTTCGCCGCAGCTGACAACAACGAGTCCGTCCAGCGAAGGTGCACTTTGAGGAGCAAACAGGCGCAGCGCGGCTCCTCCTCCAGATGAGCAGCGACGTCGCCGCTCAGAACCCGGGGATTCCCGGGAGCACCGTCTCGCCCGCCGCCCGTCCGTCCATCCGGGGATGGTCTCCCACGGGGAGCCGCCGGGCGGCCGGGTGGTCCGGGCGCCCGGACGATCGCCCCTCCCGGGGCTGGCGATCGATAGCCGGTGTGCGGCCGGCCGACGTCGCTCGCCGCGTGCGGGCGGCGGCGGAGACGCGGTCCGCCTCGCAGAACCCGCGCCCGCGATGACTCAGGCGGCGATTTTTTGCGGGGAACCCGCCCGGCCGCACCCCGCAGGACCACTCCGGCCGGCCCCGATCGATCGCGGTCCAGCCGGTCGCCGGCTGCACTTCCCGGGGATTTCCTGCTAATTGCGAGACGACTTCAGCGTTTTTTGGGTGCCGCTCGTTTTTTCCGCCTCGCCAATGTGTCTTTTTTTGCGGCTTTTCAGGTTTTTGTTTCGCCATTTAAATTTGAATTTTACAATTTTTGCGCGTTCCGACCTGTATGTACGGTATGAGGTTCTGATTTGGTATGGAAACTGTCGAATTCCTCCTTTTGTTTGCAACCCATCTGTTTCCGTGCCGCCTTCTTTAGTAAATTCCTCGCTTCGAGTTAGATAAACCCTTCTTCATCTGTTCGTACTCGACATTTTGTGCTCTTATGCACAGATTTGTGTAAAATCATATATCATTCACAGGCACACACTGACTAAATAGTAGTAAAATATCTGACCACGACGACAGGCACTCGTTTCTAGGCACATTAACAGAAATTATTATTACCACCCCTGCGTTTATAGATAGTTTTTGTGTTAAACACAAGTATGACAAATATATGGAGGTATATCAGATGTATGTTAGACGTGATAAGTAGAGGAACTAAGCAACTCTGGTTTACGAGGCGTTTTGTTGCGGCAAAAATTTTTGCGCAAGACAGGGCTCGAACCCGCTTGCTGTGCTGTCCGGATATTATGATAGCCCGTAAACACCAGCAGCGGAGTTTGATCACACGCAACGTCTGCATCAGGGACGTGCGCTTCCGTAGAATCGTTAATTTCGTTAGAAAGTGGAGATAGCTGCGTAGCATTGCCTCAGTCGAAAAACATCGTTGGGACCGTCTTATTCACCATCTTCACGACAGATGGGCACTTTCAAATGAAACCTCTGAAACGGCTTGAATTTTGACAACTTTCGAAATCAAACTGGACACCTTGCAAATAAAAACGAACGCCTTCCAAGTTAAGTTATTAAATTTTTAAAAGATAGCTTCAACAGCCTTTCCTGTTCTTTGGGGTCTTTTCCAATATCACTGCATCATGCAATAGTATGACAATGAGTCTGAAAGGCTGTTGATATTATTTTCAATAATTTAATGATTTAATTTGGAAGGTGCGTGTTTCTATTTAAGAGGTGTTCAATTTGATTTCGAAAACTGTCAAAATTTAAGAAGTTTTAATTGTTTCATTTGAAGGTGCCGACCTGTTCCGAAGATGGTATATAAAATGGTCCCACTGATATTTTTCAATTGAAACAATGCTGCGCAGCTATCTGTGCTTTTTAACGCAATTGAACGGAAACACACACTCCCGGTCTGCATATCGTCGTTGCAGTGATCTACTAGCCTTCACCCGTCATTTCGTGATGCTACGACGAACCAAGCAGCGCTAGCATCCTGACTGGGAAGCGGAGAGTGCGGATGTGTTTGTTATTCCCTATAGAGGAACTTTTCCATTTTACGGCAGGCAGCTTCTAGTTCTCGACGTGTCGCCGACTATGAACACTTCTGTAGGTCGCGCTGGCGCGAAATCGCTGATGTGTTTCTCATGCATTTTCACGCGGGTACCGCTTGTGTGGCACTACGAACGGCGCAGTAGAGGGGTAGGTCTGGTCTCAAACGCTCTCGGACCGTGCTCGTCCTCAATTTCTGTGCGGAACTGGAGTCGAGCCCTGTAACAGGAGTAGCGCTACAGACGACGCATTTGAGACCGAGTTGGTTTGGATTGCTGTAAGGAAAGCTGGCTTGTTTTTGAAGAAGGATACGTTAGATCGGGAAGAGCGTCTTATCCGGAGGCGTTATGACGGGAGGGGACTATACTTTTCTGCTGATGGAGATTATCGAAATGGAGGGAATCTAGTTATGTACCTGAGGTGTTCCAGAAGGGTTTTCAAGTCACAAACATTTGAGAACTTGAAGTGTCCGTCACGAAGCGAGTTGGTGTGTCGTATCATTGCAGAATGGAGCCTACTCTTTATTCGAGTTCATTCATTCTACCGTCAGATTGCACAGTTTTCAATCTAAACTAGACATCTCTAAGCCAGCTTGATGCTTCTGACATCAAACTTACCACCTCTTAAGTCGCGACCAGCTTTTTCCACATTGAAATGGACTCTCCAAGAAGGTTAGAATAATCTTGTTCAACGGAAATTTAGTATGAATTTTGAAAATTTAGTATGTAAATTTAGTGTTTCTTAGATTTTTTATTTTACTTGCACCAGTAAATAAACACACTATTTGAAATTTAATAACTTTTTATAGAACAATAGAATTTGTATACTTTTTTATAGAACAAGGAAAACTATGAAATAAATTTAGTTTTGAAGCACAGGGGAGCAACAATCAGTTAGTGTTAAAAGAAGGAATCGCCCCTTGCAATTGACTAGGTCGTCGCGGTTTTGCTTTTATTGATGGTATAAATCTTTACACTATCAATAAATATAAATAAAAATCGCAACGATTGAATCTCTCTTTTCTTTATTTTCTCTTTCTGCACATGACTGGTCTCTTCTTCCGTTCTTCTGAGTTTTGAGCATGTCTTCTTCACAAATAAAATAAATAAACACTACTTGCTTGAAACAACCATGTGAGGTTATGTGTTTTTTACAACTGTTCCTGTACCATTTACATCTATGTTACTCTACGCAGAATTTTTGCTATGAAAAAAATCGCGACGATCCAGTCGAGTACATGGCGCGATCTCTTTTTTAATGAACCCTAAATGACTGTAGTCTTTCTGCGCTTTAAAACGCAAGTTGACGCTATTGTAGTTGTGGGGAGGGGTCACCATACGGCCCACACTCCGGAGTCCCATCCCCTGCCCAATTCTATGCTCTCCACCGTGTCAGCGGCAGAACATAGCATTGTTTGCTTCGTTTCTTTACTATCAATGTGTCTCATTTCTTTTTTCGTGTTAGTGACACCTTTTATATGGCTTATAACGACTATTGCGCCCATTATTTAATTCATTATTCTCCTTTAAAAAAATTGTTAAATTTCTAACGATATGTTCATTGTTCGGGTGCGTGCAGCGCAGTCGTAGAAGCTGCCGGCTGTCGCGTGCACCCGATACCAGGTTCCTGATTCGGATTTTCCGCCCAAGCCGACCAAGCCTTCCATCCCTGCGGGGTTGGTGAATTGATACCAGACTTATCTGGGAAGGATAAAGGCCAGACCTGATCGTCGGCTGGCCATCGCAATTCATTGTATGGCCAAATACTCATTCATCTCACCTTCACGACATCCCGTAGAAGTAGAATGCGTGGAGCATCGCAAAAGGGATTGAGTAACGCCATCCTTTATCCTTATCCTTCTATCAGATGTAGGGTAGACGGGATAAGTAAAAAAAAACTAACCAACCCTGATTCTCGAAGTGTTTTGTTGCGATCAAAAATCTTGCACCAGGCAGGACTCGAAGACGCTCACTGAGTTCTCCGGGTAGGATGCTAGTCCATAGCCCCGACAGCGCTTTTCGGTCACGCGCAACGTCCGCATGTCGTCGTTGCAGTGATCCCTCTATCTCTATCCTTATGATGCAGAAGGCAATCAGTTTCGAGTAAGAGGAAGGGGTGGCGTTATTCAATTGCACGGGATAAGCTATAGTGTTGCTGAAGCACTTTGCACGTGTGACTGGCATGTACATAGAAAATCTACTCATATTAACCAATGCACACTCTAGAGCTCGGGGTGTAGTTGAAGCTGATGAGTCAATCAGCATGGAGTACCATGTGACGTTCATTTCCACGATACACTCTGTACATGTTAATGCGAAACATAACGAGTGACCTATACAGTGTTCGTGGGTGTCCTCTTCAATATCATTTTATGCTCAGCTGTCTGGCATTTTCCCTTAAACATCTGCCAGAGAGTGGGCCAGTCGGCTGTGAACCAACTTATCTCAGAAGGACAGACAACTGAACAGAGCGGGGTGTTGCAGCAGACTGGGTTCTTTCGCATTGCTTCGTTGGTAGTTCAATGTTAAAGCTGAAAATGCTGGCGAAAAAAAGGATTTCTAAAAGGTTGGGGTTGGAGAGAGGACATTGTCACTCAAATCAGGTTCTACATATTTCCTAATCAAACACACTTTGAATTCCTAATGGAATACAGAGATGGGTGTGATACAGTAATTTTGAACTTTGAAGGAGAAACCCATTCCGGAAAATGTGTTCTGCTAAACAGTGCTAAGATGCTGTATAATTCTCCCTATATCTCTCTATAAGAGATGTTACCTAAGATCCCATGTGATAAAAAGGAAGTACATGAGCTAATCAACCTCCTTTCCGGGACGCGCCACGCATTCGGCTTTTTTGGGGTAGCATGGAAGTAGTTTGAATGGTGCGTATTCAAGCCATTCACCGTTCACGGAGGGATGAAGTGTTCGGCTGGACCGTGCTCGAAATCGGCCGGTGGTCACTTCGAGACGTACGCGATAGTTAGTTCCCCCTTGACTGCCCTACACGCAGCCCTTTCCGGTAGACTTCCCTAGTAATGGAAACTTCTAGTGGAATGTGGAAGTAACATGTGAAAACGAACCATTAGGTGCCTACGTGAAGCGACTTCTACTAATTTGGGATCTATCCTAGTCAGGGGGGCCACATAATTAAAAAGTAGGTGACAAAATGGATTGAGACTTACCGAGCGGCTCCTAGAGAACGAGTTGGAACCTAAAAGAAACTAAAAACAAACAAACAAACAAACAAAAATAAAGAATCGCCGTGGTTTACAACCGTCTCGGCGGGCAAAGAGCGACGGAATGGAGGTATGCCGCGTGCTGACCGCCGCCTGACATGTTATAAGCAGGATCCAACATGGTGAGGAGGGCACTCAACTGTGCCGGTTTACAACCGCAACAAATGTAATTTTCGTTTTTTCTTTGTGAGTGTTTCTTGTTTAGGGTCCTGTGTTGTTCTGTAGGAGTCGCTCGGTAAGTCTCAAGTGAATTTGTTACATATATTCCTTTTTATATATGTGGCCCCGGACTAGGATAGATCTCAAATCTGTACTCCTTTCCTTTAGACGCGATGTTAACTACGATTCCGTCGAGGCTTTAGACTTGATAAAGCTTTTTCACAAATTATGTGCTGCAAAGAGGATTTGTAACAGTTCTACTGAAATATCTAATTTCTGTAAACCTTGGACAGAAGGCTTCTACTTTTATGACAACGGTATGCAGCCATCTCAAAATTCTAAAAAAATTCTTATGCCGGAGGCACAGTTTTGCAGTTCCATCTGGTGGAAATTCTCGTTGCAGAGGACATTTTATCACTAGCAACAAATGTGTATTTGTTACATTCACTACTGTGATATACATTACTATTTATTACATGGTTAAAATTTATCTGAAGGAAATGCATCCAAAAGCTGTATAAAATCCAAAAACCAGGATAAGGCTGGAAAGAGTAGAATAATTAAACAGAACACAAAGTGACCGCCCAAAAATAATTGTTTAACAGGAGAAGAAGACCAAAAGTAGCTCCGCCTCAAGGTCTTTTAGACTTTTCAAGTTTGCTGTTTTTCCTTTAATTGGGTAAATCATTGTTTATCGACTAGCATAGATCACGAAAGATTTGACGGAGGCAGAGTTTTGAGAGGAGGAAGTACTAGTAAAGAGAGGAAATACTTCTGAAGAGATACTCCACTACAATCATCTCTTTATTTGCAACTTGTTCGAAATGCGCTTCCAAAGTCAAATTTGCGAGGACTTCCATTTATTATTTTTCGCTCTGTTGGTCTTGTTTCTGGTCAAGTTTCTGATCAGCAAAATTATCTGCGGTTTGTTTCATCAGTGATCCGTTTTGGCTGGAGGAAGTAGGCAGCTGGCCCCTCAAGTGACTAGCACGTGAGTGCAGACTCTCACCAGCAGACCTATGAAAATGACACTCGGCGGTTCGAAGCGAAGGGCTGATTGCACCATTCCATCATCATTTCCTCTATAACAGGTTGAGTGCCAGGTTTTTGCATACCCAACGTGGAGTCTGCCAACGTTTCGTGTCCAGTAGACCGTTCCGTGTCCTTGTACTTACCGTCACGTCGTCAGCTTTCATGGGATGAAGGGAGTCGGTTTTAGTTAGGAGAAGTGGAATCGATTAGCGCCGGTTTGTCGTTGGTTATTAATTGCGGGCGTGAGCAGAGTTCGTTTTTTCTTCTTCACGCCGCGCTGTGCCGCTATGAACAATGGTTTTGTCTCAGACTTATGCCCTGCTGTCCGTGCAACAGTGAGTTGAAAAAGCATCCGCACGTCCTCTTCCTGTCCACATGAATCCTGGATTGCTCGACGTGCGCACACCACCAGTAGTGTTCTGCCTTTCCAGTGTTTCCTATGTCCAATTTTTGAAGGGTTGTGTTAGTGTGGCTGCTCTATAATGAGGGTGACTGCTTCCACAGCTTCTGCGCAATCATTCTAGTGTTCACCTTACAGGCATATTCCTATATACGATTTTCACTTCGAATTAGACACTTTTCACGTCAAATTGGACACTCTTTTAAGCTAGCATTTGACTTTTGAAATCAAAGTGAACTCTTCCAAATCGATATTTGCTACATTAAAATAGAGACTCTTCAAAAAGGTCGAAATGATTTTTTTGTTCAAGGAAAATTTCAGTATAACTTTCTTTATGCTTTAATTCGCCTACCCATTAGTGAACACATTGTTTGAAATGTTATAAAAATTTTATGTTTGCTCAAAATTAGTTATTAAAAGCCTGTTTTAACAAGTAGTAATGCGGCCGTTTTTTGTTCCAAGAAAGAGATCGCTCCATGCCCTTGTCCAAGACGTCGCGATTTTTATTCGATTGATAGCAGAATTTCTGTTTGCATGGGGGTTGACATCTTTTAACGATACAACAAAAACAGCTGTAAAGTACGCACATTCATCATTTTGATGCCTCATATAAGTGGCATTTTCGCTATCAATCAAATAAAAGTTGCGGCGAACTTTTTTAGTGCATGGCGCTATCTGATCTTAATGTACTATAAGATTGCTTCTTTACTGTACTTTGAGCAAATTTTAATTTGTTTTTCTTTTTTTTAATGGAAGTTTTTTAAAAATTCTTACACTTTTTGGGCAGGTAAGCTAAAAAAATTCAAAGAAAATTGTACCAATTTTTCCCTTAACAAAAGTTATTCTAACCATCTTGTTGAGTCTGTAGTTTAACTTGGCTGAAGGTCATTTCGATTTGAAAGAGTTCGCTTCAGTTTCAGAAGTTCTGGACTGTTTTTGTCTGATTTAAAATGTGTTCAATTCGACGTGAAAGTGATATATAGGGTACATTATGGCGCAACTGACAAAGTGAGAAGGAAGCTCATGTGGGCGATTGCACCCTAAATCTGTGTTAATTCTATTCTAGCCCAGAGGAGTCAGATTCGTCAACCGTTTACGCCCTCTAACATTGAAAAGTACCGCCAAAACCACTGATATGACTCATCAGCATCAGGTTTAGCCGTACTTTTCACCGTTACCGGCCGGTAAGCAGTTGATGAATCCGGCCGCAGCTCATCCGCCCGTCCAAGTGCTTTATCGCTCCGTCACGGGGAACTTGCTATCAGACTTGAATGGGAATGATAAAACGCTTGCTTGCAAACCATTTTGTAGCCCATTTTGTAGTAAGCATTCAAACTGCATTCGTATCTTTCATATAAATGGGATACATGACGCATCCCCAAAGTTGTTGTAGACTAACGTGGACAGTTATCATTCATCCTCTAATTTATCATTTTTTCTTTGAGAAGCCGTCAAAGTTCACACTACTACAGTGCAACAAAAATCTCTAACTTACACTGATGAGGTGAAATCAAAAATGTTCGGATGTTTTACATCCTATTATATAAAGCGGAGAGGCATGAATCACTGACGGTTGGGCTGCGTTCCTAGCGGCGGCGAAGCCGGCGACGGACGCTGGATGAGGAAGCATCCATAGCTAGGTTTGGGCTGCGTTCCTAGCGTGGCCCGCCATACCCGAAGCCGGCGAAGCCGGCAAGCCTGGCGTGGCCCGCACGTCCAGCGTACGGCGCCGGCGAAGCCGGCGACGGACGCTGGTGTCAGAATCACCGCATTTACCTGTTTGCTTCATTGGTAATACAAATGCCGTTTTGTTGGAATTTTCGAGTACAGGAATGCCCAACTTTCGACTGTAGTTCAGTAACATGCTGATGATGAACGGTGCGTATTCTGCGTATTCATGTAGTTTAGCGATTGTGATGTAATTCATGACTCTTGTTCGGGAATTTTGGAGTGTTGCATCTACTTTTTGCTCACGAAGCCTACTTCAAGTTCAAATTAAAGTCGTAGTGCTGGCTGAAAGCTTTATTCACTATTGTGTCTATAGAAAATAAACGCTTAGGATGCTTCATACACTGATCTCTATCGCAGAGGCGATTTTAATGCGATCTTGGCATATGCGTACAGTACCGTTGGTAAATACCCGACGAAACGCGGTCGGCGGCGGAGTTATCCGCCGTTTCCTCTGCTTTGCCATAACTCCCTTCAAATTCGACTATATCCACTGAGATGTACATTGTTGGAATCAGAACAACATGATCTACCCAACGGCTTAAAAAGCTTAGGCAAATTTTTAAATTTTTGAGAGATGAACTGAGTTACAACCTGTGCGCGCCCCCATTGCGCGCAATCCTAACTGTAGGTTCTTCAGTCGGAGATCGGACCTTTAGTGATCCATAATTTTGAATGCCTTAGACCTATGTTATACTTTGGCGACGCTGTTGTCGCCGACTTCGCCGACAACAGCGTCGCCGAAGTATAACATAGGCCTTAGCTGCAAAGCTGTGACTATGCTATGAGCCAAGCAAAATCCAAGAACCCGCTATCCCTTTTTGGAAACTTAGAGGTTCACACTATCAATCAAGTGAACAGCGCAAAGCGCTGGAAAGCGAAACAGTGCAATCTCAGCATTTATCGAATCGGAAGAGTTTGACTCTCTAGCTTGTTAACTTCCCCTTACAATAAAGTCACATTGTAACTAAAATGGTAAGAAATTATAACGAATGCATGGATTTTTGAGGCATCCTGCTTACTTGAAGCGCTTTTACGCATCGCTTGTAAGATATATTCAGAAAAGTGAAGGTGGATGTTAGATAGCAGACAGAGCATTTTTTTACAATAAAAGACAACGGAAAGAAATAGGAAGATAAACGGTTGGAGACAGCTTCAGAGAGCTTTTATTCCTTAATCGCGTGAAACGGATGGCGTAGTAGTGAATCTGTACTGGAAGTAAGGTGTGTTATACATCATTAGGCCCAGCAGTAAAGTCAATCAATAAGAGAAACTGGAAAAGAGTACGGAATCTCTAAATTCGCTCAGGAAATTTCGAAGCACAGCTAAGCTGCTTGATGTGCTATAGAAAGATCCAATAACGCTTATACCTTTTAAAACATAATTAAAGATAAAAGTACATTTGTAATACAAAGGAATGTGCTTTATAGTTTTCAGTAATTAGTCTAGTCATAGGTACTCCTATCATTAAATCGATACACTGGGTTAAAGTGTGTAGTGAGAGGTGAGAAGCAGCGATTATATGCCCAAAGGACATTGTTGCGGAACAGGTTAGGTCAGTGCAACCACGGCAGGAGTCTGGACTCCAGTTATGGCGTGCTAACTTCCAAATTTTTGCTGCGCAGCATCTCTAGATAGCGGTTGACCACATATCCGGCTTTCCTACTGAACTGTCGGGTGGAGACAGAGATCTGCATGCGTGAAGTAGCCTTTACAGGACGTGCATCCTTGGAGACCTGATGCTTTGCCAATTTGGCTGCTGATTAGCAACTTAGCTTTGGTCGCTGTGAATCTAAAACCCAATATTTGTAATCCATGCCTCACTGTCGAGAATTTGGGCAAAAATCTGTCCCCAACCAAAGGAATACGGTATTAAATATTTAGGGAAAGTGGGAAAACCAGCAGTCGAAAATGCATGGAATGGCTTGTATGGAGCCAATCTAGGCAAATTTGATATGAAATGGACCGCCAAGATGAGGCAAAACCTAAAATTGGCATAAAATATATTTCCTATGGCTTGTAAAATTTTGAAATTCTACTGTGCAGGGCTATTACTGCCAGGAGGCATAGTTAGGTGAGACTCAGGAGTGGCATGGGTCAAGACAATTACAGGCTGGGGTAATTTAGTTCATCTCGGGTTCAAAGATTTAAAATCTGTCTAAGCTTTTAAGGCATTGGGTTGATCATGTTGTTCTGCTACCGACAATGTGCGTTACAGTGGATGTAGTCGACTTTGAGGGGAGTTATAGCAAAGCGGCAGAAATGGCGGATTAATCCGCCGCCGGCCGCGTTTTGGCGGGGATTTACCGATGGTGCTGTAGATTTGCGCAGTGAACATATGTGTTGCAGGATGGAAAGCTTAGTTGGCCTAGGCAAAGTCCGAAGCAAGCATTTCAGCTTGGATTGTAGGCGACAGACGATTCCCCTCCGACTGCGCTACCATCGCGCCAGCTCCAAAATATTGGTCAATGTTAAGTACTGTACTGCTACACGCGAAGATCGCAAATTATTGCAAAACTCTACCTGAATCGCATTTAGTCTGCTAGTCAGGGTACGTGCATAGCACTCTATTCACACCTCATAAACCGAGTTATTTTCGCTGCCATAGTCCGCAGGATATGCTATGCTTTTTGCTTTAGCTGATGAAGTTTTCCTCCTCTCTACAAAGAAATCATTGTATTTTCCTACGTATTATTCACATCATTTGGCGCGGCCGTGGGATTAGCACTGTCCGCTACCAGACGCTTGATAATAGCGGAAAACTGCGCCTACAAACTCTTAAGTGAATTTCTACCGCAATAATACTTTTATAACCGTGATTAACGTTTTGATTTAAGAAAATTTCAACAAAAAAAAAACGTTTATTGAGAAAAAAGGGATGGACCTCTCGCTTTAGGCTTGCACCCAAGTTCTGAAGAAAAGATAGAAACCGTGTTTTGTGTTTCTTTGTACGTGAACCTTTTACGTTTTCTGTTCACGTCCCAATAAAATAAAGATAATTCATTGATGTTAAGGCTCGAGCACACTTGGCTGCCTTTGCTGCGGCAGCAATGATGAAGGATATCGTCGATCTGCTGCCTCTGATATCCTTTATATTGCTGCCACAACAAAGGCCGCGGAGTGTGCTCGAGCCTATAAGGTGACATATTTTGCCCTATTACATATGTCTTGTTGAAAATTGATATCTGTTGAGAGGGTTTTATTCAGGTAGAGAACGAGCGATAATAGTCATTCCACATACCATTTCGCTCGTTTTTTTTAAAGACAAAATTGGCTTACTTCTGTTTCCGTTTCGGTGTTCCCTACTCCGGCTCCCCGTTTTCCGCCCATTCTGTTGTCCTTCACGTTCTGCTTTCTTGTAAAGGATTGTCGCACATCGCTGGGGAAACAACGTCCCTGATCTAAGCCTGAATGCAGTGTTGTGGGAGTGGAAATTCGGGGTTTAGGGGTCTTCGGGCGGTTTTCACTTAGTTGTAGTGATGACAAGATGACAGTGACGAGTTTTCCAGAAAGGAAAGTTGCTCCGAGATCCTGGACCATGGGCAGGGATGTGCGGAATTTCCGTCTTCCGCTTTCCTCGAAGAAATTTCCGCTGACCATGGGTCTTGGACCGCCGTTGAAGTCGTCCTACTGGGCGCTTTCGCCGCGCTCAGTGCGTGCGCGGCGACCATTCGTGCATAATATCCCGCAGCCGTCTGATCACAAGAATCTTGCACGTCTCCATTTTCTGTGTGGGACCGGAACTGAGCCCGTGCCGCGTTATAACGGGAGTAGAGTTGCATCCGACCCGTCTTAAGCGGAGTCGATTTGTGTTAGCCTAAAGGTAAGCTAGCCGGGGCCAGAAAAAATCTACGTTATATCGAGAGTCGTGTCCTATCCGGAGGCGTTATAACGGGAGGGGACTGTACTTTCTCTCGGATTATTTTTAAGCTTTTCTTATGCTTTTTTGAAACAGATTGGCAACCAGCTTCACCTTTATTTCGTCCCTAGAGTTCCACCATTAATTAGGATCCATTTTCCAAAAATATTTCCAAGACCTACATAGTGATCCAAGGTATTCGTTCGATCCCGTCTTTAGCGTCCTCTTCCATTTCCTTGGCAGCTATGATCAATTAGCCTCTTTAAATCTTAGAAGGTAGCCAGTGGCCTTTCTGACGGAAGGGAATCTGAGTTGGCTAAATAGCTGGGCAAAAACCACTGAGGATCCAAGCAAAGTACCAAGAAGTAGTGGTCGCGTTCGCGGCACGGACTTCCGCATGTGCTACAGTGCTCAGTGACGGCGCTGCAGCGGCTAATTACAGCGCCGCGGTCGCTGCCGCAGCAGCGATGACCATCCGTAAGTTCGATCCGCTGCCCGTAGCGTACGCTAGGCGTAGCACATGGATGGTGATTGTCTGAGTACCGCTGCTACCTCTAGCGCTCGAGATGAAAAGTGAAAATTGGACTCCAAGGCTTTGTAAAGCAGCCACCAGCCAACAAGCGCAGAGGGTCGGAGTGGGCGTGCTAGGAGGGAAGAGGGGAAGAGGAGCAAAAAGGAATAGTGAAGGTCCTCTCCCCCGTTCAGTAGGTACCAGAATGTTGGTCAGGCGTAGTAGTGCTGTTCACTTCAATGAAATATGGAAGTCAGTGTATGGAGTAAGTGGGTCTCCAAACCATTTGTCCAAAGCACGTCAAATTCAAACACTCCAAGAATTTCTTTGAAACTCATCATTTGCCCCTACTTTACACCATGTGTAGATGGCACCAATGGCGTGATAATTTGGATATGATGACATGCACATGGCTTCTGCTTTCCGGGTTAGGGTCCTAAACAGTTTCCTATACGTCGTTCACTTCTATTTCTCGTGGGCTAGATGTTCAGGTTAAAGACAATAATGGTGATGTAAAGCTTTTGAGCCGTATCTACGTAACCTTTTTTTATAATAAGCGGGCTGGTGCCCGATGCACACCGGTGATGTATGTTAGAACGGGCAAGTTAGATCAACCCAGTCAGACCCCGGAGTCCCTTCCCTTGCCTAGTTCTGTGCTCTCCGCGTGAGCGGAGCGTTCCACGATCATGTGCAATCTCGGAACGGGCACCGGCCGCTAAGTCCCCTTTTTTTGCTCAATAGAACAAGTGAGCGCATAGACTTCTAATGTACTGTGCGGTGATTTTTCACTTTTGAAAAAAGCCGGTGCGGAAACATCGCTAAAGCTCCATTATAATATTTGGAGTGCTCTTCTGTTCAACACGTGTACATGCGCGATACTAGTATTCTTGTGTGTGATGTCAGGTACGCTGCATAGGTGTCCATCGTTTGATGTAACACCTCACGTCGTGTACACGTCTTGTGGGCGGCTGCCAACTGCATAATTAGCGGTCGTGACCTGCGTACTAGGGAAGGGTCTCGACCTCCCATGGAACTTCAAGTTGAGACCAGGATCATTAGAAAGAGCTCGGAATGCTGATTACGAATATGGGTGTCAAAATTGCAAAATAAAAGTCCTGAGCGAGTTATGGCCTGCCGAAATCGGGGGCCTCACCACAGGCTGGCTGTACGACGCACGGGGCGCGAGAGTGGTGAGTCATCGGGGATCCGTAATAAGGACGTGCTAGCTGAGGCGGTGGCGCAAGGGTAGTGCTCACGCTCGTCGGGTGCGACATCGTTGGTTCGGTTCCCGTTGCGGCAGCCTTTCTTGCAAATCATAATTTAACTTCGAGGTTACCTTTTGTTCTGAATTATGACACGTGTCTGATTAAATAGCTGGGAAAACTACCATACACGCTTGTAAAAATGCTTGAAGGCAAAAAACTGCTATGGCGACATTTTTATTTACTCTGGCACCCCAAATTCAGCGAGAAGAATGGACACCACTATTGCTGCTGAAAAGGACATAGTGAGTGAAGAAGAAGCAGTAGATCAACGACATTTTCTTTTTCATCATCATACATTATTCTTACCTTTTTACTTCACACACTTTTTTGCTTTGTTCCATGAATGCCAAGATTGTTAGAAACACCCTTGGTTATTCAATATATGATTTGGACTCTATTTGTGCAAAATAGTGAATAAAAATGTCACCATAACAATTTTTGCGATAAAACATTTTTACAGATTTGTATGGTAGTTTTCCCGGCTATTCAGACACATGTCATAATTCGGAACAAAAGGTCATTTCGAAAATAAATTGTGATTTGCAAAAAAAAAAAACGCGCAGCACCGGGAACCGAACCAACGACGTCCCTCTGAGCCACCACCGCAGCTGGTGTGCCCTTCTTACGGAGCTCCGATGACTCACCACTCTCGCGCCCGGTGCGTCGTACAGCCAGCCTGTGGTGAGGCCCCCGATTTCGGAAGGCCATAACTCGCTCAGGACTTTCATTTTGCAATTTTGACACCCATATTCAGCTTTCTGAGCTCTTTCCAATGATCCAGGTCTCAACTTGAAGTTCCATGGGAGGTCGAAAACCTTCCCTAGTTAGAAGTGGACTGCACGAAGTTTACTGAGCTCGGATCTGGACCAGAAGGAACGGGGAAGGGGTGGAGTCCGCTAATGTGGTGCCGCAAATGCCGCGAAGTCCAGCAGTTTGTATTGTGCTGGTGTGGAGCGCTCTTGAGCTGGATAATACTGAAGCAGTCCTGGTATAGAGGGGCATTCAGTTTTCTCCTCATGTAGGGGTACTTATATCGACCTATAAGCTCCTCCAGCTAATTGAGTAGTCGACATAATTTTGAAAATTCTTGTCGCCACCGTGGATATGCTGAATCCGCTTTTCTAGCCGTTCCAACCCCTCCATCCACCGGGATACACACTTGATATTCTTGTCTTCTTCACCATGCTGTCAAGCGAGAAGTTCGTTAGAATGGAAGCGCTCTCGACATATTCCACACACAATACGTTCGCATCTGATGCAATAGCTATCGCAGCCAGGCGGTTTACTTCCAGTTTTTTTCCGATTCACCTACTTACCAGGGAATGCCGTCAGCTTCCTATGGAACTTCGGGATGAGACCTATATCACGTGAAAGAGCTCGAGACGCTGATCACAGTTATTTAGACCAAATTTGCTAAATGGATCTCCTAAGCGAGTTATGGCCGGCGGAAGCCGCGATGTCTTCCATGTGTTAGGCGCGCTCAATCAGCGTTGGGCGCAATATTGCGCGGAAATCAGCGGTTCGGCTATCAGCGCCGACAGCAGTGGCGGCTGCGCAGTGGTAGAGCGCTCGCTCCAAGGGATTTGGTTTATTGGTTCGGTTCCCGCCGCTGACGTGTTTTTTGCATTTTGTGATCTATCTTCGACGAGGACCTATAATCTCATTTTTAGCACATTTTTGAGCGAACGGCTAATGGCGACGTGCATTTACGTCTATTTGAAGACGGAAACGTGTTTCAGGTAAAATGTTTTATTCATGATGTGAAGCAAGTCAGAAATTCAAATCAAAACAAAATAAAAAGTAAAAATAAAATCAAAAATCACCAAAACTTAATAAACATAATAAATAAAAAGTAAAGGCACTAGTTAAAAGTTTCGACTCCACCGACACGACTTCGGTCGAAAAAAAAAATTTCGCTGAAACTTCGTCTAGGGGGTTACTTGGGGTGCTGTTCACGAATCTGACATCCGTCTTTCACGATTCGGTCGGAGACCAGCCATACCTTTAACAAGGGTGGTCCAAGCAGAGTCACCGATTTCGCTGGGCACTAGTTAGAAGTTCCGATCCACCGACACGACTGCGGCCGAACAGTTGTAGCAACGGTATGGGTGGTCTCCGACCGAATCGTGAAAAACATGTCAGGTTCGTGATTAGCACCCCAGGCAACCCCTCTGACGAAGTTTCAGCGAAAAAAATTTCAGCCGAAGTCGTGTCGGTGGAGTCGGAACTGGAACTTTTGACCAGTGCCTTTACTTTTTATTTATTGTGTTTATTAAGTTTTGTTGATTTTCGATTTTATTTTTACTTTTTATTTTGTTTTGATTTGAATTTCTGACTTGCTTCATGTCATGAATGAGACATTTTACCTGAAACACGTTTCCTTCCTCAAATAGACGTAAATGCAAGTCGCCATAAACCGTGCGCTCAAAAATGTGCTTAAAATGAGATTGTAGGTCCTCGTCGAAGATAGGTCACAAAATGCAAAAAAGCCGTCAGCGGCGGGAACCGAACCAATGAACCCAATCCTTTGGAGCGAGCACTCTACCACTGCGCGGCCGCCACTGCTGACGGAGCCGATAGCCGAGCCGCTGATTACCGCGCAATACTGCGCCCAATGCTGATTGAGCGCGCCTAACATATGGAAGACATCGCGGCTTCCGCCGGCCATAACTCACTTAGAAGATCCATTTAGCAAATTCGGTCCACATATCTGTGATCAGCGCCTCGAGCTCTTTCACGTGATATAGGTCTCCATCCGAAGTTCCATGGGAGGCTGACGGCATTCCCTGGTTAGAAGTGCGTTTGTGCACTGGTCTGTGGTGAATTGCAGATCCTTCGATCGCAGTCCCTGTTAGTCCTCAGGTCCGACTTCCACTCATTGCCACAACTGTCTGTCAAGAAAAATCTTATACTTCCCAAGTGCGACAGCACTCGTGTGAAGAGGTTTTTTCTTAAAGAAGTGAGCTAGATCTCCAACGTGTACGATTAGGGTTCCGAAAATGGGTGCAAGTCTGGAGCGGTGGGTTCAAACTCGTGCTCCTTCACAACATGCAGTCTACCCAAGAAACCATGGAACAAACGCCAAACACGTTTAACCATTCAGTGTAGACCTAGAAGGATACCTAACTTCGCTTCTTTGGGGCAAAGCTGTCAAACATAGGAGAGGAACAGGTTGCACCCCCTCTCTAGGCTTGGACCCGAAAATGAAAGTGCACAATCTATCGGAAAGTGTTGAAGACGTGGATTACACCAGTGCAGCGTCACTGACATAATGGACCTTGCGCTTGAGAACGTGTGTTGGACGTGGATCCAACACGCCAAAAAGTCTCCAGTTTGGAAGTTGCGTCCAAACGGATTAAGCATCCTCCTTTAACCGCCACCATTTTGCCAAGTTCTGAGGTGTTTTTGATTCTTCCCCTTTGAAAAAAGCATTAGAATATACCCTGAAACATTGGTTATGATGTTCCCAACATTCTTATGCCAGTACTTCACAGTTACACGTTTTAACATAGTATTTTTCTTGGACATGAGAATTTTCGCCACTCAATCGCCTAAGTAAGAGCTAACAAGAAACTGACTCAGCTCTGATATCGGTTAGCTTTTTGAAACATAGCATGGTCTAAAGATAGCATACGTAGTTCAGTTGGTCTCCCTGGGACCTTTTATGGCGATTATTTTTTTTATAGTTTTGTTTTTTCGCGAACGCCGTTAGGCTAAGTACCCGCCTATTTGATGATGTGGAAGTTGTATACGTTGCTCAGCAGCTTCTCATATTGCCCAAGCCTCTCAAAGCTAAAAATTTTCAGAATGCCACGCCCTAGCGGAAGTGGCACAGCAAAAGAGAAGGACAAGGAGAAATGTAATGCGAAAGAGAAATCACACACTAAGGAAGTGTCTAAAGAGAGAGATAGACCTGGAAGAAGAACTCGTGCAGAATCAGATAACATCGGAATGAGTTCTACCAGGCGTTCGTCTGACGTTGAAAGGTACGGGAATTTGGCAGGCATATTATTTGATACTGATTCAAACTGTTGTTATTCCGCATGTCAATTTTTACCCTTGCTTCATCAGTAATGGAGGAGGTTTAGTCGTTCATCTCCATTCTAACACTTGCTTGTGATTCCTCGGTCTTCTTGGCAGGTTGCAGAAACTTTTCCTTGCATCATCATTACGCAGATTTATAGTTGAGAAAAATCAGCTTTAGAAGAACCCGAAGTCTCCGCTCCAAACGAATGTCGTTCACTTTGCAGTTATTTAACTGTGAGATTGACTTGTTTCAAACGTGACCTATGGAGCTAGAGTGGAAAACAATGAAAAAGGCATACTTGGGTAAGATATCTTTAATACTCATGATGAGTAATCACCGTGAATTTAAGCCGCGTGCACACTTTGCGGCGAGCAGCGGACAGTGGAATGTGGGCGGAGCTGTAGAAAATTGCTGTGGTGAAGCTGGAATTGTGCAACCGCTCTTAAGGGCAGTTCACACGCCACATGTAGCCTAGGTCCAAACGTGAAAATCGAAGTGTAGAAACAGACGCTTCGTTCAGTTTTGAAGGTGTTCAGCTCATCTAGCACCCCTAGCAGAGTTCTTAAACGTATAAAAACATGGATTTTACAAGAAAATAAGTAGAGTAGGATGGTTGTACCGCTGCTCGGGCGCCGCTCCATGGTACCGATTCTTCTAGGGCCGGATTCATCAACGACTTACAGTGATTTAACAGAGAAGATGCATCCGAAATCCCTGATAGCGCGGCGAAATGCTTCACCATATCGCTTGATAAGCCACGCTAGCAGGGATTTCGGCTGTATTTTCTCTGTTAAATTGCTATAAGTCGTTGATGAATCCAGCCCTGATGAAAAAGAGGACGTCAATGGTGAATGGTTCGCGATTTTTAAGGGTAAGGTCTTTGTTGACTCAAAAATTTTAGAGATAACTGTTTAGCTGCAGCTCTGCTCTAATACATTATTTGATCTTTATTTTCATAACATAATCTTTAGCAGAAAGCCATACCAAAGAGACTGGATTGTAACAGTGTTACAAGACGTCACTCTTCTGTTCTAGCTACCTTCTCCACCACTCTGTGCGTGTTTCTTTCTTGTCGTAATTTTCATTCCTTGTTTAAGGAAGCGTATAAGTAGAGTTTGATTTGTGAAGGCCATATGGGAAGTAAAAAAAGAGAGATGGGAATTTCCAGTACAAAAAAGAAAACCGGAAGAATATGATAAGGTTGATGAAATGACAAATCTGAGGGATCGATGTCTTAATTAGAAAATGGCAGGGCGCAAATAGGACCGGGTGGGGGATCACCTCATAGAGCGTCACTAACACGAAGAAAAAAGACAAGACACACTGATAGTAAATAAAAGGAGTAAGCAATGCTATAGCTCTGTTCTGTGAACTCCGCTGACGCGGAGGAGAGCACAGATTTGGGCAGAGATAGGGACCTCAGGGTGTGGCGCGAGTGACGCATTCGCATCCTGGAGTTCCCTCCCTTGCCAATTTTGGAAGTAGATAAAACACGGATCTCTAATCGAAGCGAGGAGGTAACAGTGTATTAACATTCGTTGTATGCAGAGACGCACAATGGGTGCACGTTACGGAGCAACATTGTGACCTCCCCCTCCCGTCCCCTCCCCCGACCGCTAATGACAGGATTTAGGGAACAAACAAATTATGAAACAGAGGACGTGAGAAGGTGCGCATTAGGGTCTGTTCATACTTCGCGACAGCAGCGACAAGAGCGACAAGGAGGCAGAACGCGGAAGGCCTTCCATACTTCGCGACAAGAGCGACTTGTCGCCCGTGCAAAATATGCGTATCGATTAAAACCGAGCGCGCGCCGCCGAAAAGTGTTCATACTCGAGCGCCGGCGTTGTCGCTCCAGTCGCTTTGTCGCTCTAGTCGTTGCTGTCGCCTGTTCATACTTCCGCGCGCTGCGCTCTTGTCGCTGCTGTCGCGAAGTATGAACAGGCCCGAAGTATGAACAGACGACAGCACCGACTGGAGCGACTAGGGTCTATGTCATACCATCGCTCACCCTGAGCGACGCCTAGTGATATGCTCCCATATCGGTCGGGCGGCGCGATGGAATCGATATGGGTGCAAATCATTAGGCGTCGCTCGGGGTGAGCGATGGTATGACAAAGGCCTAGAGCGACAAGAGCGATTGGAACGACAGCGCCGGCGTTCGATATGAACACTTTTGGGCGGCACGCGCTCGATTTTAATCAATGTGCATGTTTTGCACGAGGGCGACGAGTCGCTCTTCTCGCGAAGTATGAACAGGCCCTTACATGTGCGACGGTGACCCCCTCCAAGTGTCATTGCGTCAAAATGGATTTGATCTAATCGGGACAAATCGTACGACGGGTCGCTTTTGCAGGAAATGGAAAGCGATTAAAACCGAGTGATCGCGCAAAGTGAGTTCGTAGTCGAACGCTGTCACTGTCGCTCCGTTGCTCCCGCCTCTCTCATCGCCTATTCATACTTTTCGCGGGCGACATCACTATCGTTGGAGCGCGTAATCTGTTGCAGTTGAAGGCTGGAAGAGCACGAACTTTGCTCACGTGCTCGTTTGTTCAGTCTATGATGCGGACACTATCCCCAATGAGTTTTAGCTTTGTAGACAGAGTGGTACTGTTCGCCTGATTGGCGATGCATATTTCTAGGGCCCTTAGATTTTCATGCCGAATAACGGAAAATTCGCACTGGTTACAGGTTTCCTGCGGTCCAAACCATTGCGATCCAACGTAGACATAGAGGGTTGCTTCGCGCAAAGTCTAGGAAAGAAGTGTAATCAGCGGGGAAGTGCTTCAAGTCCAGATTTCGAGAATCGTTTTCCACAGTCGCTTCTGTCGTTCTCATCGCTCCTGTCACATGTTCATAGTTCCCTGACGCTGATGTCGCTCGCGTCGCTCCCTTCGCGGATTAAGAACAGGTTCGGATGCTCCACTTGCGTCCAGTCCTTTCCTTGCAGCTCTTCCCGTGAACTTGCTCTAGAGCTCATAGATCATGGGAGAACTACTGCAGCTCTCCTAGGAATTCAGGAAAACGTGAAACATCCCGATTAGGATAGATACGAAATTCATGACATTGCATGAGAAGTAAGTTTTCTTCAAAGAGAAGTTTAACTCCTTTTCCTTGTTCCAGGGTTCCAAATGCAAATGGTTTGCCTAACTGTGTGCAACTCACAATTTTATATGATGAGAGCAGTCAACGTGTTTCGCCTTCTGAAGCGCTTATTTTCAGAAAACATTCCGTTCGACCTACGGACGAATTAAAGCTGCTGCAGGTATGTAGTCCTTTAGACTTGTTTTCCTTTGGTCATTATTTTGCAGCAGTCTTTGTCCATGATCTACTAGAACCGCCATCTTATGTCTATTCTTTTAGGACAGTCTAACACAATTCTTCACTCCATCCACTGGTCGACGGTGTCGCCAACCGCCACGGAAATTTGACGAGTCTGGAGTTACTAGTGACGACAGTGTTCATCACCACAGTAAGTTTTGAACTGCGCAGATATTTTGCTTCATTTATTCATCATTGATGCATATTGTTTCTTCGTTCACTTTTATCACATTAATTGTTATTGGGATTGATGTACCTAATTTGCGTAAGCTAAACCTGGAGCAATTACTAGTCGAAGTCCTTCATTTGGGATGCAGTACTGCAAGACTGATTTGTACAGCAGGACCATCGGCTGTGAAACCAAAACAAGTGTGCGATGCAATTTTTGAATAACCAATCTGACTGCATAAAAACAATCGGATGGCTGGTAAATCACTATTGGAGGGAGACGAAAAGAGATTCATTCAGCTCTTGTTCAGTCACGTTTGAGCAAATTACTCGCTTTTCGGTTTCCACAGTGTCGGTTGGGCTTTTTACTCAGTATTCGTCTACTTATTTTTCAACTAAAACTGAAACAAAATAGTCCTTGAGAGGGTAATTTCTCCGAAGCCTCTTGCCTTTTTCATTACTATGAAGAAGTCGGCTGCGCTGAAACAGCCGAATAAAGTCTGCATAACCATCTCGATTCCACGGCTTGATGTGAGCGATTGTTGTTGGGTAGTATTTCGAGACCCAAGACTTCGAACTATTGAACTATTTGAGATGGATAAAGTACTTACTAGCTTTCTATCGCCAGCCATGCCATAGTCCAAATGCACATTCAAAAAGTGATGAGATTGAATAGGTTAGAAGCAGAATATCAGGCGCATCTCTAGAAGGGAATGGTTACGTATATGTATAGCAGCGGAGTTTCACTAGAAAACCTACAAATCAGAATAAAGCCGCATTTTTTGTTCGCGACGGGAAGTCAATTTAGGATGGTTCAACTGCAGAATTTAGAATTTTAACAGAGGAGATCAATTCCTTAATATTACGAACGTACCGTTGTGATCAGCTGGAATTGGACAGCAAATGCTTTAGAAAATCGTTTCTATAAAATACCCCTATATTTCTATGAAATAGTTAGGAGTTTTCTCCATCCATCTTTATTAAACCTATTCCCATTTTAGTCACATTGATTTCTATATTGTGATATTTGCTAGATGCTGTACAATTGTCTTTCATTGAAAGCATGCCATTACCGCATGCAATCAAATCGAACTCAGTGCAGTCGTCGTGCAATCACAGAGAGTAAGATGCAAAAGTCGGCGCTAAACAACTCTTATGGGGATGCTCCAGACCCTCCACATCTAACGATCAGTGATTATGAGGGTAGTTTGTATTGGTTCTTAGTCTGCACATGTCTTGCTCTGATAAGCCGATGAATAGTCTAGTGTTTTGGGGTTGTATGGTACAAGTTCAGCAGACCTAGAAGGATGGAACGTAAGCAGCCTAACAAACACGTTACTGTGGCTACGTGAAGTAACCCCTTTCTTTCTGGCCCAAAAATTGCCAGATAACGAGAAACGAAACGGATAGACCAAAGCCCCGAGGACCGGATAACGGTTAACTCGCTCATTCTGGTCTGATTTTCGTCCATCCTGATGCGCAAGAAAGCATGATCGACATATGTAGGACCCGTCAAGAGCCCCGTTTTGGAGTTCACACGGCAGCTGGTGCCTTCTGCGATTGAGCTACCACGTTCCCAGTGTTGTTAGGTAACACAAGCTGTATTCAACAGCGTGATGTATCAGTAAATCTAATCGAATTCTATACATTTCTATTTCAACCAGAATTTTAATTCATGCTTGAATTTTAGTTTTCATTTCACACACATTCGATTGCCTTCAGGTCATGGTGGATCCGAAAAAGCAGAAGTATCAGCAGAAAAGGTGCCTCGTCGGAAAAAGTCTTCCGCAGAACCCACTGTGTTGGTTAGTGTTTATTCTTTTGTTTTGTTCTTACGCAAACAATGTCACCAATTTCCGCTGATCTTCCTGATGAGTGGCAGAGTGTTCGTAAGTCTCAGGATAAATTTGATTATCGGAGAGGCATATGGTCGTTTTTCACCCCTCTTACTCGAACGATTTTCGTGAAAATCTTATCTGATAGCTGATTTTTGATATTAATGGATTGAAAGTTTTCTGGATTAGAGTTAACATTTTTCATTGTGACGCTGAATATTCATGCGACAGTGTTGGGAAAATCTGCGATTTGCACGTTTCATCAGCTGATGTCAGCGCATAACAAATAATTCTGCTTAAGGAAATAGCCTCTATACGAGTGGTGTCGGATCAGGTGAAAGAAAACTTATCGTTAGTTGTGCTGTGATGATGGGCGAATAAAGGTTATTTGATAGGAGATAGGATCCGTATATCAGAATATAGAGGTGAGATCACAGTTTTTGCTGCCAAAACCGCATACAGCATTCACGTCTACTGATTTTCTGCCATCTACGATATTTAATGCTTGGATGTTGAATACGAAAGAAATTTGTACCAAAGAACATGCAATGCCACTGCGCATGGCACCCTTTAGAACCTTCAAAGTTTCCTTATTTATGAAATTAGGACGGTTGGTTTTTCTGCCGACGACGTAAAAGTTTAAAAAGTAAGAGTAGAGGATAAAAAGGTGTTCGGTGGCGTCAATTGCTCCTCTTTGGTATTTACCTCACATTTTTATTACTATTATATTACTGAGTGTACATCATCACTGCCAGGGAAGCAAGTGTTTTATTCTTTCCATGACCAGAATGTAACATCCATTCATCCTCGTTGTGTAATCCTTTGCGCAGTAGAGCCGTTGAAAATGCATACAACCTCATACATAGAAGGCGCTATGCAAGCGCAAAGCAGTTTCTCATTGCTTTCTTGTCCCAGAAAAGCTGTACGTTGGAACTATTTGTTAATCTTCTTTGCCTGCCAGGTTTGGTATAAAGCTCTTTATCGCAACTGGCGTTTCGACGAACTCGTCTTTCTCAAGGTTTGAAATAAGCTCGGAATGTCTAGTTCTGCAGAGTACATTGGGTCAGAAACGTCGCGTCTAGCCTTACAGGAACAACATGCTTCAGAACGCCAGGAAGAGATACCACAGCTGCGCCAACTAACTCACCGATATTCCATCAGCGCCAAGAAACCGGCTCAACTGGGCACCATGGAGCAAGTGAGACATACTGGTTTGGTCAAATATACTCCGAGGACGGTAGGGTTGAGAAAAAGCAAGAATTCACTGGTAATGGAGATGCACTCGTTTCTGTTGTTCATGGACGGATTACGCCTGTGAGTCCAGGCCTCAAGAGCCTTTCTGGTCTGTATTTCGTCTTCATGATACAACAGTGCATTTCACATTGAAGTTGTCACCGGAGTGGGCCTACATTCGGTGCTTCACAAGCGGCGTTAATAGGCTTTGCTTTCTCTTTCCAGCAAGATGGTCTTTGACGCGGATGCCCAGAAGCCTCCCAGTTTCCCCAATATACAATTCAGCAGCATCTTTCAGCCTTGAGAAAGACTAGTTCGTCAAAACGTCGGTCGCAATAAAGAACTTCAAACCAAACCTGTCAGGCAAAGAAGATTAAAAGACAGTTACAAAATGCCCAGGTTTCAAGAACGTCGAACTTTGACATTGCTGTGCGTTGAGGTGTTCCAAAATGTCCAAGCCAACGGTAGAACATGATGGACTCCTCACCATTTTAAATGGGAAAATCTCCATTCATAAAACACATGAATTATCCGTTTGTTTTCAGAAACCTCTCACTGTAGATGTGGAAACAAAGACGGACTATCCGGGCTCTTGCTCTTCCGCACGGTGTGAGTCTTTGTTGTCAAGCTAACAGTTTTTTTTTCAAGCTCTTGAGTGCCACATTGTATTCCCCGATCTTAACATATATGCAAGCTCCTTATTGTTCATGTAATACAAAGGCGAGACACGCCGAACGGCGTGTTTTACACTTGCGGGCTTCGCGCGAGCTTGCAGCGTCACCAACCTAACCTAGCCGAAGAGCAATTTATGTAGATCTCCAACCTATAGATCCAGCTGTACTTTGCGGCATGGAGCTGTTCACACTTTCTGTAGTCGTCGTCTCTGAACCATCCAGTAACGTTATTGATTTGTGCTGGTCATCACCTCTTTCCTTCAGGCTGTTCAACAATCGTTCTTATGCCCCACAACACCCATTATGTCGGTGGCACTTCTTTTGTATCCCTGCGCTCGTTGCACGTCCCCCATGCATACCTGGACGCGTCTCTCGCTTAGTATAACTCAAACATGAGATATCGGTTGCAAAGGCAATAAGCTATGCGATTTCGCCCATGAACCTCAAATAAGCAGCTATCAAATAAGACCTAACCTTTAGCTACTAACAAACTCAATTATATAATAGTGTCATATCATCTGCATTAACCTACAAAGAGTTACTAATGAGCAGTAGTGAAGGCCTGTTTGGAATGTGACTGCGAAATTAATGTTCTTGGATACTAAGCTAAATAAGTTCTATCCTAGCGGGATTGGGAGGCAGTTCATTCTGCATTTGACAGTTGGAGCAATATTGAAGGCAAACCATCATGGGAAGGTAGCACGCTACATTGTGCTACGATGCTACTATGTTTTCCAATCTCTTACCCCGGAGAAGCACGCATATAAGTGCTCGGGCTTGCTCTCCAAGCGTTGCTCCCCTTCCGCTAGAGTATATCCTGTGAATATTTTGAAATGGATTGAAGTTCTATGTTCATGATGCTGTTGTTGATAGGTCCATAGTTTACGCAGTGATGTGCGATTGATGACATTTTATCTTTAGTTGGGAGTTTGAAAAGCATGGGAGGCATATGGGTATCAAGGTCTCACTCGCTTCTGCAGCCAAAGCTTCCTACTGGTTTTGCGTCATGCAATTAAGGTTTATCAGTTCCATTTCGTTTTGTTCTTCATTAATTAGCCCAACAAAGCGATTATTGTCCTCGCATTGCTTCTTGCATTCCTTTTGCTGCCAAAATCACACTATAACATCCTCTCAGGTGAATGTGTTTCATTCATTCACCAAGCATAAGCAGTTGTAGATGATGACTGCTCATATTTTCTTTCAGCAGGCACATCTGACCCGTCGCCTTCTCGAAAGATGTGTGAGAAGTTGGTGGACTCCCTTTCACCTTACTTCAGTGCATCTTCAGAAAAGAGACGAACGACACAGAAGGGTGAATTCGCTCAACTGCACAGTGGTCGATCAAGAACTGGTGAGTTCCTGAGTGTTCTGTTGTTTCCGTTTTTTTCTTCATGAACTGCACTCCACACGTCGAGAACGTTGGTAGTGGGGAGATGTATAACGTGGCTTAAGGGCGCACGCTTTCCTCTTTACGAAAGGTTTTCGGCGATTTTATGATGAAGAAGTGTCTAGAAGAGTGTATATTAAGTGTATAGTGCAGTGTATATTTTTTCAATGAAGAAGTGCGTAAGTCATGTGTTGGAGCATCGTAAAGCCTGAGATTATTATTCCTGGCATGTCGTTTTATGAGTGAAACAGAGATCTGTGAAATGCGAAACTTCGTGAATCGTAAACTGCAGTAGGTGGTGAGATCTTGCAATGTGCTTGAGGGCCGTTCAAAAATTATCCAGTAGGAACAACAGTGGGAGCATTGTTTTGAAGCGGAGTGTTTTTAGCTGAAGTCAAGCTTGGAAAAATATGTTTAGCGCCCTCTTACATAATGATGCGCTTATAGGAACATAAGGTACAATTGCAGATACGACGTCGTAAGCAGGTGATCCCATAGGCTTTCATGCTTTTTGCATGGGAACTTTAGTATATTTGGCCTATGCGAAGGTCTTCGTGATAAGGTGTTGAACCTTCTGCTAATTTCTTTCTTCTGTTTAGTCCATTCTTCTTTTTTGTAGAGGAAATTGATTACCAATTCCTGTAAGCAGCAGTTTTGCTCTCTACCAACACGAACACAATTATGTCGCCGGAAAGTAGGAACGGCTAAATTTGAGAGCGGGTCTTGCTCTCGATCAAACAGCGCTGGTGGTTAATTTCGTAGAGCATTCCTGCCCGCTTAACAGGTGGTGCGGGTTCGAATCCCGTCTGGCCCTTGAATTTTGAGCGCAGCAAATCATCGTTATACAAATTGAGAGTGCTTCAATAATGTTTGTCTTTTCTCGCCCTGTATTGTGTAGCGCACTCGTGTAGTGCAGTCTGAGGTGCCAGCTGCCGCGTACACCCGATTACGGGTTCTTGGTTCGGATTTTTGGCCCGGATCAACCAAGCCTTCCATCCTCCGGGGTCAGTGAATTGGTACTAGACTTGTCTGGGGAGATAAAGCGCTGTTCGCGCTGTTCATCAACTGTCCATCGGCTGGCAACCGCAAGTCATTGTATGACCAAATGCGCATTCAACTCGCCTCCACGACATCTCATAGAAGTAGGATGCGTGGTGCATCCCAAAAGGGAGTGAGTAACGCTGTGCTTTATCCTTAATTATGGTGGCAGTCAGACAACATTGGGGCGTTTGAGGGCCAGATTTATCTGGGAAGCGTATCGAACGTGGGAGGCCAGCAAACTCAGGGGCTTCCTCTTCACCTACGTGCCATCTGACCGCCAGCAACCGAACGCAAAGGGTAACGCGATGCTACTTAATGTTCATCGACAAAGAACTAGGGCACTAGGCGTTTACTACGTGCACATCCAAAGCGATAGAATCATATTCGAAGTTCTCCAAAGGTCGTGAATTCGTAATTCATAGTTGTGGGCACCTCCGGGGCTAACGCTTCGCAGAAAGAACTAGTCTTCAGTTTTTCTATAGTGCATTAATGGTCTTTCGAAATGTCATCTCATGAATTTCGTCATGGCAAACTGTAATATTGCTATATCTTTCAAGTTCAAACGGTTTATTAATTGGGATGCTGAAGATTTGGAAGTTGCTTGAATATTTTTGTGGCTAGGGTCGTCGGTTAGGTCCCGGCTGTTACCAGCTTGCTGGAGCGAGGTTGGAGCGAAAGTTACGTTTTGATGCAAGAAATGACGAAAGTTTCTTTCCGAACGCAGAACGTGGTTAGTTCTTTTGCCCCACCGTTTCTGGAAAACTGCTATTTCCCTTTGTCACCCCATTTCCTCATTTCCATCGTACACTCGCAACTGAATCTGAAGATGGTTGTGCAGTTTTGTAGTGAACGGTTTGTCGTCTGGATATCCTATAGTTCTTATGGTTAGAAGCTTTAGAGCTTCCGTCTGGCAGTGCAGCTGTTCATTGCATTATTGGCTTTCACGAAAGCCGACACATCAAAGAATGGGCAAACGCGTGAAAAGCTTTTGCGCGATGTAATCCAGTGTTCTTGCTTTGTCATGGGCATTGTTCACATCGACGTTCCACTCCTAGTTGTAGTGCATCCGTCGGTTTGTCAAGAGCTGACACAAAGTGCCATCATTGCCGCAGCGTGGAGCAATAAAATTCGCATTCCATTGCTGTTTCTTGTAATTCCTCAGATTTTTCAGTCTCTTAGATGTTCTATCTCGTGGTCGCTGTTCTTGTTATGTGGTAAGATTAGAGCCTTACATTAACTCCTTAAGGACGATTTGCATGTACACAATTTAACTTACGTTTAGCCTCTACGTGTTATCAACTCCAAGTGTTGCAACGAGCGTAACTCTGGGTTTCTGCTTAGTCGGATCGCGTTTCCTCTAGGGCTCTTACTCGAGGTGTTTCACCTCTTTTGACATTACATCGTTTCGAGATAGCTGTCACATCTTTGTGCTATTTTGAACGCTTGTGGAGCATATAGAGCTGTTTGCCAAAGGAACCACTTCCACAGTATTCGTAATCTTCCTCCGAGGTCGTCGGTGTTACTATCCTTTTCGTGCGCTTCAGGATCTTTCGCGCATTCATCATCATTTGTCTTAATGTTGATCGTCGAGTTCCTCGAGCGTGCGTCAGCAACGTCTCCATTCGTCTCTGTCGCGTGCCAGAGTGCTCCTGTGGATCATTATCGCTTGCAATATACGGGAAGCGTCAATTCTTTCGTCCAGAGCTTTAATGGGGAACTTCGACCAGCGCGTTTATGGGCATCCTAGTGCTCTTTTGGCCTTCCTCGGAGTCCATTTCATTCCAGCTCTCGTCCAGTGGGCCTCACTGAAACGAATTACGTGGCCGGGTCTCCCAATTTTCGGCGACTTGGGACGTGACACGTTTATGATACTCGTCATTTAGTGTTTAGTATCGATTAGTGTTAAAGGCCAAGATCTTCCTCTGCCCTGAGAGTCCTTTCACTGCTGCTTTTTTATGAACAGAATTTCATTTAGTGATATGTGGTTTTATGAGTGATTTCTCATGGTCATTTCTTGTGTGATTGAAGGGATTTCCTAGATCTAGGTCTTTCCGTCAAAGCGGAGTTGGTAACGTGCAGATGAGCTAAGCTCCAGAAGTAGCTCTGAAGGTGGAACACATTGTCAATGTGTCAGCATTATATCACCTAGGAGTATAGTACGATGAAGACGACCACTGCCGATATGCATCTCTCACTGTCAGATGTTCACGGCAACGCGTGTTATTCAGTGGGTTCCCGCTCGTCCTGACATGCATAATCGATCCTAAATCGCTTCAAATTTCAGTTTCCCCTCAGGTCATCCACGCCTTCTATGCATGCGGAGTAGGTGAATCGATGCTATACTTCTAGATATGACGAAATGATGACGTGTCTATCAGCCGACACTGCGTGTCACTATGTGGGCCTGATATTCAAATGATAAAAAACCAAAAGAAAAGTAAAACCATGATGTGATGTGGAAGCGAAATGCGTAGTGCGTTCCAGCGACTAATTAAGGCCGACCTTTATCCTTCAGTTTTCTTTTGCTAATTTCAGCAGGCTCCAGTATAGAACCAAAAACATGGTTTTTCACCTTCTCCTATCCTCAGAAGAGCTTAAACACAGTATGGTCTATCCCTTAACATATTCATTTACACTTAGGCTTAATGATTTATAGATCGAATTTCCTCTCAATTCACCTCACAAAGACTATCCAAGTGCACAGAAGTTCGGGAAAAGCAACCTTCCGGGCTTGTTAGTAATTGCAAAAAAAGCTTACCATTAGAAAGCATCTAAATCCGTGTGCATTTGGATGTGCAGCGCCATCTAGTTGGTGTCGGCTTCATTGGCGTTAGCGTTCAAGTTTTTCGCCCCTTTTTGATAAATAATTCATGAAGCGCACATGCTGCAAAGAAGCGTTAATGCATTGGCAGCTGGCGGGCAAAAGCGGAGACGCCTCCAGCTAATATTCTGCCTTTCGGTAAGTCAACGTTTGTTCGCCTTCCGAGAGTGCTGTTGCCGAACGGATCCCCGTTGACTATGCGGTGCCACTCCCCAGAGACTAAGCCCAATTTGTTGCTGCTAGTAAGCGTAAGGGTTTAATCGATTCGTCTCTTGTTTCCGATTTAGTGTCTGCAATTTTTTGTTGTATTGAACTAATTTAAGTGGCGCTTATATTGAGCAGTGTTCTTAACAAGGTGGAAGCTTTTGCAAGGCGAGGTGGTCATTTTTCATCTTGGAAGTATTCTGGCTTTAGATTTTCTGCAAGCTTTGTGAATAGTTTTGAATTTGGCATGGATTTGGGTGGAAAGGAAAGCAACTGCTTATCCATGGTACACTGAGTGCATTATTCTCACCGTTGACCTGTATTACCTCTGCAGAGGATTCAGCTTTCTTTGAAGTACTCTTCAAGATGGGCTGTTGTGTGCGCTTCTCTAGCGTACTTAACTATGTGGACCCAGTATTGTTCAATAAAGAAATCCACCCTTTGTCAAGTTAATTCCATCTTAAAACCTGATCTGCTAGCTGCAGTACATCTGATGAACTTTTCAAGAAACAATGGTAACACCTTAGGACCTGTGGCAGAGGCGGTCATAGATCACCTGTACCAATTGTTGACTCGTTGATCATGGAGTTGCTCTATCGGGCGCCAGCAGCGTTTCTATTCGTCCCTGTCGCGTGCCAGAGTGCTCCAATGGATCCTCGTCTCTAGAGGGACACGAAGAGCGTTATATCGTTCGTTCAGGGTTTTCACGAAGAGGTTTGGGCAACGCATTTGTGGACGTCCTGGTGATCTCTTGACGTCTCAAGGAAACAGTCGGTGGCGGATCTTGTCCAGCGGGTGTCTGCGAAACGCATTACGTGGCAGGCCCACCTAATTTTCGATGACCTGGCCCATGCGGCAGCGTCTATGATCTTTGGACGTCGACGAAGCTCGAAACTCCGGAGCCTTATCTACGCAACAGAAGGTCAAAAGGGATGTAGACAAAGCGTATCAAAGGAATCAGCTCCTCTCAGTATCTAGTACTTTCCACTATAGAGTAGTATCGAAAAACCTGGGGGTTGTTCGCAGCTACATCTTCGTTTCATGGGAACTACCTTATACGATGAAACATGTTCCCGAATTTCAACCGCCGCTTGAGTTTGTCAGAAATTCTACGTTAGAGGGTTAGTAGAATTTCGCACCGATTTCTGAGAGCGATTGAAGCATGAGACCTCATTGTGAACTACACTGTGCTATTTAGAAAGTGACGGCATCGGCAATCGAGTTATTAAGTGTTCTGGATTCGCAATTCATGATCCTGCATGGCTTCATTGCTGCCAGCAAACAACATTTGTGTCCTCCTGCAGAGTGCAGTGAGCCTCCTCCCCAAGTTGGAACTTTTGGATTAAAAAATTTGCTCAAACCTTACCGTAGGTCACTTTATGACGTCTCGAGCATCAATGAGCAGAATCTCAGAAAGAGTTCGACTGCAAGCATGTCTGGCCACTGAGAAAACGTGGTAGCAACGAAGTTGCGTCACAAAGCTATTTTGATGGAATTCGATACAGAACAGTACTATTTGCTTTAAATCCTTTCACGTTAAATCCTTACAGATTTGTAAAAGTTTGTTGTGGTGAAAGACCACAACTTCGTTTAGAATGAAGTATGATCACAGCTGTCTGCACAAGGTCCTCAGATAATTGTTCAGTCTGAAGGTCGCTCTATGAAATGATGATGTGGTCCTCTCAATGACTCTTCTCCCGTATTCAAGACCACCCTGACGCTGTAGAGAGTTGCTTCTATGTATCGGTTACCAGAAAGTCGCCCCGCTGTGCAGCTGCATGCATGCGAACCTTACGGAGCATTGTGGCGCTGGTAAGGAGCTCTTTTTTCACTGCAGTTCGGTTGGAAATGCATGACCGTAGTGGTGGAGAGCTCAGGTGTGAGGAGAGTGGTTGCTTTAACATGATTTTGCCCCTGACGGTGTTTGAAAAGACAAAAAGGATGTTCCGAGGCCCCATCAGGCGTTTCTAGGGATACTTAATTGAGCCCTGTTGCTTGTTCAAACTGTTTCTTATAAAATATGCTGGGGACTCTCTGCGAAGTTATGTTTCATGTAGTTTTGAAATGGCTGAAGTGAATTTAGAATTGAGGCTTTGCACTATCTTACTATATATAGTTCGCTTTTCCGGAGTCACGGGGAAGGTAGACTGAAGACAATAGATGCCTACGACAGTGCGGCGTATGCCAGCCGGGTTTTCTTTCATCTTAATCATGGGCGATTGCTGGCGAGCTGATAACCTTGACGGCTGATCACCCACGTTTACGATAGTTAGTGGGGGCCAAAAGTAATGAGGCACCCCATGCCGTTTCCATATATCTCGTGGCTGGAGTCTGGTTTCGTGCTTATCGTATTTGTATGTTTGTATGCTACTTACAGAAGCCCATCTGAGAAGTTACCACTTCCGCCCTTTCCAGAAGCATGCCAAAACCCCAGCCTGTCTCATGCCGAAACCCCAGTCTGACGAGTCGACCTGTGTCGCGCAAATCTCACCCAATTCCCAACCCCGAGCAGCCTGGGCTCAATATTCACGCAAGATGAGAAGTACGTCTTCTACCTTAACCCTGCCAAGCAGCGAGTCTGGGTGAGGCCTGGTGACCTGTTACCGACCTTCGTTCGGCGACATGTTCACGGCGAGAAGCATCTTTGGAGCTTTTGGGTCTGCGCCCGTGGATCGGTTTACCGGAAGCTTTTTCCCAAGAGCACTACGATGAACTCCAAGGCCATGGTGAACGAAATAGAAGAGATGGGACGGCGACTCGCTCTTACTCATTCGCAGCGCTTCAAGAAGGTTCTCCTCTTCGACAACGCCGCACCCCATCGGGAACAAGTAAGCACGGATAAGCTTAGCCAGCTGGGCTACGTTCACATGCCTCACCCACCGTATTCACCAACATCTCTCCATGCGACTACCACTACTTCTTGAGCCTACAGGACTTCCTGGTCGGAAGGGACACAAGAACCCAAGCAGTCCTTGACAACCATATCGAGCAGTTGATCAACACCAGGCCCAAGCAGTTCTGGAAGGATGGGATCAGGAAGTTGGCTGAGCGATGGCAGCAAGGTCATTGCCCTTAATGGCAAATACATTCCTCAGCATCGTTGAGTTCTAATTGAGTTATAAAGAGATAAAGATTTTTTTCAATTTGTCTCATTACTTTTGCCTCCCCCCCCCCCCTAATATTCAGCGGCAGCGCCTCAGAGTATGAACGGGGATCAAGTGCAGAGCGTAGGGATTCAGAAGGCGTACCCTAGACGTCGTTCATCGTGCATCTGTATTCAGAGGACGTGCTGAAGACGTCCAATTTGCGTAGGGATTCAGAAAACGTGCTGAAGTCGATAATGCGTAGATATTCAGAAGACGTGCTGAAGGCGTCGTCCAATTTGCGTAGGGATTCAGAAGACGTGCTGAAGACGTCGTCCAACTTGCGTACGGATTCCCAGTAGGAGAAACCAGTAGGAGGTGATCAGCAAAGGGGGACCACTAGAGGGGGTAGCATGAATAAAGGAGGGGGGGGGGGGGGGACCAACAGTATTTTCCCTCAACATCGTTCAGTGTGTGTCGAATTTCTGAAGACGGCTTATAGAAGTCGGTTGCACGTGGGCAGGTGTGTCGGAGTGCAGAATGAGTGTCATAGACGTCGTGGCAACGTGGTGACACGTGAATCGGTACTCAGTGTCACATGTGCGTGCTTGACTCTCACTATGTTTTTCTGCCAGCACGTAGTTAAGAGAGTATTGGCTGGGAGAGAGGGGCGGGGGTGGGGGGGGGGGGGGGGGGAAGTAGATTCGGGTGACTATGGGATTCGGAGGAGTATTATTGCTATCGGACAATCGGCGGTGTCGACCAATACCGATTAATTAATTATGGTTCTGCAGTTCAAACACCGAATTGGGACTCTCATTACCTGTTTCTCGACACGTAGAGAACGAGAATAAATCGTGTACATGCGATAGAGGGTGGATGGGCTTCATAGGAGCAGGGAGGATTCTTACCCACCTTATCCCGTTCTACTAATCTGTATAGTGAAAGCAGTTTTTCACTGTAATAAAAGTAAGAAGGCCTAAAGAAGAACGTAGGAAGATTGGGGTTCTTTTACTCTCGAGGTTTGGGGCGAAGCCCCCAACCAAACGTTTGCTGGCCGCTAGGCCGCTGAACGTCTGGTGCGTAGTAAACAGTGAGTGCACACAGACGAACTGTCCCTTCTGTAGATCGGAAAGGAAGGTGCTGACATGATAGCAGTGGCTGCTTCATCGCCCAACAATTCTTCGCCATTGTTACGAGGCGTTGTGCCTTGGCAATCCTGGCGACCATACTGGCTTGGTCCTTCTCTCGGAACTAATTTGTTTTCGGCTACTCCTAATTAAATTCCTGAAGTTGCTGCGACCAAGTTTCTGCCACTCTCTGTGTGGATTCTCGCATGAGCCGCACGAACACTTTGTCCAGCTCTCACCCTCTGAATTTGCGCTATTTTCTGAATGTCGTTCCTGGAGATGGGATACTTCAAGAGCAGCAGTCGGGATTGGCTGTGTTGTCGAGTGAATGGCTTTTGATTGCCTGATAAGATACGGGTTGATTTTAGAATTCTCAATCAAATGATCCAGAAGGCTATGAGTTGATGAAATTATAAATTTCCCTCAAAGTGAGCTTTATATTATTGAGGACTTCTATGCAGCGCCATTGTATCATGAACGCTAGAAATTTCGTGGCCACCTGACGTTTTTCGATGAAAAAGCTCTTGTAGCTGAGCGTTGGGGGCGCAAACTTTTTCCACGTTCGATTTGTTTGGCCATTGTGAAGTATCCAAGCATTTTATTAAAATTCCTCCATTGTTCGTTTTTTTTCAGAGAGGATGTGGCAATCAATATGCTGGCGTCAGACTGGATTCAAAGTTGATTACTATTCGTAAAAATTTCAACTTAAAAAATAACAGATTTCAAATCTGGATTTTTGGCTAGGAAAAATTGTCATTCTTGAAAGTTGTAATGGTCCCATCTACATTTGGTCTCTGTGCTGTAACGTTCAGATTAGGTTTCAAATGTGTAGCTTCTTTTACAAAAAAGTTACAGTGCTTGTAACAGTAAGGAAACCTATTGCTGAGGAGGAAAGGAGGACAGATTTGGCATGCGAAATCTGATCCTTTCTCCAGATTTGATACCTCTTCTACACCAATAGTTCTGATTCTGCAAGGAATTCACGTTTAGTAACGCATAAATAACAATTTCTTGGGCGCTTAGCAGAGTAGTCAGAGGAGGCGCCGGCTATCGCATGGGCCCATAGCCAAGGTTGGTGGTTTGTGCCTATCCATACCAACCATTTCCTTCATTCCTCAGGAGTCGCCTAATTGGTTCTAGAGTCGTCTATGGATAAAGGGTAAAGATCGGTGTTAATAAATCCCTTCGCGGGATGTGACACGTGTCCTATTACTTCTGCGGGTCATTGTGGAGGCAATCTGAATACGTATTATATTTGGCCAATGCAGTGATTTGCGGTGACCAGCCGATAGACAAGTCAGTGTTTTTCTTCCCGGACAGATCGGTTACCAATTCCCAGTAGATGAAAGGTTTGGTTGGCCTGGGCGAGAAATCCGATCCAAGAACCTGGAGTCAGAGTGCACGCGATAACCCGGGCCTACTCCGACTGCGCTGCCACTCTTCATAGACTTGCCTATGAAGGGTAAAACCCTGACTTGCGTATCGGGTGTCATCACAGGTCCTAGTGTGATCGAAATACGCGTTCAAATATCCTCTCGTGGAGATAGAATGCATGACTCGTCCCAAGCAGGGGTTGATTTGCGCGTTCTCTGATGCATGTAAACTTCTTGGTCTGTAGAAATTTTTTCTAGAGAATTGCTTCTTGTCCATTACGCTAGCAGTCGGTTTTAAATCAAAGTACTGCCCAATATCTTTCAGCGGCGCGCAATTAGTGGAGGCCTCCCTCGCTAATGAGTATCATCTCCTGGCGTTTTCGAAAAATTGGCGTCAAAACAAAATATTGGAAGACGTTTTTGATGCCATTGGGTTGGTCTTGTCGTGGTGATCATAATGGTTTCCGGGTTAAGAAAATCATAAAACAAGACGGGGACATCAAAAAAAGGACGAGACTACTGCGCCTTCCGCGACATTTTTCCAATCCTTATGGTGGGTGTTGTAGGGAAGCAGCCTCACTAGCACAGTGTTCCCATGCGTTTATGGAGCGCTGTTGGTCTAATTCTATTCAGAAGGAATGTTTTCCATTCAATTAGTTTTTTTATGTTGGAGACTCTCAAGAAGACAGCGACTTGTCAAGAAATGTTACTCTTCTCTCGTATCCGTTAAAGATTTGCCCTGCCACTAAAACATGAAGCGAAACGTGCTGCAAAGGGAGGCTTCCTTGTCGGCATTAGCATTGTAGTGCTTTTCTTTTCGAGACTTTCGTTTATGATCTTTGAGGATGAGAAAAACAACCGACTACATTTTAGGAAGTGCTTCCATTCGCGGTGGTTTATCTGATCTCATGTGAAAGTGTTAACTAAATGCTTAGAAGTTCTATCACTATTCAATTACTTGGGATTGCACCAATTTAGGGCCCTTACACCCTGCTTTTGCAGGGAATTCAGCCATTTATTGGTATCCGTTAGAAAGATCAACGGAAGTCTGCGGACCTTTGAAAAAAATGTGGACTTATAAAAGTAAGTTCTTCTTAGGATTTGCTTTGGTTAACCCAAAAACTGTAACCACGTCGTCACTTCGGAGTCAATTTTGAATTTGAAAAGCATCCTAACCTATAAGGAAAACTTCCGTTGAAGTGAAGACAGATATTATTTCGTCAAATTTTGTTGTCGGCCTTCGGTGGAGGGCGTTTGTTTTTCACGGAAAGCTGTTAATCCACACAGAAAGCATGAGTTATGCCATGTGAAGCCATCAGTATTCTTTTTTCGCCTCAGGTTTTACTTTTTACTACAATGCGTATCGTAAGTGTAGGCATACTCCGGAACTGCTAGCCTTCGCAGGAACGAACGTATAGTATTGACAAGGCTCTTTGGTCTTTAATTCTTCAGGCTCTGACGAAGGCGAAAAGCAGAAACCGAACCGAGTTTTCGTATAATGCATTACCGTCTTGGATTTGCGTACAATCAAAACACCACAAGGAGAACGTATAATATATTACAACCAAAGCCTATCTAGTAAAAAGCTTTCAATATTCGTCGTCCTGTCAAAGGTTTCTTGAAGAATTGGATTGCAAAAGTGTATCCAAATATAAGCTGTTGGATGGATGTTTATTTGCGAACAAAAATCTTGTGTCAGGCGGGACTTGAACATATCCTACACACTTCTATATTTATCCACACCCATAATTTGCTAAGGCGTCCGCGCTGTTCGTCTCGTCTCAACACTGGTATTTAGAGTAGTGTTCCACTTCCCAACCAATCTAGGCCTTTCATCCGTCCAGGAATTTGCTCAGGACTTGTTTTCGGCTACCAGTGGTGGACGATTTTGAAAGTGAATACACGGGATTACGGCCCAGAAGTGGAAGGCGTTATGCACTGCGAAGTGTTTGATTAAGGTGGCGTTTATCGTTGTTCTCCGAACAGGGTTGGTTTCATCATATTGAGAAATGCTCACTTGGTGTTCTGCATCCACGCTATACCTCTGCTGTCATCGAAGGGAAAACTTATCTTGTCTAATATAGTTATTACAACGTGTAGGTTTTTGAAATATTGGACAGGAGTTGCTGGCTTTATTTCGGCAGACGTCTCAGTGCTTCACTTTTTCTAGAGCCTGTAGAAGTCACGAACATTAAGAGGTAGCCTCTCCCACAACCGTTCTTTCAGTATGCGGAGCATGATTCTCAAAGAAAACATAGGAACTGACGTCATAGGTACAAAGCAGAATCTAAATGTCCAGAAGATCACCTACAAGGACCACCAATCCATCAAAAATGATTTTCACTTGGAAGTGAGTCAGTTCATTTTCTTTAAGCCTCAAGTGGACGATATCGAGGTTGTAGTCTCTTATAACGATGTTTTGCTGCGATCAAAACTCTAGCGCAAGGCGGGACTCGAACCTGCACCTCCTGCTGACCGGGCGGGGATACTCATCGCCATTACACGTAGTGAACTGGGCATAGGCTGCAATCTGTGAAGCTTCGGAGCAATACGAACTACTTTCCCTCTGTAGTAAGCGTTTTCAATCGATCATATGCCAGTTGTGTTTATGGATTTCGGAGTCATCTCTTTTTTTTGCTTGATTCGTAGGATATCTATAATGTCTGATTTTGAGCATGTGACTCCTGCCGCCTAATAAAACTCAGCAGTGCCCATTTATCCAGTAGTAAAATACGATGTCGATGGCACTTTCTGAGTTCACATAGTATGGCAAAAAACTAGAAGTTCCGGAACGTTTAGTTCCCACCATCAATCCTTCTCAAAATGAACGATTATTGCTGTCGGTAGTCGCGTGTCTTGAACTAACCACGTGGGACGACAGCAATCCGACAAATGTGTACACTTGTTTGCCAGAAGTCAGCTGCTAGCGAAAATCGCTTCATATAGGATTTTTCCACCCCAGGAATCGAACTGTACCGATCTTCTTTTTTCGTTTACTCAACACCGGGATTACCAGGAACTTTAGCCATGTGTGAAAATTGCTGATCCTTGGACTTGAATAGAACTACTGGGAAAGCGTAGCTCTGCTCCGTTTTCACTGCTTTCTTCAGTTGAGTTAAGGACGTTTTTCGGTTCCTTTTTCATGTGAGAGTCCTAAAACCATCGAGACGAGATAGTCAGGCCTTCACTAGCAGCTAAACGGAATCTCTAAGGTGGTCTCAGGGTTTACCTCTGCAGGTGTGATTTCTGTTGTGGTCTGTGTGAACAGCGTGTGTATATCCGATGGTGCGTGTGTGCGTTATGAGACGGAGTGCGGTTTGCATGGGCGCATCGCGCGCCGTGCTATTGACTGAAGCGTTCGTTCTCGCGGCGTTTACTGGGGCTGCTGTAGCTGCTCGCCATTTAGTTAAGATGACGACAGCTCCTCGAATGCGGGTTGGCGTGCGTTACCGGCCGTGACGTCCCTCCTTAAGGGAACATCCGGAATCGTGGCTTCTTGTTGTTTACATTAAACGCGGACATTCCGTCTCGGAGGGAGCAGAAGTCGTCACCTAGGAATTATGACTATTCCCGCAGCACACACAATCAGTTGCCAACTGCGAAGCATAGCGAGTTCGACTCTGCCAATTACTAGAGAGGAGCCTGTTTTCTAAGGCAAAATCGTTGTGGAGAGGCGAGCTACTCCAATTCTTCCCTTTCTCAGGGTGTTCGTTTTTCGGAGCCATTTGACAATGCACCCACTGTGCCTGTTCGGAAGCGCTCGCAATCCTTCTGCCTTGTTTTCGAGCTTCCACTGAATGCTTGATGAGCATTCCTGGCTGACGATAAGAGTGTCTCTAATGCTGCGTTTCGCCATTCGTTCTCACACGCAATTCCGTTTTGATGTATTCACTTCTTTCCACCGTTTGCTCAAGTCACAACGATTTCTTTCCCGCTATTCCTTGAACACCATTCGAGCAAAATATGAGGTTTAACTGGGGCACGGCCCTAAGGGTGCGTCTCGTCTAATCTTCTACCCCCATTAGGTGCTTCTCCCATTCGTCTTCTTTAAACAAGCACAGCTCAAAAAATTAACTATTTATAGTTAAGTATCAGCTGCTCATAGACATCACTGATTTATAAACCCTCTTATTTTGTATTAGCGATCTTTAAAAAATGTGTACGACTCGCAGTAAATTCGCACAACTACTTCAGTATCGTGCAATTACCCAGCGAAAACATAGCCTTCAAAATCTTATATTTTTTATAAATCGCTTTTGATTGCTTTAAAAAGTTTTTCTGCATCTTCATATTTAGATCGGATGTGGTTCGAGTGTGATTCGAGTGTTTGAAGAATGTGAACGCTGTTTAATTTTTCAAAAGCCGCGCTCTTCATTCGCTACAAGTCACGCTTTTTGCATTTTTATGCGCAGAGTGGGAACCTTGGTGTGTCAAGCACAGTTATATCGCAGCGTATATGCTGACTTATTTAGACGCCGCTTCCATCCTTAACCAATAAAGCGTTGGCAGGGGTGCAGTTTTCCTTCCTGCTCATTTCTAGCTGAAAGAGTAGAAACGGCGCACTCATTCAAACGATCCATTCTTTTTTGAACTCATTTATTTTATCCCATCTGCTGCAAATTCTTATATCCTAAAGGCTCTAGCATGGTCTAAAGTTGAAGTGTGTCCGCCATTGCTTCTTTCTGAAAGGCAACAACTGAGGAGAGTTCGCGATTTGTTAAGATAGTTGTTAACTATGCACGATAGAAAAAGGTGTAGTAAAGCAAATATTCGCCTTAATTTTCAATTCTTGAAATCTGGACTAGAAAATGATCACATTCTTACTTCAAATTGGACGATTTTCAAAGCAAATTGAACGCTTTTCTAACCATAAGGAAGCCTAATTAAATTTTGTTTTAAAGTGCAGGAAGGGAGCGATAATTTACGGTATGAAAAGAAGAGGCCGCGCCATGCACTCAACCAAATCGCCGCGATTTTTTGATTGATAACCAATATTTTGCTTCCGCAACACCGATGCAAACGGTTCAACAAGAACAGAAGTAAAAACACGTACCCCACTCACTGTTTCAAATAAGCAGCATTTGAGCTATCAATCAAATAAAAATCACAATGGTCCAGTCGAGTTCATGGCACGATCTATTCTTTTAAAGTACTAAATGACTGCTGCTTTTTTCACTCTGAAACAAATTTTACGTCAGTATTTTTCCTTAAAGGGTTAAAATTTTATGAAATTTCAAACATATGTTGAGGTGATTTTAAAAATTTCACGGAAAGTCATAATAAATTCCTCTTGAACAAAGAATTATTCCAACCATCTCGCTGGTCCTCTATTTTGATGTGGAAGAAGTTTGTTTTCATTTGGAACATGTTTAGTTTGATTCAAAAGCGTGAGGCTTGCTTAGAAGAATGCACTCGAAAGTCGAATTTGATTTTAAAATGTATCCAGTTTGATGTTGATTTTTTGTCGTCGTCCTACAAAGAGTATAGGTTTCATTGGACTACGCAGATTGCTCTCATCAGCGCTCCTTTATATAGAAAGACAACGCATGAAGCATAGTTTGCACTTGCCAATCGTGATTAGCAGGAAACTGTTCGAGGGAGAGGTGGATGTGTTATGCTTCCTCTTCTTTGTTTATGCGTAGGCGCTTAAGCACGCGCAATTGCTAGACTAGAACGCAGACTACTAGACTAATACAAGTCGCACCCTTCAAATAGTCTGTCAACCTTGCAGAGTGTTTTGCAAGACCTTGCTTTTAAAAATACTTCTGTTGCGTTGGCCAACCTCATAGGATTGCAGATGGTCGACGACAAGTATTCCTTGTGCGGGGTCCGCGGCGTATTCTTCTTCAACGGGGTAACGTGGAACAGTAGGGTTCTATCCCTTACAGACAAACTTGATGGTACCAAATTACTGACTGGCCACTGAGGAGGGGGCGGAATCCATACATTGAATAGGTTTGGTGTAGGCGAAAACCGGCGCCTCCACGGAGTGCTCTTCCACATCCTCATCGAATCCGCTTGTTACCTGGGCTTGCGAGCTCTGACGCAGCTAGCTGAGTAATTTGTTTGCCAGTTGTGTGCTGAGCTGTACATGCCTCACTGGGCATAGCAAGATTTGCTCTATCATCCCAGCCTCCTCTAGAAGGATGACATTTGCCTCTTTGTAGTTTTGCGTTCCCGTTGTTAGAGCAAATCCTCTGCAGCACGATGTTCGTCTTCAGTGGAGTATTACGTAAACCCTGACATGAGTCATTACACAATTTCCTTCCTGGCTTTTATCTACGGATAATGGCGACCGATATTAACTAAATGGATGCTTTCATGATTCATTTGACCCTTTAGTTTAGGAGGATTGATCAGAACTTTGCCGTCTGCTTTGAACATCTACACTTCTTCACCATAAGCTACCAGCAGAAGCGCAAGAGAGATGAGAACAATACTCCTCCAATCACCGTATTGTCAAATCTGCAGGCCTTTCTGCTTTCGAGAGCGTGTCCATGATGAGTAGGTGTCAGACATTGTGGGAAGGATAAAACACTGACTTATTCTCCAGCCAATCACCACAATTCATTGTATAGGTCAAATGCGAATTCAAATTGCTTCCACGATTACCCCAGAAGTAAGAAGCGTGTCGCAACCCAAAGGATAAAACACTGACTAACTTGTTGCTTGAGCTACGCTCCAGAAATCGTTGATAGTCAACTGGTATATACCAGTTTCACGTCGAATTGGTCACTTTTGAAGTCAAATTGGACATTTTTCAAATCAAATTGGATACTTTTCACGTCAAGTTGGGTACATTTAAGCCAGTCTAGGAATTTTGAAGTCAAGTGGAACGTCTCACAAACTGAAACGAGCATCTTAGATTAAACAACATAGTTTCCAAGATGGTGAGAATATTTTTTCCCCAAGGAAAATTCTGCAAGACTTTTTTTAAATCTTTACTTTAGATGCCCGAATGAGTAATAATTTTACAAAATTTTTATCTTCAGAGAAACTTTAGTTAAATTTTGTTTTAAGGCATAACAAGGTAGCAATCATTTAGTCCATTAAAAAACCAGGTTGCGCCATGAACTCGAAAAGCTCGTCGCGATTTTTGATTGATAGTGTAAATGCTGCTTATTACATGAAGCATCAAAGTGAGGATAGGTGTGCTCTTTACAATTGTTTTTTTGTATCAAAGTGTTCACTTTTTGGCTATGTGAATTAAAACTTCGAAGAAAGCTATACCAAAATTTTCCTTGAACAAAAAATTATCCGAAACTTTTTAGAGGGTACCTATTTGAACGTAGAAAACGCTCATTTCGATTTGGAAGAGTTTGCTTTGATTTCAAAAGTCTTATTAGGCTAGCTGGAAAGTGTCCAGTTTGATTTGAAAAGTGTCCAATTCAACGTGAAAATCGTATAAATAAGTTTACGGATTTTCCGACGCATTTGTTAAAGCCTGGAGCGGCTGATATAGAAGCTACATGTTGTTACAGGATCCCTGTTGCGACCAAAATTCTTGCGTCAGGTGGGACTCAAACCCGCACCTTCTGCTTTCCGCGCGGCGATGCTGCGCTTTACGCCACGGGCGCTGTTTGACCGCACGTAACATTATAGATTTTGGTTATTTGTTCTTATGGACGGCCAGTAGCTATCAACTGCCTGCACGTGTTTCCCACTTCGACCGGCCCATCGTGGATCATGTTTCAGCGAATCCCACCTCAAACGGAAAACCAAAACTCGAATAATGGGTGATGTTTACTCACTGTCAAGCTCATCCAGCGCTTATCATACTTGAGCGATTCCCACCTAAAGTGGTCAACTATAAAGAAAAATCGATAACACCGGTGGATACTACTTGGGCGATCAATGCTGTTTACCCTATCTGCTTCATACCCGGTCTGAGTGCTGCTTCAAAATTAACCTCGCGATCTGCTACCGTCTGTTCTCGGTCATGTTTTTGCGTAGGGAAGGAGCTCGATGATGGCTATTGCTTCTGAAAGGCGTTGACGTTGCTACGTGTTGACTTTGCTATTTCAATAGCGCCCATTTACGGTTTAACCGTCAGCGGGTGTCGAAGCGACGCATGAATTCACCATCGCTTCGTCTTATTGATGACTTCGTCTAGGCATGCGTCATTGTGTGCACTTACAGCTCAGGGTTAGCTTATCGAGCCAATCATTTGTTGTTGCTCGTACTCTTGGTCTTTTTGGCTGCATATTTCAGCTCATCCTCTGGGCGATAATGGAATGAATAAACCGAGCCAAATAGCTTAGAACTTTCAAAGTAATCAGAGTGAACTTGTCGCGTGGTAGCGCAGTCGGAGAAGACCGCTGTGGCGTGCACCCCGAATCGAAGTTCTTGGTTCAGTTCCCGCTAGCGCCAACAAAACCTTCCACCCTTCCTTTGTCACTCAGTTGACACAAGACTTGTCTGGAAAGGATAAAACACTGACTTACCTAGCGAGGGTATAGGCCAAAGTATGAAGGGCTGCATTACTCCCGCCCCTTGTTTGGGATGAGCCACACCTTCTACTTCTACAGAATATCCTTGGCCTAGGTAATCTCATGCCGATTCACCAATCCTGCAATGGTGGAGGGTTTAGTTGGGCTTCTATCAAAGCACCTCGACTCAACATGAACGCTTGCACCTCCTCCAATTGGTCTATACGCGCCCAAAGCGCCTTCAAGTCCGCCATATTCGTGGAACAAGATTGCGTAGCGCATAAATAGGGAGTGATTTACGCTGAACTTTAATTCTTTCCTTTTATGGAAGTAGAGAAGGACAATGAGACTTAGCTTTTTTGATGCCATCTACTTGCTACTACTAGAATTTCTTTGTTTGTCCACCACTAGTCAGCGTCAACCAACACCAACATCGCTTTTGGAGAAGTGAAGCAAGCCATGTTCTCAGAGAAATCATATTGCAGGTGCTGAAACCCATTTCTCCCATGTCCACGCTTGGCATTTTTTCCGTTACGTTGGTCCGAAAACGTACTGTGACTCTTAGTGGTTGTACAACTGCACTTTTGAAATACCATCTCGGGCCTTAGCGTTGAAGGGAGAGCTTCTCCATTCGTGATCGAGACGTTTTTCGACTCTGGAGCTCTTTTTTATTCTATCTTTGCTTTTCCCGTACATTCGTATTCATCTGGGTCTGTGTAGCTGGGCGTACTACTGAAAGCGGTCTGTGTAGCTGGGCGTACTACTGAGAGCGGCTTCTTCCAGATCGCTCGCCACATCAATCACCGTCTCAGAGTCCGTCCGGTGCGCGGGAAGTGAAATTCGAGGAAGTGGAGCCGTTGTCGCCTGACAAGCAGGTATTGTCACTTCATTACGTTTCGAGCGTGTTCTCTTTACTCTTTCCAATAAGCTTCTATTACATACTGTTGTTGGGTGTAATACCTACTCCTAATCAACAGGGTTAGCTGCAGTTCCTACAGCTACGAAACAATGATGCGAAAGTTGGAAAAGCAAAGTATTACCACGTACGACCCTTGTTTATACTCCTCCTATTGGCAGCCACAACCTGCCACCAGGCTAGCGATTTCTTAGTGGACGAGTTGGCGGCTTTGCAAACGTTACAATTTGTAGCGCTAGCAACCGTGAAGTATTGGATTCCCTTCTATTCTATTCAAGATTTCAACCAAGTGAATGTAAATAAGGCTGATGGAAAGTTGAATTCCGTTGGAGCCAGCAGGACCATAGCCATGCTCACTCCAGATGCCGACATCGTCACGAGGACGTCGTGCCGAATGTGAACTGCAGCCGGTGGTGGGCGGACGAGGAACGCAGAACAGCGCCAGTGCCGCCCTGTTCAGCTCTCCGTCGTCGAAGGGCAGCGGCTTCCATCGAGTGCGGTTTTGGTGAACCTCCTTTATTGACCCTTCATTTGAAAGAAAAGGAAGTGAACGATTTTACCGATCTGACAACGAATTGAGTCAGTTGTGAGTAGAATGCTGCTGTTGTTGGGCTGAGCATCTAGAGGGTTGTTAAAAGTATTGTATGCTTGATTCATCGAATGTTGTGCGATTAATCGTCCTAAGCTTTTTTGTGTTAAAATGTCAAGCTTGCACACTTCCCTAAGTATTTATTCGGCTCCGCAGGAGAAACTCACTTCTATTAGCGAATGGTGGACGTTAATTGAATGTCGCTCATTGTTGAAAGCAACCCTGCTGACGTAGATATCGCGGAAAGACTACCTGATCAGGGTTGTTAGGTTAGGCGATTAATTTCTTGAATTTTAAAGGAAATAACATTTGCAGCTGTCCTTAGCCCAGTGCTGCGATATCTGCCGTTAATTGGAAAAGAATAGGGATCATTTGGAGCACTTATGATTAATTGACGTGCTTGAGCAAAGGATTGGACAGGAATTGAGTAATTAAGACAGAACACTGATATTTATTTATTTATGCACAAAGTGCGCCATAGAAATTCACACTGGTGAGACAATGTAAAGCACGGTATCAGTATGCACTGCAACTTGGTAGGGTTGGTTTTGCAGCTATTCAGAAGCCTAAATATTAGGTTGTCCCATAAGTCCCCACCGTTTTTTTCAGCGATTCATTGCGGATTTCGCCGGCGGTCTCTTGCATAGTGCTATACAGCTTTCGAAAGAGAATGATTTGCTCTATTTGAACGTGTATTGCAACTCTTTTTTCACCTAGGAGTCCGGTCTTAATTCTGGTCATACCTAGGCTCCAGTAGTGATACGAACAGTAATTTGAGAGCTTACAATTGCAGTTAACGTTCCAAAATATTGCACCGTTTGGTCCTTTCAAATAAAGGAAAACGAGGTGAAAGAAGTCGAAGCCCAAGTAGCGAAGAATGGTACACCGTCTTTTCGGTTTTCTAGTTAAATGTCCTTCACACTAGGATACATGTAGTATTTATGTCGCAACAGGCCAGTAGTGAAGACCGTTTAAAAGATGGATTCAAGTTGATCAGACTTGTTTTCATGAAGGCCGACTTATAAAACATTATTTAAGCCGTGCTTTCCTCAAAAGGTGCCTATTCTCATTGGCTTCTTTCGCGTTCGGATCTAACCATGGGATCAAGTTGAAGCGCTTCCACTTTTTCACCGATTCTTCACTGCCAATCACATTCGGTTCAACATGTTTTTTGTTAATGCATTAGGGAAGAGCCGTTGATCGCCTCATTTCTGCCTTTTTGGAACACCAGCCTTGGTTTTCGTCCTTAGCGAAAAATCCCAACTTACTCTAGTCGCCTTAACGAGATCATTTCAAAGCTATAAAAACTTCGATATCGCGCTTTTAATTAGCCGCAAAGAATTCAGTATCAAAAAAGGTTTCACGGCCCTGGACTGATCTTGTTGAGGCGATTATGTTCTGCGATTTTTAAATCAAAGGTGGAAATAAAAGCCGGATATCTTGAAGAATGAGTGCTCTTTGCTCGGCAGAGATCTTCAGTGCTCTCTGCTTCCTTCTTCTATTCTTATGCCAGGTATTGTAACTTTCAACAAACTGGAAAGTCCTATTAAGAATATAGAACACCCACCTCAAGAGGAAAGACAGATGCCTTATACTTAATTTCCACTTTTTATTTGATGTCACTGGAATAAAAACGGCGTCATCAAAATGCGTTTATTTTCTGCTTCAATGCCACGGCCTATACGTAAAAAGACGACGTGTCATCCTACCGCTAATGTTTTACTAGGAAGTGGCGCAGAAGCAAGACATTCATTTCACAGGATAGGCAATCCGAGTCCTAGCGGGGAGGGGGACATCGCTTTGTGTTTAACAAGGGTAGATAAGTGATTGTAGATGTGCAACGCGCTAAGAGAGCCCGTGAGAGGACAGCACCGTAAAACTTCCAGATATCTGGGGTTGCCTCCAGGTGTGCGTTCGACTCCCTTTTCTAGCAACCCCTTCCCCCACTAGTACAGTCCCCATCCCTTTAGTCCTAGCCTGCAATCCTCAAGCAAATCCAGCCGATGCGACTAAGGGAGTAGTACCTTACCATATCTCATGGTGATCTAGACTTCATTCACGAACTCCTTTTCAAAGCGTGATATGAGGTTGATACGGGGCGACGGCATTTTCCTTCCCTGATGACTCGCGATTGTGGATTCTGTAGGTTCCTGATTATCTGTAGCAGTTCTTGCGCGTGAAAATGGATCGTACTATATTTGTTCTGACCTGGTTGACTTCATGTTTTGATTTTACTTGCGGACAAGGTTCCACGCTTCTTCGTCACGTTTCAGCTAATCTGTAAGAGCGTTTACTCTAAGAATACTTGGTCTGCCACTGTAGGAGCTGTAGTGAATCTGTCAACCCTTTATTCCTACAAACGTTTTGTGGTCTCACAAGGAAAGCTTCCCAACTCATGGTGAGCTTTTGCGATGCTATTTTGAACGGATGTAGGGCCGTGCGAGCGGAGTCCAGAATTACAGTCACTTTTAGCTGAACGCTTTTTTTATGTGAAGACGAATGCGCTACACTCATCAACCTCTACGACACCCCACGAGATGTACCTAGGTGGCGCAGACGGTAAGAGCACCACCTCGTAGGAGCACACCAGCCAGTTTTTCAGTTCGAGTCCGGGTGCTGCCAATACTTTTGAACGTTTTAATTTGTTGTTACTACGCTTTCTTATGATCAGAGGAGGCAATTTTAAGCCATCAATGCTTATAGCAAACCAAGGCTGTCCATTTGCCCTCCCCCCCCCCATATGTGCTAGTTTTTCAACTATGCATATCCACCACCATATCATACCGTATCACCAACGATACTGTAATTACACACAAATACGCTTATCTTAAGGATAAAAGGATAAAGGACGGCGTTACTCAATCCCTTCTGGGATGCGCCAGCGCATTCTACTTCTACGGGATGTCGTGGAGGCGACATGAATGCGTATTTGGCCATACAATGACTTGCGGTGGCCAGCCGATGAATAAGTCAGCGCTTTATCCTTCCCAGACAAGCCTAGTACCAATTCACCGACCCCGGAGGGATGGAAGGCTTGGTTGGCCTGGGCGGGAAATCCGAACCAGGAACCTGGTATCGGGTGCACGCGGCAGTGGCGCCTCTTCCGACTGCGCTACACGCGCCCGTCACGCTTATCATACAGTTGAATATTATGAAGCTGGGCCATATTGGTACATAAGTCCACTAAAAATGTCGTTCTCACCTAAACGTGTTGTCGGCCGACTACTTTCCATCCGGAATATACAGCTACATGCAGCCGAGGTGGTGTATTGTAAGTAGGTAACTAGGATAAAATATTGTACAAAAAGGGCTTTTTAAGGCTTTACCACCCATGGCTTTTTTTATTGCCAATTATAAGCCAGACCTACCAACAGTTCTGCGCTCCAGTGTTTCGGCCGTGTCTGTCATACGCGTGGGTGGCAGAAGTTCTTTTGATGTTCACCCAGGACCCTTTTCAACACCCACAGATTACGCGTTCAACGAAGAAGAAGTGGTGATTCCTTGCCAGGGAGAAGACTGCTCCTCACTGGCTTTTGTAAGATGCTGCTGGTGTGACAAACGCTTGTGTTTTACTTGTTTCATAGTTTTATACCATAACTGTTGAGTAAAAGAGAAATAATAAATATACGACTTTTAATTTAATAATATATAAGACTTTTATTCCCAGGGAAGTGATATGGTGCAGATATGAATAGTTGAAAAGCTAGCACATATGAAGGCGCAAATAGACAGCCTTGCTTTGTTGTAAGCATTGACGGTCTAAAGTTGGCTCGTGTGATCATAAGGAAGCGTAATAACAACGAACTAATATGTGCAAAAATATTGGCAGTCCTCGGACTCCAACTGAAAAAACCCGCCGGTGTGCTCTTACGAGGCGGCATTCCTACCGACTGGGCCACCGAGGCACATTTGCTGGGGTGTCGTAGAGGTTGATGAGTGTTACGCACTCGTCTTCACACCTCTTTTTCAGGTCTTTAAAAAAGCGTTCAGCAAAAAGTGACTGCAATTTTGGACTCCGTTCACTCGGCCCTACATCCTTTCCAAATAGCATCGCAGAAGCTCACCATGAGTTGGGAACCTTTCCTTGTCAGGTTCCCTTGCTGTGAACATTCGTTGTTGCCGTCTGAGGTTCAGTTTCGTCTTTCGTTTTGGAAACGACGACTTTATCAGTTCCTTTGTAGTATAATAATATGAAGGAAGTCCCATATAGTTGCCAACTATAAAATGTAACCTTCAGTGTCCACCGTCTCAATAGTCTTCCAAATCGTCCAGTTAATCACTTAGAGCATTCGGCTTCGTTACTATTTAAACTCCAGTGATTCAGAGGCAGACTGGCCACTGATACAGCATATGTGACACTCCGCAAACCCCTATGGTTTCTTGAAATATCAATCGGGTAAGCCACTAATTGACCTAATTTGCCACGGAACGGATTGCTTTTTATAGAATTCCGCCTAGTTCTAGGATGAAGCCGTCTCCCAAATAGAGTGCGCTGAATTATCCTTATGCTTTTGGCTGCCATGTCGGGAGGGGTCCTCCAGAGTACCAGAACGTTCGCTAATTAAGGAATGAGCTGCGTTCATCACTGGGGTCTCACTTTGACAAACTTAATAGGAGATGTTTTTATTTATTAACTATTACTATCACTATTTATTTATTCTGGACGTAGCTCTGGTTCTGCGTTTTAAAATACAGTGACAATCATTCAACAAGTAGCAACAACAAAAAGCCAATTTTGACAGACAAACAAACATAGAATGGAATAGAACGCAACGAAATTTTATGCGCATGAGATAGCTGAGCACAATCAGAGAAAAGGAGGACGCCAATGGAATTTCAGGACGACTCTGCAATAGCTTTACTGGCCTTAGACTTAGACGACCCAAGCGACAGTGGCATGAGATCCTCTGTGAATGCAATGCAACAGCCATATTTGGAGAATAATTGTGCTTGGCCTGTTTTTATAAGATATGCGGGCTAGATGTGGGGGAGGGGACTTCCCCACAGTCACGAATTTCTTCAATGCACACCTCGGGTTAGTACAGCACGTTATGCTTTCCTTGCCGTGGTCCACCACGGTTCAAGGAATCCGTTTGATTATGATGCTAAGTAAGCAAACAGAGTAGGAAAAGGCGTCATCACACACGTGCCCCCCCCCCCCCCCCACACCCACTGCGCCATTCATTCCTCTATTGATTGTGATTGTGTTCGTAATTCATTCTTCTCATTAGTCTCGCCGAGATGCTCACTTTTTCTGGCTACGGATATATTTTGCACGTTATTTCTACCCTTCCAAATAACATCAGTTGTTTCCAGGGCCGATCGTCTTCCAAGAGTCAAAGCCCACCGGTGAAGCGCGTCCGCACCCCGAAACTTCCGCACACGCCTCAAGGAAGTCCGCGAAAATCGCGGAGCGGCCGACGGCGCTCGAGTTTCGCCAAGGTCGGAGTGTCGCCTGGCGAGACGACTGAGGATGGCGAGACGACGACGGCCGAGATGAGTGAGCGGGAGAGCAAGGTATGAAGGCACTTGTGCATTTTTTCTTTGAGAAGCAAGGCGCTTGCAACATTAACGTCGCTTCCTGGTGATACTACGTAGAGCTGAAGACGGCGACCCTTTGACTGAAGGTTGCGAAAGAATTTTGATCAGCGGAGAGTCGACGTTTCCTTCACTTATATCGTGGTCAAGGGCGGTTATGCTGTTTCTTGATGCTAGTCCAAAAACTGATTGAAAGCTTTCGAATCGTGCGTATCAAGGCATCACTTGTATGATCTGCCGTCCTGTTGATCACCGTGTTCCTCAAGCGAGCGCTAGTAACGTCCTGTCGCGTGCCAGAATGATCCAATTGATCATCCGCGCTCGAGGGACAAAACGAGCGGTATAAATATCTTTCGTTCAAGGCTTTCGTGAGAAAGCCTGAGCTACGCATTGGTGGGCACAGTTGTGTTCCTTTGATACCCCACGGAATCCAGCCCGGTTACCGACCCACTCAATTTACGATGACTTGGCCCCTGCGAGAGAGCTAAATTCGAACATCGACGGAACTCCGAACCCATTCTTTCACTTGCGTGATTCGTGCCACTTCGAGCATCGTCCTTTCGATTCCCGCTGCTCGACGCTGATCGCGGGTCCGTCCTGAGTTCGTATGGCCCAGGTCTCTGAGGCCTGTGTCAGGGCAGCGAGAACGGTAGAGTCGAATAGGGGGGCACGGAGCCGGATATTCCTCATCTTCATCACTGCTTCTACGACGATTTTAAAAGTTCCATAGTTCGCTCGTTTCCGACACTTGATCGTTGATGATTTCGACTCCGACGGGCATTCGAGATGTTCGCTCCATTGCACGAGAAAAGGGCATCAGAAACTCATCTATCATAAATATCCAGCCATTATTTTGGCACATCTATTTCAAGTTGGATTCATAACTTTTCCTATGAACCTTTCATCTCGCAATTTGAACGGGTTTAGGGCTAATCTAAAATCACTTGTTGCCGCAGTTCTCATTGGAAGAAAACTTTGAAACGCCAGCGAACCACTCTGGTCTTTGGTGGCTATCAAGAATTTTGGGTCATTCTTCCTTAAGTTTGCTCTGCTTACAACATCCTTTAACTGCTTCGAGCTATTTGTAGGTTTACCAAGTACAAAAACGACCAATACGTTCTCAATTCATCTTGAATCTAAAAAAAATGGTGAACTGACCCCTTAGTAGCCTTGAGCACATAATCATCGTCCAGCAGAATTGTCTTGTTGTATCTGTTTCCAAAAAATCGGCCACAGGAGTAGTCTGTTCTAGGTCTTGAAGGTTGCGCAGAAGCGCTTGATGTATTTGCATTAACGTCCACTTTCTCCCTTCCACGCGACTAGCCAGGAGTGTGGTGAAAGGCACGGAAAATGAAGCTATTTTTGGGAAGCATTTCCGCTTGGGTGCAACAGACAATCAATCGGTAAGAGGCGCCCCACAATGACATAAAAATGAGGGCGGGATCGAATTGTCAGCGAGAGAGCGGACAGCAGAGGACGAGGAGTTTCGGTTCCTCTTCTCCATTCATAATCGCGGCGGGTCCCCTTTCCATGGCACCTACGTATGTCGTAGGCTTCGTTTTTAGCTTTGCCTTGACTTCTGTGCATCAGGGTTGAAACGCTTTGTGGAGTTTGTTCTGGGAATTGGTGTCAATTTTGAAGAAGTGGTCCGTCCTTATGATGGCTTTAACTGAGAATGAGCTTTTGCTTGCCTTGTCATTGAACTAAAAGAGGTATAGTTCCACTTAATTACGCGAAAAAGGTTTGCCTTCGTGGGAAATCCGAACCAGGAGCCTGGAATTGGGTGCACGCGACTGCCGGAACCCTCCTTCCACTGCGCTGCCATACGCCATCTCTAGGTGGGTATCCGCATCTGTCTAGAAATGACGCCGCAATAATATAGGCATCAAACACCTTTAACTTCACCAGTAGATTATGACGGGCCCAATCCATGATAGTGGATGAGCGTTGAAGGATTTGCAAAACACCGTCGTGGTAGCTAATCTCGGGTGTTTGGCTGGGTTTTGTTTTGTTGCTGCAAAGTGAGCATGCAAAGGTAAAGGGATGCGGGTTGGTTTAATTTTAGAGCCCAGGATTTGTCAACGTTTCTTCATCTCCGATGAGCTAGATATGCAGCGACATCTGTTGCATGATGGTCGTTGGTGCGTTGTCCGTGAAGTTAATACGCGTGTTGTGCAGCTGTTAAGAGCTCGTGTGGCGTTCGGGTTCAGGCAGAACTCGTTGCCACACCAACCTGAGCCTCCTTTCATCCTTTGCAGGTCGATGAGTTGTCCCACTGGGCGGCATGACTTATATCTACAGCGAGGGCGCTGCAAGGCGTTGCATAGGCCCAATGCGCTTTAGAAAAGGCGTCAGTATGTCGCGCAGAGGTGCACTGAAGTGTTGAAATTATGCAGTAAGATCGTAGGCAGGCACCAACGTCAGAGCAACATTAGCTAAGCGAATGGGAGGACATCAAAAGGTTCCATATGAATTTCAACACGGATAAAAAATAATGTTTATTGCTACTGTTGGTATATATTGTGCCACAGAAGGTTTTTAGGTGGACAACTTTATTTAGCAGCGCTTGGCGTTTCGACGTTCTGTCGTCTTCAGAGGCCTAAATATGGTGTAAAGTTTAAATTTGCGCTCTACCCACCAAACACCTCAACTACTCTAGCATTTTCGAGCTACATCTACAACCACCCTGAAGAGACCAGAACTCACCTAGATCTACCGTTAAGAGCATATGTTTCTGTCTGTGGAGCTCTAAGGAGACTTTCCTTTGAAAAGGTTTTGCTCGACAACGGGAGTTTTACCCGAAAGGGAAAAAAGATCCAAAAGTCGGGCAGGTCTCGTGTCTACTGTCGACGAGTAATCTTTCCAGTTGCTGTTGATCGACATAGGGGCCGACACCTGACACTAGTACTGTACCCAATGCAGAAACAAAACGGGCAAAGAGTACAATCTACTAGGGCACAAAAAGAAGAAAGCTACAAATTAGACAAGAGCAATGAACGCAAGGAGAGTGGTTGAGAGCCAAACCAAGGCTGTACGTAGTTCCTTAGGACTCAGGGATTTTATGGACTCTCAAGAAGGACTTACCTACGGTGAGTCCCTGGTCGGATACTCCTTCCGGTACAGGTTTAAGGCTCTGCGGCCGTTGCTGGCATATCCGCAGGAGCAGGTCGTAAACTCCTCTGGATAGGTTTCGCCCATCTCATGGTCCTAGCAGATATTCGCAGAATATATATAACGGTCCCGCTATATTTCACAAAAACACTTGTGAAGGAGGATGTTGCTAAACGCAGAGGATCAAGTGGAGGCAGGTAGGCTTCATGAGTTTATTTAGCCTCTATGAGCCTAGCGACAAGTGGTGCTCTCCGGTTCAGCTGGATCTGCGTTTCATGATAAAGAGGTTGCGGATTGGTGCCCACAGTGCGCCTGTAGGAGAGGCAGCTCAAGAAATTCGGGAGCGCTTAGCTGCTCGACAACCTCCTCCGGGCCTTGTTTGTGGTTGCCAGCTGAGGTTTGGTTCAGTCCACCGCAGTGATGGCTACTGGCGCCGATGATGAGGCGCCGTTTCGACGGCCGCTTATGCTCGTTTTCAGGCGCTGATTCGACCAAGAGTGCCACTCGCAGCACCTTGTGGCGAATATCGACCACCGACAACGAGTTGTTATTCGCTTACCATGGGCGGAAGCATCGGGCAGCGGCTGTGGCTGCGATATGCGGCGGTCGGCGTTCGTCTCCGTCGATTGTTGTGGCGCGGTGGAGTCAGTCGTGTGTCGGGCCGCGTCGCCGCTTTTGCACCTCCGGCCCAGAACCTCCGCGCATTATTGACTCGTGACGTGTGCGCGGATATTTGCTGATGACGACGGGTGTGAACAGTGTTATCGATGAAGTCCCTCCCCGCGATTCGGTTGGCCTACCGCCGCTGCCGCCACCTCGCTCGTCTTCGTCCGGCTGCGAGCGCCTCGCCGGAGAGGCAGCTGGGTGGCATTGTGCTCGGCTGACGTTTGGCCAGCGAGTGAGCGAGGCGGCAAACAAGGCTTGTTTTTCGCGTCGCCAATCATGTTCCAGTATCATCTGCAATCCACAAGGGTGTATGATGGGGTATTGTTGCCTTATCTAGAAGCTCTCTGCTGGGGAGCGTCTCTCGGCTCCGAACAGCTGAAAGTTAATCAATTTTGGCAGGTGACACCACTCTGAGTGGAGACTGCGGGTTAATCTGACCAAGCACGGGAGAACTAAAGTGGCCGAGGACCAGCACAAGGTTGGAAGGACTCGAGCTGCTCTCCAGTCTGGTGGTGCTTGACAATGAATAGTTTGTAGAGCTATTTCTCTAGTTTAAAGCATAAAGGTCGTCATCATTGAAGTGTGTGGGATGCGCCATGCATTCACTTCCAAAGATATTTTTGAGGCAGCCTGCGTATCTGGCCTATACAATGACCTACGGTGGCTAGCTGATTGACATACATATCTGATACCAACTCACCTATCCCAGAGGGATAGAGACCTCGGGTAGCCTGAGAGAGACCCGAACCAAGAACCTGGATTCGCGGCGCACATGGTAGTGGGCCCTTCCTGTGCGCTATCACTCGACCATTTATTCTGGTCATTCCCATAAATGTATTAGATTGTCCCACACGGAATGTCGCATACACTGTGGCCTTCTTTTCACAGCTATTCGCATCGGTTGTGAGCTCACTTAGGGTTATTTTTTTACGGCGTTTCGTCTTCGTTTCCTATTTTTTCCCACTTCATTCCTTTATCGGTTTCTAAAATTATAGCCTTCAGACTACATCGGCCAGAACATGATTGTGCTGCGTGCCTGCTCCACGAGTTCAAATTGAAGAAATCCGCTGCGGAATCGCATCGTTCATACCTGCATTTGGCAAAGATGTCGTTTCCAAAAGAGTGCGAGCGATGGTTTCAACGTTTTGCCGAAGGCGACGAAAGTCTTGAAGACAAAAGCACGGAAGACAAGCGCCTATCCTGGATAACGACCTTTCACGGACTGCCGTTGAAGCTGATCCCACAAGGCCGACTCGGGGGCTTGCAGTAGAGCTTGTCTGCTCCAAATCCTACTCCAAATCCTGCTCCAAATTTAAATCCAAATCGAGTTGACACGCCCTCTACCAACTTGCTGCATGCTCACGCGAGGCTTCATATCGCAAAATTCGTTCAGCAGGAAATTGAGGAACTTGGTTGAACCGTTTTTCCTCGTCCGCTGTACAGCCCTGACATTGCTCCATAAGACTACCACATATTCCGCTCGATGCAGCACGCCTTGGCTGGGAAGAAGTTCGCCGACTGCGATGAAATCCGGATTTGGGTGACCAACTTCCTCGATTCGCGGCCAGCCCATTTCTTTAAAGACGGGATCCAATCTTTGCTTGTACGTTGGGGAAAGGTTGTTGATAATTGCGGAGAATATAGTACCGAATTAAGTTTGGTTTCAGTTCCTTTGTATGAATTTAACCTTGCCGTCTGAAGCGACATACAATAGTTCTCTTAGTGTTTATCCGATTCCATAATGTTTCCTCGGTTTATTTAATAAAGGATCCGGAGCAACCCTTAGCCCCTGCTTTTCTCGCCCCGATATGTACGTTTCTAGTCGCTGAGAAGGAGGGCGGCGAGATATGGGTTCAAATCTCGCTTGATCCCGCTTCTGTTGTACCGCTACGAAGCTCATGTAGTTCCTTATTTCCTCACCCGTAGTATCCATTTAGATCCTTCTTTGCTACATTTGTGGAAGACGTTTTTTCTATTCATGGGAAGGGAGGTGCTGGATCCCACACACCCAACAAATCATGCAGGAACTAATAAAAAGTGGGAAGGAGGTTATGGGAGCATTTCGTATTTTTATTGAAAACTGAGGGAGTTTCGCAGTGAGCGGAGTACGGACCGTGTGCCGTAATTTTTATTAATATGCGAATTTTGTATAAAAATTATGGTATTAAATATACTTGAGATTTATGGAGAAACAATATCAAACCTCAATGGTTTGTTTCGCCACCTCCCTTCAGACAAACCGTTTTTATTATAACACCTCCTCGGTAGCTCATCAGTGAAGAAGGAGGTGTTGTAATTTTATTATTATATTTTTATGTTTTTAGATTTTTATTTTTTAAGTTTAATTATTTTTATTTTTATTTTTTATTTTTCTTTATATTTTTTATTCTATTTTGTATTGTTTTGTTTTTATTTGGTATTTGTTTTTGTTTTTGTTTTATTTTATTTTATTTTTAAATACGCATTTTTTTTTTTTTAAATATTTGTTGTCAATATTAGAAATTATTAAAGTTACTTAACTTACGTACACATCTTTGTGCCAACCGGCTCTGGAGATTTTCCTACATAAATTAACCATACCGTGATCTGTTATACGGTATCTGTATGGATATGTATTATGATATGTGTTATCATTACGGTATTCATTTCATTCTTCAATTCTTGGTACATTGGCACACTATGTAGTAATTTAATTAGATAAGCATTACCCATCATTTCACAATTATATCAACTAATGTCACTGCTTCTACATTCCTTTTCATTCTGGTATTAAGATTTCGTGTGAATTTCTAGACCACGGCCCATGTAAGTATTGAATTTGCTGCAATGTATTATTTATTCACTTTTGTACTTATACGGGCCGTACTCTAGAAGTTGATATTGAATTTACCAATTCGAAGACGGTCACCATGCTTTTCGAGTGTTGGATAGTCTGGCGGGTAACTTCACTTCCTTGTTAGGCTCTTCGGTGGGTGGACTTTTGCCAGACTTTAAAAATAATGACGGACCAGCTCCATGGAACAGACCAATGGTCTCCCCAAGCTGAGTAAACATCCTATATAAAGTTGCCGAGGCACTTCCACTTAGCCTTCAGATGAACCTATATAGGTCGTCCTTTCCGGTTCATCTGGCCACCGCTTCAATATAGAAAAGCGAATTGAATACGTGCAGGGTGGCTGTACCGTATGCGCCGGAATGATACAATCCACGTGACCGATATTCTCGAAAACCCTGAGGATATCCAGCGTTTGTCCCACTCGGTGGTGAGGGAAGCGCAAGCGAAGAAGAAGAAGAAGACGACCTCGTGTAAATTAAAATAAAAATTAATAGAAAACTCAACTGTACTCAAGAAACGGATCTTATCTTCGGGTTCTGTTGTCCTTGATGAGATTGAAAGAAAAGCTATGAAGAGTATACGTTACACAACGTCACAGAACTCAGTTCATTCTATATTGCGAGTAGTTTTCCAAGGTTGAACTTCGCATCTCAAGATGTCTGATTAGATCTGTTTCCTAGCAGCTAGATAAAGTTGCTGGCACAGGTTCTTGGTTCGAATCCCTCCCAGACTGACCAAGCCTTCCAAGCTTCTGAGGTCGGTGAATTGATGAAACGATTGCATAGAAAGAAAGAAAACTCACTTGTTCATCACCTGACCACCTTAGTTCGTTGAATAAGCTAAATAGAACACTAGCTGCCTATAAGGTATCCTGTAGAAGAAGAACGGTTGCCGCACACCTATCAGGGATTGATTAACGCCGTCATTTATGCCTTTTGAAGGGAAGATGTCCGAGCGAAGAGAATGACGACGAAAACGAAGGAGGCGTTGCGTCAAATGGGTGCACCTGAATCGTTAGTCATATATCGAGATTATGCACTAGCAGTTTCTTTGTGAGAAGAACCTGAATACTACAGCAAGGGCAGTGCTTTCCTACATAGAACGGCCGCCGTTTGTTGTGTTGGCAGGTCCTGCTTCGTGAACCCTCCGACAAAGCTCGTCCGAGCCTGTTCCACTCCACTCCAGGCTCTTCTCAGCGTCGGCAGTTCGGCCCCCGAACCCCGGGTCGACTGGGCCATTGATTGGCGTGTTGCAGAGTGATCTCGTCTAGATGGGGCGAGAAGTCGGACTAGGGCCATCTGGAGCCAGGGATGCGGTTGGAGTGGCGGCCGCGCACACTCCTAGCGGCTATGCACTAGCTCTGACCTTGTGGCACGGCTCTCGAGACGCACTGGAAATCGATGACACACTCTCACTCACAATGCTGATACTCTTATGCCGACTTACTGCTGTCGTTTTCGTGCTGTGGCCGCCCTCATTCTGGGATATCGCGTACTCCGTGCCGCTTTGGACTCGGCACTGTTCCACACTTCGGTCACTGGGAAGGCCTTTAGGCGACGGGCTATCACTCCTCGTCGAGGACGGCTCGAAATAGGCATTACTGCCATGAATCGGGCTCACTGAGCAGTTTGGATCCGCATTTTCTTTGTTTTGTCTGAGCGTTTCTGCTGTTCTCAAGAGATGTAATCCATTGCTTGCTCCGTCGACTTTTGCCCTTCCAGAGGATTTAACATAACCCGCTACAAAATCGGATTAACCGCTCTTCAATCGTCTAAGACGATTGTTGAGGAAATCGCCGCGCTTATCCTTTAAACTGGAACTATTCCAAAGATTATTTCTCCAATAGGACTACATATGTAGTTCTGAGGGGTAGTTCTAACGAACGTGAGAAGAGCTAGTCGGAGCTTCAGATTGTTAAGCCTCGGAGAAAAGCGACAATGAACTCTCATCCAGATGGACGACGTTCTTCCCGCGTCATCTGTTTGAACTGGAGGGCTTGATTAATGAAGGGGCCCGGTGGTGAGCCGTCGTCCAAAGACCCCCTCGCAGAGGTCACTCGGTCGCCCACTGGATGCGTGCCCACACGTTTTTCTTCGGTTTTTATTGATCGCCCGCCTGAGACGTTGCTTTTGGTGATCGACGACCGATCAGGCGGTGCCTTTTCGTTCCTGGATGCCCTTGTGAGTTTCTATACTGTCGGGAAGCGCTGGTGTTTTATTCCTGCTACCGTTGACAAACAGAACAACAAGGATCTATTCAGATGACCCGTTAAATAGAGAGACGCATGGTTTCCGGAAGATTGTTGTTTTTGCTAGAGAAGGATGTGTCTTCGTAAGCGTGCTACAGAGGTTCAGTTCATCAGAAGTATCCACAAATAGATCGATGTGAAATGGGAAGGGCCCTGGTTTATTCATTTCTCCTCTTTTGGTTTTGCAGCTTCTTTTGTCATTAGACGCCGGTTTATGAAGAAGTAGAGACATTCAGTGATGCAGGGAAATTCAGGTAGACATCGAGATCACTTCTAAAAACCATCGATTTATAGAACCTCCGGGTGATCTAGTGGGGTCTACAACCACCCTAATTTCGAGGAGGAAATGCTGAAGAAGCTTTCAGATTTGCCGTTGGGGACCTCGTTTCTCATCGCTGTATCTGCCTTCCCAGTCTGAACTATATAACCATATTGCGAGCGAGGTAATGATCTGAACGGCCCGTGGATATCGATTAGTAACGCGGAAGTAATCGATCGGATTACCTGCGCTACGAGCCGTGGTAGTATTCTCGGTGTGAATGGGTGCACAGTTCGAGTACATATTGTGCTAATCTTCTTTGGAGTTCTTTCGTAGGCAGGAGATGTTCCACCAATTGTTTGCTATCCAAAGGCTGCTGTCCTAAACATTCCTGTTGCCATTGCTATGGGTGGTTCGGGCCAGAATTCCCTATTGTGCGTGTAGCACATTCGAGGAGTCTCCGGTTCTCGCGTAACTCCTGATTCAGTTTAGATCTCGGATTCTGCACAGGCTAACCTTCCGTTCACCTACGGTCGATGGATAGGTACCATACTTATCCATCGTCGTGGCCACCGGAAGTCGTATAATCCAAATGCGCGTGCAAGCTGTCATGTCCCTTAGAACTAGAATAGTAGTTCTAAGGGGCTGTAGTTCTGGACTTAGAGGGAACTAAGTTTCACAAGTAAGATTTTCTAATCAGATTAAACCCTACATTATCTTATCGATCCTTATCGTTTTCCTCCTTCTTCCGGAGACACTTTTGCACACATTCTGCGCTGTCCCTTCCTATTTATCAGGAGAGCGTCGATTGACGTAGCCATGGCTAACAATTTCCATCAGTACATCTAGGACTTTCGAGGTGGCATTTTCTGAAATTAGTTACGCTGAAGGATAAGGATAAAAGATAGCTCCAATCAATCCCTGGTCGAAATGTGCCGCGCATTCTACCTCAACGAGATGTCGCGCAGACGATTGCATGCGTATTTGGCCTATCTGATATCTAGCGGTACCCAGCCGATGGATAGCTCAGGGCTTTATCTCTTTAGATACAAGCCTGGTACCAATGAGTGAGACCAGAATCTCAGTTCATGTTGCATCCAACGATACCTGCGATACCACGCCTCGAACTGTAGATTATCACTTAGAGAACGAATTGTTAGCTTGCAGAATCACGAATCACCTTTTCTTGCCATATTTTGTTCATCACCTTCCGCCATAGGAACGTGGAAACCGTGGGTGAGGTGTTAGAGTAGCAAGGCTTGGGTGTGAATTCAACTGCACACATTCTCTTTTATTTTTAAATAAATGACGCTCAAACGCAGTGATTTTTGGTCTGCCTTGAGTCCCATTGAAGCGGCAAGTGGCTTTTTTCGGAAATTTGCTTTGCAGAAGGCTAGTTTCTCACTGTTGTTGTCGTTGCGTAGGACTTAGCAAAAATCCGCTTGTTTTCACATTGGTTAACAGAGTCTGAAATCACCCTTTTTTCGCTCACGAGGCAAAATTTCCGGTTCACTACAGTTGCAGTAGACGAAGTCACTGTCTTGTATTGATCAGACCAGTAAGTTGCATCGGTTGGCCTAGTGCCTGTAGACGCCTATCGTCGCCGGCGCACTGCTCCCTCGGTACGACGTCGCGAGAGGAACCGGTTCCGGCGGCGGTGGCCGTCATGGCTGTGTCGGGGTGATGACGGCGGGTGCTTGGCGCGCGTTTCGACTCGTGTCCCGCTGCGTCGTACATCTGTTATAGCTTGATGCGGTTTTCTGGACGGAAATCGGACCAGCTTGAAGGTGTTTTCTTTCAGGCGTCATCGAAAATGCGCAACAAACGGAAGACGCTGAAGGAGTGAGTTTTTAAGTACCATTGCTTATAGCGCTTTCAATGCTTCCACTTCTTTTACGCAGAAAGCGGTTATGACTTGGAGAGGTACAGCTCCCAGCGAATGGTTGGAATAGTTTTGTAGAAGATCGTTCTGTAAAGAAGCGCAAAAGTTGTAGAGACACCTTTAGCAGCGGAAGGAAAAGCCGACCAAGTATAGATTTATTGTTTTGCCCTGATAGGAGCCCTTTTACATTAGAGATTGGAACCGTAGTTAAATTAGGAAATTAGGCAGTTGCGACAGTAGTGCATTTTCATTAGATTGAGAAATATCCACTCACCTAGACAAACGACGAGATATGCTGATAGAAATTACAGGAAAGACCTCTACATCTATTTTCAATCGGGAGCAAAGCACATGCCGTTGCTGTAGAGGATAGTATGATCTTAGTTTTGGTGTTTGTTTTATTGAAGTTTTATCCCACTTCTGTCTTATGCAGAGTATATTTCAATAAATAAATATTATTACGTTTTACGATTGAGCTCAGCGAGATGAATTCGAGCTCTCCTAATGGAGGATTTGTTCGAGGAAATCACGTTGAACTTGACAAAGAGGTTTAAGGAAATTGCATCGAGATCCTTGTAAACAGTCTGTTGTAGCAGGAGGTTAAGTTTGAGAAAAGAATATTTACCTGATCAAACCTTCATAATCGTCGACAAAGTGCGTTTTCGAGTTCTCTGCTATTTCGCTGTTATCACATTCATGCTCAATAGAAGGCGTTGGTTGTTGTCTGCGGCACAACAAGTCTAAAGGTTCATGTTCTAAATATTTGATTATGAACTGTTATGTCTGTATCAGTGGATTCATCTTGCAAATTTTTTGGTGGCATTTGTTCGGTTTCGAGCCTTAGTAGTGGGTAAACTCGCGTATTTATCCCGTAGTTTGTGTACGGTGTGCTCCATACCATTTTACCGAAGGTCTCTTCGCAACCAGGCAATCTAGCCGATCGTGTGAGTGGGTAAATTTTGTGAAAGACTTATCGGAGAACGTTAAAACACTGAACTGCTCACCCGCTGGCCACCCTAAGTCACTGTGTAGGAAAAACATTCGTCCACGATGTTCGCTCCGATTAGATTGCGTGGCGCATCTCAAGAGGTATTGATTGACGCCGAGCTTTATTCTTCACCAGAATAGGCAGATATCTTTTAACTTCAAGCCGCTCATCTGTTCGTATCTTTCCTCGTCTAATTTTCCTCAATTGATCAGGTCTCAATGAGTGAACAGGTGCTGGCGTTTCATGACGATACGTTAGTTCTCCTTTGAAGCCGAATAGTTACACGCGTATAGATCAGCTATTACAGTGCGCGAGAAGGGAGCATTTCAGTCTTTTTGTGACGAGAGCGTCAGTGTTCTGTTGTTGTGAATAAGCGAAGCCTTGTAGTCCACCAGAGCAGTAGGTGTTGGCAAAATTCAAATATGGAAGCAACTGTGTTAGGTACCACCTCACTATCTGCGCAACGAAGGAGCTTTAGATTAACCCGTGTGAATGAACGTCTTTCTCTACCCGGTAAGAAGGCAGTGTTGTTGTAACGTCCTTCGAACTTTTATTCCCGCTGTTTTATATAGCACTCTCCTCCCGTGGATAGGATAGGTATTCTCAAAGCCAGTATGTTTAGGGGCCATGCTACTCCAAACGATGACGTGTTGGCGTGTACAGCTTCACCATCCGGAGAAAAGGAAAACTATCAGAGCGTCGATAGAGAGGGGAAAATTCGAATCACTGAACAGGCCCAACGGATATTTGACGAGGTGAAGTCGAGGGCGCAAGAGGTAGGTCGTTTTTGGTCTGTCCTTTCTACATATCACTCTTACAAAACTGTGCTCGTGAACCTTCAGTTCATTTTGTCAAGTACAGATATCACAAGTTTTCAATTTTCGTTGTTCAAAACACCTATGGTTCCCGAAAACTGGAATTACACCGTTTTGCCGATGAACTAGTGTGAGCTTCCAATTAGATGATAGCTGGCCGAAACAGCGGTTCAGTTTCTTTCGGTGATTTTCTTTGAAATAATGGGGTATTAAGTTGGACACTTAAATTAGACGTACAGTTGAAGTGTTAAAGTTTAAATGAAGAATGATGTCTGGCACCACATGGAAGAGTATTTTCTCTGTCCGTTTTAATCCGCACACTTACCTAATTAATTAAGGGTCTATCTAGGGGAATGGAATACTTAAAAAGGGAAATATTCAGCAGCTCTTTCTCTCTGTTACTGCTTAGAGTTAATGTTTGCAGTTTCTATTTTTTATTAGCGCAACGATTTAATTTCGATTTTTGCTCGCTGGTGATATCAGCATTTATTTTAGCCCATTTCCACTGTACGTTTGTCTTTTTTAGAGTATTGACAAGGCTATTCGAGAAGTAGCCTCGACTACGATGAAAGACCCAGCCGATGATCCACGGTGGCCATTGGCGATTCGATTAGGTGGGATTTATTTAATATATGTTTTATGCTTTTATTTTTATTTATATTTATATTTTTGGGATTTCTTATGTCTTAAGCCGTCTTTCTTTTTTTATCCCATAATTTCTTTCTACTGTTTTTGATTTGAGAATATGAAGCTGGCTGATTCACGAAAATTGGTGCATTGATCCAAATCTTGCTTTCCTTTCTATAAGCAAATAACTGGCGAAGAAGTCGCTTATTCTGGCGTTATGCCCTTATTGCTCCTTGTTTTCCAGTCTGTCAACTAAGCCCACCGTGTTTTTCTTCAATCTGTTTGCTTACGTTGTTGATTGGTTTTACTTCGGCGGACGTGTGGCGTCCGTCTCTTGTCTACTAATTTGTTTCCAGAGAGTCTAGCTTCGTTTTTTTAAGTTGTACCACCCTTTCATCATACTTTGTTTAGTCTAACATCTCTCATTTCTACGGTAATAGATTAATCAGAAACCTCATTCTTTTAAGGGTCCTTCGAAATATCCACGTGGTACAGTGCTCCGTATCCTCAGGAATACGCACATGTTCCCATATTGCACATTTGCGAGTTCTGCTTGAAATACATGAAGACGGAGGCTATACTAGCACAGCATATGGTTAGTTCATGCGTTTGTTTTGTAGCATTTCTTTGCTCCGTTTACTTACTCCTTTTTCAAGATGATTTAAAGTTTATGTCTCTTGTACAATCCGTTTAGTTTTCTTAATTCCAAAGAACCTCTAGTCTTCTTACCCATTAAATTTCCTTCTTTTCCAACATATTCGAGATTTCTGCACTGGATCTAAGCCACAGTGCGATTATTTGCTGTCGAATCGCTTGTTATTTTTTGCCATTTTTATTGTCTTATACTTCTTTTACAGAAGAAGTGTGACTGGAGGAATCCACCTGGGAATGAAATCTATCGTGATAACAATGTTTCGGTCTTCGAAGTAGATGGCAACATCTCAAGGTACGATCTTCCCTGTGAAGCGTTCTATTATTCATATCAATTTTGTTCTTATTTAGGATATACTGCCAAAATTTGTGTTTAATAGCGAAGTTATTTCTTGACCATAAGACTTTGTATTACGATGTGGAGCCGTTTCTGTTCTACGTTGTCACGAAGAATGACGAGCACGGATTTCACCTGGTTGGATACTTTTCGAAGGTAAGCCGTGGTTGATCCTTTTAACTTCACTTGAACTTCGTCCAACACTAGTGGAGGTACTTCGTTCTTCCCCTATCCCCTACCCGCTCCAAATTTCTCTGAGAACCATCATGTCATAGTGTTGCCACTAGGACTGTCGGAGAAGTCCCGACGGGTGGGGGTATAATAAAACGCTTGTGATATTTGTTTTTCGTGTCGATCCGTATCGTGGGGCATGATAGGGCTGTCGGTGCAGGGGCCAACTAGCGCGAGTACACCGAATCGTGGTTCTTGGTTAGCCAAGTCCATCTTACGTTTCTTCCCTCATTTGTGATATATTTGGGAAGGAGTTTCGTCTAGCCCCCGCCCGCCTCCCCCCCCCCCCCCCACCGCCATCCCGCCACCACGCTTGGTAGTCACGTTCTGCACTTTCTGCTTGAGCTGAATAGAGAGATGTTGTTTGCATATTTTATTTCCATATTTTCTATGTGCTTCTGAGAGGCTTATATCTTCACGTACTGCCCCTCCCCCTCCCATCTTATCACTTACGGCGGCGTAGATTTAACGGCTCAGCTGCGAAAAAGAATTAGTGCCCTTCTGTCGCTATTGCTACCTAACGTCAGGTGTCCCGTTTCAAATTGTAATATTCTTAATTTCAGGAGAAGTACAGCCAACAAAAATTTAACTTGTCTTGTATCGTCACGTTGCCATGTTATCAAAAGCAGGGATTCGGACGATTTTTAATAGACTTCAGTGAGTTGCTTCTTTCTTTCATTTACATCGCTTCTCTCTTTCATTTACATCAGTATACATAGGGACTGGAGACCTATCCTGATCGGGTGGGGGCATGGTCTGCTTTGCCTCGCCATCCCCTCCCAAGCTTTAGTTGCAAAATGTGAACGCACTCAGAGATAGTCAGCGGTGGCGTTAGGTGCACAGGAGTAAAGGATAACTCCAATCTTAGGATGGGCACGCTACTAAAATAACTGTGCGCTGTTTGGTTGATTTGACGATGGTTGTCGGAGCCGAGGAGGTTAGGTGAAACACCTACGCGAACTGTAAGAGGAAGTTTAGGTTGTTACGCGAAGTAGGAGGCAATAGGTTAACTTGATAGTGGAACGATTTCATATTTTTTTGGACTGATTGTGATGACGATGGTCAAACGGCGTGTCTTGGTTAGGGGTTGTTCGACGAGTAGTGTTCATCATTCGAGTGGTGAAGTGTTGTATCCATTGTGCCTTGTGTAATCCATTCTTTGAAGGTTTTCTCCTCTCACGGCGGGAACATTTGATGGGAACGCCGGAGCGACCTCTCTCTGACCTCGGCAGGATTTCTTATGCGAGCTATTGGCGAACCGCTTTGTTAGAGTATATTCACGAACACATTTCAAAGAACAGTACGAGGAAGCTAATGCTTACTGGTGAGTGAGGCATACGTTAAGTTATGTGTTTTGTGTTGGCTCATTTTTCTTGAAATTCTTGACCAAACTCTAATTGATATCCTTGTAGACCTGGCGAAAGGGACTGGTATAGCTGTGCATGATATCGTGGAAGTTTTCGATGCTTTGCATTGGTTTCAGAAACAGAATGGCAGGTAAAGTGCTGAAGATGGTTTTATGTTTCTCATCTGTGTTTAAATACAATTGAAGCAGACGTTTGAAATGCCGTAAGTATCATTTCAGTGTTGGTCTGGTCTTCAATTGGTCTCTAATTGATTCGCACTGGAAGAAAGCGAAGGCGGACAAGACTCGAATATGGTTGAACGAGTCAGCACTGAAGGTAAATTTATATCTACCGCCTTCAAGAGCTAATATCAACCCTTTACGCTTTATGCTACGATCTATCAAATTTGTTCTGGGACGCGAGAGGAAACAAATAGCTAGTTTGTGGCACCAGCGTTCGCAGGGTTAGAAAGCGTTCTCGCAAACGGGTTCTATTAGCCAGTACATATCAAGAGCTGGCGTGTGTTGGTGCAGGCTCCAGCTGTCACATGTAGGTCAAATCGAGGCTCTTGGTTCGGATGCCATCCGCACGAGCCGATCATCCCTCTTGGTTCGGTGAACTGCAATCACCCTTGACTGGGAGGAGGGTAAAGCTCTGATTTGTCAATTGTCTAGCTAGCGCAAGTCGGTGGTTGTATAGGCCGAATACTCATTTGAATTGCCTCCACTAGAAGAAGAATGCGTGGTGCTCATCGAAGGGATTGAATAGCGCCGTTCCCTATCCTTCATCTTTATATCTCAGAGACTTGCACAGCCTTGAACAGGTGACATTCTCCATTAAGTTCATTTTTACGTACAACATTTAAACGCAAAAAGTGAATCTTGTTGGTAATAAGCGTAGTGCAAATATTCGAGTTGCAAGTTGATTATTCGCAGTTGATTTCTGAACTTGCAGTGGTCTCCGTCGGTGTACACTCCTTCGAAGGACTTTGGCATCCGATCTGCAATGGTGTCTCCATCGTCGCCGAATCAAAGCTCAACCATAACCAGCACGCCGTCTGGCGTCTCGTTGGCTGCCGTAGGCAGCACCATTAAGAAGGTGATCATTGCTCAGTTGTGGAGACTGATTTCGCCGTTCCAGTCAAAAGATGAGAGCTGATAGCCACTCGACGATGAAGTCACTGTGTTCTTTCGTAGGATGTCCTTAGAGTCATATTTCGGTATACTGAGTAATGCGGCGTTGTTATTACGGTTATATTTTATTATTTAATTCCTCAATATTTTGCTCATTTATCCTTATGTGTCGTGATTAATTTTAACATAAAATGTTTCCATCATTCTACTTTTACATATGTCATTTCCATTTAGACTGAACACTTCTCTTGTCGAAAAGAATATTTTTCTCAACGCTTTAGCCACCTACCAAAACAAGTTGTGTTCCTTTTGCTCTCCACTGAACTCTGGCAACAGTTATTTACCCTTAACTAACGGCGCGAGTAATCGCTAATGGTAATCGCTGAATTCGTTCATCAACAAATGACAGGTATTCACAAAAGAAGACAACGCAACGGAATGAAAACCTCCATTAGGGTAGCTGACCCATTTTCAAGAAAATTCAGTCAATTCCATATACGGAGCGTGAATTGGAGTATTTGAGGTTCGTCGAGAGAAAATCAGAGATGGGCGGACAGCTTTTAATTTTGAAGTGTTCATAAATTCGTGCGGGTTTCAAAGAAGTATTGAAGTTTAATAGCTCAGTTGGCAGTTTAACATGGAAAACCTCCACTTTGATTCGGGAGGTGTCCAAGTTGACTGAGAATTAATCAGTCCGCTTTGGGCATTATTCAGCTTAAAGTGAAAACGATGCCTGTAGTGCCTTCGCATATTCGTTCAGTGATTAGGCCTTTTTTCGCCAGTGAAGACCACCCTCGCCCACTTTCGGTTTGAAATATCAAATCTCTATTATTCGCGGAATGAGGCTACTATAGTAGTGATTACAAGTCGGTCTAACAGTCATTTAACACCTTCTGTGCTTCTGTAGAAATTAGCTTTTGCGCAAGAGAGGATTAAATGGATTTTTTATAGGACATTCTGTTACTAAACAGCATCACTTTGTTGGCTGGTGGGCAGCTGCTGAGCTCGCATTCAATCTACTTCAAACTTGTACTTTTATTAGGGCCGGCATTTAAAATTAATTAGTTAACAATTAAGAAGGAAAATTAAAAAGGTTTCAAGGAAATTAGCGAGGAAATGCTTTCAGCTATTCAGTCCGGGTTTTCAAAGCATCTTTTACTATGCGTTTTGTTTCGAAAATAGCAGTATGCTTTAGACGAATGCGCTGGAAGACAGTTGCCTTCGTAGTGAACAGAAGTGCTATCGATGACGTAAGATAAGAAAGTGATTCTCGTGGTTTCAGGGTGCCGCACCGCTTCGATCGAATCGAAAGGCTACGGCAGTACGACGATTGAAGCTGGAAAACTCGACTGGAAATGCTGCTGCTGAGGCGCCATCGACAGGGCGTCGACCGGTGAACAAGGTGGCCACTACCACAGAAGACGAAGCGAGTAGTAGCAGCAATGGAGAAGAGCAAGAGCCGAGAACGCGGAGGAGTTGTCGAGGTTTGCTCAACTATTCCCACTTACATCTGATTTCTATTGGTTCCTCAAAATTTGTGGTAGTTCTGGTGGTTAATTCCCCAATCTCTTTTTATTAAAGTTCCTGGAGTGTGTCCTAGGGATGTTCCAGCGGTGATAATTCGGCCGAATTCTGATCGACTGAATTGCTTTTGATTAGTTTTTTTTAAACTAAAACGAACCCCTCCGCTTATTCCCTGGGTGAATTTTGTTCCACTAACATTTCTTTGTACTATTATTGCTATTTTCTTACCTTTATGGAATATTCTCAGAGTAGCGCCAAACTCTAAATTGGACTATGTTTTTATTGTTCATTTACTGAAGTTCATTTACTTAACTAATCGTACTGGTTCCCTACCAGATTGTATTTTTATGGGGTTACATATTAGGAGCAGTCTTAAAAAGTATAATCTGGGAAGGTGGGGTATCATTGATGAATCACGAACACACTTTGAAGCAGTTTGATTGGCACAGCGTCATTATCCGTCTAGCTGAGCGAATTTTTCGAAGCTGCTTTTAATCTTAAATGTGAATGCGAAATGAAAATTCAGTTCCTTCAAGTATGTGTCGTTATTCATCCATGGTGCAGTGCCGAAGTTTTTTTGGTTGATGAAATAGGCTCGTTTTTCCTGAAGCTATGAAGTCTTGGATTGCAATCGTATTTAAATTTTGCGTTGCAGAACGTACAATTTCTAAATTTTTGAGCCACTATTGTTTCAAAGTTCGTTCTTTCAAAAACTGACGTTACTTTTCAATCAAGAAGGAATCATCCTTGCCTGTGACATCCTCTTCTTCTCTTTAAAATACGATTGCAGTTAGATAACGGATAAGAAGATAAGGGACGGTATCCCCGCATAGGATGCGCCACGCATTCTACTTATGCGGGATTTCGAGAGGCGGTTTAAATTCGTATTTGGCCTATACAATAACTGCGATGACAAGGCGATGGGCAAGTCAGTGTTTCTCCATTCGCAGGCAAGCCTGGTAGCAATATTCCACCTCCCGAAGGATGGAAGACTGAGCTGACCCGGGCGAAAACCAAGCCAAGAACCTCTGTTCGCTGTGTACGCGGCAGTAGGCGCATCGTCTCTCTACGATACTTCGTGCACACGTTTTGTTGACTTGGAAGCAAAGTTATTGTAGCCTTTATGTACGCCTTGAACCATCGAATAAAATTCCGCTGGAAAATAAAAGTTGCCATATGAACCTAAGGTTCTGCAATGGAAAGGGGTAGACGCATAGGTTCAAAGTTGTACATAATTCCATGCAATGGATTTTTATGTACCACCAATTAACTAAATGATTCCACTAGACGAAGGAGAAATCAGTCTTTATCTACTCTAGCACAGAGGGCATTTCACTGTGTCTCTTCAATAATAACTATGCCAAAATTGAAAGCGGGTTTATTGTTCTCATCTAATGTGCCAACGCGAGATTTTTCGTTTGGATCTTCAATTCTGGACTGGAAACATTAAAAGCGCCCTGGAGTTTTTGGAAAAAAATGAAAAATTCAGCGAAAAATAATATTTTATTCAACAACAAAAGACTATACTGTGAGGAAACAATGTTTTTTACTTTCGTACGTTAGGACACTTCCCTGCTCGTGTTCGACTCTCGATGCTTCCACTAGGACAAATCCAATTTCCGCTTTTACGTTTTACTCTGATTCTTTGCAATTAGTAGTTATGCTGCCATGCAACCTACGATACCAGATGAGTGCATGGTGAAAATATCACCCTTCGATACTAGGGCCTTCTAGGCGTTTGAAGTTCCTTTCACACAGCGCATTCAATTATTGGGGTACCCTGTTTTGTGATGCAACAATGACTTTGAGCAAGTCCAGCCCGTTCGGAATCTAATGCCGTTGCCGTTTAGATCCAGTTTCGAAGCGAGGCAAACGTGAAGACTCTCCGGACGAGGACAACGATATGGATCGCGTGACCCGGAAGGGAAAGCGAGGTTAGCATTTGCTAAAACTGTTTTCTCAAACATATTTTTTATGAGCAACACTAAAACGCGATTTGGCCAGGATGATGTGAAAAGTAATTTCTCTGAAAAACATTCTTTCAGAACTGATTCAATTCATTTTCTTTAAGCTTCAAGTGGCTGGTATCGAGGATGTAAGCTGTAATAACGATGTCTTTCGGCAGTCCATACTCTAGAGCCAGGCAGGATTTGAACCCTTACCTCCTGCTCACATGTCGGGAACGCTCTACGCCATTGCATCATCGGCGCTATTTGAGAGTCAGCAGTAGGTGCCGGTTCGAGTCCCTCCTGGCGCTGGAGTTTTGGTCGTTACAAGACATCGTTATAACAGTTTATCAGAACTGATGTTGAGGAAATTTGGAACTATGATTGGAGGTTATGAAAAGCGGAAGACCAAACCAATCTCCTATACCATTGGGGTGCAGTGTTGAAATCAACTCAACTTTATTCAACCTCATTCGAAAAGGGAAAACATTTGGTGACTAATAGTCCTGAGAAGTTCTTTATCGAACATTTAGTTGCGGTTTTTTTTTTCTTTGGGGGACACGAACTAGATACGGTCTACCGATCCATAAGAATCATGCTGACGTGTTCTAGGTGATTCGTCTAAAGCAGCAGTCACAGCTGCACGCAAAAAAGCGCCAAACTCTACTCCCGCATCCAACGGCAGGAAAACCGCGGCGAACGGTGGTGGAAGCTTTTCGAGAAGGGGCAAAACTGTGTTCGAGGAGGATGACAGCGCAACGAACACACCGTCCACCAATTCAGGCTCCGAATCTGGTGCGTTATATTCCATCTTTTTAGACATTCACCCGGAGTTTTACCTGCAGCCTATAGCTCTCTTAGTACGTTCGTTGATTCTATTTGTATCTTCGACTACTTCAGACGATCTGGATGTTTCTTTTCATTTGGGAAAGAAGCCACAGAAGGGCAAAGTTCCGCCCACGCAGATGAAGAAGCGGTTGGCACGTCGGAAGCCCGCAGCCAAAAGTCCTGGCAAGGTGCCGTGGTCGTGGTTTCCAACTGCTTAGGCGTGTCTAAGATTTCCGTTCAGGTGTTTCCCGGTAACTTTGGTCAGCGGAGTCCACCAAAAGCTGCTGCGGTGATGGCGTCTCCTCTGCCATCGGCTGCTCGTGACGCTGCTTCGTCGACCGTTCCACACTGTGACAGCCCAACGACTTCAGTAGGCACAGCGGCCACCATCCCGATGAGATTGGGTGATGCTGCTACGCGCTGTAGTCCTGGTGGAGGACGAACTCTGCAGGACGTTGAGGCTGACGAGGAGGTATGCTGGCAATGAAGGTCCTCTGAATGCCTACCAGAGTACCCTTCGTAGGTGACTATCCTTCAGGTGGCTGCTATAGTAGCGACGCCTCCGCCTACGGATCGGCCTCGACTAGACACGCTTTCAACTCCTCCCGTGGTTCGAGTTGGGACGGAATCGCAGTCGGGGTCACGGACGGATCGGCATCATCAGAAGGATGGCAAATCTACAACCGCGAGTAGTGCAGAGACGAGCGAGCACAGCGATGTCGAGCACAGGTGGGTTTTAGGCGGTTTTGTACGAGGATGGACCTTTAGTGAGGCTGGTAGAAATGGCTTGTGCATCATGTCATGTAGTGGTCGAGTTATGGTTCTTCCTACGGCCACAGTTAGTTGTAAGAGACGTGGTTGTAGGGCTGAGAAATGGAATTAGATTTACACTGGTGGGGTGAATGGATTTCTAATTCTCCTTAATGGTTCAGTTTTCGTTGCATTCACTTCATAGAGGGTGATTTCTAGAACCTCTTGGTAGACTTGGAGTATTGTAGTGATGATACGCGGCAAGGAGATGCTTAGGGTGTAAGACCTTAGAGAGGGAATTAATGATCCTCGGGTTCTAAATCCTAAAATGGGATGGTTTTTTTTGTCCTTGACAGCAGTACCTATAGGAGGAGGAAGAAGATAAACTGGAGCTTCTTTTATGTTGACAATACAGACCAGTAAGATTTCACGGTGTGAAGGGTGTGGTGAATGCAGATGATTTAGGAATCCTGGATGTTGCAATGCCAGGCTTGAACATACGTAAGTTATTTCATAAATTTTAGGATTGTAGAGGCGCTATAACCTGAGATCGAGGAATCCTGTTTCCGAAATCCGAGCGTCGTAGTACATTTTTATTTCTTCAATTTGTTACAAAATTCCTATCATTTAGCGATTTCTTTTTTTTTTTTAATGAAATGCAGTTTATTATGAGCAGTGGGGTGAAAAAATTCATCCAAGAAGTAGACATTCTATTTTTTCTAGGTCTTGGTAGATTCTGAACTGTTGGCTGGGGTGTTCAAATCTGAATAGACTGACGAAACCTAGGCTAGCGGCAACGTTGTTGAAATGCACCTATTTTTATTATTCTAATCACTTTGGAGAGGATCAAATAGCATTGTAACATAGAGGATACTTAGCTTACGCCTGGAATTTAAGCCACGCTCCCACGGAGTCCTCTCGAAGTGCGTCAAGCTGTTCAAGTCGCGGAGTTGGAGGAGTAGACTCACCGCGTCCATTAGGAGACAGGATTCCAATCCACGAGGAGGCTGTGAACATGGGTGGGGTTCCGGACGATGACGATGGATATTCAAGGTTTGATACTTCCACCTCCAACATATGTGACCTAGCTCATAAATGGACATCCTGCCGACATTTTGGACAAAAAGTGCAGTAGAAGTAGTGGTGGTGGTGTGCTATATTCTCTTGCTTACAGGTGCGCTCCATCCGAAGAGAGTGACCATCCGCCGCAGCTGCAAGCAGAGGCGGCGATAGCTGGTCCAGGAGGAGGCGGCTCGAGCGATGAGGCACCTCCTCGGCTGCACCATGGTGTGCCAGATCCCGTCCGATGTGTGGCGGTAGACGAACCACCTCCGCTACACGATGGGTACAACACCGATGACGATGATGCGCCACCTCAGCTGTCGCCTGCCAACATCGAACCGCCAGTACAGACGGTTCCGGAGAGGGAGATGACGGAGGAGGAGGTGAGCTCATTTCGGAGCGAGTTCGAGCTGCGCAGCGATGAGCGCTTTCTCTCTCAGAGGCAAAAGCTCGCCATGGACAGACCGCCGAAGGCGCCTGCTATGCTGGACAAGGTCAACGATGACGACACTGAGGTTGGTAATAGTCTTACATAAGTATAAGTATAAGTTTATTACGTTGCTTAAGGCAAACGTCATATACATGAAAACAAACAAAAAAAATAACGGACACAAACATACCAAGAAATGAACAACAACATGCTAACCAAGGAAATGAACATTATAATAAAACAGTAACACAATAATCACTACGGCTTCAAGATGAAGTTCGAGGCTTTACGTTTGAAACATCCCAGGCTGATGGGGAAGGGTGCGTTCTTAGTAAGTTTCAGATACATAGAGCCAGCTCTGTCTACAAGGAAATCGGCCCTAAGTGAAGTCTTAGCTCTATCAAAGGCGATTTTGTTTTGTCCACCACGAGTGATAGACGGAACAATCCTGAAAGCCGTGAGGTCCAACTTAACTTCCCCTGATATGATTTTGTGTACCATGCAAACATCAAAAAGATCCCTTCTTGAACTAAGAGAGAAAACATTGAAGTGTTTATTCCTTATAGACGCTCGGGGTATTCTAGAGTAGAAGAAACCACCAACTTTTATAAGAAGTTTCCGCGTAAAGTTATTCTGAACTCTTTCTAAAAGAATTATATCCTTCTTTTTATGGGATTGAAAACAGTAGTCCCTGACTCCACTATCGGCCTGATGTAAGTAGTATAGGCTAACATCAGTACATTTCTATTGTTTGTTGATAAACCCTTAAAAATGTGAAACGTGCGAGTTATCGCTTTACGTGATATTTCCTTATAGTGTTCACTAAAATCAAGCTTATCATTGTACAAAAAGCCTAAGTCCCGTATTTTATGCAGTCTGACAATCGGATTCCCCTCAATGTTATATTCCAAATTATTATCAGATGAACCCAATCGTAAGTGAACCGTTTTTTGGGGAGCAAGCTTTAACTTCCACTCTTTCGACCATTCTACCATTTTATCAACAGCGTCCTGAAAAAAATACACATCTTGAGGACAAGTCACTTCACGATAAATCTTCACGTCATTTGCATAAATCTTACATTTGACGCCATTTGATTGCAGCTTAGTTGGCAAATCAGAGATAAATACGTTGAACAAAATAGGTGATAAAACCCCACCTTGCGGAAGACCGCTGGTGGCATTCCGAGATTGAGAAAAACTCGAACCTACTCTGACTTGAAACGTTCTACCACTTAAGAATTGTTCTATCCAATAGAGCTCTATCCTCGGACACCATTGGTGGTCGACCGATCTGTGCGACGCATTGGTCTCTTTCTGTTTCACTCTGGTTTTACGAAGAGAGAGAGAGAGAGAGCAATAGGTTTCGTCTGTTCCGTAGTGCGACACATTTTCACGACTACCGACGATAATCGCTGGTTCTATTCCAGAGCCTCTTTCCGTCACTGCTACCGGTCCAACAGTCGATGCCAACAATGGAACAGTGCTCGTCGGTTCCTACTCAACAGCAGGTCACTACCCCTCTGCAGCAGTATCCAGGGTTAGTGGTTTTAACTTCTCTTTTTCGCCGTTCATGATTTGGGTAGAGCTTTGAAATGGAAGTTTGAGTTGCACAATTTGAATTCGTCACCACCCTGCAATCCTGGAGGACCTTACCATGGAATAGCCCTCTTGTGTATCCATAGCGAGCGCTAATCGTGAAAACATTTGTTTCGGTGATGTTGTTAATGCTGTGAGCTAGTTTCTGTATTTAATGTACGATTTCGTTCACTGAGGATTCTTGTTCTATAAGAAGTGGTGGCTGTTTCTTCCAGGAAGCGCAAGCATAGGACTCTTTTTCAGCGATAGGAAAGAGACGGGATCGCGATCTAATCAGGGTTCCCTTATGATTTTTCAGGCGCAGGTCATGTTTGTCTTTTCTGGATAAGCATCGCTCAATCTTTCCTTCTCCGCCTTCGTATCAAGCATTTTCTGGGGAACGTAGTCACAGGAGATGAGTCCTGGGCCGGATTCATCAACGACTTACAGAGATATAACAACAGCGGAAAATCTTGATAACGCCAACATTTCACCATATCTCTTGTTGATAAGTCGCGTTAATTCACGTTTTTTTTTCTTCTTCAGGAGTTTCCGCTGTAATTTCCCTGTCGTGAATCTCTGTAAGTCGTTGGTGAATCCGTCTCCTGGTCTTCTACGTCAGCCATATCCAGAAGGCTCAATGGCTCCCCAAGGGTAACCAGCTTCGAAGCAGTCAAAGTCCGACCACCAAAAGAAGGTAGTGCTTTGCTGTTGATGGGACTCCCAGGGAATGCTTCACCACGAGCTATTGAAGCCGGCACCGCAATGACTGCGAACATCTACGCTGTTCAACTGCAAAAGTTGGGTGAGGCCGTGCGGAGGAAAAGACCAGGACCGAAGAAAGTTTACTTTCTCCGCGACAACACTCTGCCTCTGTTGCAGAGGTGTCAAAAGCTGCAACAGCTTGGGTGGAAGGCGCTATAGGTGGCCGCCATATTCGCCTGACATTAAGCCATCTGACCACCACCTCCTTCGGACTCATGCGCAATATCTGAGGGATAGACTCTTCGGTAATTGGGCGCAACTGGAATCCGAGGTAAAGCAGTTCTGCGCGTTACAGCCGTCTTCATTCTGGAAGAAGGCAACTCTCGATCTGCCTATTATATGGGAAAAGGTTGTCGATGTCACCGGTGATTACTTTGAAGACTGAAATCGTATCCAGGTAAAGCAGTAACATTTGGAAAAAATTTCCGAATTGTTGTAGAATCTTGCCGATAACTCCATGACGTTTCGCATACATATTCATGCCTATGTATGTGCGTTTGGTATGTATCTTCTGAATTTAAGAGGGATTAGGATTGACATTGTACGCCTACAATAAAGCATGTAAAAACATCTAACGTAAACTGCCGGGATCCAGAAAGCCTCTGATGTGGCCTGGCTGAAACCGTCCGTCAGTGAAGTCCACCAAGTGCTGATGCTTTCCTGTTTAGAAGTCTCAAGCAAACGACTCCTGGTAGTGTGCCGTCGTGCCAGATGCAGAGCCAGCACACGCCGGAAATGCAGCAGCAGACGTTCATGAGTCCAGTTATGCAGGTACGATCTCAAGAAAGATCTTCAGAATCGATCCAGATGCAACTGAGTGTTGATAGAGACGCAGACGTAAGGAGACCCTGTGGAGGAGCCGTACTCGCAGTACTCGTTAAAAGGTGTCCGCATTTGCAGAACATGTGTGCTCAGCCGTCTTCCGTGTCATCCGTACACTCGACTCACAATTCGTCCTTGGAGTTGGCCGGCGGAGCCGGTCCCTCCAGTCAAACCCCCTACGGGGGTCTCGCTCCGCCTTCGGTCAACGCCTCGACTCATTCAGATCCGAGTACGCCGCTGAGGCCTTCCTGCCAAGGTTGGTGTCTCCACTGTCGACGTCATACTGAATGATTTGACCGCCCATCTCAGAATTCGTCCCTTCAGGAGCATCTGCGCCAGGCTTTGGGAGTCCTCCGCAGCCGGCACCCATCCAACCGCAACCGCCGGTCCAAGAGATGCGTATACGGACCTCGACCGAGTCAGCGCCGCAGCCACCGCCAGCCGCAAACAGAAGGAGTGGCGAGTCGTCGAGGTCCAAACAAAGGAGCAACCATCAGCAGCAACAACAGCAGCAACAGCAACAACAACAACAACAGCAACAACAACAGCAGCAGTTGCAGCAGCAGCACGTAAGCACGCTTTTCCACCGCCAGGTTGTCATGCAACTATTTTCGCTTTTCAGCAGCAACAGCAGCAGCAGATGGCTGCGATGCACTCGATGTCCTTTACAACCAACCCTTACGCGAGCATGACCACTGCTGCGCACCCGCAGTATTCAGCGTATCCGACCGCGTATCCCACTCACTTCGATCCCACTGCTGCCGGATTTGCCGGAGCGAATCCGTACTGGCAGACGGGATATCAGCATTACGCAGCTGCGAAGGCTGGACCAGGAATGGGTAAGTCTTCCTTTGTTTTGTTTACTAAATTCCTTAGTGGATATTTTAGTATTTCTGGGTCCAGTACTATTGAGCGGCCTTACACCTTCACCAGGGTGTGCGTAATTAGGATTTACGGTGATTTTTCAAATTTGCTTGCACTTCACGGTTTACGAGACTTAGGATAGCAAATCGTAAGTTTTCTAAACATATAAATACACCCTTGATATACGAACAGTAGGTGTCCACATGATGTGAGACAACGTCGCACTGCCATTACCTGTTTGATTTTGGTTTTTGATTGCCTGATGTTGGACCGGATCAGAAGACACCGTATTGTATTGTGCACAGCCAGCTCAAGTTCGATCTCTCTCCTCAAATATACTGATTATGTCGAGCGATAGCGTCCCACACTTTTCCTCCGTTGTGTAGTAAGGCCTCCCGCACTCAAATTGACGTAGATCGTTCCCAACTTTAAAGAATGGGACTTTATGGTTATGCTTTTTATCTGGTCCTCTTCCCTGTTTAGGTAAAGCTTTTAACGATCTATTTAGACCTAGTAGAGCGTGTCCAGCTTGGTTTGAAGGGAGTTGAACGCTGTTCTGCTTAGCGGTGAATGACGCCATGGATAAATATTGGATTACCTTTAATTGTCGTTAGCAGGAAAATCCTCTAAAAACAGAGTGCCACTAGACATCAGGTATCTCTTGCAATTTGCGGTTTACCATCTGCGATTTTTCCGAGACTCCTATTTACTATTTAGGAGATCTCGGATTTCATTTACACACACCCCTGGTGGTAGCTGTTTGTCGTTTCCATAGAACTGAAGTGGTTCTCTCTGCTTTCAATGTGTACGTATGCGTTTTCGAAGTGTTGGCATTCCAGGTTCTATGATGCCTGCGAACCCGACTGCGTTTCCCTATCCCTATCCGAACGGCATGGGGCCAGTGAACGGCCGGTCGCAGTCCACCGCTGGCGCATGGCCGCGGTATCCGCAGGGAATGGCGCCGTTCGGGGGCGCCGCGGGCAACCCTGCCGGCTTCCCGGTTGGGCCGTCGGCCACCGACTTCATGTTCAACTCGGCCGCGGCCGGGTACTTCAGCAACGGCTCCTATCCTTTCAACATTGCCAAATAGCACCTTGTATTTTTGTTTCGCCTCCCTTTGTTCCTGTAAATTGTTAACTGAATGGTAGCTGAGCTACGTTTCCTTCACTTTTCTCCCTCTCCCTCCCCTCCCCCTACGCGTTTCAGACGTAACCAAAGCGCATCCGCGTTGAATAGTTTTATCGTTATTACGGGTATTTCGCTTAGCATAAGTTGTTCGTGCGTAGGCTTGTAACTGACTAATCAATACATATCCTTTCAATGGCGGTCAGCGCCACTAAATTCACTCCCTCTCAGCCGTCAAAGGTTTCTTTGAGTCACGATTCCCGTTCACTCACCTCTGTGCGCGCCCGCGCGCGCGTGTCAATTGTATTTGTTCGGCGTTTGACAATCTCAGGTGATTTCATTCGTTGGTGTTCAGATCTAATGCGCATTTCAGAAATGAGCCTTAATAATGTCCTGTTGATACAACCAGTCGTCCTGCGTCTGCTTTCTGTTCAGATGTTTGCTCGGTCAGTGGATGTGATGATGCTCGTCCGATGCTGATGATGTTTGTTCGATTGTGCCTCGATCTACTGTGTTTCATGTATGTATGTATATGATAGCCAAAGACTAACGTACCCTACCCCTCCCCTATCTCCTGTTCCAGACTTCGCCGGTGAGCACTGCGTGGTTGCCTTGTTTTGTGAGACTTTGTCACGCTTTAATTTGTTCCCTATTTATTCCTATTAAGATATAAAGATTAAACACGATTATCCTGCTGGCGTGTATACAGGTGGGACAGAAGGCGTTAACGAAAGGTTTCTGAAGGGCATGCTCCTCATTGTTTTAAATCGCCGAAGCGATTAACTGGATTCTGACTTCCTGGGCAGGTCGTTCAACCATTCCTGAACCTGCCTTGGCACGAGCAAACGACCATCGTACTTGAGAACGCCTAAAAACATCCTCTAGAAAAGTAGCGGTATTTCTCATCACTGGAGACATAGGCAAAGGTCCACCTGAAGGATAATTCCCGCATGAAAGTATATGATCGTGTCGGAATTTTGGCGCGTTTTATGTTTTGATCGCTCCCGCCATGGGCCATGGCTTAAGTCGAAGACCTCAGTGAAAGGTTTGATACCGTTACCTAGAGAAAAAACGAGGTTAATCCAGTTTCTTTAAGCTGAAGTTGCTGGTATAGAAGTTTTAAGCTGTCACATCAATGTCCTGTTGCGATCAAACTAGCGCTAGGCGTGACTCGAACCCGCACTTCCTGCTAACCGTGAGGGAATACTCTATGCCATTAGAGCGCCAGCGCTGTCTGATCGAACGCAACATCCACAGCTTGTGGGACCCGTCAGCACTCATCCGTATACCGTAATGAGCCGGCCGCTGATATCAGCATGGAACCAGTTAAGCTGAGGGCCTTGATAGAAATGACACCTTGCTAGTTCAGGAAGGCATGTTGTTTTAATGAATATGAGACATATGAGGCAGCAATCAAATACTGACACTGTGCACTTTGAACTACAGGTTGGGAAACAAATTGATTACGGCATGCTCAGAATAGGTTATAGTACGGATGACTAGGTAGAGGCAAAGCAGAAGCGATGTTTCCATAATCTAGCTTAGTGGATGAGCTATCAAGTAACCTGCTGAGACTTCTCTTTGCATAATAAAGGGAAGAGATTCACTTAAAATTAGTTTAAACCCTAACCCCGATCTGGCGCCTCGACAAGTACGAGCGGCAAGCTCTGGTTCCCTTTTTACTGGGCCAGGAACGAGTCTTTTTCTAAGATCACCTTTCGACCTGTTGACCCGTTGATCTTCTATTGAATTGCCTGAACGTGTTCGAGGGACACGAACAGCGTCATAACGTTCGTTCAGAGCTCTCACGAAGGAGTCCGACTAACTCGTTACTGGCCACCTTGGCACTCACTTGACATCCCGCGAAATCCAGAAGGCTCCCTTCCAGCGGGTGTCTGTGAAACGCATTACGTGGTCGGCCCACCTTACCTCCGACAACTTAACTCATGTCACAGCGTCTCTAATCTTCGAACGTCGGCGAAGCTTGGAACCTCGGAGCCCTCTCACTTGCGTGAATCGTGACTCTTCGAGTGTGGTCTTCTCGATTCCCCGCTGCGCGACGCTGGTCGCGTGTTCATCCTGCTTTCACGTAGCCCAGTTCTCTGAGGCGTATGTAAGGGCAGGAAGAACAGTGGAGTCGAATAGGTGGGCACGGAGTCGGACGTTCTTCGTCTTCTTCGCGACTTCTTCGATGCTCTTGAAAGCTCCCCAAGCCGCTCGTTTTCTCCTGCTCAGCTCTGGCCGTATTGACTTTGCGACCCAGATAGACGTAGCTGGAGCATTCGGAGATGTTCGTTCCGTTGAGTGAGAATGGGGCATCAGAAACTTGTCCGTTTCTCATGAACATCGCCATCGTGAGATTCGGCTGCAGCCCAACGTTTACATGACTTTGATAGCTGTCACAGCTTTTTCCTAGGGCTCCAACCATTCAACGAATAATCAGTGTTGATCGATTGCTATCAGCTCCTGTATGCTCGTGGGACTATGCTCCAGAGAGGAATCACGTTGGATGCCAACCAAGTCTGTGGAGAAGTGGATGTTTTCTGAGACAACGTCGGACAGTGAAGAACGACTTTCTTCTTCTTCTTCTTCTTCAGCGTTTGTCCCGCTTCGTGGCGGTGTCCGCTATTCTGGTGTCATGACGCCACCTTTCCCGATCCAGCGCTAGATCGGGGTGGATACCAGCTACTTTCAAGTCCGTATGTAACGTGTCAGCCCAGCGCTGCTTCGGGCGCCCTCTAGGCCGCTTTCCTATTACCTCGAAGTTAAGGCCTATCTTGCGGACGCTGTCTTCTCCTCCACGCAGAACGTGGCCGTACCATCGTAAGCGAGCTTCGCGCATCTTGTCAGTTATCGGCGCGACACCGAACTTCTGCCGAATAGCATCGTTTCGGATGCGGTCCATGCGCGTGACTCCTGCCGTCCAGCGCAGCATCTTCGTCTCCATGACGCTGAGGCGCGTTTCAACTTCCTTGGTCGCTGGCCAACACTCAGCGCCGTACATTGCTACCGGCCGGACGACTGCTCTGTAGATCTTCGACTTAAAGCGCTCTGGTATCTTCTTGTCGCAGAGCACGCCAGTCAACGAGCGCCACTTGGACCAAGCTGCACTCACGCGTGAATTCACTTCGACCATCAGTTTGCCGTCAGACGGAACTGCTGATCCCAGGTACTTAAAAACCGAAGTGCGTGGGAGCTCGATGCCGTTAACCTTGATGGAGCTCGTTCACGCCGGTCATTAGATACTCGGTCTTTTCACGTTCAGTTTGAGTCCAAACCGCTCCAAGCGATCACACCAAGCTTGCAACTCTCGCTCGAGTTCTCCTTTATCTTCGCTAGCGAGCATCACGTCATCGGTATAAAGCAACGTCCAAGGGACGGGCTTCTGAAGATCTCGTGTGATGGCATCCATGACGACAACAAAGAGGAGTGGGGAAAGCGCAGAACCCTGGTGTACTCCGACAGAGATGGGGAACTCCATCGAGGTTCCAGCCGCAGCTTGAACTCGACTCTTTGGACAAGAGTAGAGAATTCGCACCCACTCTATGAGCTCTTCAGGAACTCCATGTTGTCGCAGGGCGTACCATATCACTTCACGCGGTACGCGGTCAAAGGCTTTCTCCAAGTCGAGAAAGGCGATATGCACTGGCTTCTGTTTCTCGCGATGCTTCTCTATCAGGAGGCGGACGGCATGTATGGCATCAACGGTGCCACAGCCAGCCACGAAGCCGCACTGATTGCAGGAAAGCTGGACGATGTCCCGAATTCGTCCATCGACAATTCGCTCAAAGATCTTCATGCTGTGCGAAAGCAAGCGAATCGGACGGTAATTGGAGCAGTCTGCAGGACTGCCCTTCTTCCAAATTGGAATCGTCGTACTTTGGCGCCAACACTCAGGCACTTTCTTCTCCTCCACAACCTGATTAAAGAACTTCGCCAACCACTCAGCAGGGTACCAGTACTTGGACTTCCATAAATCAGCTGCCACGTCATCGGGCCCAGTCGCTTTGCCTGGCCTCATCTTCTTCAAAGCCGCTTCAATCTCCTCCACGGTGATCTTCTGAACGGGGCCGTGGGTTGGAGCCGTGGAAGGGATGGCTGGATGAGGAAATTCTACTGTAGAGATTTCCTCAAAGTAGTCGCGCCATCGCTTCAATGCCTTCTTGCGGTCCGTAAGAAGATGGCCGTTCTCATCATTGATGCCGAAAAACTTCTCAATATCCTCGGTCTGCCGATGGCGATTCTTAGCAAGCCGGTACAGATACCGCTCGCCATCGCGTGACTCGAGCTTCTCGTTGACATCTCCATAATGAGTGGCTTTTGAGGAATGAACAGTGAAGAACGACTTTACGTGCCCGATACCATTGCTTCATAGGGCCAGCTTGTATGCTGTTGATCAACAACCTGCAAGTTCTTCTCTTCTCGTTTAGAGAACGAAATTGATAATTAATACACGTTTTCGATGAAACAAAACATTTCTGGCTCGTACATAGTCACTGTTTGTCTTTAACAAAGAAGTCTAATAAGGATAAGATAAAAGAGCAGTTCTCTCTCTGCACAGGGTGCCCCGAAATTACGTTCCCAAGTATTCGCCGTCATAAAAACGGACGTAAAAGAGATTAGAACACGAAATTCTAGCATAACCTTATCAACATATTTACAAAGACAATACAATGTCAGATCTCAAAACGACTTCCTCTGCTCAGATGCAGGTCTCCAGACGACGCGGAAAGACATTCAGCGTGGCTCGCACGTATTCCATTGACATTTCTTCCCATGCCTTCAGAAGGTTTTCTTTCAGCAACTCGACCGATCAATGCTTTTCAGAATAGGCCTCGGTCTCCAAGTAGGACCAGATAGGGTAGTCCATAGGGTTGAGGTCCGGGTTGTACAGAGGCCATTCCTCCGGGCTGATAAAGCCAGGAAGCTTGTCGCGATACCAATCCTGTACGATTTGCGATTTATGAGGTAGTGCCGAATCTTGCTGGAAACTGAACGGCTTGTCCTTGAAGATTGTGTACTCCATGGAAGTGTTTTCCGAGACTTCTTCCAAGTACATTTTCGAGTCCATTTTCTCTACTTTTTTGACGAAAAACAACGGCGACTTTCCTTCTTAGGTGACAGCGGCCCAAACCATGACTGAATCCGGGTGTCCGCAGCGTTCATGGATCCTTCTCTGTTTGTTAGCTTCAGCTACTGCTCTGGCAAGCAGAAGGTCGTTTTGGCGGTTCAGCGCTGCTTCGACAATAAAATTTTTTTCGTCTGAACAAGTGACATCGCGGTGGCGTGCAGGGCTGACGCACTGGATGCCTTTTCTTCCTTGCCTTTTCTTTCACGATTCTTCATCATGTGTGGGATAAGAATGTGGGCCTTCTGGCAGCGGTAAGACCTCAGTACTAGCTTTTCATTGATAATGCGGCTCATGGAACTTTTGCTAACTTCTATAGCTTTTGCCATCATCCGTAAAGATCCCTTGAGATTCCTCCACACCAACTCACGAACACGTTTGACATTCTGAGTTGAAGTTGCAGTAGCTGGTCTTCCTCTCTCAGGTCGATCATTCGGTGTACCGAGCTCCTCATATCGTTTGATGGTGATGGAGACGGTTTCCTACTCACCGAGAGCGTCTTCGAGATGCTGCGCACCGATGCTGCGTTGAAATGCATAGTGATGATGAGAACCCTCAGAGGATGAGAAGGTGCCATTTTGTAGCTAATCAGCATTGCAACTGGATATTTAGCATCTGAGATCGGTGAACATATCTAGCCCGGGAAACTAAGACAGTACATTATCGATGCTTAGGTCAAGAAAAATGATGTGTCAATCATGCCGGAACGTAATTTCGAGACACCCTGTTATTTGCATTAATTTCTCGCTCTCCAATTCGGCTAGCTCTCCAATTCCTTTTGAGTAGTCCTAATTTTACGCAAAAATCTCTATAACAGAAGGGGTGCTTGCAAAGAAATTCAACGCGTCATGACTTCGCTCTGGGTAAGGTGTTTCTGCGGCCATTGTTCACTTGTGTTCCAGGCTTCATTCAATCTTGCCCCTCCACCGCAAACACTCCGCACTTTCTCGGAAATCCGTTTCTCCCCTAGTCGCCAACGCTATGATTTCGACATTTCGTTCTCCGTGGGAAGCGCTCCTCAGTTTATAATATAACACAGAGTTCCTCTGCAGCAGCACCTTGGAGGCTCTTGGCTCATGCTCATCACATATTTGAACAGGTTTCTTGGAATTTTCCTTTCGTTTCGGCTTTGTTTCTCCAAGTATCCTGTGCACAGAAAGTTGTCTGTGCCCACAATTATGGTGCAAGTAAATAAATAAATAAATAAATAAATAATCTGCCTACCCATTTGGTCCACTAAGCGCTGTGAGTTTCCAGCATATCTTGCGCCCAGTAGCTCCAGTGTCCAGTGACACAGGATAAATTCAGATGTATCGCATTCTGCCTCGTTCGGAGTGGTGCTCTCTGCCTCCTCTGAACTTTTCATGCAGCAGGATTCTCTGCAGGATTCCACTTTCACATTGCTCCTTGGATACCATGAGTCTCAAATTTAAATGAATGGGATAGATTAGCCAAGGCTCATTTCGCAAGCATTTAGTGAGGAGGACTGGGAGTGAACCAATGACGCAAACGTTGTGGTGTAGTAGGCGATTCGCCTCAATCGTTTTTGCCTCTTCATTCATAACTCTTGTGCTGCCGCTGTTCCTTACCTCAGTCCATCTTCATGCTAAGATAGAACATGAGTCGCTACTTTCAATTTTGCAAGTTCAGCGCGATCTGGTCTATGCTTGACATATATATAAATAGTGCAGTTTAAGAAACATTTGGGCGCCGATCTTCCAACAGCGTGATCCGCTCATCTGGTGTAGTGACGCCACTTCACACGATCAAGTGCTTGATAGGGACCAGCCTCTTCTAAGTCTACGTGTATGAAACCCCGTTTTCCGCGCATATCTACGTTAAGCCCAGTCTTCCGAACGGTGTCATCATTCGTACGAAGAACGTGGCAATACCACCGTAGGCGAGTTTCACTCACCTTCTCGGCAATTGGAGCGACGCCAAACCTTTGATGTATGGAGACATTGCGAACATGGTCCGTGGCGTCTGTCGTCCAGCGCAGCATTTTCGTCCCCATTACGCTAAGGCTTCTCTCAACCTCCTTCGCTGCAGGCCAGCATTAGGCACCGTACATCGCTACTGGACGGACCACGGTTCTTAGATTTAAGGCGTTCTGGCACTTCGGCATTGCTGTCATGATGGCGTAGTGTTCATCAATGCGCATGACAGAAAACGATGTATTCGTTTTGATGCATGCTTAACTAACACACGCGAACATTTCGTGCGTTTCCAGGCAGTAAGAATTAGCTGATCTCTTTAGGTTATCTTCTAGATATCCCCTCAGCATTCATGATCGTATCGTCGATGTTCGTATTTCTGTTGCGTATCTATAAGGGCGAGAGCCACTGCCGGAATAGGGCTGCGAAAACGGTGAAAAAATGCGCAGTGTCGGGTTTCTATTGACATTCTTTTTACGAGTATTCGTTATATGAAACCTTTATGCATATTAGCAATGTGCCACTTGCACACGAGCGGCTGGCAGCCGCAGTAGAAGCCAAAGTGGCAGTTAGATACCTCCGGTAGAGGATAACTCAGCATTCTTGTCAAAAGGAGCTGTCTTCGCTTGATGCTCCTCACTTCTCTTCAATGGTTCCTGCATTATTGAATAGGAGTGCAGTGATGCAGTGAAGCCTTTATTGTCTTATTGTTCAACTCATTCCTGCACGAAACGTGTTGGCCAAAATCAAATGGTTTTCCATCTACTCCTTTTTCTTCTCCATCTCACCACATTCACTTTCACTGTATATCCTGTTCGTTAGTCACATTGAAAATTCGTTGCGGTATCATATCCCTTGAAATCATCACATAAAATGGGCCTTCACATTTGACACCGAAAAGCATCTAAGGTCGCTTGTTCGTTTCAGTGCATTTCCATATTTTTTCAGAAATCTAGAATTTTTCAAACACTTGATCGGGATTTGGTTCCTACTTATTTGCATTATTTTTCTACACAGCCTTTTTAAATAGGCCTATGACAAGGGCTGCGTTTCCGCTTTCTGAGAGACGTACAGAGACAATTGAAAATGGCTGTAAATGGCTGTATCGTCCATTGCGTGAGCGGTTGAACTGCCACTTGTATGCACTACTCACCCTGCTAGACTACTCAACTTGTGCTTTTGTCACTGAGTGGCCGGGGAAAAAGGCAGAAAATTTTTTCCACACTCCATAGGTATGTACAATACCGCTCGCGCCGCACGGTCAAAAGTGGGCGAAAAAACGCCAACATGGCGTCGCAAAGCGTCGCACGCTCATAACTCCTTCAGTTTTAGGTTTTTTGAATAAAGGTTGGTACCATTCGATTCGCCTCTTCGAGATCTACACAAACATGTGTAAAACTTTACCGGAACACCCGTATTTTCGCCGTGGGTGGGCCAAAATTGGCTGGACGGGCGATTAGAGCAGCTTATTTCCCAGGATATGCGTGCTTTCGGAGTATCTTAAAGATGGCGTACGTCGCCAGTGCTCTGTCATGCAAGGAATGCCCCGAGAGTGCGCCGTGCACAATGCACACAGAACCTAACCTATCAATCGAGTGGGCAAGCGCATGTCCACTGCGCTTCTATCTTCTCTCACTGGGATCTGCGACGTTTTCAAGACTATTTCGAGCCGTGGAGAATATTATCAGAAATTCCCCGCCACCCCACTCAGGACTAGCTCCAATCTGTCCCAGCTAAACTTTGGTGTGCGCCGTGAACAATGCATGCAGAATCGAACCTTTCAATCGAGGGGGGGGGGACAGCTCGTAGACTGAGCGTTTGGGCACTTTTATCAGAAATTTCTTGCTGCCCTACTCAGGAATTGCTCCAAGGCTGTCCAGCAAGCCTTTGAAGTGCGCCATGAACAATGCATACAGAATAGAACCTTTCAATCGAGGGGGGGGGGCGACCGTCCGCAAATTGCACGCGCGGGCGTCTTCGGAGCACAATAGCTCTGTCAAGTTGAAACCTTTCAGGTTGCAACAAGTAGGTTTTGTAGGCAGTCGAGCGGTCTGCTAGCACGCCAAAGCAGAATGGCTTAGCCTAGGAGGGAGCAATGTTATAGGGGTGCGAAAATGCAGGTGAGGCTTGTGTGAAGCATTTTTTTCTGATTTCGGTGGAACACTGCGAGAAGACGGGGCGAGCTAACGGCATCAGAATCCGTATTTGAACAGAGCACTTAAGGTACTTTACGACGACATGCTCAGAGCTCCTCAGCTGCCCAAACTGCCTAGCCTCAGCTGCCGTTTTAGAGCGGCGAAACCTAGCGGTTAGAGTTTCTTGCGGTCCTACTCACCCAGACTTGAGTCTTCGAAACTCGCAATGGCACCGTTCCGTTCAGCATGGAAAGCGCTATCGAGCGGTATCAATTTCGACCGATTTTGGAAACATCAATTTTTGACTGTATCGCATCGAGGACGAGGCCGCGGCGGAAGGACGATGACGTCATCGAAAAATCGATGTCTTCGAGTTGGGCCACGCTTGATACCATTCGATAGAGCTTTTCATGCTGAATTGAATGGTGGCATTTAAACTGGGAAAGCTGTAATCGGGACGAGCAACAGCGCGGAGAACTTCTACCGTTGTTGCGCTAAATTGCACTCACGGGCGTGTTCGGAGCGCAATAGCTCTGTCAAGTTGGAACCTTTCAGGTTGCAGCTTGTGGGCCTTGTAGGCAGTCGAACGTTCTGCTAGCACGCCAAAGCAGAATGGCTTAGCCTAGGAGGGAGCAATGTTATAGGGGTGCGAAAATGCAGGTGAGGCTTGTGTGAAGCATTTTTTTCTGATTTCGGTGGAACACTGCGAGAAGACGGGGCGAGCTAACGGCATCAGAATCCGTATTTGAACAGAGCACTTAAGGTACTTTACGACGACATGCTCAGAGCTCCTCAGCTGCCCAAACTGCCTAGCCTCAGCTGCCGTTTTAGAGCGGCGAAACCTAGCGGTTAGAGTTTCTTGCGGTCCTACTCACCCAGACTTGAGTCTTCGAAACTCGCAATGGCACCGTTCCGTTCAGCATGGAAAGCGCTATCGAGCGGTATCAATTTCGACCGATTTTGGAAACATCAATTTTTGACTGTTTCGCATCGAGGACGAGGCCGCGGCGGAAGGACGATGACGTCATCGAAAAATCGATGTCTTCGAGTTGGGCCACGCTTGATACCATTCGATAGAGCTTTTCATGCTGAATTGAATGGTGTCATTTAAACTGGGAAAGCTGTAATCGGGACGAGCAACAGCGCGGAGAACTTCTACCGTTGTTGCGCTAAATTGCACTCGGCGTGTTCGGAGCGCAATAGCTCTGTGAAGTTGGAACCTTTCAGGTTGCAGCAAGTAGGTTTTGTAGGTAGTCGAGCGGTCTGCTAGCACGCCAAAGCAGAATGGCTTAGCCTAGGAGGGAGCAATGTTATAGGGGTGCGAAAATGCAGGTGAGGCTTGTGTGAAGCATTTTTTCCGATTTCGGTGGAACACTGCGAGAAGACGGGGCGAGCTAACGGCATTAGAATCCGTATTTGAACAGAGCTCTTAAGGTACTTTACGGTGACGAGATCAGAACTTCTTACCTGCCTAAACTGCCTTAGCCCCATGTGCCGTTTTAGGGCAGCGGACATAAGGCCCCCAC